>OY728158.1:1852389524-1853639524 GCA_963277665.1 Viscum album | reverse complement strand
ACAAGCCATTACAGAAATATAATTTAAAGAATATTTCATAAAATATCAGCATGTTAAAATTCTGATGGATGAGTGTTAGATATTATTATATGTAAACTAAACCAAAGTCAAGTGATGTGCCCAAGTTCTTTTGATGTCTAAGATACACACGTACAACATATCCTATAGTGTCTAGACAGTCCACTCCATCTGATAATCCATCTGAGGGTGGAAAGTAGTGCTGAGGCATAAATATATGATAAAATAATAATAAAATCCCTGCTATCATCACAAATTAAAATTTTTGTCCCAATATGATATAATATACCTTGTAACTCCATGAAACCATACCACCTTACCCATATACCTCCTCTCCAAAACATCTATGACGCCTGAATCTTTGATTACTAGGAAGTGATCTGATTTCATAAACCGATCCATGATTACCCAGATAGCATCACAACCTCACTGATATCGGGGTAACCCTCTAAATAAATCCATCAAGTCATCATCCCATTTATACTCAAGAGTATCCCAGGGATATAGAAAGCCTCGAGGACTATGGTTCTAAGATTTTATCTTTTAGAAGACTAGACACTGATCCACAAACTCCACCACCACCCATTTCATCCTAGCCCCCCAAAAATGTGTTCTAAAGCAATGATACATCTTAGATACCCTAGGGTTTATGACCAAATTTGAGCTATTAAAGTCATTAAGTACCCCCTTATGCATCACCTTTGGAACAAAAAACCCCCCTCAAAACAAAATCTGGTTCTTTACATCCTTCAAAAATCCCTATGGAGTATCACCGTAACCAACACGATCCCACATCAATTCTACCTTCATGTCTTCCCACCAATTCTCTACTAAATACTGCATCAGAGAAGACTATAATATCATATGATTCAAGAAAAAGTACCATAAACCACTCTTTCATCTAAATATAGGTCTGGAGACTCCCCCATCACCCTCGAAGAATCTATGGACTAACAAAAAACATCCTTCCATGACTTCTAGATCAAAACATGAGCCTCAAAATTCCCTTATCTTGTAGTGTAAGAGATATAGAAGTCATATTCCTAATGAAAATCCATCCACCTCTATTTTCATAGTTTTATATCGTGCGTAGAAAATATATACCTCAAGCTATTGTGATCAGGGAAGATAATAAATTTCTCCCCAATGAGGTAATGTCATAACTGCTACAACACAAACACAAATGCTGCTAACTCCTGATTATGGGTGGAATAGTTATGCTTGTGGTGCAATAAAGGACTATAACCATAAGATATCACCACTATATTCTTAATCAAGACACATCCTAGGTCTATATGGGAAGAATCACTACCTCCTCAGAAAAAGAAATCAAAAAATTCCCCAAAAACCATTGGAACCTCCATCATCCCAGTGTTTACTAGGTCCAAAGACAAATCAACCACAAATTAAATAATGGGATAAACACATCTACTACCCACCCAAAACTCTTTTTTTTCTAATGAAAACCACATGCTTTCTATACATATCCAAAAACAAAATTCTCCCCCATAAGTATTCAATAATAGCACACATGAAATACAACCAATCGATGCCAAGAATGACATTGTATGACTATATCTGTGGCAAAAAAAGACATCCACCGGAATGATGTGGCTTCATCACCAGTCCACACCCCTAGAACATATCAAATAAGATGTTCCGTCATCTGACTAGCATAGTCAACACTAAGGGAATGGGATGCATCTCTATATCTTGTCCTAGGGCTCAGACTTGAGTTGGTTAATCAAAGGACTTCAAAGATACCGAATAAAAAAAACAGAAACAAGGGTACATATAAATTGATCATACCTATAATGATATCTGACCTATCTAGTACTACCTACTCAACTGTATGACACTAACCACACCCATATCCTCTACCTATCTGCTAATGGACACCTCTATGATTATGCTCAGGTAGAGGTGATTGAACATGGGGAACATCCTAAGGCTATCCTATACCTACTAAATTTCTCATTGGTTGAGCATAAGCCTACTTCCCATACTACTAAAATGATATAATTGGAAGTGGAAGATAAGTATGATGATGAATTTTTCCATGTACACTATAATAATCTCAAATAACCACTGGTCACTGATTATTATTATGAGGCTGATGCTACTCTAATGTGATATTGAATAGCACTGAATTTCTCTTCTCTTTTCTTATCTTTGTTAGGTCCCAATAGCTTTCCTTATAGAACTTTATCATATAATGTATGATTTTTTCACCTCCCTAAATAGCGGGATTCATAAGGATATATATGAATGATCATGTGAAAGAAATTATTATAAAAAAATTCTACTAGAGGATGGATTTGATCCCAACTACCTTGGAATTCTAGATAACAAGATATCAACACATCATATTAGGTTTGAATGGTCCTCCCAGACTCACCATCTATTTAAGGATGATATGTAGTACTGGAACTGAATTATATATCTATATCCTATTAAAGACTTCACCAAAACATTGAGTCAAACCTTAGATCCTGATTAGATACAATAGAATGAGGCACTCTGTGTAACCTTACCACCTCCTTAATGTATATTTTTTCAGGCTGATCAAGAGATAAATCTTCTAAGATAGTAATGAAATGTGCTAAATTAGTAAGGTGATTTATTATAAACCAAATAGAATTACGTTCTTTAGATTTTTTGAGGTGTCTGATGATAAAATCCATAGTGATGTTTTTCCATTTTCATTATGGTATGGGTATTCATTATAACATCCCATTATACTTCTACCTCTTGGCCTTGACTTGATGATATTCCAAGCACTGAAATACATAAAACACAACATATATCTTCATATTTTCCCAATATACATACTATTTTATATCTCTATATATATTTTTACTTATAGGATACATAGATAAATATGAACTAAAAACCTCATCTAATAGTTCCTTCTTAAAATTTGGTATGGATGGAACACATACACAGTTCTTTAACCTTATCATTTCATCACAATCAAGGTTGAACTCAAGAGAGTTTTTGAACTTCTTATATATTTTAACATCTTCCTTCTGTGCCTTCTTAATCCTCACATGGATAGATGGTTGAACACAAATTCAGAAAATATATGATTTCTCCCTTTCCTTTAAGATTTACAGATCTATCCTTGAAAAATATAGAAATATTGGGTCTTTTTTATGATCCTTATCATAGAAAATATAGCACAATTATTTTATATCAGAGAATCTTCCACCTTGTTTTCTTTCTTAGGGTGGTAATGTAATCGTTAATCTATTCCAACCATATTATCTGACATATATTAATCTCTTTTTTACTGAATATATACTTTAAAATTTTATGATCAGTATATATATATATATATATATATATCAATTATTTCTCTATAAAGAAAATGCCTCTATATATTTAATGTAATAATTTCCACAGATAACTAAAAAGCATGATATAGGAAATTTTTCTCATGAAATTTAAATTTCCACATGATATAAGATATAACCATATCATTATACATGAGAACACATCCCATTACATTATTTGATGCATCACTATAGATTAGAAATACTTTTTCACTACAGGGTAATGTAAGAATAGTTGAGTTTACTAAAATTCTCTTTATTTCCCTATAATTTTCCTCACATTCATATATCTAAAGGAAATAGGATTCCTTTCAAGTTAACTTAGTGAGTGTATTAGATAGTTCTAATAAATTCTCTACAAAGTTTCAATAATATCCACCCAAAAAAGAAAAATATGGATCTCAGTTATAGTGGTTAGTTTGGACCAACATTCAATAATATCCATCGTTTTTGTATCCGCCGATATACCCTCAATTGAGATTATATAACCCAAAAGTGAAATTTATATACTCAAAATTTACACTATAATTTTTTATAAAACTTTTACTTCCTTAGGGTCCTTAGTAAAATCCCCAAATGATATTTATGATCTTCCTTTATCTTTGAATAAATAAGAATTTCTTCAATAAATACTACCAAAAAATTATTAATGTAATATCTAAAGACCCAATTAATTGAATCCATGAAGATAACAAGGGATTTAGTAAGACGAAAAACATCAATATATATTCATAGTGTCCATACCATGTATGTAATTCTATATTAGGCATATCCTCTCTGTTTACCCTCAATTGATGACAAAAAAATGAATATCAATCTTGTAAAAGTATTGATCTCTAAATTTTTGGTCAAAAAAGTCATCAACATGAGGTGGATGATACTTATTTATGATTGAGATATTATTAAGTTCCCAATAATCAATGTATATCCACATTGAACCATCATTCTTCTTAACAAAAAGAATAGGTTCACCCAAATGTGAAATTATTTGATGAATAAATCCCTTGTCAAGATTCCCTTGGAATTGTTTCTATAATTCATGAAACTCAATCAGGGACATTCTATATGGAGTCTTTGAAATAGGTGTATCACTGGGTATGATTTATATTAAAAAATAAACTTCATGATTAAGTGGAAGACTAAAAAAATCCTCCTAAAAGACATAAAAAACTCCCAAATAATAGTAATATCATTAATGTTGAGTTTCTCCCCAGCTAGATGTGATAAACACCCCTTTTGGATAGGAATCATGACCCATACAATGGTTTAAATTTCCATGGTAAGTTTATATTTATCATCGTACTGATTTATGATTATAGGTTGTCTCAAAAGATCAAACTTTAATTCCCCTCCTAAGTAATTTATGTGTTCCTAATGAAAATAAATTCAATCCATTTAAAAAATAAAATTGAATTCACCTAGAGGGAGAACTACAAGATTTATAGGAATCACTTTCTAACAAACAACAATTAGAAAAGAGTGAGATGAGATCATTATACCATTTGGGGGTTTCACTACTAATTCAAAATTTAATCATTGTGGTGGAATATTTATACCACTAAAAAATTATTAAAATATAATATAATGGGTATATACAGAGTCAAATAAGACATTAGTAGTTTTATATTGGATGGTAAGTATACCTTTTACCGCATTGTTATCATACCCCTCATAAAAAATAATGGTTGTATGATATTTAACTCTATCTCTATAATTAAGAGGTTATTAACATAAATCATCCTCATTAACATTCATATTTGATAAATAGTTAGCATAATTCCTATAATACTTTTATTTGAAACAATAGAGTGTGGGTGGTGAATTCTATAGAGATTTCAATCAATTTTCATTATTAGCTAACTTATTCCCATCACATCAACATTTGATTGCCTTATGAAATTCCTTTACAAATATAAAACATTCACTAGTCCCATTAAGATAATTTATTTCATGTTTCCTTCCATAGTTCAAGAATAAAGGAAATTACATCTTATTTTCTCCATGGTTTTTATAATTTCTTTTGAATTATATATTTCTTTTCTTATCAAAACCATGAGATTTATGGGTAATTGATATCTCCATTTCCACCTTGTTCACATATCAAATGATTTCTTCATAGCTATTGAATTACTTTATAGATAATTCCCTTCAGATAATTGATTTTAATCCACTATAGAATCAATTAACATTACTTTCATGTTGGATAATAATACCATAATAATACCTCCCAAGTCTTGTAAAATTTTCCTCATATGTACCAAAAGATTAATATTACTTCTTATTTAGATCAAGTAATTCCTTCTCCATTTTCATATGAATAATATAAGAAAAGTACTTATTGAAAAATAATCTCTTAAACTCATCCCACTCCATAGATTTAATCTCTTACCATTTACTTGTGTTCTTGGTAAGATTCCACCATTGATTTGATTCAATTTCCAAATGATAAATAACCAAAATAACTTTTTCAAGTTCTAAACAATAGAGAACAAAAAATATATTTTTCATGGTACTCATCCATTTTTCAATAAATAATAAATTAGAATACACAGTAAAAGAAGTCATGTGTTACCTCATGGAGGACTCAACAGAATGTTTTCCCCTTATTTTATCATTTGGTATCTCAATATGATTCATAACTTGATAAATATATTTAAGCATGATAATGATAGTTTTCATTCTATATACCACAAAATTTGGTTTCTTAGGAGGAAAATAATTTCATTTTACATCGCATTTAATGTTAACGTGATTTATTTATGTTACATCCATTGACTAAAACAAAAAATCATAGCTTGAGAAATAATAATTTTCATGAACCGACTTGGGATGTCACCAAACTTGACACCCAATCCGACTTCCCATAATGCATAAAAAAGATTCCTGACCCTCGTAGTATATAAACAAGTTCCTTGGCATCAAAAGAGTCCCTTTCAGAATTATTTTACCCAAATAAGAGATAAAGAAAAATAAATAAATAAATACAAGTGAAAAAATAAATAAACATACCAAACAGGTCACAACCAACTATAATGATCCAACCCATTTTCATACACAAGATCAAAATGAAAATAAAAATAGATATATATATATAGGATGAATAAAAAAGGGAAAAAATAACCAAAAGAAAACAACAACAAAAACTCACTCCAAGACTAAACCAACTCCATGAAACCTTTAGTTTTTCACCACCATGCAACTAACACCACAATGATAAACTGAAGTATAGATTCTGACTGATAACTTAGAACATGAAATTTTATAGGCGTGAGATAAAATCCCAGTAAGTTACCACAATTTAGAGAAACTATATAATATGTTTCATAAGTAAATTTATCAATTATAGTTTTTGATTAAAGCATGAAAGTAAGATTTACATAAGTATACCACATATAGAAAATAAAACAATTCAATAAATATGCACCTAAACATTTCACATTTTTTTTCAAAACCAAACACCCATGTTTTGAAAAACAAATAACGACATAATACATTTCAAAAAGACACACACCATTAAAATTTATCACAAAACACAAACTTGTTTTATCAAAATGAGAATGATTACCTTTAAACCTTTCACCAGTTGAACCCCCCTTCAAACCAAAAAGAAATTTAAAAAATCTACTTTAAAGAACTCACATAAAATTCTTTAAAAAAAACTCCAAATAAGTTTTCACAAAAATATTTCAAAATTCATTTTAAAAGGAAAAAAACCATATCATACGGGCTAAGAATGTAAAGTAGGCACCATACCTATATATCAAGGAATATAAAAATGAAATATAAATTACACAAGAAGCGATGCCAGATCAATGAAAGTTGGGAAAATGATACAAAAAATCACTAAAAAAATACCTTTAATCACTAACTAAATAGGGAATTGAATGTGTCATGGTCTCTACCTAAAATCACTAACATTCAAAGAAATTAACTATATAAGGGTATAACTACCCTAAACAGCTACAAACATATGCTATGTCTATACTTTCATCCCACTATCTTACACAAGAATTGTATAAATTATGAACCCCCACATAGACTTGTTCCTAGAATGACTGGTGGGAAATTAGCAGCGTGTGAACCAACTAGCGGAACAATATAGATCTTACCCTTATAACCCAATATCCCATGAACAATAAATGTGCGAGGCATAGAATTAATAATCCAGGTCCAACCATAAGGGATGACCACAACTATCCTCACCTATAACACCCAATGATATAGAAATACCCAAACTCACATAAAATACACTCAAGAAATAATAGGCACATTCCAACACAAGGGGGAAAATAATCATTTATTGATCATAAACCCACATAAGGGGTAAACAATAAAGGGGAAATCAAGGGGTTCTATCAACATACATTATTTAACACCATAGTTCTAAATGATCCTTTATCACTAAAGTATGGATCATATTTCCAAACCCTTTCTCATTCCATAAAATAATTTCCAAACAAAATTTAGAAAGTGATAGAAGAAACCCAAGAATTTAAAACATTTCAAAGTCACTATTATGTAAGGGACCACTTCTTGGAAATAAAAAATATATCCAAGGGCATTAATTTCTATCATAGATTTCATAAATAACCACTTAAAATATTTTAATAGGTTTAATGAAATCACATATTTCTTTTAAAAAAATTTAAAGCTACCTTTTAATAAGGGTCATCCTCTTTAAAAACAAAACAGGGCCCAAGGAAAAACTATTTCCCATAAAAATATTTTAAAAAAGAAACGATGGTATTTCACAAGGGGCTCACCACACACACATTTCAAATCACCATTTGAAATCCCCAAAATAACACCTCTCCCTAAATTAATTTGAGATCAATATCTCACATAGAAATCTGAATTCCCTTTAAAACATTGTTTTCACTCATTGAAAACAAAAATTGACCAAATACCCTTTGCACAACATGGAAAAAATTTCAAAAATATATACATGAAGTTCACATAAGCTTATCATATCGATACATTCTACTTCAAACATCAAAATATGGAATTCACAAGAGAAACCAATTATTCAATGATCAAAGTACTGAGAAATGGTTTCAAAACATAAAATAAGCTATCACATATAATCTTAATTTCATGAAAATAAAATTTAGAAAGCACAAAAACATTTATAATTCTGAAATGAATCTATATCATAGTAACAACTACCTTACAATGATGAGAATAAAGATGAAACCCCTCAAAACATGACACCTTCAGTAGTGAGAACACCCAAGGGAATATAAAATGGTGTATATGAACCATAGAAACCAAAAACATCATCAATAAATCCACTCAGAACCCTAATATAAGACCACTTTATAACAAGGGTTCATGGTGGAATCCAAAAACATGATAAGGGAGGGTGAGGAGTAAATAATAAAGTATTAAAATAAATCACCTAAAATCCTCTTGAAAAAAAAACTAATGGAATCTAAGAATCCAAGGGTAGGAAGATAATGGATCTCCTACCAAGATACTTATTATAGGAATACATAGGATAATGGAAAATAATGTTGAAATTACTTAAAATATATGAGGGTATAAAGGGAAAACCCCAAATATTAAACACCGGTATAGGGAACATGATTTAGACGCACTATTTTCTAAACCGTACGCCAACCATGTGATGGACACTACCAATCCCAAACACAACCAAATAGGGTCACTCATGAGATGTCACATGGTTTGGAAAAACTAGGCTCCACATCCTAGAACCACCCTAAGCCTTTGCCGACCTCCTGGGGTGCCCTATAAAATTTAGAAAACTATACAGGATGTGTGAAAATGGTTCTGATAGTACCCACACATGCACTACTTCGTTACTATTAACCATATGGTATAACCATTATTCTACCAAAAATTCCTCCAATACTTGAAATTATATCCTAAAATAAATTAAACCTCAAAGACACTCAAGGAAATCTAAAAGAACACAAAAAATAAAACTATGACATGTGATGTTCCACATACTCTATTCTATATCACTTTCTTTCCCGAGAAAGTCACGATCAAAAATAAAGGAAAGATAAAATGAAAGTTTCAAAGAGAAATCAACCAAAAAAACACTCTACATAGAATAACCTCAAGTTCAACAATCGAAATTCTCAATACAATCAAACTACACATCTGTATGGCATCAAATGTCTCCATACATAAGAAAAATGAACACCTTAAACCAGAATCCCTAAAAATAAAGGGATACATAACATGGTATCCCCATTATTTATAATCCCTCTAACATGGGGGTAGAAAATAACCACTACAACAAAGTAATCATTATACAACCAAATAATCATGAGAGGGACACAATCTCAACCATAAGCACTTACAAACCCAATTGAAGGAAAAAAATACCAGGATCCTAAAAATAATTATAATATCAATACCCTTGTTCGATGAAATATGTGTATAACATAGGGTAAAAACTAGATCACACCCTCATGGTGTATCCCAATCAAGGCCCAATTCCATACACCAATTAGTATTCCACACTAAACTGGTGTATCACACACCCTAGTTTCCAAATCATACACTGAAATTCCTCTCTCAAGTCCAAACAACAAGAACCTCAAAGGCTCCACACAATAATTGGCACAAACAAAACACTCAAAGATGGTCCACCCAACAATGAAGCTTAACAATGATGCTCACAACTAACCATAACGAATAAGGAAAACTAGAAAAACCTCCAAATCAAGCCAAAAAGGGGGAAATAATTTTATAAGGGAAAAATGAAATAAAATAGTATTCAAACCCACCATAAAAACTTTCTAAAAAGTAATCGTCCATAAGAAATGTCCCAAAAGGGTGAAAAAAGCCACAAAAAAATTAACTACCACAACCAAAGCTCCAAGGATAGGATTACAACCATCAAGGAAAAATGTCAATAAAACAACCAAACTATTCTCAAAAGGATAAAACCCAAGATCCATTCTCAAAAACCAATTTTACAAATTTATGAAGATGACTCGAAGGCCATAAAAAAGGAAAACTCAGAGAAAATCAAGAAAATTTCCCCTTTTACACTCTCAAGGAAGAACCATTAGATTAATGACATCATAAAAATTTATAATCAAACCCTGAAACAAAAGAGGAGGGACCAAAAACTCCCACCAACATGGATAAAGGTGACCAACAATCTATTTACTTATCTCACCTAAGAATCTTCCAGTGTCCCAATAGAATTGAGGATCACATCAATCTCTTATAACCACCTTTTAATTTCCAAACACAACAAAGGTTCAACATCCAACACTCTGATTGGAGTATAGGTATACATTGGAACTATAAAAACCCTTTCAAAAATTCTAGGGAACAACCCAAAAAGGACATAAAATTACTCAATTCATGTCCCAAAATGAAAACCAAATGACCCCCAAGGTAGGAATCAAGGAAACAACATAAATATCTCAAGAGAGGCACACATTAACACCAAAAAAAAACCTTTCCTTTATAAAACAAAATTTAACCAAGTAATTTTGAAATCACCCTCCACCATGTTATTTATAAACAGTAGATCAAAACAAGATTTAAATTAAAAAAACCTCAGTGAAACACACACACATTTCTTAAAAAATGAAAACCAGAAAAATTAATTCTAAATTCCTATTTCAATCAGAAAACCAAGTATCCAAAATAATTATTAAAACATGTTTCCATTTTCCAACACACCTTCCATTTTTTTCAAAAAAAATATCCCTTTTTGAAACATATCAATTTCCAAATAACCTAAGGGAAACACAAATTTCCAGCAACATTTCACAAAACGAAGTTTGAAAATAAACATTTTCATAAAGCCATTAATTTTCTAAAATGATGTTTCAAAACTAGAAATAGAAAAAAACTACAAAATCATCCAAGAAAGGATCATAAGAACCACTTCCCAAAAAGTAAAAAACACTCCTTACTCCACCTACAATAAGTGAAGATCACTTTTAGAGAAACCATAATTAAAGAGGAGTCCAAAAAAGATAACTAGATAGGAATAGTATTGTGAATACCATGACCACCACAGTTTGTCTGAACAGGTGGAAACCATTCAACACACACTGTAAAGAAGGAAAAATCATTCACACGATCCCCACATGGTTTCCTAGACCTTGTGAGATAACTATGTGGCTCGAGTTACCTTTCATCTTGAAGCCTAATAATAGTCACCAATATCATATACATAATCATTGGGGATCTAATAAACATCAATCACATTGAAACCATTAAAAAATGCTAAATGAAAACTCAAATTAACAATTCAACGCCAAAATTACCCTAAAATATTGAGGTTTTAGGTAAGAAATAGATATATATACTCTTTCCACCCTTACCTATCAATATTATACAACCTTTTACAACTTCATACTAAGACATACCCAAATAAAATGGGTAGATCAAGAATATTAGGTTCCTAATAAAGGAAAACCTAAGGCTATGGAACCATTTTTTCATGAACCAGCTTGGGATACCACTAAAATCAACCCCCAACCCAATTTTCCATAAGGCTATAAGGGAGTTCTAAATCCACACAGACTGGAAAAAATTATATGTAATCATATTATATAAACATATGGTTTCTCACCACTACCCTACTCACCCCACATCATCCATGATGATCAACTAAAGGAGAGATTCCAATGGAGAACCTAGAACCTGAAATTTTATAAGCATGATCTAAAATCCTTTTAGGTCACCAAAACCTATGGAAACTATACAATATGTTTAATAAGTAAATTTATCAATTCTAGTTTTAAAATAAATCTATCAATTAAGATTTATATAGAATAACACATATTAAAAACAAAAAAATCCATAAACATGCACCAAAACATTCCAATTGTTTTTTTTTCAAAAGAAAACACCCATGTTTTGAAAAAAACCACTAGCCTAATCAATTTCAAAACCACACACACCATTAAAATTTCTAAAAAAAACTTATTTTCTATGAATTGAAATGGTTAAAATTAAACCTTTCCTCAGAAAAATACACATTTAAACAAAAACCCATTTTAAAAAATACTTTAAATCACTCACACAAGAGACTTTAAAAAACTCAAAATTGATTTTCAAAAACATGTTTGAAGAATCATTTTCAAAGGAAGGAACCCAACTCATATGGGTAAAGAATATAAATTTGGAACCAAACATATATCCCAAGTCATATAAAAATGAAATACAAACTATAAAAGAAGTGGTTACATATAAATAAAATTAGTGGAAATTATACAAACAAGAACTAGGTCAAACATCCTTAAATCACTAACTAAACAAGAAATAAAATGTGTCATGGGATCTACCTAAAGTCACTGACATTCCAAGCATCTAACTTTATAAGGGTATAAACAACAAAAATAGCTTCTCTCATGTGCTAATTCCATACTATCATCCCAATATCCCACACAGTCATCACAGTGATGAGAAACCCCCACTTATCCCATGTTCCTAGAAATATTGGTGGGGAACTAGCAGTGTGTTAACCAAATGGAGGAACAATCTAGACCATACACTTAAAACCAGACATCCCATGAACAATAAGGAGTTGAGGTGTTGAATCAATAATCTAATTCTAATAACTGTGCATGACCAAAATTACCCTCACCTATTATACCTAATGATATGGAAATCCCCATTTACACATAAAATGAAATGAAGGTATAACAAGGATATTCCCAAATAAGGGGAGAAACAAGAACCATGTAGTTATAAAAAAACCACATAAGTGGTAAAAAAGGAAGTGTAAGTCAAGGGGTACTATCCACATATGTAATTTAAAACCAAAGTGCCAAACTGGACTTTAACACCAAGGCAAAAATCATATTTCCAATCCCTTTCTCATTCCACAAAATACTTTCCAAACACCATTTAGAAAATGATAGAAGACATCCAAGACTTTAAAAAATTTAAAAGTCACACATACAGAAGTTACACATTATTTTTAAATATAAAATATGGAAAAGGTCCTTCATTTCTATCACACTTTTCACAAAGAACCACTTGAAACATTTCAATAGTTTCAAATCACCCATTTCTTTAGAAAAATTTCAAAGATACCTTTCAATAAGGATCTTACTACTGAAAACAAAAACAAATCCTAAGAGAAAAAATTTATCTTAAAATAATTTAAAAAAGACCACCATAGAATTTCATAAGGGACAAACCACACACAAATTTCAAGTCATCATTTGAAATCCACAAAATAACCCCATTAATAAATAAATTTGAGGTCGATATCTTACTTAGAAATCCAAATTCCCTTTAAAACCTTATTTTTAATCATTAAAAATCAAAACCAGGTCATAAACCTTTTCAAAACATGGAAAAAATTCCAAAAACCCATTGGGGGAACTTCACATAATCTTAGAATATATAAACATTCCATTTAAAAACAAGAAAATATGGAATCCCCAAGAAAGAAAAATTATGAAAAGCTCAAAGAAATAATAAATGGTTTCAAAACACCACAAAAACTATCACATATAATCATACATTCAAGAAAAATAAATTTATAAAGCACAAGATCATTTAAAATCAAGAAATGAAAAAATTTAATAGTAATTCCTACCTAAAAGCGATGAGAATCATTCTCGAACCCATCAAAAAATGCTTTGTTTAGTGGAAAGAACACCCTTGGGAATAAAGATCATGCCTAAAAACCTTTAATCTAAAATCACATAAAAAAATACACCTGTAACCTTAAAAACAGACAACATGATAACTAGGGTTCATTGGGGAATCCAAAACTTTGATAAGGAAGGGAGAGAATGATAAAGGAAATAAATAGAAGAAGAACACACCTCAAATATACTTGGAAGACACAAAAGGAATACAATAATTCAAGGGGTGGAAGAAAATGGTGCTACTCCAAAGCTTCCTAGGGTCAAAAGATGTCGGAAAAATAGAAAATGGGGGTGAAAACATATAAAATTGAGGATTAAAATTGGTATAAACCCAAAGATTAGACATTTAGAGAAGAGTGTATGGTTTGGACACATAGTTTTCCAAACTATATGTTTCCCATTTCCAAGGCTAGACACCAACTCACACAATTACTCCTAAGAGGCCGCATGATTTTTAAAAATAGTGCACCTCATCCCAAAACCACCACAAGCCTTGAAAAACCTCATGAGGTGCACAACATGGTTTGAAAAACTATGTGAAATATGTGAAAATGACTACATCACCACCTGCATGGGCACCTCATGGTTACTACTAACTGTACAAGATAGCTGTGATCATGCCAAAAAAGGCCACCAAAACTTAAAATATTGTCCTGTAAACAACCAAAACTCAAATATACTCGAGTAAAGTTAAAAAAATAAAAAATAACAACATTAGGACTTGTGGGGTTTAATAAAAATCATAGTGGGAAATCAAATAATCATGAAAAATAATTTATAGGATGTATAAATTATGACACTTTATTTTATATCTATGAAACCTTAGGTTTTACCTAGTTCATCCATGGTCATCATTTATTCAAATAATTCATTATGGTTCATAAATAAAATGTGAATTCACCCTAATCATATCCCTTAGTTCAAACCTGGTGCACAGTAAGGGCACACCCACTATGCACTAGAATGATGGTTTAGATATACTCAACCAGTTCTTTTCGGGGTTATTACCTTTACATGCATATGTGTCAAAACCAATTCCACTTGTTATATATAAATAGATATGTTTTTATCATATAACTACACTCCTTTCTTTACTATAAATTAGGAAATTATTCTACACTTAGGATTATTCTAAGGGCTCTCAATAAAATTTTCTCATCTTAGTTTCCAAAAGTAACTAAAAATTTATCTAATAATAACTTTAGTGACCCATAATTTTTATTCATAGATATTATATCTTATTTGATTAATATTAATTATATAAAATGATGATACATGATATAATAATATAGGACTAGTATCTTTAGATACTTGGATACATAAAAAAAGGATCATAATTTTTCTACATTATCTCACACTAATTTTATCATAACTAGAACCCTCTTTGAACATATCATACTTAATAACTTTCTTCATAACTCATGGAAAGGAAACATAATAAAGGGTGATCTCAAATTCTTAGTAAGGGAAAAAAGGGAGATATCAATGATCACTTTAATAAAATATGATTATAAGGGTATGCGAACATGATAATAACATTTTAAAACCACAAACTGCATATCATAGATCATAATCTTGAACCATGGAATAAATACTGAAAATTAATTATACATAAAGCATAAATGAATCAAAAAACCTAATCCATGAGAGCATAACATTATCATAAGAAATAAATTTGTGACATACACATAAGAATCAAAAATAATTTCCGTAGTAGTCAAATATTATTTAAAAGACTATAATTATGGATTGGTTTCACTACCCAAACCATCATAATAGTAAAGGGTCACTCCCAATACAATTATAGTGGATAGATTCCTTTAATAAACTTGGTTTACTCCCCCTTATATTCCTGTTGATCTCTTGATATATCCATAATACCCAATTTATTTTAGGGATATATACTTTCAGGCCCACACATGACATAATGAAAATCATAAATATTTGTTCCAAAAAATTATAAAGCATTCATCATTTTATAACTTGTGAAAAGGAAATAGGTTTCATAAATATCTCATCGTTGCATCATGGAATAACCTACTGAAAATAAACAAGCTTCATAATGGTATCATCATAACTTAACAAACCCCTGGGAATGAAATAAGTTTCATAGAATAATAATTAAGTCTTTATCATAATAATCCATCTAAAGAATGAAATTTGATGGAATAATCATATCATAACCCTAGTAAAGTATATGTAACAACAAATTATGTTATCATAGATGAAAAATTACATTAAAATACGACTTAATATTTCTTGAGGAAAATAACCATTTCACTTTGAAATCACTTATTTAAAATCTAAAAATTTCCAAAAATATTTAGGTATAAATTTTATTTAAAAATAACCTTTAAAAATTTTAATGTAAGATTCAAATCATTGTGTGGTCATGATGATGAAAAATTCAGTTCATTCTATGTGCATTAAAACAAATATTCCTTTCACATTTTTAGAGAAAATTAAAAATTAACACATTCGGGAAATGACACAAATATTCCCTTTAAAAAGATTTATAAAACATAAACTATGGTTATGAATGAATTTAAAAAATCATATGAGAATAATAAAATCATTATTGAAACCGTTTTTATAAATCATGGACATAAGAGAAATTACATTCGATCGAAGAGAGAAACAAATTTAATTTTAATTAGAAAAACTATATTAATTTATAGAGTTATTAAAGATAGAAAAATGATAGTAAAAATGTATTATAAATAAATAAATAAAGGATGCTAAAATTAATAATATTATTTATAGGTTTATCATGAAATTTTATCATTTGAAACTTAATCATAAATAATTTTTGTAAACAATGAGATTGCAGCATTAAACCCTTACCTCAAGTTTAATTTGTTATGAAAGAACATTAAACTTATATATAATTAATTTAAATTTATTATAATTATATTAAATATCCATTTATATACTTATAATATCATATATGATCTAATCATAACATTTCAACATCCATTTATTAATAATTCCTTATTAAAATCACCATTTTTGACTCTTAATAGTTCCGATTTTCCTAAGAATTTTTGTTTGGTAGTTCTGGTCATTATTCTTTGATAATGGTTACATCATATCCATAATTTTAATCATTATATAGATATAATATATATATTCATTATATATTTATATATATTTATAATCAATAATAAAATATACAGTTATAAAAATGAATTACACCATTCATGGAAATGGTAGGTCGTACATATATATAAATGTGTTTTCACTTTTCAATGGATGGAATGCAATAAAATTGAATACTAATTCACCATTAAAGTATCATTATTATATCATATATATCATATATATTATTAAAATCCATCTTTAATACCATCCATGTAAATTGTAAATGAAAAATAAATCACATTTCTTAGTAGAGGTTGTAGTCCATAAGTATGCACGAGCGACATTATCATTTTCCAAAAGATTATAAGGAAAAAATTTGATATAATATTATCATTCTATAAAAATAATTATTTCATAAATATTAAATATAAAAATTAAACCCATCACAGTACCCATCTATAAAATTCATTGATGAAAAACTAATTGTATCCCTACGTAGAGACGGTAAGCCATACACATGCACATGTGAAACTTTGACTTACCATTTGTGGGAAAGAGGGTGAATAATTGTAGGTTAATAATAATAATAATAAAATTTCAATATATTTATGATATTTATGTTATTATTTTATGATAAATACCATATATTTATTGGCGGTAAAAGAAGAAGTAAAAAAGAAAGTGACCAGGTAAGGTGATTACCTTTTACTTGAAATAACCCCTTTGGATATCCTCTTAAGGACCCTAGGGTTTGTATTTTTGGTATAAAAAAACCTATATTAAATTTATAGTAAAGTTTAGAAGATATTTTTTAGGGTTTTATCGAGATATAAGGCTCAATTTCATGTAAAGAAGAAAAGGGAGGGTGTCATTTTATAAGTGGGGGAGATGACACACTTGGAATTTCTTAAAAGACTAAAATATAATAAAGTCTTTATAAAGAAAAATGAATCCAAAGTGACATGAATTTGAATAAAAATAGTATAGTATATAAATAAAACAATTAAATTAAATTTATATAGGTTTTGGTGTAATTTTAAGCCTTAAATTTTTTGATTAACCCATTCATTAAACATTTTTGACCTTAACCACAAAAACAACTATTTCAATATTAATGGTTTGATAATATTTTCATATATATAAAAATGAATCCTTAATTTACCATGGATAATATTTTAATCCATATTACATTCACCTGTCCAAATATAATATTTTTATGAACTTTAAATCATTTAATAAAATATTATTTATTATAAAATATCATTAATGTAAACTTTGAAACTATTCAATTAATTTTAATTTAAAGAAACCTGTACAAAGATGGAATTTAAATATAATATTTTTAAATATCCATAATATGTCATATTTATTTTAAAAAATTATTTAACACAATAATTCAATTAATTTGTTTAACTTTTAATATTTTAAAAACAATTTATTTTATTTTTCTATTAATTGAATAAATACTATGCCAACGTTGAAGAAGATTTTAAGATAATTATTCCTTAAATAATAATTATAAATAAATTAATATGATAAAAATAATAATTTATATTTAAAATAAAAATTTATAAATGAACTTCTCATAATTTTTTACTTACATAAATTTTTTAAAGATATTAAAATCAAGAGGGTGATATTTCTTATTTATTATTTTCTTAAATTAATATAGTGGTCATATTCAAAGAAATATGGAACCTAGTGACCATATATTCAATAATTGGATGTAAAGTTCCTAAATAAACACATAAAGTATGATAAAGTGAAGTCTGATATAAATTCAACAGTCCTATCCCAAAGTTTTAACCCTATTTTACCTATTTTACCCTTACAAATGTGACAAAATTTACTATGATTACTATTCATATTGACCGATAATAAATGGTCATATTTATAAAAATTTATCCTCCTAATTAAAAAGATTTAATACATTTTTCAATATTAAATTTATATATGTGTAACAAAATTCATTTTAAAATAAGTGTGCAAAACGTGACGAAACCCGTTTTTAGAAAAAAAAATTAAGTAAAAAATTTGATATATATTATTATCTCATTACTAGAAATAATATTAGATGAATTTTATTTTTTATTGAATATATAATATAAAAATTTGATTAAAATCATTCACAATAGAAATAAATTTAATTTATTAAGGTAAAAACACATTGTGTGAATAAAAACAGTTTTTTAGAAAAGCATCTCTTTTATTTTCAAATGATTTTTATTTTCATTTATAATTAATTTATAACCAATGAATTAACTTTATTCATATATAAAACTTAAATTTTTCATAATATTGTTTTTTCTATTCATATCCACCAATTTAATAGCTAGGTTATAACAATGTACTATATTAGAGTTCATTTAGACTTAAGGTTGTGTGTATTATAACCTATCGAAGAAATTAAATCTATTTGAAAAGAAATATATCATAAAATATTAGGTTGTTAGAGGCTAGGTATGGAATTAATAAGTGTTTTATAATTATACCAGTGTAATAAGAAAGTATGAAAATGGTTATATAAGCACAAGTCAATGAAGTTTCCTTGATATTTGAGATTAGAAGGATAAAACCACACTAGGAAATAAGTCGAGGAAAGAACATTGACATGAAATATGCGAAGGGAAAAAGGAAGTATGAATAATTCTCTGCTTATTGAGGTTAAAAGTAATGATAAGTCTTGGTTGAGAGGATACCCTCAGCCGTTTTTCTATTACCAAGGAGAAAATTAGTCCCTCCTTATTCCATTATTTCTTATTGATATTTTACTAACATGCAGGAAATTAAAGGAAATGTTTGAGTTCTATATACACTATAAAAAATATATGTGTATTATCATGGAATTTTATAACTTCCATGGGGGAGAAGAAATGAAAGAAATCCTCCTCGGGGATAAAATGAGAAGAAGGTTTCCTAAAACATGTATTTCATGAAAATATATAATTTCTAGATAGATTGTTAAAATTTGAACACTGAGGTAAGTTTATAGACTCCAATACAAATTTTGAATCATGTGAAGCCTTATATAAATTAGGGTCATTCAATTAGTTAAAAGGGGATGTTTTACAATACACATTTGAATTTTTTATGTTCTTGTTGAGATGAGTTCATGGAATTTAATTCATGTTAAATTTATGAAAGAAGCTCTTGAATTTTTTTTATCAATATCACATAATGAATTGTTTTACTGAAAACTTTGACTACCTTTTTTATTTACTCTTTTTCACACAACATGTTATTCTATATATACTTTTAATTGACTACCTTAAGGATCATTTATAATAAAAATATGTGGTCTCATTATTTCTTAACAAGTGGATAAAGGTTGCAATTCATTTTTGTAAATTAGTGAGTATATGAGAAACCCCCAAACATCCTTCATATTTATTTTCAATAAAGGGGGTAAGAATTAAATTTTGTTTTATCACACATATTTATATTTGAGGTTTGGTGGTATTGAAAAAATCACAAAATGGTAGATCTATGTGCCTATGGGTTTAGTTTTATTTATTTTTCAATAAGATAATCTAATATTTTGTGGAAAAGGTTATCAATATGTGTTGGTGTGATGTGAAGATATTGATAGATTTTCATTGGTTTTGAAAAAGGGATATTGAAGAGAATGAAACTACTAATTTATGAACATGTGTAAACATATTAAATAAACCCTTAAATCACTTTATTGGAGAGCTAATCCTAAATTCAAATACAAGTAGCAAGGATATGGAATATTGTATGCCATAGTTTTTAAGATATTTGAAAGAATAAAACTAGCTGGGATATAGAATTTTACTTATTCAAGTAAGAAATATAGATAAAGTTATGAAAAAACCATTAAAGAATTAATACATGTTGGTTTCTAGAATTACTGTTAAATTATATTTGGATAAAGGATGAGAAGTTCTAGAGTTCCTATAAATAATCACTTAATTAATTTGAATGAAATATGAAAAAATGGATAATTATTTTTCTGTATCTTTTATGTTTGATTATGTGATTCTTAAAGTTCGGAAAAGTTGTTCATAAGGTTCACACAAGCTTTTCATAAGGTTCAGAATGAAACCTAATAAGGTTGGTACAAAAAATGATCATAAGGTTTAGACATACACCCCATAATGTTGGGACCACTATGTCATAATTAAACACACTAATATTTTAGTTTATGAATACTATGTAAATTATCTTTTTGATTTATATAACACTGAGCATAAATGAACTACGATATACTATAAAAATATAATTATTTAAATATGATCGTTATAACTAATTCACTGGGTTGTTGAGTATGAATAGAAATAAAAAACTTATAAAATATATATATAATATATTTCCTTAATTAAAATAATTAATTCAATTAAATTTTTTTATATTCATCTAATAATCATTACTGGGAAAAGTATATGAATAAACTTATTTCATGGCATAAGAATACATTCTTCAAAATATGGGGTTTGAGATATTTTATGTGTGAATAATTATAATTAATTTACACCATATTTATAAATTTTATTTGAAAAAATAAACCTCATTTTTTGAAATTATATTTTCTAAATTATATTAGGGTTTTTTTTGATTTTTTTCATAAATAATTTATTTTTAGGGAAAATAGTGAAAAATACCGATTTTAGAAGTATTTTCACTTTTATAAAATTATAATGATATAATAATAACATTTAAGTTTACAAAACCTTTTAGATAGACCAAATATATAATTAATAAGTAATATAATTCATAGAAATATATAATTTTTAACTTAGAAATATGTTCTTAATTTTTTGGAAATATAAGTAATTTTTTATACATTTAAACTATTTTATTTCTTATTTATTAACCACGTATTTAAAAATTTACTTTTGGTTTTAGTTATGTTTTTAAAGATAGATAATTATCATTTTATTTAACATAATCCAATAAATTTCATTGCAATCAATATTTTACTTTATTTTTTTGCAAAATCTTTTTTATGCATAATACAAACAATTGCCTAAAAACAATTTTGATTACATTTTATGAAAATATATTAAAAGATATTTTTTAAACTTATAAAAATAAAATATCAAAAAATGGATTCTATATTTGGAATAAAACTAATTAAAATTGGGTGATAATTACAATTCAATTTTTGTTCACAATGAATAGTAAAAATCTATTACTATAGTTATGGTTAAAATTGGTTTACCTGGGGGTTAAACTAAGATAAAGGTTACAAATTACACTTAAAAATGTATAAATCTTATTTTTTAAATAATTTTTTTATTTATCTTATCTGAAATTATTATTTTTCATTTGGTTCTACTCGCACAGAAAAATGAATTTATATTATTTTAATCATTTATATAATTTCATGTGTGTCCCTCCCCTCACTTATAAAAGGGAACCTATTCTCATCCGTTATTATGACTTTGAACCATCTATCTTAGAAAAAACCTACTAAAAATACTTCTTAGATTACTCTACTTCTTTCTTGATATTCTTTTTTTCACCAAAGACCATCCTAACAAGGCTTAAGGTGTAAGTCAAAGGAAGTATCTCAGTGAAGAGGTAATCATCTTTACCAACATTTTTAAAGTTTATTTATACATATAATTTATATAAATATATTATATATATACTAAAATAATTAACCTGATATCATAAATATACTAATATGTTATTATGATTATGGTATAAAAATTTTCCACCTCATTTCCATCAAATGGGAAATGAAAGTATCATTGTGGGTACGTGTAGAATACCATCTCCACATAGAGATGTGATTTATTTTCCAAACCCACCTCTCATGGTTGATTATAATTATGAATTTAATGAATATATATTATATTTATAAATTAATAATTATTATGTAAGGATAAAACATTATATACTTTTTTCCATTTTCTCTTTATAAAATGGAAGTATCGTTCATGCGTATGTATAAACTACCATCTCCATGAGCGACATATTTCATTTTTGATATTCATATTTTATAGATGATTCTGAAATTTTATATAATGAATATATATAATACTTATGAAACAAATCTTCTATAAATTTAATATTAAGATTATACCTTAGCATGTTCATACTCATTCGGTCTTTATTGCACGCTCTTGTTTATGTTGGGTTTACCACCTAAATGAGTGATGTTATAATGTTTATGAGATGAATGATGATGGAGTTTTGAATATTGGTGATATTATGTAATAATAATAATAATTACATGACATGATTAAAATTATAGATATTATTTAATCATGATAAAAGTTCATGGAATGAAACTGCTAAACTGATACTAGCATTAAAAATGAACCAATTCTCACTCGAAACAATGATTTTAATAAATAATTATTAATAAATGGATGAGAATATGTTATAAGAGGGTCATATATGATATTATAAGTAAGAATATGATTTTTAATATAATTATAATAAATTTAAATTTATTATTTAGGAGGACATAATGCGCTTGACAAAGAAGTGGTCTAAGGTAAGGGTTTATTCTACCTCTCATTTTTATTCAAGATTATCTATGTTTAAATTTCAATTTAAGGAAATTATAATATATTTATATTTTATACTAAAATATTTTCTTAATATCTATTTATCTGTGGATTTTACATGTTTTACTTTCATTTTTATCTCTTTAGTACTTAAAATGACTAAGAAAATGATTTTATGGAAAACCAACTTTATTTTTCATAATTTTCAGAAATATTTTTCCTCCATATTCATGTTATATATAATGTTTTAAAGAAATAATTCACTCTTCATTTATTTTTTTTAAATTCATTTTCAACTATATTTGACTATATTTTCAAGGATTCTTCTTATTTTCCTTTAAAAATGGTATTTTTGAAATTTTTACCAAAAATTAGAATAGAATATTTGTTGTAATGTTTTACCGAATGAATGATATTTTCCACTGACATAAATATTATTTTATTTTAATATTCTTTTTTAAGTTTCCATAATTATTTTAAATTAAATACATTTTATCAATATTGTATAATTTTTATTTAAAATTTTATCAAAATAAGAGGACATTTTTATCATGTTTTCAAGGAAAGGATTAAATATTATTTTAAATGTTTTTCCATCTATGTCAACATCCTTTTATGATTATTATACTTTACTAGGTATATAATCTAATGATAGCATCAAAATTATTTATCTGGATAACATATAATCATGTTTTTCTATTTATTAACTATTGAAAATGTTAACATTTCATATTGCATTTTTTCAATATGAATGTTTATGTTGATTATATCTTAAATTTTTATTCATATATTTCAAATTATGAATTCATTAAACATAGTAAGTGATGTGTGGGTCCTGTTATTGCCTCTTAATGCATCAATAGGTCTCATAATAAAAACTAGTTTGGGTATTTGATATACATATTACCTATTTATATATGATGTCTTGACATGAGGCCTTAAAGTTAAAATTATGATGTTTGGAATTATAAGGTATATCGTTATGAAACTAGTTATTGTTATCCATGTGATTATTATTATTTTTATTTCATTTTTTCATCAATAAATACACAACTGGGCACCCTCATAACATGAAAAAATGGCCTGATGGGAACTAGGAAGTCTATCCTTTTTATCTTGTGAAGGAGATATCATTGTTAAATGAGTTTTCATCAGATTCACAATTTTTTACTTCACCAAAAAATATACAACTTAGGTATATTTGGTTTGGACCAACAATATTATGGGGGTGTTTAATGTCTTGAACAATCATTCACATCAGGGTAACCATTATTTTTGTTAATGGAAACTCCCAACTATTCCCACATCCATAACAGGGTACAATTTTTTCCAAAGGTAGGCAGTTAGATGGGGTTTGAGACCTAACGGAACTTGGGAACTCACATTAATTGAGAGGATAAGAGGTTAGGCATAACAACATTTTGTGGGGAATTTTTGCCTACTTTAGGACTCTCTTATATATTTCAGATATGTTCACGAATCTCTCCATAATCTTGATATGGATCCCGTTACCCTAACAAAATGATCATTGGTTAAACCCTTTTATATGTGAAGGTAAATATTTTATTGAGTCCATATTTATGTATTCAGGGATCTCCATCCATTTCCCCTAATGGATAGATGATTATATGTTGAAGTCTTGTAGACACGCTCTTTAGAATTTAGTACCGTGTAGGGAGCTGGTTAATATATTGAGGATGATATTGAGACATTATGAGGAATATTACATATTCTTCTTATAATAGGAATCAAAACACACATAGTTCATTAAACCCATGAAGTTTAACATCACATGGAAAAGATATATTTTAGTGAACTTAGGCACTAGGTACTTGAGTTCGAGCCTCAAGGAGGCATCGAATGTATCTTGGTTATAACAGGAATCAGAGTCATCATAGTTTAGTCACACCCTTGAGACCTTACCCAATATATATTCCCTTATATAAGGGAATTCCTATCATGCCACTAATCTGGGATTAGATAATGAGGATTCCCTGGCAGGTGAAGACTCATGTTGCAAATGATATGACCATTGCAACTCTCTAAGACCATGTGATACATGATCGATGCGAGAAATAGTGGATAGTATGTAATCCATCTCACTACATATGGATGTGATAATTATGAACTGGAACAACCCCTTGGATGATTAATATAGATCTTGGTCCTTAGGAAGGAATCCCATGTTTCTTGGTTATATTTTTAATCAGAGTCATCATAGTTTAATTGGATTCTCAGTTCACTAATGGATAAGGG
Organism: Viscum album; assembly: GCA_963277665.1. Taxonomy (NCBI): domain Eukaryota; kingdom Viridiplantae; phylum Streptophyta; class Magnoliopsida; order Santalales; family Viscaceae; genus Viscum; species Viscum album. The sequence continues at coordinate 1,853,613,745 of OY728158.1, read as the reverse complement.
AGAATGATCAGCCCATGGGAATGATTGGGTTCTAATGGTTGAAATGCTGGAGACACATGTTTAATTAAATGAAGGTGGATCGCTATCTAAGATCAAGCCATGGGAAGGAATCATCCATATCCTTCTTATTGTAGGAATAATAGTTCTATTAGTTCTGTTAACTTCTCACTCTACTGATGGATGAGGAAGAATGATCAGCCCCTGGGAATGATTGGGTCCCGATGGTTGAAATATCAGAGAAATGTGGGGACTTACACCAAGGTATATTACTATCTAATATTGAGACTTAGGATAAAGTCCTATATATCTTGGTTGTTGCAGGAATAAGATTTATCATACTTCATATTGTCTCTAACCCACTGATGGGTTTGAGGTATTTGAGATCTTGAACAAGGATTACCCTTAAAATGATGCCCCTTGCATGAGCCCACTTCTCATACATCGATGGATAAGGAATAATAATAGACTTATGGGAGAATTTAGTCCCCTAAGTTAGGAATACTTGGGATGTGAAGGGACTTACATTGAAGTGGATTACCATTTTAGCTTGGGCCTTAGGAAGGAATCCTATGTATCCTGGTTATTTCTAGAATCAGAGTTCTTGTAGTTCAATTTATAGGGTATTACACTATGAGGCTTCCCTTTTAATGTTCATTGGATAGGGTTTTTATGTCCAGGGATGCCTTCTTGACCTAGCCTGGTTATCTTCCTAACATGCTTGATTTTCTTCCAAGTATGTTAGAGGATGTATAGACATGTTTGTTTATATTTAAAACATGTACAAGGAAAATTTCATGATCCAATTGACTTGGAAAATTGAAATCACATAATTTAGATGGAATTTATGAATACCACATCATGATTTAGGATGAGTTGTTCGGAGAACATAACAAGACTTGGTTTACTTGTCTTGGAGGCCATTTCATGATCTAGGCTGACATGTCTGAAGGGTGTTTCATGATTTGGCTGACATTCTTGGGGGATGTTGTGTGATATGGATGACCTATACTAGTGTCATAGAAAAAACTACCTAACATTCTTTGAGGGTGTCACATGATATAGCTTGTAAGTTTGAAGGGATTCATTAGAAATAGCCAACACACATTAGTGATGTCGCATAATTTGGATGATCTATCTGAGGACATCACAAGATCTGGACAGTGAGTCTGGAGGGTTATTCCATCTTTTATTGCATACATGACTTATACTTTCCCAGTGTTAACTTTTTTAGGTTTCATGTGACATAGAATAAATATAGAAGGTCCTTCACATAATTTAGTTGATGTTCTAGAAGTTCTTCACATGACCTTAAGTGACCATGTGAAGTGACTAAGCATGCTTCGGGATCACTTATGTTATTCCACAGATTTTTCCTAATGGGAAAACTTTGCGTTTGCGATATTGGACACTCTGATAAGTCAAATAAGATGACTGGATGCACTATTGTGTGGATACAAATATTCATATTTTTGTGATGAGGGGGATGGATTTATAGGAATTTCCACCCTAGTTATATGCTTCCTCATGCAGCGCATATCTTCCAGATTTGGGATGGTGTTGGTGGAGGGATTCGATGCCATACACTTTTCAAGATCTAGCCATGGGTTATTTGGGGGGGGGGGTCACATGATTTTAAAGACCACTACTTCATCCCACAAATTCCCCATTTATTGTGTTTTTTCAAATCAAAGGGGTATTTCCTAATCACATGGACTGGAAAAGGAGATTTTATAAGGTCTGAAAAAAATTTCTAGGGACCTTTGTGAGATTAGGATGCCTATTGAAAGGATTTAACGTGATCTAAGATTCTTTTTATGAGTCCTTCTATAAGGAAAAGGTGGATTTAGAGGTAAAATTTTCAAGATCATGTTGTCATTCCAAGAGGTCTTCCAAGATCATGATGTCTTGTCAAGGGGGCTTCTCATTATCAATAGTGACCAGCCTGGGAGTATAAATCCATTCGCATAAAATCAGTATATATTCCCCTCACTAAAGGCTCTCATAATTTCCAGTTTTAATTAATTATTTATTTAACAAAGGATAGGGGTATTGTTATTTTATCCCAATGTTGTTGAAGAAAATCACTATACCCATCAGCGATTTATTGCGTAACCAATAAAGGGTTTTATGGTGATGCATGATCATTATCATTAACAACACTTCTGTTTGACTTTGGAGTTGGAGGGGGAGCACAAGACCACCTAGACATGTCTGAAGGCCTTTGCGTGATGAGGGTGACATGCCAGTGGGTTTCAATGTGACAAGGAGAAAATGTCACCATGGATTATGTAGTTTCTTACAATCCACATGGGTGAATTGCATGAATATTTACAACTTTGAATGGTTTATTTCTTTTTCATATTCTTATCCTTATTTTACAAGTATTTTTGGATGGGTTTTTAGGTGTTCACTGAGAGAAAAGTCATGTAATGTGGAGGGGTTGACTTGAAAGCTGCTGCGTGATCAGTGAATTCCTTGGATACAATCAAAATAAACATATGATTTTCCATGAGGCTCCATGAGATCTAAATCAAGTCATTTGCGGCACATGGGCTGTTCTCATGGACTTCTGATAGTTATGTGATCATGTGTTGTTTGGAGATTCATAAGATCCATAAATTTTGGCCACCTTCTTCTACCTTTTCTTTACTGAGAAAATAATACCCAAGTTTCATGTATTTATTCCCTTGTAGATTTTCCAATTATCAGTTGATGGGCATCAAAAAATTCCACCCCTCAGGAGCAACATTCGTGGGGACAAGGGTTCAGTTTTGAGAAAAGTAAATGACCGCCTAAGTCTTTGGGTTGTCTACAATTGATGTCTTAGGTGGCGTTTGGTTTTTTAGGTGACCTTTTGTATTCCACAGAATAACCTATAAATATGGAAATGGAGGTTGACTCATTCATCATCCACTCTAACTCTCAGGGATCTTGTGATATTTCTACATCATATGACCTCTTCGCATGACCTCTTATGAGAACTGATCATGGGACCTATTCTCAAGACCAATTTTAGAGAACCAATTCACAAGAATTTCTTTTCTAAGGAATTTTTTTAATCAACCATGAATATACCTTTCGAAATTGGTTGAACCTTGGTTATATTACTTAACAACATGTAAGTATTGAAGTTTTTTTAGGATCTTCTGGATCGATCACATGAACACTTGACTATTATGTGAATCGCATGACTATGTCAGGATCACATGATCATGAGTCTTTTGATTTGTTGAGTGGTTGTGAGATGCATTATGGGTTTATGCGTTATGTGAGACTTTGTGATCCAGGCGATTCACATGTCTTATGTGTGATCACTAATCCCCTTATGATTCATGCAATGCGCATGAGGCTGCTAGGGTTATGCATTTATTTTGATAAGATTTTAAATTTTCTGACATATGCATCTTGGATTTTTATAGATGGATTCCATATCTCATCATAGTTCTTCCATCATGGATAACCATAGGGACATGATTAATAAGAACCATAACATAGACCCCCCATATCTTCGGTTCTCTAACAACGAGGTTATGAAAAATATTCTCCTATATAAACTATAGGATTATCATCTATCACACTTCTTTCCTTTATATGGGTTTGGCATGCTAGATGATGTTTCCATCCCCTATCCTAACCACAACCTTCCATATTGATGGGTGTCAACTTACATTGATTTCATTCATAAAATGGATTCTATGGATGACCATATGATCATAGCATGGTCCCAGGGATTATCCTATACACTGGAGAACTCCCCTATGGGTCCAGACGACTATGATTTCACCCACCATCCCATCGCTAAAAGCTACTTGAGAATATTTGTCTCTTCTTTGAACAAATCATGTAGTGGATGGAGTTTGAAATGAGATTTTTTCCCTGGTAAAAACTTTTATGGTGAATGGGAATGGAAATTTGGGGTTAGTTAGAGATTTTTAGAATTTGTTGACCAGTTACACACTGCCCATCTGTTTCCAAGTTCATCATTTATCATCAGTCTGATATTCTTATAGAAATGGTTATCTTTTGGTGACCTAGTACCAAATCATTCCATCTATCCCATGCCAAAGTTGGAATCAACCTCTAGGGTATCTATTAACTGGGTGGGATGCCCCCCCTATTAGGGAAATGTACGATAGATTCCTTCCTACTACGGATGTTTGGGATGACCCCACAAAAACTCCATTCTTGGAAAGGTACATGCTCAAAAACATATAGTAAAATTTAATAAATGAGATAAATATGTGCTTGATCATCTCTTCTAAGGATTGTATCCACATTTTACTTTATAGCAGCAAGTATCAACCAATCTATATATACCCTCACTGATTTCCTTCCCGACAAGTTCATGACAGCACCAGTTCGCATTGGGCCATCTTGGAAGCTAGAGATCACACCACATGGGATACCAGGTGAGGTTATATATATCCCTGATCCTTATATTAGGTATTTTCATGGCCAGGTTTTAGAATGGGTAGATTTTCATGGTCGGGTATATGTGCTCAAGAATCTAGGTCTGTATGCTAGTGATGGAAACACGAATACTAGAGGGGTGGAATCTCAATATGGAAGTACCTTCTCTTGCATGACTTTACCTTTCCTTGGTCCAAATTCAGCAGGGAAACGTTCCTTATCGGATTGGTCATCCTTTCCAATTTTATTCAGCTAGATAGGGGAGTATTTCTACTTCTATGGATACCAAAACACCACCAGGATCCCCAACACCTTATTTTTCCCCAGGTTGCTGGATATATCTAGGGTTTGGACTATGAAATTAGTTATCAATAAGGTTTCTGATATGATGAAACGATCTTATTGTTTCTATTTTACCCATTATCCTTCACCAACTAGGCCAATTGTTGATAATGAAAGTGGTTCTCTTGATGAAAGCTCATACAAGATTTCCCTTCGGGATGGGGTTCTTGCAGCCAGGATGGATGAGATGATTATTTTCAAGTTGTACAACCTTTATTGGTTTAGTATCCTATTCATATGTGTCCAAAGAGTTTCGCCTCTCTCTTCGGCTGGCGTGTGGGGAGAGTGATATCCCAGGATCATTCAGTAGTTTCGGCTAACATTGACACGTGATGATACTAATATAGAGATTATTATTCCTCTTATTGGCACACCTATCTATATATATTATGATTATTCCTAGGTCTAGGTAGAATCCTACTAGAGTGGTGTTCAAAATTGATGTATCTTTCAAGTGGACAAAATTTTTTCCCCACAGACTCCTTTTGTCCATAGTAACAATGGAGCTAATTCAATATTAGTGTGAGACTTTGAAGAAGCAACCTCATCCTTCCAATGAATATCCCATTAGCATGAGATATTTTTTTTGAGAAAGATGATCCTTGGATAAGGGAAATAGAATATATTTATTTTTAGGGAAAAGTATATGCTGATTCTTCCTATATTGCTTCTTGATCAGCTCAATCGGTTGTTCCACCTTTTGGAATATCTACTCTAGAAGATACAAAAACTCAAACTTGACACATACTATTCTGGTAGCATATTCACAATCTAATTACTAAGACTCATATGTGAATGTTTCATGACCAAGAAGATCATATTCACTAGTTATTTCATGATTTGGTGGTGGGAAGCTTTGACTATCAACCAATATATAAAATAATGAAAAAAACATCCTTATAAGGAAATAATTAGATACCAAAAAGAGGGTATTTCATTACTATGATGATGGGATTCCCTCATCCAAATTTACAAAGGAATCTTCATAGGTGTTGGAAAAGAGGCATTATTTTAGCTCTAAGATTTACAACCTAATAAATGTCTTGATCCCATAGATATGGAGATTTGAGGATATATTATCTCAATCAAAGTCTGAAATTTTGGTGTTGTAATTCTCACTAGAAACCACTAAAAAAATAGTTTAGGATATATCTATTTTGATTGGGACCCTTCATCCTAGGTTATAAAAAAAGTGAGGAGAGCGACACTTCAGAGTTCAATCGACCCTTTTCTCCAAAATCTTACTGACTTGGATAGATTAACTGATCAAATCTTATTATGGTATTTTGATCATTGATATAAATTTCATTTTGATTGAATATTTGGGGAGGATGAGAAATGGGGAGATCCATCCTTCTATATTCCATTAATGAACAGATCTTACAAACATTCTATGTCATTGTTTAGTCATTCTTTATTCATGACATGCATGACAATTTATTGATCTGATGTTGCTTGAATCATCAACGATACCCATAATTTTAATAATATCAAGTAAAAAATAATGAATGGATTTGAATGTTCAAATCATAATATATTATTCTCAATAAATTATCAATAATTCCCACCACTATGATATTCCTCACTGATGTATCTTCTCCAATTATCTTGAGATGACCTGATCCACAAAATTACAATTTGGGTAGGATACATGTAGCCTTGAGGGAGAGTGCTCTATATTTTTATAAATTCAATGGACTTAGAGAGCATAAATTTATTTTTATGAAGGCCATATAGTGGGATTAAAAAGTTTTATATCTCTTTATTTCATATTAACCTAATTTTTTCTAAAGTTTTATATAATGGAAGGGTTAGAGGGTATGGAGTGAGCTTTTTCTCCAGCCAAAATCCTATAGGTTTTGTTTTTATGAAAAATTTTGTGCATTTTTTCAGTCCTTAACCCTAAATCATTGATGTGATGTAGTTTAGGATATTCTATCCTAGAAATTCTATCACTGTTAGTTTAGGGTCTTTCATATTGAACCTTATATTTGTATAGTTTAGGGTCTTTTAACTCAGAACTTCTATTGCTATAGCTTAGGTAATTTTAGATTAGACCTTATATTTATATATTTTATGGTCTTTTTAGATCGAACCTTCTATTACCGCAGTTTTAAGTATTTTATCTCAGACCTTCTATTACTATAGTTTAAGATCTTTTATCTTAGACCTTTTATTACTATAGTTTAAAGTCTTTTATCTCAGACCTTCTATGTTTTAGTTTATGTTATTTTAGATTGATCCTTCTATTGCTATAGTTTAAGGTCTTTTAGGTTGTACCTTGAGATTCAAAGCAATTTAAAGCCTTTTTTCCAGGACTTGAATATGGAATATTGAGCAGACATGCCAAGGATGACCCAAAACAGTCTAGGGTGCTGAGTTTCTCTATAATTTTTTTTGGGGTTCAAGAGGATTATATTTCCTTTCTAGAAAGGAGGAGATGCCTCTGATAAGTAGTTCAAATCCCCGATGCATCCATATCATGTTTAAATAAAGGTGTCTCCACTATTTTACAAGGGTTATGGAAGATTTGCTAGGGTAATATTGGTTGAGGTCAAAATACTAGTGAAGATGAGTCAACCTAGATAGTTGGAGTGTGGGTGATGTTGTTCATTACCCAAAAATTTGATTTAGTGAATATGGGATGGGGTAAACATGCCAAGAATGAACCATAACACCCAAAGGTGTTGGGTTTTACCAAAGTGTTACTAGGGCTCACATGGATTATAGTTCCTCTCCTCTAAGAAGGTGATGCCTATGGTTGGTAGTTAAAATCCCTTATACATTGATAACATGAACATATAGATGATTCCCCACTATTTTCCAAGGGCCATGAAATATTCACAAAGACTCAAATTTCTCGAAGATAAATTTGTGTGTGGAGGGAAAGCTATCCGGGAAGGGTTATGACACCTTAGGGAAATTTAGAACTTAAATTTTGAAGCTCGATCCATACTCTCTATGGTTTTGAGTCATGAGGTGTTGGCCATAATAATGTTTTGGAATGGAGCATCACATTCCTTCTTGGATAAAGGGTAAAAAACATGGTGATGTAACATTTAAGATGTTGAATATGCTTTAATATAAGGTTATAGGGACTCTAAATCATGGTTCAATGTGCTCAGGTCATGAGAATGATATTGAGAAATTGTTATGGGAATGAACAAGAACACTTTGAGGTGTTTCATTCTTCCACGGTGATTTTAGGGATCATAAGGATTGGAAATTCCTTTTTTAAAAGTGATGAATTTGGTTGAAGACCACAAACACATATCTCGAAGCCATTGATATACATTCATAGTACACCAAAGGGTCTCCTGAAGCTGTGTATCTTTTAACAAGGGACATGGAAGGCCTGTGATGATTTGAGGTGATCAAATCATGTAGTTTTATTTATGGGAGACATAATATTAAAGAGGTTTTTGAGTACCATTAATGTTGTGCCACCACCCAGTGAACACGTTATCACAGTGAGGAGATCTGAAAAACTATTACTCTACTTTTTCTTAGATCGAGGGGGTGGGGGTGGGGGTCCAACCAGCATGTCTCTTATTTTACTAGGGATACAAATTAGACACCATGATCTCTATTCATCATTTATTTACACCCTATTTTTTTTCCTAAACTATGAATAATAAGAGTTTAGTGAGCAGAGACTTGGATTTTTTTAGGCCCCCCTTTGTGGGTTTTTATCCTGAAAAGTTTTGTGTCCCTTTCACTGGTAGTTTTGGGTCATTTAGTTTAGACTATAAAAACCTTTATTTTAAGGTCATACACCTTTGACCAAAGTGTTGGAAGTTTAAGGTCATGACACACATAGACTTAATATAAAGTCAATGTTACACAAGAGCCTAATTAGGATACCCAGTGTCAAGAGTTTTCCAACATCTTTTTGAGCGGGAGATGAAAATTAAGTAAATCATGGCTCAAGGTTATTAGATCACGAGTGATGATATGGGATAAGAATACTGAGGATGGCCCAAAATACCCTAAATTTTTGAGTTTTTATACGTTGATGTTAGGATCAAATGGATAAAAAAGTTCTTTATATAGGGCTAAGATGTCTTCGATTGGTAGTTCTAAGCCCTTTGAATAAATAGAAAGTTGAAATATAGAGATATATTTTCCTTTCTAGGGGGTATGGAAGGTTTGTGTTAAACTAAGGTACTCAAGATATGAAGTGTGATATATTGGACATGGGGGATTAAAATATGAAAAAAGAACCACATACTTTGGTTGAACAGGGTCAAGATCTTATGTTCCTGTGAATAAGAATTATAATGGGTGATAAACTACAACATTTAAAATTATGTATTTTGGACTTATGCATTGTGTAGTTTAAATGTCATGAAACCAAGAATTTTCCGTACAGTTTAATATCCCATAGATAAGACATCTTTCATTCCAGTTTAATGTCATGCAGTAAGGATTTGAGAACCGATGTGAAAATTTGTGTGAGATATCCTTGATGAAACTTTTCACTGATTGGGGGAATTTATATATGAGGATAAGTTTTCATCCACACATCGAATTATTGGTTCATATCCATATATTGGAGCCCTTATTATGTAGATTTATCATGAGTACCAGTAGGTCTTATGTAGATTTGACTCATGCATTGGAAAAATGAGTTTGTATGAATTAGAACCATTTAAAAAGAGGTATATACTATTCTTTCTAGGTAGTTTAATGTCACATGGATAGGAAATTCACCACATAATTTTGGACCATATGCAGTTATGGGAAAAATTTTATCATTTATATGTTGCGGATGAACCTGAGATCAAGGATCCGGTCACCGCTATATAACATGTGATTTCCGGAATCAATCCATTTATTGTTCTAGTATAGAAGTTCCCTATATGGATCTAACCCATACATAGGGATATGAGGAGTATTTTATTTTATCATGGATGGAACTAAGAATCAGAGATTCAGGCGTCACTATGTATCCTGTGAGGACATTAAATAAGACACACGTAGTTCTTGAATGGGAATCACCCTACATAGGTCTGACCCAAACACAGAGGGGGGAATTTATCCAATAAATTTTCATATATGGGCCTATGATTGGAGATCCATTCATAACTATATATCCTATAATTATAGGAATCAAGACACACATAGTTCTTGAGAAACCATACTATTTAACATAATGCATTAAGAACATAGACTCCCTAACATGAAAATGTAATATTGTTGCAAGACTCAAGACCAGAGATTTGGGCGTAAAATATATCCTATGATGAAAGGATTCATGACACACATAGTTCTTGGGAAACCATACAGTTTAACATCATATAACAAGGACATAGGCTCCCTAATATGAAAAAGGAATATTAATATTAGACCGGAGACCTACGATTTGGGCATCACTATATATCCCGAGATGACAAGAATCAAGCCATACATAGTTCTTGGATGAATTATCCCTACGCCGGTCCAACCTATATGTAGGGAAGAGGGAATTTTTATGTTTATTTGTTGTGGTAGGGCCCATGATTGGAGATCTGGGTGTCACTATGTATCTTGTGATGACATGAATCAAGACACACATAGTTTTGGAATGGAGGTGTGGTAGGAGACCAAAACCGAGGGTAGTAGTCCTCTTAGGCAAGGCCCACTATAATATATAGCTTTATTCCATGAAAGGGAAAACAACTGTGCATTTTAGCATCATGATATGAGTAATCATAGTGTTCCTTTTAAGGTCTTATGTTCAGGACCATGATAACCATGTCCTGAGATGATATTCCTTGATTATGTGGGGAATCCATTACCAAAATTCCTAAGATCAAGTGAGCTATGATAGGTGTAAAAAATAAGGAATGTAAAAGGTTCCTCATGATATGGAGGTAATTAGAGTAAGGACAAGGGAATTTTATATCATGTGGTGTTTGGGAAAAGATATAGGATCCAAGAATCCCTATGTATCTCATTTTAATGAGAATAAAGCCATACATAGTTCTAGAAACCCATGAAGTTTAGTGTCATAGGGAAAAGACATTAGGCATGTTGTTTAACATCATACGATAAGGACATGTATTAATTGACAATAAAGATGAGGAATGTTGGGTCTAGACCCAATAATGGAGGTCTATGTGTCACTACATATTCTGTGATGATAGAAATCAATCCAAATATAGTTATTAGAAACTATGAAGTCCAGTGTAATGTGTCGAGGACATCATTCATGTGGTTTAGCATCATGTGGTAAGAACATGGAACTCTCGACATGAAAGGAAATTAATATTTAATCTAGGCCTAATAATAGAGGTTCAAGTATCAATACATATCCTATGATGGATGGAATCAATCCACTTGTAGTTTTTGGATGAAGAGATCCCCCATGTGTATCTAAATATCCACAAGGATAGGGTCATTTTATATTTCTTTCACATAGATCTAGTTCATGTATGGTGAATCATTGGGTATATGATGATTTATATGTAGTTTAACGTAATGTGGTGAGGATATCTTCCTTGTAGTTTTAATGTCATGCAATAAGGACACATTTCTTAGTTTAATATCATATAGTTAGGATGAGAGATGATTTTCAGGTTACCATCTTGCTATTGGGACCTTTTATATATAGTTTAACATGATGTGGACAGGATGATATATGATATGTAGTTTAAATTATTGGTTCTAGGATGATTAACATTTTATGGAAGATATAAAAAGTATTTCTTAAGAAACCATTCTTTAGTGGGGGGAGTGACACACTCCCCATATATTATGGACAATGAGTAATATCCATTGTGATAGGCCTTATGTATGATATAAGACCATTCCCATTTGGGTTCTAGATTTGGAGGCTTCTTACCTGATATCATTGTGGTTCTAAGAGCTAAAACCAGTTCTCCATGAAGGAACAAATAGAGGTGAACCTTTTTATAAAAGGATTGTGTTATCTGATTCTGATGGACATTGAGGTTGAGAAATGTCTAAAAACTATTCTTATCGAACCACTATAATTCATCCATCTTCTTTTGAGATTTCTCATTATCTGATAGTTGTCCTAAAATTCTTATTCAAAGCAAAGAAAGTTGGACTTATTTGGGAAACACTTCCTCAGTACATGAAAACAATGAATATGGAATTTCTTGTGTATCAATACACACGGTAGTCTGGTAGGACCATCAATCATGGAAAAGATTATCCGAATAGGAATTATTGTCTTTAATAAACATATTCAGAAGTATATTTGATATATTCTTATTGAAGGCCTCTATTTATCCATTTTCCTAAACATTATAGTGGGATGAATGATTAGACTCGATGTTGTACTCCTGGTACAATTTATTTAACTCTGTAGAACATAAGTTGGTGATGTTTTCCATCAATATCGTGTGAGGAACTCTAAACCAAGTGATGATATCAGACTTTAAAAATTTTATGATGTTCTTTGTCTCAAATTCTTTGAGGGGTATTTACTCATCCCATTTATAGAATAAGTCTTTAGATGTAAGGATGCAGTTGAACTACTTAGCTATGGCTAAGGGATATGAAACTACAACATCCATTCCCCATACAAAAAATTGAAAAGTATATTTAGATTTATTTAGAAATTATAGTGATTGATGGATGAAGTTTTCATGAATTTTTCAAGCAAGAAATTTCCAATTAAATCACACACAGTATTATATAATCATTTTCGAATAGTATCCCACCCTCCTAATTTGGTAAAAGAACCTGGTCCCAGACTGATGAGCACCATAGGATCCTATATGTTCTTATTCTATATAGGAAAAAATCTATCATTTTCTATGAATTTGAAGAGGATTCCATGGAAGGATTTATTGTAGAAGGATTTTTTCTCATTTGGAGCAAATTTTAGGGTAAAGTTCACTACTCAGTGACAAATCTATTCATTTCCAGCTCGGTTTTTCAGGAGAGTCTATTTTTAGAAATAAAAAATCATGGTTTCCATTCATAAAAGGGTGAATATCATCCCCTCCTACTCTTGGGGGATGTTGACCTAATTGATTTGTTACATATCACAGATGATAGTCGATGTGACCATACTTCTGTGTGTGATGCATAAGGTTGTTTCCTCTTGATCAGGGCCAACCAAGACTGTGGTTTCATTATCCAATGCATCAGAATGGGCATTCTATGATCAAGGAACATGATACAATGTGGGTTCAAAAGGGAACTATTACATTATTTCTATTTCATATCCAATAAGGTGGGTCCATTTCTTCCTTTTTGATGAAATATTCTCTATTGAATGATTTATCACTAGTTTGAAGTCCCTTTTGATATTCAGGTAGGCTATTTACAATAGTAGGGCTACTTCCAATCCATCGATGAGGGCTTGGTATTCAGCCTCATTATTCATTCAACCTTTTAATAATGAGAAAGAGTAGGGTAAAATTTATTTTTCTAGGGAAAAAAAGATAATACCTAATACAACCCGATTGAGTCATGATTTTTCTAATATTTTACCGATATAACTTCAGGAGGTTCCATAAAAATACATCTCCCATGCATGGGAAGTTTCATGGGAAAAGAAAACCTCTTAGTATAGAAGCTCAGTATCCACTGGTGTACTTTCTGGGTTGGGATGTTCCACTAGGAAATTGTCTAAGTATTTCCCTTTCATTGACTTTTGTGACACAAACAAGATGTTATATTTTTGCAGAATGACTTCCCATAGGGACAAGTGCACAATCATCATGGGATGACTAAGGATGTAATTGATCTAGTAAATATGAGATACCAAGTGGTTTTCATTGTTTTTTAAGTGATGTATCATCTTCTTCATTGCAAATATGAGTGCGAGGAAGTTCTTCTCAATATCCAAGTATTATATATCAGTACCTAGTATCATTTGGTTGATGTAGTAGAGACTGTTCACATTCCCCGCATCATTTATCTATGTGAGGATAACACCAAGTGATTGTTACATGGAATCCACATATAAGGTGGGTGGTCTTCCTTCCACTGATGGAATCAGGACCAATGGGTGTAGAAGGTATTACTTGAGAATCTTGAAGGATTTTTGGTATTCGTAATCCCATTTATAGGTGATCTCCTTCAACATCATCTTATTTAAGGTGATATATTTTCTATATAGGTTGGATATGAAATGACAACTGTATGTGAGGTTCCCCTGGAACCCCCTCAGTTTATTGAGATTCCTGGGGGGTGACATTACTAGAATAGTTCTAGTGTTTTTTTGGGTCGACCTCAATGTGATGGTGGCATACCATAAAGTCAAGGAACTTCCCTAATGATACCCAAAAAGAGTATTTCAATGGTTTTATCTTCATATTGTGCTACTATGGCATGTCGAAGACTATTTAAAGATCCATTAAGTGATCAAATAACTGTTGGGATTTGACCACCAAGTTGTTGACATAACATTTGGCTATTCGTCCCAATAAGGAATTAAATATATGATTTGTGATGAATTTGTATGTAGAACTAATGTTATTTAAACCAAAGGTAATGAATTGATAGTAAAAGATCCCTTAAGAAGATCTGAAAGAAGTGGATTCATAATCTTAAGGGGACATATTTATCTCATTGTACTTGATTACCCACCCATGAAGGAAAGGGATTGGAAGCTAGAAGATTCATAGATCAAGAGTTATGTGATCGATAATGGGAAGTTATCCTTTGATAAGTGTCAATTAATATCTCTAAAATTGATGCAAACCCTAATATACCAATTCTTCTTCTTGACCAAGATGATATTGGCGATCCATATTGGGTATTTAACTTGTCAAACAACATTAGAATTGATCAATTTGTAAAATTATACCTCTAAATTGGTATCATGATATGGGTGTATCCTCCTAGATGACTTCTTGATGTCATTATTTTCATCAATTAAGAAGATATGGTGTGTAACCACATCCAGTTTCATTCTAGGAATTTCTCTATAGTTCCAAGTGAACACATATCGATAATGACTTTTAAATTCAATGTAAATCTATTTCCCCTTGATAGGAATGAAAAAAATAACAAATTTAAGCTATGGGTCTTATTATATTATCAGATTTACCTTACCGATCTCATCATTGGTGGTGGAGAAACCTTACTCAAATGTGGGAGGGGCGTTCCTAAGGCCATCCTTTTCTTCTTCTACCTCTGAGTCTATGGAGGAATATTCAGATGAGGTCAGCGTTATGAGAGCCTCTCTATCACTATTAGGGTGAGAGACCATGAGATAATACATTATCATACCCTACTTCTTGAGCTATTTTAGAGATATTTTGGAGATAATAGTCTTTTATACTGTCACTGGGGATTGACAGGGCTTGGAAATCTAGGATTGAGTCTACTACCTCAACTAGATTTATGGGTAACACATAATTGTCGTCAAACATACTCTAAGGATTTGAACGGGTTGTCTCTAAGACATTTGGGTCTGTAATATACATTTTTTCATTCACCATTGTCTTTTTTTCCTTCCCTTTTATAGAATCATATCTCATCATATGTGGCTTTTCAAGACTCAAAGGGGGTACTATCACCATGTAGTATTCTTAACTTTCCACCGATGGGGTATTTCAAACACTAATGGAATGTCAAATATATGACAACATGGATGTAAATATAAGGATTTATGACCAGGAAATTATATGTAGTGTATTTTTGGATAACCATGAACTCAACATTAAATGTGAAATCCACAAACTGTGCTTTGATATTGTTTTTCTAGAGATGTCTTTTCTCACTCTTATCATAGCCTTAAGTGGTGAACCTTGTGGTAGATAGGTTCCCATTGTTATATAACAAACATAAAAGGGTTAAAATTTGGATGAGGTTGATCTAAGAATCATTATCAACTAGGGGCCTTCATATATAGAAATTATTGAGTCTTCTTGAGACATATAGGGGCCTGATGTGTCCCTAGATGACCTATTCCTAATCCTTCTCTATAAACCAGATGGTGACATGGAATTATGATTCCATAGTCTCCAGTTGATAAAAATCGGTTGCGTCAAATTATATCTAAAACACTTGTGTGATATAGTGGGATTTAATGAGTTCCTTTATGAGTTATTTTAAAAAATGAAGTGCATCTAGGATTGAGATCTTAGCTAATACAACCACAAACTACTTTAGAATGTCATAATTTTGTGCCATAGGTATACACTTTCTGATTTGGGGTTTCTCCTCATTACATGGCTCAATAGATGAGGAAATTGTGGTAGATGGGCCTGGTGCTTGTGCATAGGTTTAGGGAGCATCTGATTCCAATGACGTAGGTCATAATGACATTCTCTCTTGGAAGGGTTAATTAAATAATTTCACCCCCACTAGGAATCCATGCAAGAAAACTAGGTATAGATGACCACTAGAGGGTTCTGAGACACCTTTGTATATCTATTATGCTTGAAAAAGTGTTTTTCAGGTTTTCAGCTTCATATATGTCCTCTATGGAGGATTGACTGAAATATTGGATCTGACCATGCCTGTGCTATCATCTATATCCTCATATCCTATGGCTTCGACCTCCATCTCCCTGGTCTTTTATATGAACTCCCACTCGGAGGAATATTCATTTTCAGAGAAGGGTTATTCTAAGTGTATCACCTTAACATATCCAAATATTACCTCTTTATCTAATAAGGGTTCTATTTGGTAGGGAGGTTCCTATGTTTTGGATATTGTAGGGAAGAAATCTGTAAGAGTCAGAGTTTATATCGAAGATGAAGATAACTCTTCCTCTTCTTCCTCTTCCTATGTCTGGTGGTTGCATGAAATTTTGGGAGGCATATTTTATGTGACCTACCAATGTGAAAAAATCATAATGGTTCTTGAAATCTATGGTCTTAGGGACGCATGCATTCAATCAATCTTCTTTTGAGTCATCTAGTTGTTGAACTTATTCCCATGCCTAACCAAAACATTTTTCCAATCACCTTATTCTTTTGAATGGGAAAAAATTATACATGAAACATTATTTGGAGAGTTATATAACTTAACTTTAATAGAATTTACCTTTACCTGGATTATTTATTTTAAGTCTAATAAATCCTGGATATTGGGACCCATCCTTATTTGGAAAGGAAAATAGTTAGGATGGTCAGTGAGGTTTACCTCATTAGATTTCCTGGACTGTGGAATCTTCAGTAGGTTATTTTCCATGGATGCAAATAAATAACTAGGGAATTTTTCATTTCACAAGGATTTTTATTTATTCATACTTTTATCAAATACTGGGTGACCTTGATCACCTTTGGCTTCCAGCCAAGGTAGATTTTTTGTTACTACCACTCGATAGGAAGAACCATGCGGTTTGGGAACTCCTTAGGTGCTTGAATGTGAACTGAAACTGGTTTGAGGGTAACATCAACAATTTTAGGATTATTGATCCTTTTACCCTATTCTAAGGTAATGAGCCAAGAGTTTTCTCAGTTCCCCAGAATGGAATCTTTCAAATGTTGTGTTGTTTCTACAAACTCATGGAATCCTCCTAGATATTTTATTAGGATTAGAGGTGTCTGCAATTCATTCAAAATATTTTTGGCACAGAGCTCTAGTAATTTCTCTTGGGAGAGTGGGATGTTGATAAAAATGTTAAACCTTTTAGTTTGGCTATGAAGTGAGACACCCACTCATTTTTATGCAGAATTTAGTTTTTCAGGTCGATAATTGTCATTTTACTTAGTCTTGAGAAGAAATGGTACAATAATTGACGAAGAAGGCATTACCATCCTATAATGGATCCTGTGAAAATAAAACCATACCCAAAAAGATATCCCTTTTAGAGTATGTATAAAAAACTCATCTTGATCTCTTCCTGCTTATCTCAAGGGCCCATAATTGAACCAAATCCAGACATGATGTGTACGAGATACTGTTTGGGGTCTCCCACACCATCAAAGGTTGAGAAGGTAGGGTTTCTAAAATTTTGTGGAGGCAAAGTATCATAAACACATTAGGGATACAACTTAATCTTAGGCTATACAGGTGCATTTCTCCCTTCCATGGATTTTATTCATGTATCCAAGGACTTGATAATGTGGAGAAATTATAATGGTACTGTTGTTTGAGCCACCTACTATATATAGGGATTGGGAGTGGGTTAATGATGTGGACCCATTTTCATCTCCCTTTGATTATAGATCCTTCCTAAGACAAAATGACCACCCTAGTATGGGAGAGGTTTTCATTATATGTTCCTATATGTGGATGTATTTATTTATCTTTAGACTTTACGATTACTTTTAATGAGTATTATGAGTCATGTACTTTAATGTATTGATGAAAAATGTGGTGATATATGTTCATGGAGAGGTAAGATACATTGGGTCCATCCCAAGTAATATTGCACTAATGAATAATTAGAGAAAGGGTTTTTACCTTATATTCTTTAAAGTAAGTTGATATATAAGGCCCTTTGATGGAAATGATATAGCCTAATTAAATCTGTAGTCATGGTTTTTTATAAGAAACTTTATTTTCCTGGAAGTCAAAGAAAGATACATCGAGCACATACGTTGATGGAATCAGAATGAAACTTTATTGATTATAGATATCATGATAAATGGATTATAAGACACCTAAAGAATCTATATGAGGTATTATATCATTGTTTCATTAACTCTTTTCTCTCTGGGTGCCTTTTCATGTTACTATATGATAACTTTAGACTTTAGGCTTCATCGCCTAATGTAATTGAGAAATAGGTCAAGAGGGTCACACACTAAGTATATCTAGAATATTGGTTAAATAATACTAATATTTTATATTATTTAATAAGTTGAATAAATATTATTTTGACACATGGTTTAATAATTATTCAGGTTTACTTGATCACATTTATTCTATTACAAGTTATTTAAGAGAATATAATGTGAGAAGAATATTTAATAAATACTTATTTTCTATTTAGTGAATATAAAATTTATTTATTTATTTATAAATAATGTAGTGGTATTTATTTAATAAATAAGTAGTCATTATTCAAGGCCTGATAGATATCGTGGAGGAATGGCAGACCAATTTTAATAGACTGGTTAGAAATAATAAAAATTGAATGTTATTTTATTAAATAATATAAAATTTAATTTTCAAGTTAAGTTCATCTCTATAAATAATAATATAATTATTATTTGACATGGGGTTCCAGAAGAATTAAATAAATAATAAAGGGAACCTATTGAATTATTTTATTTTAACCTTATCAGTATATAAACACAATTATATTATTTTTTCTAAGAACCAATTCATTTGTTTGTTTGTGCACAATAGATTAAGATAATTCTTTAAAGCCCTAGAGAGATCACTTATCCAAGAACTCTCCCAATAATAGAGCGTGATATTACTCCACCTCCTACTCTCAAGCTAAGAGAGATCCAGTAGAACACTTTGGAAGTAGTTATCGTGGTTATCAAAGGCTGATGACGCAAGTGATATGATCTATCATGATAGAACCCCAATATTCATACAGTGATGTTAGGAGATTTTGGGAACATGTGTTGATCACCTCGAGAGATATTCTTTATTTATTCCTACGATTTAATGACCGTACAATGCAGATCTATTTTCAGATTCATCAATAAATAAATTCCATCAAGTTAGTTCTTGAGTTAATTAAATTAATTATAAATAATATGTGACAATCCTATTTATGGTTCCATAAATCTATCCATTTACTATCTATTTTATTTAATTCTATTGAACATGATATTCAACATTTTTTAAAATCTTGGATTAATCATCGATCTTGGAAAAAAGAAAAATTGGGAATGACCCATTCACACTCTTCTGCTGCACTCAGAATCTACAATAATAAAATACTATATGGTGTTATATATACTAATATGGTTATATGTGAGATTTATAGTAAATTTATATTTATTATACTGGAGTTTTTAAAGTGTATGAAGAAATTCAAGACATGAGGTAAGGGTTTTCTCATCTCACTTTTATTTCTATGAGGCTTATGCCTTATTAATTGCTCATTTGTTTTGCGTTGTGTATATACTGACCATGAATTTATTCTATGATTTTAATACTTAAAATTTATGGGAATTTACATATCCATTTGATTATATTTATTTCATGGGATTTATGGTTAAAAAGTAACCAAATCGGTAATGTTATTTTGTCTTAATTTACCTTTTTTGAGATACATGCCTTCTTATGAAGTTATATTTTCTATTAGATGTATATACATCCCTTTGACAAGTTATATCATGAATATACTACTTTTATTGATATTTTTTAGCTTTATTTATTTTTATTATCTCATTAGGATTATGATTTAAAGTTACAAAAGTGTTAAGAGTTTATTTCTACATTTTCATCGTTTATCGATATTATTTATGATAATGCTTTGATTGATGAAATATTATAATCCATATATTAATAAATATAACGAATTTTCTTATCCTATGATTATTAAATTTATATCCATGTAATGGTAACATTTTTCTACTCTTTGTTACGTAAGATAATTATGAAATTTATTTTATAAAAATCCGACAATATTTCTCCTTTCGGCAAGAAATATATGTTCTTTCAAAACCATGTTTTCTAAAAATGTTTTAAAAAAATTATTACTATTATCCTATGATGTATAAATTAAAATTTTACCCCTGTTTCACCTATTTACAAAACATTTTTAAAATGAATATTATTGTCATTTTTTTATCAAGTCACTTCTATAATCTTTTTAAGGAAAAAAAGGAATGTTCAACATGTACAGAATTACCCATCATCATGACCATCATTTATTAGAAGTTTATTTTGAATGTTTACAAGGTTTTTTTTAAAGAAAATGTTTTTTGAATATTCTAGATTTTTTTATTTTGAAATTATTTTCTAATAAATTGGTTCTCCAAAATGTTTTATGTATAAAAAGTGTTTTAAATAAGTTTCAAAACACACCATATATGTTTTCAAAAGGTAATTTTCAAAGAAATGGATTTAAAGTATTTAAATATTTATTAATAAGTTTTCAAAGAATTTTTTTAAGAAAGGGTTTTTGAAATTATTTCTTTTCTTCTTGTTATGTTTTCAAATTATTTTCAAAGAAAAATGTTTTCAAAATATTTTCAAGTTTTCTTAATGAGTTTTCAATGTGTTTTCAACGAGAAATGTTTTTGAAAAAAATTCAAGAATACTTTATATGTTTTAAAATATATTTTAAAAGAAAAAGTTTTTCAGAATGGTTTATATTTTAAAAAGAGTTTTTCAATTATGAAAATCTATTTTATGAAGAAATGTTCTAAATGAAACTTTAAATCTTTCATTATAAGAAATTGATTTTTGAAATGGTTTTATGAAAAGGTTTTTTTAAAATAAAGGATATTTTAGTTAAGAGATGTTTTATGTGATCTTTAAAAATAATTCTACATCTATGATGAAATAATTTATAATATCTTATTATTTATTTGGTAAATAATCCTAAAATACCATTCATATTCCTTTTTAATGGTTTATGTTTTTATAGAACGATGCTAATGACAACTATTTCTCTTCCATGGGTTATATTCTTTTGAAACCAACTTATTTTAATGGGTAAGGATTTTATGATATGATTATGAGACCTATATCATTTCCATAGGTAATGATATGATTAAATATTTATGATATCAATTTCGTTTTATATATTTTGATATAATATTTATCAACCCCATTTCATTTTTTATATCATGATATGATATAAGTTTTATGATTTTATTATGTGGAGAGTGAGACCTATATGTACTTCCAATGCGCTGGTTATTGAATTATTTTTCATGAGATAATGATGTGAAATAGGTTGATGCGATTGATATATGATTGGAAACATGTGTGTCCTAATCCAAAATAGGAAATAGGTGTATCCTGATACACTATGGGAAGATGAGGGAAACTTAATACACCATAGGAAGATGGGGAATCCCAATCCATAATAAAAATATTTGAAGGCCTTCAGGCCATTGGATGGGAAACCCAATCCATTATGGGAAGAATGGGAAAATTATCTATTATAATAAAAAAACTATGACTGGGGATGGTGGTACTTCTCACAATATATCTGTAGTCCCCATGAAGTTCTATAATCAATTTTGGCATTGTCCCTTGACTTCTAGGGAATTATTTTTATTCGTGAACAAGATTAAATGTTCATAATGTTATTCCTAGACCTAGTTTCATGTCCATAAGTTTATGTGAGGGACTACTTATTTCCTTAACTTAATGAGTGAACCTGTTTCTATTTACACATGTTCAAAATTTTATAATCTCATCTGTATTCCACAAGTCTATGTTTCATTCCTATGTTATACTCTCATGGATTATGGTCTTAATTTCCTTACTATTAATGTTTTATAGACTACCAATATTTATGTTGTGACTCATGTATATGATATTTGATATTCAAGGTATGATCATAAATTATTATTCTCATTATCTCATACACTTATATCCATTTTATACTTACATATCACCTTTATTAACCCTTACTGATCATCTGAGGTCAACCATTTCTTATGTTTCCTTTCCCCAGTTTATGAAGAAAGGTTTTATGTAGGAGTAAAAAAGGGAGAAGTTATTTACAAGATATGTTGAAGATATTTCACTAAGTTAGAATATTATGTTTCTAAGTTTCCAAAGATACTAAACTATTATGGGTCTCGGGCATGTGTTTTTTAATGAGTGCAATATTCATATAAAATTATGTAGTATCCTTGTATGTTAGTCTTGAGTCATTGTAATTAGTATCAAAATGAATGGTTTAGTCAAAGTTTGGTAACTAGGATGAGAAAAATTTAGTTAGATACCTAAGGATAATTATAATTATATTTATAGGTATGTCTCTAAATATAGCCTAAAGTGTATTAGATTTAAATGAAGGTCTCATAATTTAGACATCTGATAAGTTATTTATTATGATTATTTTGTTTTTCACTATGATAAGTGTTTACCACACTATGCTTTCTATTTTTATTCAATGGTGGGAACCAGAAAGAACTAGGTTAACATTGAATGTGATAGATAATTTTTTGATGAGCAGTCAAATGGGATGGTCACTGGAGTGAAGGATGTTATGATAATGCCTAGTATGTTTTTATAGAACATTATTAACAACGTATATATTAACGAAATTTCGGAATCACTAAAGAAGAGAAAGAAGGAGTTCACTGAGAGTTCTGGTAATGGTGACCAAGGAGGAAAGAAGAATCATTTTTATTTTTTTTCAAGAATGTGGATAGAATCACCCATGTAATTGTATTAGAGGAACAAGAAAATGTTTTGACCGTGGAAAATAATATCACAAATAAATTAACTGCAATTGAAAAATATAGGGTTTGGTTAATGAAATGGATGAGAATATTGTCCTCTTTAAGACATCATCAAAGGTTAAATTCTTTAAGTGTGGAATTAATGGTCATTATAAAGATCAATTTCCCAAGTGGAAAGCTCATGAAGAGAATGGGAAAGGTGGTATGAGTAATGATTATATTTCTAATGTTGAGGAGACTATATGTGAATAATGAAAGTAAATAGGTTTTAAGTAATAGGATGAGGAGGACTTATTAATGTGTGAAATAGAATAATTAAAGTGTTTATTAATTTGGATTCAAGAATTATTAATTGAAAAATATATGGGGATTTTTCTATTTATGTTTTTCACCAAGGATTAATAAGAATAAATTTAATGGTTATGATAGACTGGAAGAGTGATTTAATGGCAAGGTTATATTCATAATAAATATATGATTAAGGGAATTATAACCCTTTATATGTTCCTAATGTTGAGATAATAATATTTGGATAGAGATATTTTGGACATGAATAAGTAAATTGGATGGTACTGATTAACTTGTAACTAATTAAAGATTTGTTAAAAATTATTTTATGCCATCATTGATGAAGTTTACAGTATTTTTTGATTTATGGAATATATCCAAAAAACATTGTAACATAGAAAAATTCATGTTTTCAATAAGGATTAATTGTAATTTATGCTATTACCATGTTTCAAGAGAATATATGGTGGAGGAATTCATAGTATTGGCATGCAGAAACCAAGAGATACTTTATGATAAATTCGGGATCAATGAAACATTATTTTAAAGAAATATAGTAACCTTATTTCTAAATTTTTGGAATCCAATATTTTAGAAGGTTTATAAGGTTAAACATTTATGGGGTGGTTAAAGTTAAACATTGGATGTGGTTTTACAGATTAATTTATTATCTCACCAAATGGGGATTTATGAATATTGAATAACACGTGATAACATTTTTGTTTTGATAAAGACAGATGGAATGACCTATCATTAAACATATGGATCTCATGATCTTCTAATGATTCAGGAATGATGAATTCGCCTTTATTTATAGGATTAAGAGGTGAATTGGAAATCAATAAATTCGCAATAAATTATTGAGATTATGAATTTGAAAAGGAATAATACCAAGTAAGTATATTTCTATATGTACTTAGATAGTAAAAGAATTCCTCAAATCTATAAAAAGGTTAATGGAAAAGTTTTGTCCAAATAAATTTATTTAAAATTAATTGATGGTCTTATAAATAATCGTATATCTATGGTGTTAAGGTTCTTAACTTTCCGTTTATCATTAACTTACTGATGATTAATGATTTTTATCACTCTCTATATTTCTTTAATATTTTTTCCATGTCCAATATTTACTCCCAACCTATGTTCTCTTATGTGGAGACCTAGTTATGAGTTACTTTGGGAAAACATTAAGGTTCCAACTTTTCATTTTAAAATAATTTTTAGTATTCATTTTTATGATGTGGATTTCTATGAAAGGAAATTTCGAGAATACATCCCTTAATAAGCAAATGAATTTTTAGGGAGAAATTCATTTTGGTGTGGGGGTATATTTTAACACCCTGATATTTTTTGATTTTTTTTTTCAAATTAATCTAATCTCTTTGATATTTTTCATTACATGAAACATGAAATATAGATTTTTTTATATGAAATCACTACGTTTGTATAACATTATATGAAACACCAAGTCGATATTGCGCTACATGAAACAAATGAAGTACATTTTTGTACACAGAACAATATTTTTTCCTTGTGTTACACATAATACCAAGTACCTTTGATAGCTTGTGTTATACGCAAGACTGAGTTTTACCAATCTAAAATATACTATTAATAATTTTATTAAAATATTATTATAGATATCTCCAAGCCATTGGAATTGATGTTTTGAATAATATTAACTAAAGTATAAAAATAAGGTTGAAAAATTTATATAAAATAATTCCTTTGGATATAAATTAGTTATAAATGATTGTAATAAGTATTTGAAAATATTGAAATTATTTTTCTATGAATTTTTTTTTCTATATAATTTTTTTTATATAAATAAATTAAAAAACCAATTTTTATGAATTTTTTCAGTGAAATTTATATATAATATTTTCAATCAATATTTTTTGAACATATCCAATATATTTTATACGTATAAGATAATATTAAATCCAACTTTATGAATAAAAATATGTATTTTTCTAAAATATAATTTTACCACCTTTTAATGGCTAACCCATTTTAAATACAATTCTTGAAAATTTTAAAATTTTAATTTTATACATTAAAATTCATTTTTAAAATTTATATATAATAATTTACTTTGGTTTAATTTTTCATATTTTTCAAAGAAGTTTCATTTTTTTGATGAATAGTAAAAAAAATAATGAATTTTAATTGAAATATGGATTTTTTCTTCTAATTTATTTTTATAGTAAAATTTTATTTTAATTTGGTTTAAAAGTATAATTGGATAAAATATAAATATAATAATCCAATTTAGGTCACTAAAACCAATTTCGAATTGAAATTGGATATAAAACATTTCAATCTTTTAGACCTTCTCACTTTAAAGACTCATTGTCTCATATCATCTATGGTATTAATTTTAAATTAATTTCTACCACATATATAATTAGAAATTGGAAAAATGAATTTAATATTTTGAGTCATAAAAATTTATAATTTAAAAAAATTAAAATTAGTTTTTTATAAAAAATTTAGTGAAATGCAGAAAAACAAATTAAAGTGATTCAGTTAGAAATGAGTTTACTTAGAGGTTAAACATTTAATTAATTTTCCGAATACCATAGAAACAATTTAAAAAGAAATTGGATGGAAATATTTATAAATTATACTCTATTTTAAATAAAATGTAAAATTAATTTAGTAATATGATGTAAGGGAGACTTCTAAATAGTGTTTACATTTTTATATTTAACAAATTGTCACATCTCCTCCACTATAAAAGGACCCCCTCACTTTCTCACATCTCTCAAGCTACATTTTCTCAGAAAAATCAACCTAAATATCCTCTGAAATTCCCTAAATTTTTCCTATAATCCAAAATTTGGGAATAATTTCATCCATGTAAGTCCTTTGATGCACACCGAATGGAGTTACCCAAACAAGATGTAATATCTTTCCACAAGCTCTTTTGTTTTATTTTCATTCTCCACCCTGAAACTCTTATTATTACAAGATTATATAACAATATCAGTCTCATAAATATATTTATATGTTGTTAAGATATGGTTTTTACCTACACTCTCACACACTTTCATCAAATGGGATATACAATCATCATTTGTGCGTACAACGGACAACCGACTCATGAACTAATGTCAATAATTCTTCCATTAAAACCTCTCATGGTTGGAAATAATAATAAAATTTCTATTTTTATATGAGATATATGATAATTTTGATGTATTTATTCTTATGTAATTTTTATATAAAACATACCTTCATACTTTCCATTTTGGGTAAATTGATAACTTCATTTGTAGATGTGTGGACTACTGCCTACTCAAAGCGATGTGATTCATTCTCATTTTGTTGGGAATGTATTAAGGATTCATTTAGTGAATTTATATTATATTTATAATATAATAATGATACTATAATTAATATATACACACACACACACACACATATATATTTCATTTACTTTCCTCCTTTAAATATGATAAAAAAACAGAAACAACGTTCATGCATACGTACAAACTACCATATCCAAGAACAATGTATACCATTTCATATTTAAATATTTAATAGACTATTATAAATATTAATAATTAATATATATGATATTTGTATCATTTTTTTAATTATTTAAATAATTAAATCATGATCTAAGTAAGAGTTCCAATAATAACAAGTCAAAATATATATGAAAAACAACGCGATTATTACCTATAACATAACATTAACAAGAAGTTGTTAATAAATGGGTAATGTAAAGTCATAATAAAACAATATATGGTATTATATATAATAATATAGTTATTTTTTATATTTATAATAATGTTATATTTATTATGCAGGATGTTTGAACATATACGAAGAAATTCAAGACTTAAGGTAAGGGTTTTCTAGTCTCGCTTTTATTTCTGTGAGAATTATACCTTATTCATAAATCATTTATTTATTTGTGGGATATATACTGACCATGAATGTATTAAATTGTTATTATACATAAATTTATGGGTATTTACATATCCATTTTATTAACTTGATTTCATGGGGTTTAGGGTTCAAAAGTTACCAAATTGGTAAAGTAATTTTGCCTCAATTTTCCTTCTTTGAGATACATTACATCTTATAAACCTATATTTTTATATGAGATGTATATATTTCAATTTGAAATGTTATATAATTAGTCTCCTTCATTTTGTGATATTTTAAGTTTCATGTAATGTTATTCTCTCGTGGAGATTGTTATTTAATTTTACCAAAGTGGTCAAAGTTAATTTCAACATTCTCATCATTTATTATAATTGTTTAAGATTATGATCCCATTGATTAAATATTATAATAAATATATAAAGAAAAACCATGAATTTTCTTCTCATATGGATATTCATGATATATCAATGTAATTGTTCAATTTTCCTACTCTTTGGTACTAAATATAATTAAGAAAATATTTTTATGTGAATCCGACTTTGTTTCTCATTTTGGTCCGAAATATGTGTTCATTCAAAACCATGTTTTCTAAAAAAAATTAAAAAATATTCTTACTATTATAATATTATGATTAAAGGAAATTTTCACCCATATTTTTCATTTTTACAAAATATTTTTAAAATATTTTTTTTTCATTTTCCGATTAAGTCACTTTTATAAAATATTTAAGGTGAAAAAGGAATGTTCAGAATGTATAGACTTACCCACCCTCAATACCATAATTTCCTTGAAGTTTACTTTGAATGTTTATGAAGTTATTTTTAATGAAAGTTTTCTCTTAATATTATGGAATCTTTTGAATTTAAAATTGGTTTTATAGAAAACGTTTTTCAAAAAAATTGTGGTGAAAAATTGTTTTAAATTATTTTAAAATATTCTTTTATATGTTTTAAAAAGGTTTTGATGTTTTAAAGATTTAGTTTTAGGTTTTGAAATATATTTTCTAGAAAATAGTTTTCAAAATTATTTTAAGCCTTCATTTTATGTTTTCAAGTTTTCTTTATGATGTTTCAAGGTGTTTTTAAGGAAATAGATTTTAAAAATATTTTTAATCTTCCTTTATATGTTTTCAAAGTTATTTTAATAGAAAAACGTTTTAAAAATCCTATATGATTCAAAAAGATATTTTTAATGTGGAGAAGATATTTTCCTCATGAAATATGTTAAATTAATTTTTAAATAATTCATTATTTGGAAAGTATTTTTTAAATGGTTTTTTGAAATGGATTTTCAAAGAAATTATATTTTCCTTAAGAAAACTCTTTCTAAATCCAAGATGATAAAATTTTTGGCATGAAACTCATTACATGTTCACAATGTTATGAATGGACCATGTTTCATGTCTATAAGTTTATGTGAGGGTTTTATTCCATTACCTTACTTAATGAGTGAACCTATTTCTATTTACACATTTTTAAAATGTTATAGGATGATGTGTATGCTACACATATATGGTTTATTACTATGTTATGCTCTCATGTCTTGTGATACTGATTCTTTTATGACTCATGTTTCATGAACTTCCAATCCTTATGCCATTACTCATGTATATGATCATTTATATGTAGGGTATGATCTGAAAATGTTATTCTCATGATCTCATACCCTTATTTCCATGTTATACTTACTTATCGCCGTTATTTACCCTTACTGAGAATATGAGCTCACCACTTTCTTATGTTTCATTTCCTCGTGTTATGAAGAAATATTTTAAGTAGCATTACTCACGGGGGGGGGGGGGGGGGATATCTTTATGGGATATGTTGAAGATATTTCATCAAGTTATGAGATTATGATTCCAAGATTCCAAAGACACTAAACTATTATAGCCCCCAGGAATGTGTTTTTTAATGTGATGAATATTCATCTAATATGATGTAATATCTATGTATGTTAAGCCTGGGATGTTATAGTGAATCTGTTGGCATGTAGAACAATTCACCCTCTATAGTGGTCCTAACCTTGATCATACTCTCTATGGATGTGGTTTTGATGGAATTATTCTCCATTGAAACCATAGAGATGAAATTTCGTAGGTTATGTATGAAGTGCATGTTAATTCTTGTGGTGGTCATCAGGTGGGATTGAAGTTCTCCCACCAGATTTAAAGTCTCAGATACATCTGTCTCACCATGTATTCTTAGACCTTTTTAGTATGAGGAATCGATGTTTTATACCCCCCATATCCACCACAAATAGCTTTCCAATGTCGGTTCACTCTAATCATGATGGATTTATACTCTAAGTGGGAAGATGATATTCCTATTAAGAAATTCAACGACCCAGAAATGATTGAATTCGTGAGCTCCCACATCATCCACTCATTTGGATTTCCTCACTCCATTCTCACTAACAACAGTACAACCTTTCGAGTTGCTGATCTGAAAAGATTGTATGGAAAGTACAATATTTGGTCCAACCATAATTTCTTCTATCACACATAAGAAAATGAAAAGATAATGGAATTCAAAAAACCCTCTCCAAAATTCAATAGAACATGGTAGGACCGAACAAGAAGAGTTGGCCGGAAAATCTCTCCAATGCCCTCTGGGCCTATCAGACGACGACTCGAAATTCCACCCAAGTGACTCTATATTCTATGATGTAAGGAATAGAGGAAGTACTTCCCACTAATATTTATTTTCCATCGCTCAAAACAACTTTTTATGACCATAAGGTGATAGAAATAATGTAAAAAGTTTATCTAGATGAGCTAGAAGCCCACAAAGAGAATATGATCCATACCTTGCTCAATCTAGAGATGCACCAGAACAAAATAGAAAGGGCCTTCAACAAGAAGGTTCACCTCCAATACTTCGTATAGGGTGATATGGTAATCTCCATTAGAAATTCAATGATACCTACAAATATGACACAAAATTTATATCCCAAATGAGAAGGAACATACATCATTCACAATGTCTATTCTAATGGATAACACTCTTTTATCACCATGGATGAAGAGCACATCATATCCCCTACCAATGCCATGTTTCTCAAATAGTACTTAATGTAAAGAGCCCCATAATCCATGATTGTTGATGTTAAACTACATAAAAACTATCATCCTAAATATATTCCAATCAACTATATATCTGTATCCTAGTTTCACAAAGTTAAATTGTGTAACAACTATCATGCTAGCCATGTGATGATAAACTGAACAACGCCAACATCTTTGTTTCATGAAGTTTAAATACACACCCAACATCTTCTTCAATGAATGATGTTAAAATATGTTTCCACATCCTTGAAACATGATTTCAAACTGATTGCTTGGTCCATGAAATATGAATTTAAATTATTTTTAAGGGTCTGAACTCTATGACTCTAAACTATGAGTCCAAGTCCGTGAATCTTGAATTTAAACTGTATACGAGTTTTCTCTGGGACATTTTTAGTTGTGTTGGGTCTCTTTATTCCTCATTCACATCAGGTTTTCTAGGACAACACACTATACACCCCCATTATAGATATTCCCCCATCATGGTCTGAACTCTATTAACATAAACTAAGAGTTGAAATCCTCAATACTTGACATTAAACTTTGATTCTAACCCATAAAAAATAAGTATTTCCCTTAATAAGAGATGATTCCTACCATATTCCCTACACATGGGATCCCTCACAATAATTTTGAGATGCCTCAAATTAAATCTACATAGAGGATTTCCATCCACAAGTGTTGGTCTCTCACCAAGCCATGTTCTAGATTTTTTTGTGGCTTAATTCTCATCATTATACGAGGTTTTATGATGCCTAGAAATTTATTCTTTGGGCCCAGCCACAAGATTATCAACCATCCATCCCCTTGGCCTCATTTATGGTCCATTAATTATGACCTTAAACTATATGTAGTCCATATCAAGGTGTGTCTATGGAGGTAGGCCTCCTAGGGCCCCACTCACATTTGGTTTGTTACTCCACCACCTTACGTCTGTTCCTCTATAACAACTCACCTATTATGGTCCAAACTGTTTCACCCTAAAGTGGTAGTATATAGCCAAAGAATTATTAATTTAATATATATAAAAGTTCTATATATAATATTTAGGGTGGTACTCAGCCTCCTAGTCCCTCATTCATGTCAATTTTTTCACTCTTTCGTACTACATACACCTATTTGAGAAGACTCCTGTAAAGACCCGTAAATTTCAAGGAATTTTTTTTTTCTTAATTTTCTTTGGAATTTTTCAAGAGTGCAGTCTCTGACGGCACCTGATTCCGAGGCCCGGTTTGCCTGGAATCATTTTCTGAAGTTTGGCTCGGGTACGTTCAGTGAACGGACGAGCGGGTTTTTCTAACTTTTGAACCGGTGCCCGGAATCGAATTCTGAGGGCACCGATGAAATCGCAGCACCGGTATTCGCTTAGAAACGCCTCTTCCAGAGTTGCGTTTGCTCGGGTGTGGTTTTTAATTTTCGGGCTTAAAGTTAAGAAATAAAATAATTTTGCGACAACTTTATTTTATTTCACTTAAGCCACTTGGAAGCCACTTGAAGCCACTTAAAGGTGGCTTGAACTGAGTTGAACCGGATAGGATGCTATCCATAAATATCCTACCCCCTTGGTAGGATATTTGTGAGGTGGGTCCCGCACGAGCCCCGCCGTTTCTTTCCGCTAAGAAACGCACCCGCGGAAACCCGTCTTTATAGAAGTCAACTGACGCGTTTTCTTAATATCTTAATAGACCATTTAATTGGGCGGTTTATTTCGTGAATTAAATGTGCTGTTTCTTTCGTTGAATTAATTCAACGAATTGATGGGTCGTTTCTTACCCGTTTTCATGTGTTGGCATAATAATAAAATAAGACCAACCAAAATCTTTTGGGGGATTACTCGTTGAGACAAAATTCTTGTTTCTTCTTCCTCCTTCACGAAGAACGCGAAGAACGCGAAGAACGCGAAGAACGCGAAGAACGCAAAGAATGCCAAACCCGAAAATCGACGACGCTCCCATCCGAGACGTTCTTCCCCGCCCCGATCTCCAATCACCAACCATTTGAGGTGAGTGATTTCGGGTTTCCTCTAAAGGTTCTTTTTGGTTTTAAACGAAACACAGATTTAATTATTTATAATTTAAATCTGTTGTTCTTGGTCCGTTGAGCTCGCCGACTCAACGCCAGATTCCACGATGACGCGACGCCTTCCCGCGACGACGCGACGATCCCCCTCTTCCGCGATGAGCTTTTCCGCGAAGAACGCCCGCGTGCAACGACCAACGAGGTAGGGATTTATTTTGGGAATTACCCCCTTTTTTTTATTATTCCCGTTTATGAAACAATTTTATTTTCATTGTTTCGGATATGTGTTCATGTGTTGAACTTAAATTCCTCCCGTTGTTTATCTCTAACGCGGAGGGTGCGGGCCAAACGAACACGGCCCGACGACCCACCGTCGTTCTTCGTTTTGTGCGGATTTGACGGGCGATGACGGGAAGTGCCGCAACGAATGTTTGACGATCCCGCAATGAAGAACGAGTCCCGGGAGGAGCAATGGCACAGACGGGAAGACAATCGGACCACCGGAACGATCCCAGTGGCCCGCGGAACTCGCCGACGGTGCGGGTCGCCAGCGCGGCGGCGCCCCGACGTGCCGTCGGACAGGCTGCCGCGGCTGAAGCCGTGGCGGCGGCGGCACCCGCGGACCCGTGACCGCGCGGGTCCGGTGCCCTCGGACGCGGCTGAAGCCGCGCCCTCGACTCAGCGCAGCCCCACGCGGGGGGCCGCGACACCACCAGGCCGCGGGGGCAACGCCCCGCGGCGCCAGGCCATTCGGCCGAACCGGACCAGGTCGGTCCGACCGGTCGGGCCGCGCCCCGGCCGGACCGGACCGGGTCGGACTGGGTCGGGTCGACCCGGTTCGGGCGACCCGGTGCGGCCGACTCCCCGGGGGGGGGGGGGGGTCGGGCCGGGTCGGCCCGGGCCCGTACCCCCCGTCTTCGGACGGTCTTCATTCAAATGGCCGTATCTTGAGCTATGGGCCTCCAAACGACCCGCCATCAGCGGCAACACAATCCTTGGATCGAGACAGCCGTTTTGGTATATCTCACTCAAGGTTTCGGAACACTTTCGGCCGGGTTGGTTCGTACACGAAACCAACCGGGCCCTCGGAGCGGAAACGCTCATATCTTGAGCTACGGACGTCCGATTGACGTGCCGTCAGCTTTGTTGAGTTCCTATTTGTGAGACGGATCTTTTGGCATCCTCCGCCCGAGGTTTGGACGCAGGTGGAGTACGGTCGGGTTGGTTTTTCCTTAAAAACCAACCGGGCCCCTGGGATGAAAAAGCCAATAACTCTCAGACCGGGCGTCCGATCGACGCGCCGTCTGCGACGTTGAGTTCCTGTTAGCGATACGGAACTTTTGGATACATCAACTTCGGACTTTGTGTCAGTTGATGTATCAGCCTCTCGGCTCGTGGAGCGGACCCTCCCGAACGAGCTTGCTGTGTGCGGAACCCTAGTGCTGGCTGCGACTGCTTCTTCGACAGCGACGACCGTGCAGAGATCCTCAGTGGACTGCGGTGATGACTGTGCAGAGATCCTCCGTGGACTCCGACGACGACCGTGCAGAGATCCTCAGTGGACTGCGGCGACGACTGTGCAGAGATCCTCAGTGGACTGCGACGACTACTGCACTCAGCGATCCTACGTGGATCAGTGCTACAGGTCCTGCGTGGGCCTGGTTTTGTGTGGGCCCGATCCTGTGTGGGTCCGATCCTGTGTGGGTCAGCGCTCAGCGGTTCTGTGTGAGCCAGCGCCTACAGGTCCTGCGTGGGCCCAGTCCTGTGTGGGCCTGATCCTGTGTGGGTCCGATCCTGTGTGGGTCATTGCGGGGGTTAGTACCTATCGATCCTTCGTGGGTCCGACGACTTAGATGGATCAGTGATCATCTTTATCGTCATCCGAAGAAGTATACCTGTGTGAGTTGAATCTTGTGTTTCTCTCCTTTGTGGATTGTGTTGAGCTATCCTGTGTGGATTTACTGTTTACTCTCCTTTGTGGATTGTGTTGTTCTATCCTGTGTGGGTATACGTTTTCTTTCCTGTGTGGACTGGGTTGTGCTTGGGCTCATACGTTGGAGCCGAACAGGAATTGATGACTTAGGTATATGTATGGGCATATACCTAATCCGTGTCAGATGTTACTTCGTGATTGTACCTTTCCTTTATGGATTATCCTTTGTGGATTTCGGGAGATCTTCGGGGGTCTCGGGGTCCCTACTGAGTAGCTTATACTCACCCCTGCACGGGCTATGCCCGTACTACGTTGTGTTGGTTGCAGACGACGGACAACGCTGACCGTGGTGGAGGCGTGCGGAGCAGGACAGTACCTGGAGGTGGACCACTGGGCGGGATGTACTCGGAGCGGTCAGGTGGACCCGAGGAGCAGTGGAGGCTATCTGTACCCACCCTTCAGGTGGGACTTCCAGAGGACGGCTCGATGCTGCAGTTTTTCCTTTTCAGTTGCTGTTTTTCCTTTCAGTTGTACTTTACAGTTGGGCTTGTATTTCCGGCCCCTTTTACTTCCAGCACAGCTTGTACAGTTTTTACTTAGTGTTTAATTTTCCGCTTGCTTACTCTGTGGTGCTTGTTTACTTTTCAAAGGCAATGTCTTCCCTTTTTGTTGGGATTTACGCCTTGGTGCTAGTCGCCAGCCCCTGGCCTATGGAAGGCGGGCTTGGGGTAGTCACGGAACGGGCCCCGAGGACGGGTCGTGACAACTCCGGTGATCAGTATAAACTCCACGATCTTCTACTAAGAGTTGATAGTGTAGGCAACACAACCTTAAACTATTTAAACTAATTCTAAGAATAATGAATTTTAACTTTATGTGGGATTCTATAAATACATTTTTGTGTTGTGTTAGGCCTCCTTGGCCATCATTCATGTTAGGTTCATCATGACATTCCACTACACATATCCTCTAGGGAAATTCACCCCATTTCTTAGGTTAGACTCTATGACCTTAAAATAAGATGCCCAATCCAAGAATCATAATAATAAACTATGTTCATGCCATCATGGTAAAGTGTAGTGTGAAAATGGGTCTCTTAATCCCTTATTCATGATGGATTTTTCACTCCTCAGCACCGCCTTACCTGTTTCAATAAGCCCCTCCCCCATGGTACCTTTGGTATGACCTTAAACTAAGATACCATCATCATTGAAACACAAAATTAAACTATTTTCAGTAGGTCCTATAATTATTTCCTTAAAATATTTGTGTCCCCTATATTTTGGGTTGTATGAAATTAAACTACATAGCCTGATGTCCCCAACTCACGATGTTAAACTTGGATTATACCCCATAAAAAATCAATATTCCTTTTAATGATAGATGATTCCTACCCATGATCTAAACATGGGATGCCTTAAAATAACCCTAAGATTCTTCAAATTACTTCATTAGAGAGGATTTCTCATACTGGTATCAGTATCATGCTTCATAGTGTTTGAAAACTATATGTGTATTGATTCCCATCCTCATGGGATACATAATGACAACCAGACTTCTCATCACCTGGTTAAAATTCAAATTCATTAACCCTTTTTCCCATATCACCTGTTATGATCCAGAACTTATGACCTTAAAATATTTGAAGTTATCCTTAATCTGTATATTTGGTATGTGAGACTTTTTGGCACCATTCATGTCAGGTTTTTCCTCTTGTGTTCCATGTAAGTACCATTGTAGTGAAAATTTCCGCCATTAGTCCAACCAACATGACTTTAAATTATTTTAATAGTCTAGGCCATACAATATTAAAATCTATGTGCGACGTTCAGAAATATGTGTGGATTGATTCTATCCTCATGGGATAAATTGGAACACCCAAACATTTCATCAATAGGATCATCCACAAATTTATCAAATCCTTCTGCCCCTTGTCACAATCGTTGGTCCAAAATTTATGACTGGAAACTAAGAGATCATGGTCTAGGCTTCAACACCATATACTAATATCCATGGTCCATGATCTATGACCTTAAAATATTTTCACTTCCTGGTTTTGAATCCTACATTTCAATATTCCTCATTGGTGTGATCAAATGTGTTGTGGCTTGGGACAAATAATTTTGAATCCCACTCAGATATTCCCTTATTCAATATGCACACATGAGGTATTTATTTATTTGGATTTCCAATATTCCATTTGTACACATGGTGATGGTGTCTATATGAGGCTCGCCTCTTTTCCTGGGCCAACCCTTGATGGATCTCTAGCATCAAATAATGGATCTTATATTTCGAACATGGTCAAAAATTGATCCTACATTTTCTCACCCCATCCCTGAATGATGTGGTTGTGCTTCCTAGGTTTTGAACATGGTCAATAGTCAACCCTAACCCATCATTAACCCATTTTTTATAGATATATAATTTCTTTATTTTCCTCATTTCCACCTCTATATATTTTGGTATAACCCCAAAATTCTTGATGTCACCCCTTCGTGCATCCGTGCATGTTGAATAAGGATTTTAGTGTTATTGGGACATTATCAACCCGTATTCTCCTTGCACCTTATTTGAACTTATATGTGTTAGGTAAATACTCTCACTAATAATTTTTTCTCACATTTATAATGACTCACATGGGCTTAGGATTCCTGGAAGGATGTGTACCCATGTGTTCAATCCACTCCAATTTTCATTCTAGGTAGTAAAACCTTAAACTAATTTCCATGGTCAGATTTTTATGACCTTAAACTCAAAGTCTAAGCCTAAGCATAATGATGCTAAATTGTTTTCAAATTTTCATTTAGAGTGTGTTTTATGATGATATACTCATTGGTCCTCATTCATGTCGGGTTTGACTATCACCCCATGCTAGTCTCTTTCAAAATACTCCCCCAATGGTCCTCAGTGCATGTTAAACTACAGTCTTACCTTGAAAAAGTTCAGGATTCCACTTTATTAAGAGAATAATTTTACCTCACATAAACATGGGATGAATCAAATCAAAATATTAGAAGATTAAATACCCTTGTTTGAGATAGTATGCCCTTGCTGACATCGACATTCTACCACATAGTGTTTCAAGTCCATGCAACATGAACTTAAACTATTTGAAAATGGGTTGAACATTATGACCTTAAACTCGGAAGCATAGTCCACGCAGAATGAATTTAAACTATTTACCATGGTCCATTCCATATGACCTTAAACTATGTTAAATTTCTTGGTCACGTGACATTAAACTATGAGTTGTATACCGATCACATGACATTAAAAGGAACCATGCACTGTTATCATTGTATGACCTTAAACTACATGTTTATAATCCTCATTATACAATGTTAAAGTATAAGGAATATTATTTCATCAACTAATTGTATCTATCCTTCATTGTTTTTCATCTACATCATCATTCACATTTTTAGTTGTCTCTTAGGATCTGATATGACACTCTCCTAGAAGACTATTTTAACCTTTTCTCAGACCAATACACCTACACCAATGTACTCTAAACCATAGTGGTATACTTTCAATAGTTTTGGAATCCATTTGGACGTTTCATAACTCAATTTTCATACTTTTTGTTACCCTTATTTGGATCCTCATCCTCTTCCATGTCTGAAGGGACCCCCTAAAAAAATTTGTTTGGCCATGGCTCACCTACCGTCCTGGGCCAAAACCCCTAAATATTTTGGATGTCAATTGGAGACATGTTTCGTGTTTCAAACATGGTAAGTTATTGAACTTTGTTTGTTTGTCCCCATTCCTGGATAACAGTACAAATAATATGTTTAAAACATAGTTAGGGGTTATCTTGTATCTCCATTCTACTCTCCTTGTGTTTTAAATCCTGTCCATTGTGGTTCAAAATCCCCATTCCCTGTTATTCAGGTCAAATTCAACACCCTTTTTGTTATCCCATTCATGCACAAAATCATGTTGGAAAAGAAAATTGGATGTTCTGAGAGCCTTATTCTCTAACCATAAACTCTCTAATCCTTGGAAATGTCGATGTACAATAAAAAATTGTAGAACCTAATCATTCGATGGTTATCTAAAACACTCAAGCAGATGAGAAATCATATGGTCATCCATATTTTCTCACACTGATAATGACTCATGTGAGTTTAGAGATTGTTCATTGAATGTTTCAAAAATATGATTTATGAGAAGTAATTAATAGATATAATAAAATATTTTCATGCATAAATAGTTTAACCAAACAAACCATGGAATGAGACGAGGGTCATACATATATCGGAGCCTCTCTTGAGTCTTGGAATAATTATCCCTGTGTCTCTTCATTAGAAGTTGAGTGTTTTAGCTCCCCCAACCTCTGACATGTGTTGTCCAAGACCTTTTTCCTCCTCTTCAGCTATGTTTCCTCCTCACCAACAATAGAATGGTTTTGGTCAACCCAAATCTTTTCTTGTTTTCTTTCATCTAGGAAATCTGATATTTGGAGTGTCGTTTTCCTCATATGTCCCTTAGCCTCCTCCAGACACACCTTCAGTTGGATAATGACATGTAATTGTGAATCATGAAAGGTGGAACAATCATTCATTTTTTCTTCTAAATGGTTGATTTATTTATTGAATTCCTGGAGAATTCACAAGTTTTTAGACCTCTGTAGATTCCAAGTGAACTCTAAATGTTGAATTCCTTCATGAACCCACTCAGTAGGAAAGTCACAGACCAGCGCATGGAGACTATGAGAGTCCAACCCTCCAGTACTCAGGTTATATAGAAAGTTTCAGAGGGATTTCATTAGGATCACCATGTATGGATCCTAATTATGAGTGATGAAACTCTTCATACACCTCCATTACCTATTAAAGACTATGTGATTTTTTTCAATAGTATTAGACCCACAATCCTCTTGTTCTTTAGGTGGTTCTGAATTCTATTAGGAAAATTATGAAAGAATTAAAGTAAAAAGTTCCTATTAAGAATCCTCACCAATGGACTGGGGTTAAAATCATGAGGTCTAATTCTATCACTTGACCCTTCATCACCATCTTCAACCCCGATAGCCTCAAGTTCCACCCCACATTTGGAATCACTCGCAGCTGCAATAGACTATTTTCCTAGGACTAAGGATGGATCATTATAAATTATTGGATCCTTGGGGACTAGCTTGGATACTAGAGAATGGCCTCTATATGTCCCAGCCTTGCCTACTCTCTGGGAAAAAAACCTTTCAAGAGCATATTGGAACAATATCACTTCATTAATTTCAATAAATGGATATACAATTAAGCTCACATGGGGAGAGACTTACAGGAGCTATAAATTGACATGTTTAGCTCCTGATTAATAACGGTGACTTACACCATAGGATACCCTTCAACATCAGTTGGTATTTCAATGATCAACATTGAATCCTCTTGCATCAGTTGGGAATAAGCTGCATGAGATAGGCAAATAGGTTGACACAAAGGCTTGGTAAAAATATGATAAGGGCCCAGTGACTCTGGATGTGCCCTTTAATTGAGGTGGAGGAATTTTTATGATGATCCATGTAGAGCGTACAACCTCTCTAGTAGTGGGAGCTATCAATAGGATGTCAGGCCACGATCTCCATTAGATGACATAGAGGACCAAGGGTTCTGAGGCCATCACCCTGACCTCCTCAATAGGCCCACCATATACTTCACTTTCATGCACATGCTCCAAATTATGCCTTTCAACACCCATCTATTCTCCTTATACCCCTAAATAATGGGACCCTTAACCATTTACAAAATGATAATGTATAGTAAAATTTTCATTTAGTGAATTAGTATAATGAAATTGAAGGATCAAGGTAAGTGGATCATTTAAATCTAACATTTAGAAACTCAGCTAGGTCTTCTACAGAGGTTTCAATTCTTCCTCTTTATTAGGTACTCCCTTAATGAGAAGCTAATCCCCAATAATATTTATTACTAGAGACCTATCATTCTTCATTGGTTGATTCTTCCTCAAATTATGAGATATAAATTTTTGGTGTCTCCTACTATTCTACCTCATCGCCAAAAATCACTCACATTGGGGTTGAAGGGGGTTCATACTTTTCCCGATAACGTGGGTAAGTGTCCATATCCATCAAATACACATGCCCTTGGTGGAATCAAACTGTTACTATGACCTAAATGGGACCAATTTCTAGTAGCTTGATCCCTTATTACTTTATATTTTTTCACATGTTTTCTATCGATAGTGATTTTAAAAGCATTTATCAATCTATATAGAGAAAGGTAATGATGAAATTAGAAGCTGGATATAGCAGGTACCTCAGATTTTACATAGTAACCTCCATAGATTTTCTCAACTTTGCATGAGAGATACCTGATTTCACCCAATTCCTTTTTTGAGACCCTTATTATTTGGAAGGAGGGGGTGCAATCATGCCTTGTGTTATCCCTACCACGACTCTAGATTTGGCTGCCCCAGATGCCTAGTTTGTCCACTAAGGTGAAGCTTGCTTTCTTCCTCACTACTCTGGGTCCTTTCTCACTTTCTCAAACACCTAAATGTGTTTCTTAATGATTACCTCCATATATGTTTCCACCAAATTGTTATCACATTCCATTGAAATGTCTGCATCAACATTGGATAGTGGTAGTAAAATTGTTTCACTTGAGCCCTTATTCACTCACATGAAGAATAGATGACGAAGGATACATGGGTTCTACTCATCACATACCCCTATGTAGACTTCCTTCATCACTCACTGGATGCACCTAAACTTCTTGTAAAATTGGGATGGAATGTATGGATCACTATAGACATGGACATCGATCCTGGCCATAAGTACTCCACCTCTGAAACTCTAAAGGTACTCTTTATGTTCCCATATTCCTTATAGGTTTTCCACCATTGGACTAACCATAATTGATAATGGTTGAATGTTTAAGTGTTAATGGTTTTTGAATATAACTGTGTCCCCAGAATCATCAAGAATCATTAGTCTAACCCCAATGATATTAAGTAGAGACGGTCGCAGACCAGCATTTGGTGGGGTAATAACATTCGGTAATTCATAACCCCCTGAGATGTGCTATGATCCATCAATGAAAGAACTGGAATAGAACACAAATCATTCTCAATATTCTTCCTCTTTCAATGTGTCCTAGTAGGCTATAGATCATGTCCAACATAGGTACCCTCTAGGTTGACATTGTATTCAGCTACCATTATTGCCACCATCATTAGTGTCTTTGAGCACAATACCATCCACATGTCCCTGAACACAAATATCCAACCGCTCAGGAATGTAGAAAGAAACATGATGTAAAAGACCAGTCGATCCCACCTCTCCACCATGCCATATCACCATATCTCAAATGTTCCTTCTTCCAGGATCAACCAATATGATCCTGACCTCCTCCTCTGCAGTGCTATTGGGAAATGTTATCCTTGGACTAACATCCTCACATTTGGGTCCTTCTTCTAAAACATTTTTAACCACAACTTAAATGGTATTTCACAATGAAAAATTGTAGCATGCTTCATATTTTACTTTAACACCTCCAAAAGATATTGTGTGGGGATATGAGTTCTTTTCCTGTAATTATAGGAATTCTCTTATTGAGGGAACTCATCAAATTGGAATCCTTTTATTGGAACGACCCTGATGTAGTTGAGATACCACATGATGATGCTAAATTCCCCATGATGAAGATGAAACACATTTATATCTAGGGGAAATTTGATGAGGATCTCTGGAACAAGTTCATGTTGATGGTAGAAGTGAAACTGCGACATCCACACAACCTCATATAGTCTGATATGACATAGCTCATCCTTGTGATCCTGGAACATATAGAATACCCAGTATACCCATGTCGAGTCACAAGTAATGTTGTAGTCGAAACTCAAGTCCCAATAATTTTTTCAACCCAACCTATTGTCCCTCATAATGATGTAGAAAATGGTTGCGTAGTTTGCAAGGAATTATTCTACCTCAGTCTATTCTCCCATGATCATCCTAGTCTACCCATTTAGCATGTAGATAGTAATAGCGACATGATCTCTATAGGATAGACATGAACATGATGTTCCAGTCATTGATATCATCCTCACGTGTGAACTAGGATCATGGTGTATCAACCCTGAAGGTTGGGATGATCACCTCATCCATCATCCCAAAGTTCCATAGTATGATATAGTTTCTCAGTGGATAGCTCTTATGTGCCTCTGTTAGCATGTCCATGAGTATCTGATTGTCTAATACAACCCTCCAAGATCAAGGTATTTGAGAATTTTTGGACATTTCAGATCTTTGTGTAGCATTAGTGGCTTCAATATCATCATGGTTCTATTGGTAATCCATTTCAAGTCCAAGGAATGTGAGAATAAGAAGCAAGTATTGGCCCAAAAAAGGAGATATTGCATGCAAGTTAGGAATCCCACACCTAATTAGAGGCTTTAATCACATATTTGGATGAAACAAAAAGAGGTATTTTGTGTGAAAGAAGTGGAAGAGGCTCACTTGTTTTTTCACATAAAAGGAAGACTTATGTGCCTGAGAGTAGTGCTCTTATCACACAGAAAGTCAAGGTGTCATACAAGGAACCCTATTTATTTATAGTTATGGACCATGGCCTTGCATACACGCGTAAGGTGTCTTATGATCCATAATGTGTATGTTTTATGCACCCATGGAAAATCCCTTTCTTAATTGTTTCCCTCAAATCCTAACCTTTTGGTACCTTTTCAGCTAAGATTATATGGGGGAATTTTTTGTTGTTGAGGTTCTACCTGAAGCCGCACATGGCCAGTTTTGGGAAAACCCAAGCCAATATCCAACTCCATGAACCCCTATAGGAAAGATAGGGGTGGTGAGTGAAATTTTATTTGTGTACATAAAATATCATAATCCATGTACAAAAGCCTTATACGCCAAATATGATGATATTTATCATCCATCTGCCGAATTTAATTGGAATGGAAAATGAAATCATGTGAAATTTACTAATATTTCATAATAAATTCTAATTCAAATGAAAAACTTTTTGGTTACAAATACAACTTTAAATATCCCCCTTGTGCAGCTGACAGTGGCATAATAGGGAGAACCTATGCGTAATTACTCTTCTATAACTGGAACCTTATGCACCCATCTCTGGAGATTTTAGTTATAAATAGAAGGTCACCCCCATTCTTTGGGGAGACACTCCAGAAGTTTAAGCATCACTCTACGGTGCACAGGATCAATATCCATGACATTATGAAATCATGGAATGACCAAGGTAGGGAAACTTGAGTGATAGGTTCCCTGTAGGCCCCCAATTGACTGGACACAAAATTTTTTAATCCTTACCCAACCTCTTTCAACCCATGTTGGGTGTGTGAAAAGGATCTTCCTGTACCCAACTCTGACCTTGTACATAAACCCAAATCTTGTGCACACCCCTTATTTGAGACTCTATGGACTTCCATTTTGTTGGAGAACTAAGCTTGAGCAACCTTTGCACGCAAACACCCATACATTACATGAACCTATTTAATGAACCTCTCTAAGATTTCATGCACCAATTTCATAGCCCCTCATGTGATGTCCCCTATGCCACTAGCACATACATTTCCATACCTTTTGTTCTTAGAATAGGTACAAATAACACTATTACTTCTCAACATAGGGAGAATAACATAGACCAAGTAATTAACCACTCCTTCCCATTTTTAAAAGCTAGAATTTCCAAAGCGATGCCCCAACCATAGGTGCTGAGTGGTGGACATGTAAATACAAGGGGTGAGGAGTAATCCCCCCCACATACGAGCTACATGACATAAAATTTCAAGGACCCAACATCCTCAACACATGAAATTAAAATGCATTCTTACTCTGTGAAATAATCATATGATGATTTGTGTGTGAGTGTCATGGGATGGTCTCCAAAATGCTTACCCTCATAGGGAATGAGATCCTCCTCACATGGAATGAGATCCACCTCACATGGAATGAAAGCCTCCATGGGAATCCATCCTAAAGTAAGACCCCAATATTTCTTGATAGAGATGGGACTCTTTATCCTCATTGCCTCCCCGATGTACCAAAACAAGCGAGGGGGTGGGCACTCCAATGTTATATATATCTCCCTGTGGGCCAATAATCTATCCAATAGTGGAAGAAGAAGCTCGTGTGATCTTTATATCAACTACTTCCACTTGTTTCTCACATATAGAATGAATCAAGTACACTTATAGGTTAGTAGAGATCATGAAATATATGCAGCCATGAGTTCTATGGGCCTCCCATATAGTTATATGGAAAAATAAAATTCACTCCATGGGTTTCTTCTATGCATAAGAACCAACCATACTCACCATATGGGATTCTTTTTAAGTGTAATACCCAACTTATCAAATTAATTGGGATTTGATTCCTAACTAACTGGGATACGTAGGAATCCTCTTTGAGGTAAAAACCTATCATCATCTTCTATCCTCATATTTTTTCAGCCACATCCTATGTAAGATCATGCCACTATCCAGGGAGACCATATCTCCACCAGGTCCCTTAGGAAGCTCAATGCATAATACCCACACCAATCCCAACCGAGAGAAATCTTATTATGAAG
This sequence comes from Viscum album, assembly GCA_963277665.1. Taxonomy (NCBI): domain Eukaryota; kingdom Viridiplantae; phylum Streptophyta; class Magnoliopsida; order Santalales; family Viscaceae; genus Viscum; species Viscum album. The sequence continues at coordinate 1,853,569,018 of OY728158.1, read as the reverse complement.
GGAATATCCCACACATAATACCCACAACATCCCTCATCAATGATTCCTTCATGATGTGGGGATAATTAATGCATGATGTTAAACTGTATGGATGGGTCCGATCACACGACCTTAAACTATGGCATCAAACTATGTGGGTTTTCATCTATTTCCTCTCAACAGGGTATATAGGGTGCCTCCTTGAGGTCCAATCCTGACCAATTGTAAACTCTGGTTCTCCATCCTAGGGATGTACCTCCCTCAATCACCTCAAGGGGTTTTATAATCAACCTTAATGCTGTGACATCATCTTTTTATGGGAGACACCTCGTAGATCCCCCTCCATAGGTCATTCTAATCTCGACCAATGGTAAACGCAAGTGCTTTCTCCTAGGTATGTACCTCCCTGGTCCACCTCCACAGGTGTTCTGATAAAACTTCAAGGTGTGACATATTCCCTATATGGGAAACACCTCATGGATCCACCTCCATATAGAATTTGGATCCTGAGCAATTGTAAAATCAGGTGCTCTCTCCTGGGGATGTACCTCTCTGATCCACCTCTAGGGGTGTTCCAATCAAAATTCACAGTGTGATATCTTTTTTTGTTGTAAAATCTTCCTGGGTCCACCTACATGGGGAATTCTAATCCCATCCATAGGTAAACCTCTATGGTTCCCCATCATAGGGATGTACCAACATAATCCACCTCTAGGGTTGTTCAGATAAACCTTCATAGTGTGATATCTTCTCTTTATAGGAAACACCACCAGGATCTGCGTCCATGGGTGTTCTGATCCATTTAGCCAAGGTTCACCACCATGGAGATTTTCCCTAACCTTTATAGTGTGATATCTTCCCTTTATAGAATACACCTCCTAGATCCACCTCTATAGGGTATTCTAATGCATAAATTAGAAAACTTATATTTTGGACATAATCCCTCCTCGGGATGCACCTCCTTGATCCACCTCCATGGGAAATTTTGATCAATCATCTTTGTATGAACAAGATAGTAAACTCGTGTCACGATCCATATTAACCAAACAACATGATCCATCTCCACAAGACAATAAACTCCTGATGTTACCCCAAATATCTACCTCATGCTAAAAATTATATTATTTAGGTAAAAGTATTATAAGATATGCGACAATGGCATCAGATACCTCATGTTAAACATGGTATGCCTTAGATTAAATCCTTGGAACATATAATAATTTAGTGTCAGATACCTCGTGATCAACATGGGATGGCTTGTGTTTCATGCCTAATATTACTCCCTAATATTCCTTCCCAAGAAGAAGAATATAGGTGACCAATGTTCCCATCGTATAGACATTCCAGTCATTCCCAATGAGAATACTCTTCTAACTGAAGTTTTCTACCCTATTAAGACCAACTAGAATGTATAGATAGAAGTAGTGTAATTAGTTATCATACAAAAAAAGATGGCACTGAGACTGAGGTCCATGAATTGGACTTAACTCTGTGAGGGGAACCTGGACTAAGATATGAGTTCCAAGGAGGAATCCATCGAAGGAAGAACCTACATCACATCTTCACATCTCGATCAAGGAACAAAAATCACCATTGAAAGTGATGGAAGTTGTAATACTTTTGGGAAGTGGGAATGTGTGGTAACCTACATGATAGTTCACATTCACACATTGGTGGTGGCCCCAAATAAATCATTATAAATATGACCCAAGACAAATTCCCCAAATACTCCCAAAAATGATCTTTTCAGAATAATATGATACAATAGTATGTAATATAATAAAATGTGGAATGTTTTTTAAAGTTAAATCTAGGAAACTAGAAGAATAACTTCACCTAATTAAGGAAGGGGGTATCTTTAGTTTCATTCATTATAAAGTTTAATATTTATATATCTAAAATTTGGGTATTAAATTGAACTTGTTGTGGTTAGATATATATCAAAATAAAGGAACCCAATATATTACAAAAAAATTGTTGGATGAGAGGAGGATATTAGTGTATCCAATAAATCATGAATTATTTCTTTGGGTATAGGTGACTACCACCATTCATAACCAGTAAGAAGTAATTTGGTTTTAAAATATTTTTATTAGGTAGAATGTTTTTACTAGGAATGTAATTTCGTGTATCTTTACTACACATAGATGGTTTTTTATTTTTATGTTTATAAATAAGGGATGTTTATTTTATAAATAAAATAGATTATATGGTATGTCACATTTAAATAATGATCCATATGTATTAAATTTTGATAACCAAGTATTGGAAATTGACAACGAATCAAATTCAAATGACTCATTTGACACCTATTTGTTTCACAAATATCTTTATCACATAAATAAGGTCCTAGAATAGATCTACCAAGATGTTTATATATACTCTTTTGTGTTGATACCACTTAAAATATATTTTTCTTCTTTATAAGGAAATATGAACAAACCACCATTTAGTATATAGCGTGAAAGGGTCATATAGTTTATATAATTTTTACACAATTTTGTGTGTGAACCATTTCCAATTGATGCTATATGTGGTTATTCTTACTCCATAAATTTTACTAATTACATGAGTATATATGGTTATGGATATTTGATGAGGTATAAAATTGAGTCCTTTGAAAAACATAGTGAATTCAAGAATAAGGTAGAAAATCCACTTGGTAAGTAGATAAAGAATATTTGATCTAATCATGGTGTTGAATATCTTAACTATGAGTTTATCAACATTCTATGAATTTTTGGGACTCTACATAAACTCTATCCACCTTAAACACTAAATTAGAATTGTGTTTTTGAAAGGAGGAACAACAACTTTGTTGACATGGGGAGGTCAATGATTAGTTGTGAATATCATCCATTATTCTTCTGTGGATATTCCTTATGATTTATAGAATACTCTTAAACTATGTGAAAAATAAAGTGTAAAATATTTTTTCCTTAAATGTTATGGAGTGGAAATAAACATTTCTTTCATAAACTCATGCATAGGGATTCAAGGTATTTATTAAGGCCAACCTAAGAAACATACATGCACCCTAAGGAATGAAGTGTAACTTTATAGGGTATACTAATAAAAAAACTGAACTATCTATATAATCTCCTTGAAAATATGGTAACTATCACATGAAATGTCATCTTTGAAAAGATAAAGAACGTTATCATGAAGGATAGTGAGAATAATATTAACTTCAATGAAGTTTATGATCTAGATGCACATAATTTAGTAAAAGAAAATGTTTTACAAGTCCCTAAGGGAGATGTTGTTCCCAAAACACAAGTATTTTTTAAGAGAACCAGATATGTTTGAGAACTAGAAAGATATGGTTTTATAGTAACCAAGGATTATGAATAATTATTGGTTGAAAATAATGATACCCTTTCCTATATGAAGTTAGTAGAGAGATCAAAAGCCATAATATGGAAATATTTCATGAATTCTAAGATAAATTCCATGTATCAGAACCAATTTTGAGTTATGGTTAACCATCTCATTGATGTAAATATTATATGGTGTAAATGGGTAGTAAATAGAAAACTTGACATGTAAGGTTATGTGAATACCCATAAGTCAAGAATAATGGATAAAGTGTTTAAACAACATCAATGAATTTAATACGAAGAAACTGTTTCTCTAGTATCCCTATTTATTTCCATTAGAATTAATATTACTATAGAAGTATTCCATGAACGTGATATTTGGTATATGGATGTAAAAATGGATGTAAGTAATGGGAAACATTAGGAATATGAGTATATGATAAAACTAGAAGGGTTTTGGACTCTAGTTAATGAAAATAAGGGTAAGAAAGTTATGAGGATCCATTTATGGATTCAATAATGAATCCAGGTCACATATGTGATGGCCTAAAACTTCTATCATGTTGCATTGAAATAATTCTAGTGATATAGGTGTCTGGGGGAATCTAAGATGAGTTTTGGGGAAAGGGGAATAATGGTTGGAAGATCCTATTAGAGAGAGTTCTGTGGCATGAAGCTTGGTGATACGCCACATAGATAGGCCCTATGGTATGAAGATAATGGCTATGATATAGGATTATTGGGAAGGATTTTTATTACACTTACATTTATGGAATATCTACGGTATGGAGAGTGGTCATGTCATAGAGGTGAGTTCTGTATAAATTGGTTACAATTTAGGAGGGTCGAGTGTGGTGTAGTAGGCGGTAGGAAGTGTTTTCAGAGAAAGTTACAATTTTTTCATAGTTTCATAATAGAGGGATCCTACATAGTAGAGGTGAGTGATTTTCAATGAGGTTGTGGTGTGATGTTAGGGGCTAAGATTTAGCCATCCACTCAGTTTTTGGGGGTCTATGGTGTAGTGGCCTTAACGGTGTTATAGTGTCACCCCCCATTTTTTTAGATATGAGGCATGTAGATATCTATAGATATTGGGTCAACTTTGTTTTATTGGGTTGTATCATGGAGAGGGGTCCTTTATTATAGTCCTTATGGTTTTCAATATCTCTATGTTCTTGTCCTAGAGGTTTCATCATGGTATTATATTTTATAGACTAGGTATATATTTTTAAATCCCCTCAAAACCTTCCTTGTATCTAAATTTCTCTTGTTTCTTTGCAAACACAAGTTTATCCCATGTATCTCTTCTATTCACCATTTATTTACATTCAACCCAGTCTTGAAGGATCAATCTGTGGTGGTTTTAGTGAGTTACCCACTCATCATTCCACAGTTTCTTTCTATTTATTCATCTAGGGAGGGGATCATATCAGGGAAATCAGTGGTTTCAGTATTTTTAATGCGATAATGATATTTTTGTTGGGTTAAAGTCTAGTGATCGTGATATCCATCATTATGGTGTTTGTCGGTAGCCTTCATCTTGTTCCAACCATGCAGATTGAATCAGAAATCTCTGCTTTTGGTAGGGGATTATTCATTTCTCATTTACTGTATAATGTGGGTGGGGTTATACTCTTATTATATTTTGTTAATATAGTGGAATCATCTTAATTAATGATAATTAATTGGTTTAATTTAAATTTAAGGGTGGAGGGTATGAATCACAATCATTTACAGCCTTTCGATATTATCGATATTATAAATGTATGGGATACATTCCATGATGAAAATTAGGGATGTTGTGGTTTTTTTCCCTTTGATTGTTGTTATTATGGAAACCATGTTGTGTGGTTTCTTATTATCACCTAAAATATAATTATAACATCACTTATATATGGTTAATAAAATGGTTTCCCCTATAAATATGTATTTTGTGAGAATAACCTTGAAATAAATAAGTGTAATGTGATGAAAATCCCTTGATAAATATGAAAATAATTATATGATCATATGAAATATTGAAGCATGGTTTTGATGTATGGTTTTTTTGTGGGATGTTGATGTGATGAGAAGTGGAGGTTGAATGTGGAAATGGTGGTGCGTGGTTGTGTTTTGGGGGTAGATGTGAAGAGTTATATGGCCTTGTTATGAAGAATTTTTGATTGGGAAGTGGTGTTGATGTGGAAATTTTGATATGGAAGTATGGGTGTCAATGTGGGTTGTTTGAAATGAGAAATATCTATTTTTATGTTGTTCCATGTTTTTTTGTGCTATTTACCTAGGTTGTATCAAAATTAATTGGTTAATAGTGTATGGAAATGGAATGGGTTAAAAAGTAAAATTACTATTGAATTGAAATTGGAAGTGTAACTTAAATGGTTTTTTTAATGTATAATTATATGGGATGAAAATATGAAATGATTGGTTTAAATGAATGGAATTGGTTGGTAATGGGAAATATGGAAATTGGATTAATATGAAAATAAAGGGTGAAATGTGGCCTCTAGATTATGGCATATTGTGAGGTGTTGTGTATTTATAGGTGGTAGTGATAGTGGCAGTGTTTTGATGTTGGGTGGTGATGCTATAAGTTCGGATAATACCCTTATTTTGAACCCATATAATGTATTTTATTGTGTCTATATATGTTCATTTTATTTCCATATGATTTCTATATGCACCCCACCCATGTCAAGCACTTTCTATAGATAACCTAATGTTCTAGGTATATTTTTGCAAAAATCCTAGTGGGATGATGGATATATGACTACTCTCTCTTTTCTTCTCTCTCTTATAAGTTAAATTGGAATGCATGGTCTATGATGTCCAAAATTCAAAATAAAAATTTTGGTTATGGTTGGTGAGTTGGGGAGATGACTTATGGTGGGGGTTATGCATGCTTGTAGGAGGAAACTGTAACGCCCCGACCCCAGTTACCCAGATCCGGTGCGTTATTTTAATACATTGGCATGATTACAAAGAATCAAGTCTCAAATGACCGATCAGTTTAGCAGTCTTGGAAAAGAGATTACATACATGGACATTACATTAATCTTTCTAACATACAACACAAAAAAGTAATCCTTTGAGAATGCCATTGGTCCCTTATCTTAACCTTGTATCTCAAACATAAAACACTTCTTGGGACCCAGGGAAAATAAAACATAAGAAATGGGTGATATCAGATGCTCAGTAAGGGTAAATAATTTAGAGGAAGCTATAAACTTTCAAGGAAATATGTGTAATAAAAACAACAGACTTTTTAAACATAATATTGAACATAATATGGAAAAAATAAATCAAACATCACCATATAAACAAGAACATGTATATTCTGCTAGTTGAATAATCACATGTAATAACTAATTTCATAATGAGGGAATGTATAGTACCAGAATTTTATTTCTGTGTCATGGCCTCGTGCCAGGACCTAGGGGATAAGTATAACCGGAACCAAACCCGGAGAGCCTCTGTAACCAAACTCCATCCTAGAGAGCCTCTGTAACCAAACTCTAACCCAGAGAGCCTCTGTAACTGGACTCCAACCCAGAGAGCCTCTGTAACTAGACTCCATCCCAGAGAGCCTCTGTAATCGGAATCCAACCCGGAGAGCCTCTGTAACCGGACTCCAACCCAGAGGTTCTGCTTTAACCGGACCCCAACCCGGAGGGCTTACTTTTACCAGTCCCCAACCTGGAACAAACTATTTCAATACATTCATCCTAAGAAAAGGATGAAATATAACATAAACATTCGTATTAAAACTTGCATATGAAATGTCAATACTTTATACACAAACAATGAATTGTATAAAAAAACACATCCACATTCAAACATATCAAAAAACATTAAATACAATATGGAAGATTTGTATCATAGTAAATTAACTTCAAACAAGCTTAAAATCCATTAAAGGAAGTTGACAGAGATGAAAATGATCAGTAAAATGCTTTGAGAGAAATGCCCCTTTTCCATGAATTCGTTTAAAATTCTCACAATTTAAGAAGGTAGTAATTTAAAATGGATTTTTAAATCAATGTTTCCCATACCACTTTGAAACATTTTAAAATAATTATCATTTCAAAACAACATGTCCATATAAATAAATCCTTAAAATCATTTTGAAAACATGGACATTAATTAAATGGGTTTAGAAAGATAAATATTTAAAACATTTAAAATTCTTATCTTGATAAAGGGTACCTTTCAAAAATCCTTAAAATATTCATTTTGAAATCATTTTTATGAAAAATGGACATGGATGATAAAAATGTCCCAGTAAATACTTACAATAAACAATCTCGGATAATAATGAGATTGAGGAATTAACCCTTACCTATTTGTAATCAATCGAGTCGTATGAAAAATAGTCAATAAACACCAAATGAATCACATAATATCATTAATATAAAGATAATAATGATAATATATATCAAATGTTAGTACACAATACACCACAAGCAATAAATAAGTGGTGAACAATGTAAATCTCACGGAATTAAAAGTGAGATAAGAAACCCCTTACCTTGCACTTTTCTTTAGTCAAGGGTACGTTTAACCTTCTGTATGAAGATATTAGTATGTTATTAAATTATACCATAACCTTATTAATATTTATGATATCATACACGATTCATTTATGACTTTATACTACCTATTTAATAATAATTTCCATGTTAAATTAACATTTCAGGTAATAATCACTTTCTTTATCGTATGAGTTTTAACTTGTTAATCTTGATTGTATCACTTAATTTAATATTTAAATAATTATATAATATAAAAAATTATTTATATATCATATATATTTAGAATATAAATATGTATAATAGACATATATATGAAATGAAAAACACCGTTTATGGAGACGGTAGTCCGTACGTATGCATAAACGCTATTTCTGTTTTCATATCGTATTGAACAGAACGTGAATAAGATATATGTAAGTACATATATATATATATATATATATCTCCAGTATAATTATTATGTCATATATTACATACTTATTAGTAATATATATTTTTATAATCGCCGATGAATGGTGAACGTGGAAATGAATCTCATCGTATCGTGGAGACGGTAATCCGTACGTACGCACGAGTGACAATATCATTTCCTTAAAGGTGTGGAATTGGATGGTATATTAATTTTAAAGTGACATTAGAATTTTATTTTAATTATTTATATACATATTACTCATCATTATATCCATACAAATAACATAGTGTTGAATAACAAATTACAGCACGGTGTGGAGACGGTAAGCCGTACGTACGCACACATGGTGACACTATCATTCATAAGATGGATAGAATAATGAATATAGTTGTGACATATTTATAATAACATCAAAGTATATAGAATATACTATATTTATTATTTTATAATGGAAATAACAAAGAAATAGCAAGTGAAAGTATAAGAGAACTTGAAAGAGGGTGGTGAAATCATTACCTCTTCTTCGGGTTCCTCTTTTTGATTTGATCAAAAGGGCTTATTAGGTTGGCTTTATAACCAAAGTAAGGCATATAGGATGAAAGTAGGATAGTTTGGAGGATATTTGGGAAGAGGTTGGCTGATACAAATGGCTTTGGAGGTGTGAATTTGAGAGAAGGGGAAGTGCCCTTTTATAAGAGGGGTGAGGGGCACCTTAGAAAAAACTTAAAATATTATTTTATAATAAATTCATTTTCGGTTTATAATGGCTCCAAAATAAATTATTTAAAATATAAGGTGGGTATGGGTCGAAAAAAACTCAACCAGTAGGTTTTAGACAGGTTTAGGTTATCATATTAACCTTAACTTTTAGATTTAACTCTTAGATAGTTTGACATTTACCATGTCTCTTTGTATTTTTATATTATATGGTTAATAAACTTTCTATAAAATTCCAATAAAACACAAATTGGTTAATTAATGTCACATATATTATTATATAAATATTTCGGACGAACCTTAAATTTTTAGGACAATTATATCATTTAATAATATAATATTTGTTTTAAAACCTATTTTATGTCAATTTTGACACTCTTTGGTATTTGTTGTTTGATAAATTAATAACAACATGATTAATTAAAAAACAATAAATTGAATCAATCCTAACATATCATATTCACCTAGAAAATTATTTTATGTCATAAAAACTTTGAAATTATATTTATTTTAATATTTATAATACCATTTATTTGATTCTTTCATTAATAAGGTAATTACTGCATCATCATTATGTCATTAAAAAAATTTAATTATTTAATATCTAAAAATTATAAATAAAATACCATTTTATAGGAAATATTTTTATCTTTATAATTAATATTTATTGTCTAATTTATATTATTTATAACTCTATATTAAAAATGGTTTAGTTATTAAACTTTTATTTTAACTCGTTTAAGTCTTCTTTAAGTAAAATAATAATAAATGTCTTAATCTAATCCAAGTAGACCTAAAGGGTTATATTTTATTTATAAGGTTGTTTTTGGTCAAATTACACTTATCCAATAGAATTAGGACATTTGTTTAGGGTAATAATAATATCATTTTTACCAATAATTACCCTATTTACTTTTAACCATGGTAAATAAAAGTAAAACGTTACTATTCACCAAAAATTATTTTTATCTTATTGAACCACATTTTATTAATTAATGTTAACCGTGTCTCTCGGATTTTAGAAATTCAACTCACAGAAGCTGTAAAGTTTTGTTTTATGTAAATTTGCAAGTGCTCCTAGGAGATTGGTAAAAGACGGTAAAAAGTTCCATAAAATTTTTATATATCTAAAATTATTATAAACTGAATCCAATGAATTAAATTCAATTTATATAGGTATTATGTATATATTTTGACCTAAAATAAATTTTAATAAAATAAATAATTATTTAAATAAAATGTCAGTATTAAATAATAACTCAATGTTTTTCACTATTCATCAAAAATTGAAAGTTTTCAGAAAAATACAAAAAATTCACCATAAGCTAATTTTGATATTCCAAATTCAAACATGAATTCTATTTTACAAATTTCAAAACATATAAGTTTCATTAATTAATTTAAAATTAATTCGTGTTGTCAAAACCAAGAAGCGTATTTTTAAGAAATAATAACTATCAAAAGATTGACACTTGTTTATGTCCAATTTCAAAGTGAAATTACTTACAATGACCATCATTGGATTAAATGGTAAAAATATAATCTAATTATACTTCGAAACCATTAAAATTTATAATTCAACACTATAAATTATTTTGATTAAAAAAGTTGTTTTCAGTTAAAATATAGTATTTTTTACTATTCACCCAAATATGAAAGTTATCAGAAAAACACCACAAATTTATTGAAACTAAATTATTATGTCCCGATTTTAAAGAAGAATTTTATTTTGTAAAATTGAATATATAATAGTTTCAAATATTGGATTTAAAAAGGGTTCTCCATTAAAAAGCGGTAAAATTTCATTTTTTGAAAAATACTTCTTTTATCTGAAAAAATGTATTTATTCTTACATTATTTCTAAGAAACTCATAATACAGATTCTAAAATTATGAGGATTATTTAAAGTTAAAAATTCAGTTAATACTATTCATAATCACTTTTGAACGGTTAGTTTGTTAAGTCGTGGTGCGCTTGAACTCAGTGTTGCGTGTAGTGAAAGTTATAGAATCACTTTGAAGAAATAACGTACTATGAAATCTTGGGGTGTTACATTCTTCCCTCCTTAAATAAATTGCGTCCTCGTAATTTGAAATTGTTCTTAGAAAATAAAAGGTTGAAAATAGAAAATACCTTTGTGGGAAAACCCACATCATAAATTCAGTTAATAAAATTTAGTCTTAATAAGAGGAAAAAAATTATATATATATATATATATACTTGACAAGTAGAGTTTCATCCTTCAACTAATTCCTACCACATACTCATCTTTCACTCCAAATGATTTCAAAAAAATTCTATTTATCCAAATTGTATAAGGTTCCAAAAATAATGAATTTATAATTCATTTGTCAGACTATTTAAAAAAACTAAATTATACAAACCATTACATCACGTAGTCCAGTCGTGGTGATGCACCTTTGTCACTCTTCATTTGCGGGTTCAAGTCTCGCGGCCTTGCCGGATGCGACTAGTTGTCACCCGACCTCTGGGTTGTCCTTTTTATAAAAATCCAAAAACAACCTTAACAATAGTATCAAATTTCAAACTTAATCCATTCCAACATTTAGACTTATACAAAATACTTATATCCAAATTCTCAGTCCAAAATTTATAAGGAAATTAAACACAATGAAGATCCTTTTTTCTAGGTAATAACATATGAACACCTTCATCATGTATTCTTTTAAAACACCGCAACATCCTGTATTACCATAAAACCTTATTGATTACATTCATTCTCCCATATTTCTTATAGAATACTGGATACACTCCTTCTATCCAAAAAAGTTGTAAACTCCAACAATGATGGAATATAAAAATCATTAATCAGTTTCAAGGAAGTCAATAATATTCAATATAATTTATCCAAATCAACCATCTCTTATTCCAAAATCACTACCTCATTATCAGGACCATATTAAGGATTACCTTTCCTTCGACCATGTATTTTCCAAAAAGTGTAGCTTACTATTAAGTCACTTTTCTTAGAACCATATAATCTCAAATCCTCAATAAAATAGTACTACAACAGAATCCTTATATACTCTATAATTGTTATAACATGTACATCATTAATACCATACTAAAATAACACAATACTTTAATAACAACGTAAGAAATATAATCATTCCTCTTCATCTTTTTTAGTATCATAACTTTATTATTATCCAATAAAAGCATTTGGGGTATACTCTGATGATTTGGACATTGATTCACGTAGTGACCCAAATCCTTGCAGATGAAGCATTGTACATATGAAACCTTTTTCTTATCCTTACAATCACGTACATGGTGTCCTTTTTCTCCACACTCATAAAAAAATCTCATTCTCTTCATGAATTTACCAAGGTGATTCTTTCCACAATTTTTACATATGGGAAAATCCTTCTTTCCCTTCTTCCCTTTATCCATATTTCTCTCTTCCATCCTTTTCTTCTCTAGCTTCCCTTCAAACCCATAGGACTTAGAGAATTATTTGCTTATCTTATTAACCCATGATACTATTTCTTCATACATTGAGAATACACAGGATACTATTTCACTTCTAAATGTTGGCTTAATACTATGAAAGGTATGCTCCTTCTTACTCTTGGGATCATATGTATTTCTAGAGTTCACATTCCTTCAACTGGGTGCCATTTCTATACAATGGCATACACTAGGTCAGTTTATGAATTTCAATGAATAATTCCAAACATGTAAAATACCTAACATAAATTTAACATTTTACGGATATAATCCATAAAAATATTTTCTTTGAGGAGGTATATACTCGTAAATCCTTCATAATGATTTGTAAAGAAAATGAGAATTATCCTAAACATATCCCCTGGGAGTGTTGTAACCAAGAGTGCAGCAAGACGCGTTGTCGTGCACCAGTTCCCATTCGAGTCTAGATCAAATTGGTGTTTTCGGGTTTTACCCCTAGGTACATTTGTGCTCAATCCGCCTCTACCTGCTCATATCTAGACAGGGATGTATTTTCTTGGAAAACTCACAAAATATCTACATTACCAAAATTATAGGAAGTTCTTCAATACTAATTCTCAAAGTCTATCTTAGGGTAATGTTCTCTAATCATAGTTTATCTAAATCTAGTTTCCAAGGTTATTTCTAAACTTCCTTTGATACCAACTGTAACGCCCTGCCCCAAGTTACCCAGAGCTGGTGCGTTATTTTAATACATTGGCATGATTACAAGGAATCAAGTCCCGAAAGACCAATCAATTTAGCAGTCTTGGAAAATAGATTACTTACATGGACATTACATTAAACTTTCTAACATACAACACAGAAAAAATAATCCTTTGATAATTCCATTTCTCCCTTAGCTTAACCCTGCATCTCAAACATAAAACACTTCTTGGGATCCTAGGAAAATAAAACATAATAAATGGGTGAGCTTAGATGCTCAGTAAGGGTAAATAATTTAGCAGATGTAATGACCCAAAGTTTTTCAATGGAAAATTCACTTCTTATATTTATGTCATAAAATAACATGAAAACACAAAATATTGAACTACTAAGTGATAAGTGACCTTTAAACATAAGTTTTTCACTCCTATGTTTGGAATTTTGAAAATCTGACATACACGGTCGTGTTCAAGATGATTTTTGGAGTCTAATGAAACAAAAATAATTTTTGGTGAATAGTAACCTACCATTATGAATAGTAACCTACCCTTATGAATAGTAATATGACCCTTATGAATATTAAATAAGAGTAACATTACCTATGAATAATAAAATAAAATTTAGACATCTTAGAAAGTGACAATTTGACCTTATTAAACGTTTAGGTATTTTATAAGTCATAAATAATTAATTATAATCAATTAATTAATTTAAAAGAATATTTATTTCCCTGAAATTTACTCATAAATTATTGAATCAATGTCTAATAGTTTTTAGATAATTTTATAAGACCCTACGTAATTTTTGAAAGAACTATAAAATCAGTTTTAATCTTAAAATTTGTTTGTTTAGTAAATTACGATTTTATTTAAATATTAAATTAATAATATTTAGAAAATTATTTTTGAAAAATGGACTTCATTATTTAATTCTACACGTTGAAAAATGGTTGGGGTAATTTTTTTGGATTTTTCTGAGATACTTGAATTTTTGATGAATAGTAGAATCCGATAATTCACAATAAATGTTAATAATGTATTATTTGAGTCATTGATGATGTTCTGATGATGTAAGCCCACTTGGTTCGGGATTAAATTATAAAATTACTATTATTTTTCATCCAAGACTCACTATTCCTTGTCTTATGGGAAATTAATAAACTAATGAATTTTATATTAAGGAAACCCCTCTCCCCTCCACTATAAAAGCCACCCTTCACTCCCTCATTTCCTCACACCTCTCAAGCACCAAGAATTCTCTAAAATCTGCCCAAACAACTTCCCTATCACCTCCCTCACTTCCAAAAGCTTCTGGTCTCATCAAAAGACCAAGACTAGCTTCCTTAAGGAGGATCTCAAGAGGAAGATTTAAGAGGTAATTTCCCTCCCTCTTCTCCTTTAATTTCCTTTCAAGTTCAAGTTCCTTTCTTGATCTCTCCCCACCTATATTAATCCAAATTTTTTTGTAACTCTATTATTATACATATACTGTAATTGTATGATTCTAATGAGATATTATATTACCCCACACCCTTTCCCTCTTCCTTTTATTTTATTAAAGAGAACATTGTTCATGAGGTGTTTATTTATCACCTTCAAAAACGACATGCTATCTTTTTCCATTTCTACCTTCCGATCTGGTCATGAAACCATTTTTATGGTTGAAACAGAATAATTTATATGTATTATGTTCTATTTTAAGTTTTGTAAATAACCTATGGCCATATTACTAAGTTAAAAGTTAAAACAAGTTCGTTGTGATCCAAAAACCGCTCAAATTAACCCAAATAACCATCATTAAATTATTATCTAATGATTCATCCACATGGATCTAATATAATCCATTATAAAATTATTAAATCTACTGTAATATCATCAATAACATGTAATATAATTTCTGTATGTTTACCCATGATCTACCCAAACTTCAATTTAAGAATACAAGTGAACCACTCAAGAAAACCATAAAAATGAACATCCCCGAACAATGTTTTTAAACTCTATAAGTCATCCAAAGGAACATAATATGACATAGTGAAACCAGAATGAACCCTATTAACGTACACATGGTTATAGATTTCTAATTAATGAATATAATTTCATTATACAGGACATTAAAGAGAAGGAGGCATTCAGGTACAAGGTAAGGGGAAATCTCAAACCCAATTTTCTTCCTTCGGGTTCTCCCTCTTTCACTCCATTTTTGATATGGTTAATCCTAAAAGATCATTTTTTGATCATTTTCTTTACTTTTATGGGATATAAATGTTTTATAATGGTTTTATGTCCATCAAAATGTTTTCCAAAAGAACTCTTCTTTCAAGAACTCACCTTTTACCTCTCATTCAAGGTTGATGGTTCTTATATCAAGTATGTTGTTCCCTCTTTCTTTTGGGAAACCAAAGATTATGAATGTGTTATTATCAGATTAAACACATTACTTTCAATGTGTTATTTATGTACATGTTTGATATGTGTTCTATGTGGCAAGCATGATAATGATAATGTTATGATGTGACTGGTGCGCCTGAAATTATATAGCGCAATATGAATGTTTAAATGTGACGGGTGAGACCAGAATTATATAGCACTCCAATGCATTGGGTAAAGTGATTAATCTCATGATTAAATGTGAAATGATGTGTGAACAAGATTCTAGCTTGGTTCACAAGTTTTTGTGGTAGTTAACCACTAAGACATGATGTTTCATTTTTATGCATTGCCACACTTCAAGTCTATTATTTATGCTCCTCTCATGTTCATGATCTTTTGACTATGTTATGATTATGCTCACCCCATGATATATTCTTCTTATCTACCATCTTATTGGGCTTTTAGCTCACCCCTTTTGATGTATATCCTCAGGTGGCTACATGTACTAAGGAGAGGAAAAGTTCCAATAAGAAGCAATAGAAGAAGAAATTAAATGAATGTTTATGGTTGATGTTGTATTTGTTATGTGTGGTCCTAGTTTTCCCAAGACACTAAACCTTTGGATACTCTATGTGTAATACTATTATGTTGTTTATCTTTGAAATGATGTAATAGTATTGTAAGAAAAGGCAGGGTCGCTATAGCAGAAGCTATAAACTTTTAAGGCAAGATGTGTAATAAAAACAACAGCCTTTATGAACATAATATTGAACATAAAATGGCAAAAATAAATCAAATATCACCATATAAACAAGCACATGGATATTATACTAGTTGAATAATCACATGTAATAACTAATTTCATAATGAGGGAATGTATAGTACTATACTTTAAGTTTTGTGTCATGGCCTCATGCCAGGACCTATGGGCTAACTATAACCGGACCCAAACCCGGAGAGCCTCTGTAACCGGACTCCATCCCAAAGAGCCTCTATAACCAAACTCCAACCCGAAGAGCCTCTGTAACCGGACTCCAACTTGGAGAGCCTCTGTAACCGGACTCCATCTCGGAGAGCCTCTGTAACCGGACTCCAACTCGGAGAGCCTCTGTAACCGGACTCCAACCCAGAGGGTCTGCTGTAACCGGACCCCAACCCAGAGGGATTACTTTTACCGGTCCCCATCCCAGAACAGACTAGTCCAATACATTCATCATAAGAAAAGGATTAAATATAACATAAACATTCATATTAAAACTAGCATATTAAATGTCAATATTTTATCCATAAACCATGAATTGTTTAAAAATAACACATCCACATTCAAACATGTCACAAAACATTCAATACAATATTGGAGATTTGTATCATAGTAAATTAACTTCAAACAAGCATAAAATCCATTAAAGTAAGTTGACATAGATGAAAATGATCAGTAAAATGCTTTGAGAGAAATACACCTTTTTCATGAAATCGTTTAAAATTCTCACAATTTATAAGGTAGTAATTTAAAATGTATTTTTGAATAAAAGTGTACCATACAACTTTGAATTTTTTTAAAATAATTAATATTTGAAAACATTCATGTCCATATAAATAAATCCTTAAAATCATTTTGAAAACATGGACATTAATTAAAAGGGTTTAGAAAGATAAATATTTAAAACATTTAAAATTATGATCTTGATAAAGAGTACCTTTCATAAATCCTTAAAATATTCATTTTGAAATCATTTTTATGAAAAATGGACATGGATGATAAAAATGACCCAGTAAATACTTACACATAAACAATCTCGGATAATAATGAGATTGAGGAATTAACCCTTACCACTTTGTAATCAATCGAGTCGAATGAGAAATAGTAAATAACCACCAAATTAATCACACAATATCATGAATATATATAGAATCATGATAATATATATCAAATGGTAGTACAAAATACACCACATGAAATAAATAAGTGGTAAACAATGGAAATCTCACGGAATTAAAAGTGAGATAAGAAACCCCTTACCTTGCACTTTCCTTTAGTCAAGGGTAGGTTTAACCTCCTGTATGAATATACTAGTATGTTATTAAATTATACCAAAACCATATTAATACTTATGATATCATAAATGATTCATTTATGACTTTGTACTACCTATTTAAAATAATTTCCATGTTAAATTAACATTTCGGGTAATAATCACTTTCTTTATCGTATGTGTTTTAACTTGTTACTCTTGATTGTATCACTTATATAAAGATTTAAATACATCCAGAATATAAAAAATTATTTATATATCATATATATTTATAATATAAATATGTATAATAGACATATATGTGAAATGAAAAACACCGTTTATGGAGACGGTAGTCCGTACGTATGCATAACCTGTTTCTGTTTTCATATCGTATTGAACAGAAATAAGTGAATAAGATATATGTAAGTATATATATATATATATCCAATATAATTATTATGTCATATATTACATACTTATTAGTAATATATATTTTTATAATCGTCGAAGAATTGTGAACATGGAAATGAACCTCATCGCATCGTGGAGACGGTAATCCGTACGTACGCACGAGTGACAATATCATTTCCTTAAAGGTGTGGAATTGGATGGTATATTAATTTTAAAGATACATTAACATGTTATTTTAATTATTTATATACATATTACTCATCATTATATCCATCCAAATAACATAATGTTGAATAACAAATTACACCAGGACGTGGAGACGGTAAGTCGTACGTAAGCACACATTGTGACATTATCATTCATAAGATGGATAGAATAATGAATATATTTGTGACATATTTATAATAACATCATAGTATATATGAAATACTGGAGTTATTATTTTATAATGGAAACAATAAAGAAAGAGTAAGTGGAAGAATAAGAGAACTTGAAAGAGGGTGGTGAAATCATTACTTCTTCTTCTTCTTCTTCAGGTTCTTCCTTTTGATTTGATCAAAACAACTTCTTACGTTGGCTTTTTGGACAAAGTAAGGCCTCTAGGATGAAGGTAGGATAGTAAGGAGGATATTTGGGAAGAGTTTGGCTGATTCAAATGGATTTGGATGTGTGAATTTGAGAGAAGGGGAAGTGACCTTTTATAAGAGGGGTGAGGGGCACCTAAGGAAAAACTTAAAATATTATTTTATAATAAATTCATTTTCTGTTTATAATGGATCAAAAATTAATTATTTAAAATATAATGAGTGAATGGGTCGAAAAAAACTCAACCAATAGGTTTCATAGAGGTTTAGGTTACCATATTAACCTTAACTTTTAGATTTAACTCTTAGTTAAAAAGTTTGACATTTACCATGTCTCTTTGTATTTTTATATTATATGGTTAATAAACTTACTATAAAATGCCAATCAAACCCAAATTGGTTTATTAATGTCATATATATTATTATATATGTATTTTTACCAAATATTGTATTTTTAGGACTATTATATCATTAAATAATATAATATTTGTTTTAAAAACTATTTTATGTCAATTTTGACACTCTTTGGTATTTGTTTTTTGATAAAATAATAACGAAATGATTAATTCAAAAAAAAAATACATTGATTCAATCCTAACATGTCATATTCACCTATATAATTCGTGTATGTCATAAAAAAGTTGAAATTATATTTATTTTAATATTTATAATACCATTTATTTGATTCTTTCATTAATAAGGTAATTACTGTATCATCATTGTGTCATTAATAAATTTAACTATTTAATCTCTAAAATTTATAAATAAAATAAATTATGTAGGAAATATCTTTATATTTATAATTAATATTTATAGTCTAATTTATCTTATGTATAACCCTATATTAAAAATGGTTTAGTTATTAAACTTTGATTTTTACTCTTTTAACTCTTCTTTAAATAAAATAATAATAAATGTATTAATCTAATCCAATTGGACCTAAAGAGTCATATTTTATTACTAAGTTTTTTTGGTCTAATTAAACTTATCCAATAGAATTAGGACATGTTTTAGGATAATAATAATATCATTTTTTCCGTTAATTACCCTATTTAATTTTAATCGTGGTAAATAAAGGTAAAGAGTTACTATTCACCAAACATTATTTTTATCTTTTTGAACCAAATTTTACTCCTTGATATTAACCATGCCTCCTGGATTTTAGAAATTCAACTCACAGAAGCAGTAAAATTAAGTTTTATGTAAATTTGCAAATGCTCCTAGGAGGTGGGTAAAAGATAATAAAAAGTTTAATAAAATTTTTATATATCTAAAATTATTATAAACTGACTTCAATGAATTACATTGAATTTATATAGGTATTATGTATCTATTTTTACCTAAAATAAATTCAAATAAAATAAATAATTATTTAAATAAAAATTCATTTTTAAACAATAACTTAGTGTTTTTCACTATTCATCAAAAATTGAAAGTTTTCAGAAAAATACAAAAACTTCACCCTAAGATAATTTTGATATTATGAATTCAAAAATGAATTCTATTTTACCAATTTAAAAACATAGAATTTTCATTAATTAATTCAAAATTAATCCCCGTTGTCAAAACCAAGAAGAGTATTTTTAAGAAATAATAAATATCAAAAGATTGACACTTGTTTATGTCCAATTTCAAAGTGAAATTACTTAAAATGACCATAATTGGATTAAATGGTAAAAATATAATCTAATTATACTTCCAACCCATTAAAATGTATAATTCAACACTATAAATTATTTTGATTAAAAAAGTTGTTTTCAGTTAAAATATGGTATTTTTCACTATTCACCCAAATATGAAAGTTATCAAAAAAACTCTAAAAAATTATTGCATCTAAATTATTATGTCTTGATTCTAAATAAGAATTTTATTTTTTCAAATTGAATATATAAAAGTTTCAAATATTGGATTTAAAAAGGGTTCACCTTTAAAAGGAGGTAAAATTGCATTTTTTGAAAAACACTTCTTTTATCTGAAAAAAATGTATTTGTTCTTAAATTAGGTCTAAGAAACTCATAATATGGATTCTAAAATTATAAGGATTATATAAAGTTCAAAATTTAGTTAATAATATTCATAACCATTTTTGAACGGCTAGTTTGGTAAGTCGTGGTGCGCTTGAACTCAGTGTTGCCTGTAGTGAAAGTTATTGAATTACTTTGAAGAAATAATGTAATATAAAATATTGGGGTGTTATAGAAACAATGTTTGTATCATATATGTTCACAACACCCTACTACTATGGTTATGTTGATTTGGTGTGATGTGATAGACCAGGTTTCTTTGGGAGAGATGTGGTGTGATGAAAATTTGTATGCAGGGTGTTTGGGATGATGTGGTGGACTGGGTTTTTGTTGTTGTGATGTGATGTGTTTTGGTATTCAGAATATATGTGAGTTCTAAGACATATTAAATGAGGGTGTGATAGAGAAAAATTAGTGGGAATGCAGTGATAGGTACCCTTTTTATTGGTATTACTCTTACTACGTCACTATATATAGATATGCTATTTGTTGACCAAACCCTAATGGGGATGTGTTTGGTTAGTTGACATGTTTAGATACTATTGGTTCTTTTGTTTTCTCACTGGTGCATTAGTATACTTCTTTCACATGTGTGTGAGAAGATTTTGTGTCCCTTACAAGTATAATTGTATTCTCACCCCATATATATAAAATTATTTTTCGGTTTATAGTAGGACTACAGAAAACGTTTTGGACATTACTAGCCCAAAAATTTGGAGTTATTGTTGTGTTTATACCTCAGTACTTTATTTTTTGGCATATATTTGGAGAAATTTATCTTTATTTGTTTACTTAATATATGTAATGATTTATTTTTTGGTTTCCTCTATCTTATGTTTTGTAATGGAATTTTTTTGGTTGATTTATCTTATAGATTGATCCTATTATTTTATTAGGTAATACCTCTCATGCGATGTTTTTATACCCTTGGTGATAGTTTCCATCCCAGGGCTTGATGGATTCCGGGCTCAAGGGTCAATAAATCCATTCCATTATTCTAAACATAGGTGGGTAACCTCTTGAGGGATGGGACATGATAGAGTGGTATTAGAGGATTCTGGGTGAGATATATGTTAGATTTTGGAGTTAGGAA
The DNA here is from genome assembly GCA_963277665.1 of Viscum album. NCBI lineage: Eukaryota > Viridiplantae > Streptophyta > Magnoliopsida > Santalales > Viscaceae > Viscum > Viscum album. The sequence continues at coordinate 1,853,547,425 of OY728158.1, read as the reverse complement.
ATTTGCGTATTTCTTTGGTTGGTAGGGAAATTGTGTTAGTTGATCGTGTTTTATTGAATAAACTAAGAAAGATATAAGTGAACCTAAGATTTTAGTGGGCCCTGTGATCCGACACAAGGACTCTGAGTCTACTGAATGGCCAAGTGAGGTGACACTGTTGGTAAGGTAGAGAATAAGGATAGGTACATTTAACATGATTGACTTGTGTTTTTTGTTTGAAATTAGTTGCTATGGGAAGGATAAATGAATTAAATTAATTTTAATAAAATTCCATAAAACAAGGATTTGAAAATCATTATTTCCATTTCTTCTATGGTTTATTTTCATCATCTGTGCGTGGTTCAAAAAGTGGTGGTTTAGATGGCCGATCTAGTTAATTGTCGAGGGTTGATCTAGTTGAGTAGGATGATTAGTGGATAAAAAAATTGTGTGATTTTTAGATTCATGATTTGGTGAATTAAAAGGATAGTGTTTTCAGTCTACTCACAGAGGGATTCTTAGAGGAGCCCAATACTGCCTTCAATTTGATATGGGCCATGATGGAATACTGGGTCCCATTGGAATCTAGTCATATATTGGGAGTAATGTATCTATGTTGGATTCTATATCATGGTGAAAAAAAGAGACATATATTTCATCGGTTGAATTTTAGAAAGAGTTTTGGGAAGAGTTTCTTTTATTAATCATGAAGGTAGTGAAGAGGTAGGAGCCTCTCTTTCAATAGTAAGGAAGTTTGTCTATGTGGTAGCTAGGAATCATTTTTAAGGATATTTTTTTTACTTCCTAGATATTTTTTATGATGAGGATTCCTGAGTATAACATCTTGAATAGGAACTCCATCATTATATTTAATATGAAGTTACACCTTTTACATTTCCAATGTATCTCGAGGTTCAGAAGAAGGTGGAGGTCATTAAGCGTTTGTAGTCGTGAGGAGGATTACCCTAAGAGGGGCTCAGACAAGGGTTTATTTAGGAGTAGATTTTTTATTAATAGGTCTCAAGAGTGAGTAACTTCAAGGCTTCAACTAGTGGGGAGTCTAACTTAGTACATTCCTTTCTAGAATTCTGGGGCTAGTGGTCTCAATGGTTTTCATGGAGGCTTCATAATGGTGTGATTTGTCTATGGTGTTCATAGTAATAATCATGATTATTTCCCTATGGTTATTTGAGATAATTTTTATGGGGTTGGACATGTTCAAAAGTGTCCACAACAACAACAACTATTTATATCATTCTAGAAGTAGTGGTAGCAGGCTTAAGATCCACTCATGGTAGTTAGAACAGGTATAAGTCAACTTTAGGATGTTATTTGTCTTCAAGTACCTCATATTTATAATGTTTTAGGGGGTGTTAATTATTTTAGAGTTAGAGGATGTTGATGTGGTCAGTTTCATACAGTGTAGGCGGTAGTTTCATAGGTGACAGAGATTGTTAGAGGAACAATTAGCTTGACTTCCACCCTTGTTTTAGCTCTTTTTCTGATTCAAGAGATTGACACTCAATTGTTTCATACAATCTATACAATACTCTAGGAATATATATAGAGAGGCCTTATGTGGACCTATTGTTTACTATTCTATTCAAAGGTGATATCAGCTTGTTTGATTTGTGATGGGGGTGTGGAACGATGTTGGGGACACATTAGTCCCATGAGGATATTTTCTTTCTTTAGATTCACCTGTATGATTTAATTCTCATCATTGACTAATTATATTCCATACATTCCATTATAAAATACATAAAAATGAGATTATTGTTCATATATATCGATATATAGTACGTGATTTTCATTTTAAAGCACATTTTTCATGTGGTTAGTAGACAAATATAGCCCCCCTCATTTCTTTTTGGCTGATTTTCCTATAGAATTAGTGGATACTAGGTTATAAAAGGCTCTCAGGGTTGTTAATTAGTTTCTAGATTTTCCCCAAGTAGTTTGTGACACTACCCCCTTGACATGATGCTGAGTTCAAGATAGGCTTGAATCTCGGTGATTATTTGATTTAGATGGCTCCTTATCGGATGACCCCTTATATGTTATAGGATTTGAGGATTCAGATAGATGATCTATTGTAGAAGGGTTTCATCTGGGTTAGTTTGCTATTTTTGGGTGATCTGGTGTTGTTCTCTAAGAAGGAAAATTGTATTATATGTTTTTTATATACTATAATAGGTTGGATCAGGTGATGATCAAGAATCATCACCCTTTTCTGAGGATGGATGATCTTTTTGACCACCTAAGAGGGATGAGTTTGTTTTATAATATCTATATATGGTATGGATATCTCTATTTGAGGGTAAAATAGGATAATATCCCAAATACTACCTTCATATATATGTATGGGAACTTCATGTTCATGGTCATGACATTTGGTGTCATGAATGCACTAACTGTTTTAATGGAGATCATGAACTACGTGTTCCGTGACTTTTTTTAAACAGTTTTTTTTGTCATGTTCATTGAATACATATTGATCTACTCGATGTTGGTGGAGGTGGATGTTGATCATATTTGATCTGTCTACTAATTTCTTTGACAGCACTATATATATGGAAGGTTGTCCGAGTGTATGTTTTGGAAATTATAGGTGAATTTCCTAAGAAATGTGGTGTCCCATTAGGGTGTGTCCATAGACCTATCGATGGTCGATGATATTTGTTCTTGGGAACCACCCATGAATGTGTAGGGGTTCATAGATTCTTTGGTCTTGTGGTATATTACTGGAGTTTTGTATTTTATTTCTCCCCAATTGTGTCCCTATTTAATTCCTTGACAAGAAAAGACCATAATTTTATATAGATTTTGCAGTATTAAGAAACATTTGACTACCTGAAGGAGAGATTGATTATTTAGCCAATGATTCATTTTCCAAAGGAGGGTTTGATGTTTTAGGTGTTTAGTGACACTTCCCATCTAGGCTTGGTATTCATCTTGATTCACTTGAAAGCAGTTACCTCTTACGGGTCTTTGAATTTGCATATCCGCAAGTGTACATTTTCCACCCATGATTTGGAGCTACCATTGATTGTGTTTTCACTAAATCTATACCAACATTACCTATTTTGGGATCATTTTGTGGTATTTACAGATCATAAGATCATAGAATATATCTTTTCTAAGCATGAACAAAATCTATGGAAAATTGGTTGATGGATTTTTTTAGGACTATGAATTTAGATATCCTATACCTCCGAAAATAGGAATGTAGTGGCTGATGGGAGAATTAAAAAAGGAATGTAATGATGTTTTCTGGACTCTGTAGATGCATAGAGGGTGATGGAGGAGTTTCTCGACATACACCTAGATGACATGGTGGTTGATAAAAGAGGTTTCTTATTTTATATGACAGTTCAATATTCTCTGATACAACGGGTGTATGGGTTTTAGTGGAGAAAATCAGAGGTAGAGGTGATGTGAGATCATTTAGTCCATGGTAATTCTCCATAGGTATGGTTGGAGTATGATTTCAACTAAAATTTTTAGGGGATTTTTTTTTCTGGTAATGATAGACGATAGAGTGATTATTGAGTTCCATAACTCCCTATCGGTAGTATACCTAAAACTATCCATGATTTACCATGTATTTAGGATGTATTTTTGTGCCCTAATATAAACCTGATGGTGGTAGAGTTTTTGGCCCAGTGACTGGTTTTCCAAGATGTAAAAGTTGAGAACCATGTTCTCGGTGGTTTGTTGTATCTCTTAGATGTTCTTGAGTGGATATGGGAATAAGTATTGATGGAATTCATCACAGGGTTACCTCGAGGTCATGGAGGTTATTATTCTATCTAGGTAATCATAGAACTATTAATTAAATCATCTCACCTCTTAGAAACCAAGGATCTAGGTACCATTTATATTTTGGAAATTAGGTATGTGGATGATTTTGTTCAGCTACATAGAGATCCAATGTACATAGTATTGGATTAGGATGGTTTTTTTACCTCATGAGTCTGTAGGGGATTTCAACATTCTTTTGGTACTTAGTAAGGCCTAAAAACTTATTTCTATCCAAGATAGAAGTGTAAACAGTGAAGACTATCCAAAAGATGGAGGATATATTGCGGGCGTGTAAATTAGGCTTCAACGGATCTTAGTAAAATCACTTTCATTTGGTTGAGTTTTCTTACAAAATTAAATATTACTCATCTAACAGTATGAACATGTTTTATGCTTTTTATAGGCATCCATTTCATTATTCATTATGTTGGGATGAGGTTGGGGTATCATCATTTTTTATTCTTTATGTGGTTCATATCACAATAGAGAAGGTTTAGGTTGTTCATGTTAGTATAAAAAGAGCATAGGATTTATATAATTCCTATGTAGATTATAGGAGGAGGCCCTTGGAGCTCAATATTGGATACCATTTGTTCTAGTGAGTCTCCCCTATATGTTGGAATCATAATTTTGGAAGGGGAGTAATCTCTTTCATTGGTTTGTTAGGGATTTTGTGTTGTTGGGATTCATTAGTGATGTGTCTTACCGATTGTCGCTCCCCCAATAATTGTTCAAGATTCACAACCTATTCCATGTATATCAACTATATAAATATATTCACGGTGACTCTCACATAATTTAATGGGGATATTTAGATATCAAGGATGATAAAAATCTCGTGGAGTGGCCATTGGAGATCAGGGATTACTAGGAGAAGGTAATATGTGGATGAACCATTATTTTTGTTCATGTGTTGTGGATACATGGTGGCCTAGATTAGAGTACCTGGGAGCATGAGATGAAAATTCATGACCAATAACTGAAGTTTTTTATGATATTTTATTGTTTTTCTTTATTTTATTTTTTCTTTATGTGTAAGTGTTGATATCTTGCTCGTTTAGAGATGTGATTTTCTATGATAATGTGGTGTGTGTTAAGAATTCAAGCATAAAAAGTAGGGAAAAACTGATTCCATATCAAGAAACATCATACATTGAAATTATTAAATATATGAGGGTGATTTAGTGAAACCCAAAGTAAATTATATATTTTCATAAGAGAGGTAATTTGATAACTCTATTTTATATAAATATTTTCATGGGTTTTTATATGTGATTCCCTTGGATATTAATTAATTTAATATAATATATTTGCCTTATATCAATGTTTTGGGAAATATTATGTAGGATTGACATTTGTAGAAATAAAAAGGAAAACATGGGAGCTGAGTAACAAAAAGGAACTTCACACTATGAGCTTCACTCATGGAACGTCACCAAATATTTAATGATGATCATCGAGTACATCCGAAGTACAAAACTAAAGGAGGAAGAAACAGAGTTTTTGGAATTGGAAGTTGAAGATACACATCCTGTAATGTTTATACATGACTTGTAAATGTACAATTCCTTAGAAGGCTCAAATATTAAATTTCTTGTAAATGTTACATGATGTGTAAGTTTTTGATAATAGAAAAATACTGATTTCTAAGTAATATTTGACAATATTTTCATATCCCTGACCACATAGACAGCCATTGAATGCCATAATTTTCTCAGTGAAACCCTATAGTTGACCATGAATCTTGTAAAAGAGGTATTCCAACCAATATAAATGTATTTCAATCTAATATAGGGGAGAAACCACTGGGAAGATTCCGTAGGGTTTCATTCTTCCTTAGATAGGTTTTTTATTATATGTTTCTTTTTTTACTTTATGTAATCATTGGATTCCTTCTAGTTTAACTATAATCTCTTTCCTATATTCATTACCTTCTCATTATTTCTTTACTAATCTCTATCCTATAATTTGGGGTTTAATTTTCACTAGTTATCACCCAATGATGGTTGGCTAAAACCCATACAGGAGAGTGGGATTAGTTAAAGGGAGTGCATACCAACAAAGAATAATTTTCCATCACTAGTAAATATGATTTTATTTGATATTTTCGTGTTGTAACTACAAATATATTTTAAGCATCATTGAATAATTTTCCATATGTTTTCAATAATGAATGAACTCCACCATGAGTGAGATGATTTTTTCATGACAATTGAATGCAATTATTCATCTACTTTTGGAAATTTGAACTTAATGCATACTATAATTTTAATCCATTAGACCATAAAGGATTGAGATTATAGGGTATATTTATAGAGAACTAACATTTATTATATTGATAAAATGTTTTTGGTTGCACAGCTATTTGATATAATTGTTTTTAAAGTGAAGTTGAATTAATATAGTTATTAAAAAAACCCCTATAAACTAATTCTCCTCTCTTCTGTTTCTCTATTTTGAATTCATTTATTTAATTTGTATCATTAGTTTAATTTAATAAAATGGAAATTGGAGTGACCTAACCATTAGTTAAGAGTTTTCATCATTTTGTTCCCCGTTTTGTATGGGATCGACCCTGCACTTCTACTATACTATACCTTTTTCTTTTGTAGTTTGTACAATTTAGGATAATATAAATTTATAATTTTATCCATTCTTGGAGGAAATAATTATGCCTTTAGGTGCATCATAATTCCTTAATTTGTGTTCTTGGGAAAGTTATCTGTGTTGGTTGTGGTTGTTGTGTTGGGATTTATGTTAGAGGATATGGTAGAGTAGGTGGCTATGTGAAATATTTGCTGTCTTGTAGATGGAATATGTAATGGCCTAGATCTCTCCAGTCTATTCCTTTGCTAAACTCTATTGTTTGAGGTGTTCTGGGAGGTCACGGTGACTTATCCCTAACACTTTTCTAAATTTCCAGTTCTATGAATAGTGTTTCTAGTTTTTTTAACAGTGTCACTAGTGAGACAGATGTGAACAGTCTCATCGGTGAGACAGATGTTAAGAGCATCATCAGGGAGACAGATGTGAACAGTTTCATCAGTGAGACAGATGTGAATAGTTTCATCAGCAAGACAGATGTGAACAGTTTCATTGGTGAGACAGATGTGAATAGTTTCATTGGTGAGACAGATGTGAACAGTGTCATCGGTGAGATAGATGTGAATAATGTCATCAGTGAGACAAATGTGAAAATTTTCATCAGTGAGATAGATGTGAATAGTTTGATTAGTAAGACATATGTGAAAAATGTCTTCAATGAGACATTTTTCTATTGGTGTCGGTGTGACATTTTGTACTATTAGTGTTGGTGTGACATTTTGTACTATCGGAGTCGGTGTGACATTTTGTACTATCAGCTTCGGCAAGACATTTTGTACTATCGAAATCGGCCTAAATTTTTGTACTGTCAGCGTCAGTGAGTCATATGTAAACAATTATGTCGATGAGACATATTTGAACAATGTATCCAACTTCGTACAGTTTCTCCCCTTTAACGTTTTCTTTGATGAAAAACACATTCAACGCCTTATTTTAAGGGATTTATGGATAATTAAAATCCCATAACTCCTATATTAATTTTCTTAAGGCTAGATATGCCTTTAATTGGTCAAACCATATTGATTAATTTGATCCTCATTAATGGAAATTCTAAACCATTTCAAATCACATTAATCTCAGATCTAATCCTTCATAGTCGGGAACCTTATTTTATTTCATTCCTTATCCTTTCTCTCAGTGTGACTCACCCCAATACATTATTTCCATATAATTGGTGTGATATAACCTTAATCCTTGGATCATTTCACCTTAAAGTATCTTCCTGCTGCATGCGCACCCCCTGTTTTGGTGCAAGCAGTGAGTGTCGATCTGTCATCGATAGAAGCTATGATCTACCTATGTTTTTGTGTTTTCTTTGATCCTTCTTCTCTTGTTTATCATTAAAATGTTATGGAATGTGATATCCATGTTTCTAATTTATTTTTCTTGGGTGTTGGATGGTTCGGTCAACTGCGGCATCCTCGGGTGGATGCAATTGTCATGGGGATAGGTGATCAGGATCCGTTGTGTTGGAAAGTTCATAAAGAATGTCAAGAACCTTTTGAGGTAGCGGATTCATTGATTATCTAATTATTTATGTTCAATTGTAGAGTTATCATGATTTATCCACTGGATCAAAATGGAACTGACATAATAAATATTTGAACTGGATAAATAAATTGGTATCGATCGTATATTATTGCCTCTTGTTTTGTCAGATAGTGTGATATCTATGATTTCCTTGTTTAGCATGTCGTTCTTGATAGAAATGGGTAAAGAATGTAAAATGGGATTAATTGTAAATTATTTTTCAAAGATAAATATAAATATAAATGATTCTGGTTGTTTCTATAGTAAATAGATGATTATCCAATTCATGCAGTAAGCATTTTTAATTAATTTTTGATAGCTATGATATCTTGTTGTTTAGGTTTCCCATATTTGGAAAATATTAATAATGAATAAGATAATTCAATATTGATTAAAGAGATGGTTGATCGATAAAAATTAATTCCTTGTAGGGTTCTGAGTTTCCCACATTCTTGTAAGGTCGAGTTCCTTATGCTTTGGAGCCATGAGAGCTCGTTGTGTGTGAAGGTAGAATGCCTTGTTTAGGGCCAAGAGCGTAGATGATTTGTTATTTACTACTGATTTTGATTTGTTATGATCCCAGATGGATGTTGTGAGATGTGGGGGCAGTGAGGTCCAGTGGTTGTGTCAACAACTAATTCTTAGAGTGGCGAGATGCATCGGTTTATGCATATGGGTGTCGGGGAGGAAACCAGAGATGATGAAACAAGTTGGATATGAATGATTGGATGCTTGATGAATCTTTTTAGTTATTTATCTTATTTACTTCCCCCAATTCTCAAGTTAGTTTGTATTTATTACCCTCATTCTATAAGGTGAAAAGACGTGTGGGGTATTCCATGTGCTTTCCATGTTTAGATACTCGAGGGATGATGGTTCTATTCCCCTGCTATTGGTGGAAAAGACTTGATGGGTAGTTCATCTAGTCACTATGTTGAGCCATTTGTGTTTTGTAGCTTAGAATTTTTTTCTAGAATGCCTCAGAATATTGGAAAGTAATAATTTTTTTAATAAATTATTGAATAAATGATGTTATATATGGGGTTAGATCTTGCTGGGATAAAATACTGAGGTAATATTTCTGAGAAGCTATGGACTTAGTTTGGTTATCCCAGGAGGGCATGAAACTTTGGTGTGATGCAAATGAAATGTAATGTGTAATTAATAATGGTTTATTAATGGTTAAAGTATTAATTAACATAAAGTAAAACTGATAGAAAGGGATAAATTAATCTAATGTACCTCATTAAATAGTTGTGTTCTTATAGGATACATAGTCTTAGTAGTGGAAGTCAAGATTCTGAAAGACATTAGCTGCAGTTGAGTCCAATAATAGGTTATTCCCATAGTGTGGTTTTGATCTATAATATATTATGTAAATTCATATTTATATATACTACCCCACCCCGTCAGTTATGGTAACTGACACGCCATGAATTCTGATCCATGGGGGTGTTTTCCCCAACATTCCATTGGGAGGATGGATGGATGACTACCCCCTTTGGACCCGCTCTCTTTTCTTGGTAGTTACTTGTGTTGGCAGGCATGGTGGTTAGTTATACCTATATATGTGTGTAGAGGGCTGTAATGGATTTTGTTTATTCATGTACATATATTCTGGTTATAGTTTCCTATAGAATATTATAGGTGCAACGTGTATTGGCTATGATGGATTAAAGATCGTTACTCAGTGTGTTGGATGTTATGACTTGAGGTATAATTTCTATCATATGATGTGAGGACCCAACCCCAGAATACCTAGAGTCGGTTCCTTCAAATCATGATGTGTAATTATTCACAAAAACATACACTGATAAATTACACATTATGTCCCATGTAGAGGATCGAATTCAGTTCAGGTTTTGGGAAACCAACCACTTCTGTCATACTTCTTTAGCTCAAACTGATACCTAATTTTTTTTAATAAAAATGTAGGGTGAGTATACGAATTCCCAGTAAGGGGTTTTAAATAACTTAATAACTAATTATAACTTTTTAAAACATTTTTTAAAACTTTCCATAAAAGATTTTTCTTTAAGAAATGTTGTAACGCATGTAATATATCATAATCAAAGTACTCAATTAAAAACATGCTAACAGAATTACAAGGGTACATGATTCAATTACAGGAATGCTCATTTGGAGTAATAAATAAAAGACATTCTAAATATGTATGAAATATGAAAATGTAAGTACAAATTAAACAACTTAGAGTAATGAACAATCAGAGTTGTGCGTAATGGTAATAACTTTAATTTCATACACTGAATACTAATTCACTGAGTGCTAAACATATGTCATGCCACGAGCATTTAATTTTCTGATACTAATAAGTATTGGATCTTAACCATGGATATTCTACTAGTTGAATATCCACTTGGTTAATTAATTATCATACACATAATGAGGGAATGTATAATGTGGGAAAACATAACCATAACGTCAAGCCCTCATGCCAAGATCCTAGATTCTCATTTTGTCAAGGCCTTGTGCCAAGACCGTAGTTTGTATCATGAGACCTACCGATGCACTGAGGGGATATATCATGCCCCTCCCAACACTTACTATGTCCAATACATTCCTCATATGCCTAAAAGTCATATATTAAAAATTTCCCATACCACTTTGAATATTTAATTTCACATTTTATTTTATTCAAGGTGTCACATACCACCTTGAATAATTAAATTCATAATTCCATAAAAGGTCATAAAGGTTTAAATTAAATTCATTAGCATTTATAAATATATAGTGATTCTGGAACAAGACTATGAACTGCATTGTTAAGTCATTAAATGGCAAGTAAGTTAAGAGTACTTGTGATGAAAACCAAAACCCAAAATAAATACAAATTTGGTCACATATAATGATAAATTCTAAAACTATATTAATCAATTACATATTTTAATTTCTTCTAGATGCATAATAAAATGTTAAAACAAACATTTCATGTGGAGTTTTAAGCTTGCAGATGCTCAACCATTTATCTAAAAAAATTCTTTTGTATCGCACACCATAATGTCAAAAATAAAAAGAAAGAACTCAAACACAATCAATACCAAAATCCTAATAACACTCATATGACTTAAAATTAATAGGGATTCTTGAGTTTAAAACCATAAAGTTAAGTTAAGAGGTTTACTTATTATAATTCTCATGTATGTACATATATTCTTATGTAAACATGAATATTTTACATGTAGTATAGAGTATACTAATGGGTCTTACAGAATTAGTTGCCACTTACTTACTTATCAAAACAACCATTAATAATAGAAGATTCAGGTTGAAGGATTTGCAACTATACCAGGAGGTGAGATACTCAAATTATATCATTATAATGGACCGTGTATACTGAATATAAATATATATATTCATACATATATATATATATATATATATATATATATATGAAAATATAACAAATTATATTTCATCTTTGAAATTCAAAGTATGGAAAACTTGAAACTAAACCTCAAGGAGGTTCTTTTAAAACTATATGGATATATATATATAAGAACATACATAATCGAGTATGTAATGTATAAAAGTTTTACACAAAATATAGTTCTTCGCATTTTGAGGTTCCTAATTAACTTTGAAGCTCAAGTTTAGAAATCTTAAATTTGGTCATAAGGGGTTTATGTAAAACTATAAGGTTGCATATGTGTGCATATATATTCAGGTATATAAGGTATATAATATATTTTTTGTGAAGGTAATAACCCTTAAAGTTTAAAAACTACCTCTTTACCCAAAATCCATTAGTCCCTAGACCAGGTATATGTGGGTTTTCAACTATACTTCAAGGATGTATACTTATAAGTATACACATATATATTTTCATAAACTGAATATATAAAGCATACACACATGTTATTGGGAAAGGAAAAAAAATATGTTTGAACCCTTTCATCCATTATACCAACTGAACTCAAAAACCTGAATGCCTTGAAGCGGCATAGAAGAACATCTTAACCAAACTGCAAGGTTTTAAATATACTATATATGTATATACTCGAAAACACCATCACAAGACAACTTAACCCTTACCTTAGCTTGAGGAAGAAGAAGAACTTGGGAAAACCCTTGAGATCTCGGAGGAGACTTTTTGAGGTTTGATGGAATCTCGAGTGGAAAGAACCGAGGGGTTCTTGGGGTGTCTGAGGTGTGTTTTTATAAACTATAATATATTTACACAGAATATTGTAATTCCATTTCCATAGGATCTGAGGCCTATATGGATTATAAAAATACCAGGGGGGTTAGTCTTTGTGGAAACCGCATGAGATGAGGGGGTCCAGTAGGGTCTCGATCGAGGAAAACAGTGTAAGTAGGGGAGTATAGGGGTTACTAGGTCAAATAAAGTAGAGAAGAAGAATATGCCACAAGGAGAGAAATCGAGAAATAAAAGGATGACCATGATATGTTCTGGCCTTGATCCAAAGGTTGGGATGCATCCGCAGTTTTAAAAGGTTGGGCGGCTCAGATTGAATTTGCATTTGATCAGACAACCCTGGTTCGACGTGGAATTTTAAAAATCTCAGACAACCGAGATTAGAGTTGAGTTTTGATTGGACGATGCACAAATCATGCAGTGATAACTACGACTAATGAGAATCAAGTGTCAGTTTGGAATTGATGGCCTAGATCACACACAATGCAATCCAACGGCCCACATCATGTTTCGCCTGAAAATTCTCATCCCACATTGGAACAACGAGATTCTCGCGAGCCCTTTATAAGCCTAAGCCTATGAATAAAGGCTCAGAAAAAACAAAGCACACTTGTAGGGGACTTATACACATTCTCTAGCCCCCGCTGGCCTCGTCCTACCCTTGCCTCATCGTGGCCTCGCGCTCACAGTGGCGTGATCTAAACCCCCATGCGCTCCTATGAGCCCTTTGGGGTAACTATCCCCACACTTGGGTCGGCCTAAGTTGAGGCTAAGGGCTAGGCTCAGCCACCTAGTGCGAGCTACCTCCCTTATCCTAGCTAAAGGGATGGCCCTAGTGTGCTGGATTTTTAGTAAAATTTAGACGTACAAAATGATAAAGTCATAAAGAAATTGATTCATCCATTTTAACTATATAGAAATTATATTTTAAAACATGACTTTTATTTAAGCTTTGAAAGGTTAAAGAGTACAAATTAAATCATACATTATCTTAACTAAGAATATTTCAAAAATTATAAATACTAAAGTTTTAATATACCAAGTATAGAATTGAAATTTAATATATACACATGAAACTTTTATACTTGTATTATAGATATCAAAACATGGTTTTTAGAAATCAAGCATAGTTTAATTAAAACATTGTTTAAGTTTTAGTAATGAAAAAATTACCATTATTTTTGAAATATTTGCAAGGAATTTGAATTCCTCATTATATTTCAAAATCAATTAGGTGTAGTTCAAAATATTATACCATGTCCTTTTAAAGGTCATAATTAGGGGTTTTTTTATAATTTTCAATCCATTACTTAAATAATCAGAAAACTAAATTACACTTACATGTTTTTAATTAATTAACCAAAAGGCCAACGACTATAATTATAGCAATTGGAATTCAATGGCCACCCAAGGAAATGGTTGATTTGATGTATTATAAAACAAAGCATTAGGGTATACCAAACTCCAGACAAAAGAAGCACATGGTTCTTGCTATACCTCTGATGCTCAGTATGCTTTTCATGATTACGGTGGTGATGTTCTTTGTTTTGACTTACCCAAAGGATATAATTTATTTTTCGTGTCTCTTTGTTGTTTTTGGGGGAATTCTAGTAGTTCTAATATTTTTTTAGTAGGTATATTTAGTTAGAATGGTTTCTTTTGATCTTGGTACATTGTAAACACTTTGGTGTCTTGTTTAAATAAAAATCCTTGTGTTTATCTTATAAATTTTGTTCAGTTAAAATAAAGTTAAATAAAATAAAATCATAATATTACCATTATATGGGATACAAGTTTTGGGGTGTTACATTATTCCCCCTAAAAAATTTCATCCTCGCAATTCATTTCACATAACTTTGTTAAAAATAATCCCTTAAAAACATCACCACATCCTCCATCGTGGAGGATCCTCAGGTAAGGATAGATAAATACCCAAGTTGGTGTTGAACTCTTATGTTTTCCTGGCCCAAACACATCTCTGACAGTATGGGTAGAACTCATGTTGTGTACACTCAAACTTCCAAAGGGAGGCTCGAACGGTAGAGAGTGCAGATATGTCTGAATGGACAAACTCTCTAAGGGCTCGCTGGACTATCTCCCAATTGAGAACATCTAAGTCATAGACGATGTTGTATAAGCTGAAACTAAGGATTTGGTACATGCAGGATGTGAAAAAGTTTCCCTCCAAATCAGCCTCTGGAAATATTACTCTAGCTGTGATATTTTGGGATAGAGAAAAGTATAGGAAAAGCCCTTCATGATATTTTCCTCTTCTCCTATACTTGGCTAGTTGGGTCATGGCTATGCAGTGGTATATGTAAGTATTCTCCTAGCAGGAGTAGAGAATGTATGTATTGTTTGATACTTCTTAAAGTTGCTTTCATGTTCTTCGCAAGTTTGCAGAGGGTAGGTACTCTTCTTCACAGGTTTTGACCAAGATGGTCTTTAGTATCTCGGTAGGGAGTGGTAAGATGTGAGTATGTCCTTCCATCTAATTTTTTTAAGAATGTCCAAACAGTGAAACCCATCCAAAAGTATAAATAAAAAAAATATAGAAGAAATAATATATAAAAAGTTGTATTATCATATAACCACTAGTACATAGAAAGGAAAGGGAAAATAATTTCCCTAGTTCCCTAATACACGAATCCCCAAAATAAGTTTGAAACTCTCAATCTCCCTGAACCATATGCAACCCAAGCAGTCTGGTTCAATATCATGTGTCCACTTGTGTTGTCTCCAGAGTCTGGCATGTAGGGTGTATAGATGAGAGACATTAGTATGTACTTGATGTTTGTACACAGAACATGAGGCTTCAAATTCAAGTATGTCAAAGTTCATTAATTGACCATAATGGCCATAGGGAAATACTTGACACATATACGCTGCGCGGAGGTCTCCCGCTGCTACAACTTCTTGGAAATCCATAAGGGACTGGATACCTTCTGCTGCAGTGAAGCATCTAAAAATTCCCTTATAGTACTTTCCCTGTCATGCGTAGGATGGAAATTGGGTTTGTATCATAAATATGTAGTCCAAACCCGCTCCTCGGTGGAGTTGTAGTACTCGAGGAGAGTTGGATATGTCATAGAGGTGTTTTCATGTCATATGGATATGGGCATAGTTTATAAAATTTTAATGGATGGTTATGGAAATTATGGTTTCTAGGGACTCATTGGGAAAAGACATAAGACTAGTACTTTCGTTTTCCATATGAAAATTAGGAAAAATCCTCATATTTAGTAATGCTTAAGTTAATTTTTCTTTGTTTAAGTTATGGTTTTCCAGAGTTATCTAAACTGAATCCTCAGATACCAACTGTGAGGACTCGACCCCAGAATACCCGGAGCTGGTGCCTTTAAATCATGATGTGTAATTCTTCCCAAAATATTACACTGATAAATTAAACATCATGACCTATGTAGAGGTTAGAATTTGGTTCAGGTTTTGGGAAACCATCCACTTCTGTCATACTTTTTTAGCTCAAACTGATACCTAAAAAATTTTAATCAAAACATGGGGTCAGTATAAGAATGCCCAGTATGGTGTTTTAAAATATCTTAATAACCAATTATAAATTTTTAAAATATTCTTTAAAACTTTTCATAAAATATTTTTCTTAAAGAAAAGTTCTAACACATGTAACATATCATAATCAAAGTGCTCAATTAAAAACATGCTAATAGAATTACAAGGGTACGTGATTCAATTATAGGCATGATCATTTGGAGTAATAAATAAAAGACATTATAAATATGTATGAAATATGAATATGTAAGTACAAATTAAACAACTAAGAGTAATGAACAATCAGAGTTGTGCGTAAAGGTAATAACTTCGATTTCATACACTGAATACTAATTAACTGAGTGCTAAACATATGTCATTCCATAAGAATTTACTTTTAAGATACTCAAAAGTACTGGCTCTTAACCATATATATTCTAATAGTAGAATATCCAATTGGTTAATTAATTTTCATAAAAATAATGAGGGAATGTATAATGCGGGACAACTTAACCATAATGTCAAGGCCTCGTGCCAAGACCATAAATACTCATTTTCTCAAGGTCCTGTGCCAAGACCGCAGTTTGTCTCATGAGACCTACCGATGCACCAAAGGGATATAGTGGGCCCCACCCAACACTTACTATGTCCAATACATTCTTCATATGCCTAAAGGTCCTATATTCAAAATGTTCCATACCACATTGAATATTTAATTTCACATTTCATTTTATTCAAGGTGTCCCATACCACCTTGAATAATTAAATTCATCATTACATAAAAGGTCATAAAGGTTTAAATTACATTCATTAGCATTTATACATAGATAGTGATTCTGGAATAAGACTATGAACTTCATTGTTAAGTCATTGAATGGAACATAAGTAAAGATTACTTGTGATGACAACCAAAACCCAAAAGAAATACAAATTTGGTAACCTATAATGATAAATTTTAAAACCATATTAATCAATTACATATTGGAATTTCTTATGGATGCATAATAAATGGGAAAACCAAAAATTTCATGTGGGGTTTTATACTGGAATATGCTCAACCATTTATTTCAAAATATGTTTTTCTATTACACACCATAATGTCAAAAATAGAAAGCAAGAAACTCAACCACAATCAATACCAAAAACCTAATAACACCCATATGACTTAAAATTAACAGGGGTTCTTGAGTTTAAAACCATAGAGTGAAGTTGTGAGGTTTATTTATTAAAATACTCAGGTATATAAATATATGCTTATGTAAACATGAATATTTTACATTTAGTATAGAGTACACTAATGGGTCTTACAAAATTAGTTGCCACCTACTTACTTATCAAAACAACCATTAATCATAGAAGTTTCATGTTGAAGGATTTACAATTGGACCAGGAGGTGATATACACAAATTATATCATTATAATAGACTATGTATTCTGAATATAAATATATATATGAAAATATAAAATATTCTATTTCATCTTTGAAATTCAAAGTATGGAAGACTTAAAACTGAACCTCAAAGAGGTTCTTTTAAAACTATATGGTTATATATATATATATATATATATAAAGAACATACATAATTGGGTATGTAAAGTATAAAAATTTTACACAAAATATAGTTCTTCACATTTTGAAGTTCCTAATTAACTCTGAAGCTCTAGTTTAGAGATCTTAAAACTGGTCATAAGGGGTCTATGCAAAACTATAAGGTTGTATATGTGTTCATATATATTTAGGTATATAAAGTACATAATATATTTTTCCTGATGGTAATAACCCTTCGAGTTTAAAAACTACCTCATAACCCAAAATTCATTAGTCCTTGGACTAGGTATATGTGGGTTTTCAACTATACTTTAAGGATGTATACTTATAAGTATACACATATATATTTTCATAAACAGAATATATAAAGTATACACACATGTTATTGAACAAGGAAAACAAAATATGTTTGAACCCTTTCATTCATTATACCACCTGAACTCGAAAACCCAAATTCCTTGAAGCAGAATATAATAACATCTTAACTAAACTACAAGGTTTTAAATATAATATATATGTATATACTCGAAAACACCATAACAAGACAACTTAACCCTTACCTTAGATCTTGGAGGAAGATGGGATCGGGAAAATGTTGGAGATGTCAGAGTAGACTTGTTGAGGTTTGCTAGAAGCTTGAGTGGAAATAACAGATGGGTTCTTGGGGTGCCTCAGGTGTGTTTTTATAATCTATATTATATTTAAAAATAATATTTTTATGCCATTTTAATAGGATCTGAGGTGTATATGGCTTATAAAAATACCAGGGGGTCAGTCTTTGTGGAAACCGAGTGAGAGGAGGGGGTCCAGAGGGGTCTCGATCGAAGATAACATTGTAAGTAGGGGAGTACAGGGGCTAATGGTTCATATCAGGTGGAGAAGAAGAAGATGCCACAGGGAGAGAAACTGGGAAATAAAAGGATGACTAGGATCTATTCTGGAATTAATCCAAAGGTCGGGATGAATCCGTGGTTTTAAAAGGTTGGGCGACTTAGATTGAATCTGAGTTTCATCAGACAACCCCGGTTCGACGCGAAATTTTAAAAAACTCAGACGGATAAGACTAGATATGAGGTTTGATCAGATGACACACAAAACACACGGTGATAACCGTGGTCACTGAGAATCGAGCGTCGAATCAGAATTGATAGCCCAGATTGTACGCGACACGATCCAACAGCCTAGATGCCGTTTCTCCTAAAAATCCTTGTCCCACATCAAAATATTGAGATGCTCATGCCCCCTTTATAAGACTAAGCCTCTAAACAAAGGCTCAGAGAAAAAACAGCACACACATAGGAGTGCTTATACATGGGCTCCTGACCCTGCAGGCCTCAACCTCCCCTTGCCTCATTGTGGCCTTACGCCCACGGTGGCACTCTCTAAACCCTCATGTGCTCCTGTGAGCCCTTTGAGGTAACTATGCCCATGATCGGGTCAGCCTAAGCTGTGGATGAGGTCTAGGCTCAGCCACCTAGTGCGAGCTTTCTCCCTTAGCCCAGCTAAAGGGCTAGCCCTAGTGGACTTAATTTTTAATAAAAGCTATACTTACAAAATAATAAAGTCATAATGAAATTAATTCATCCACTTTAACTATATAGAAATTATCTTTTAAAACATGACTTTTATTTAATATTTGAAAGGTGAAAGAGTAGAAATTAAATCATAATTTATCTTAACTAAGAATATTTATAAAATTATAAATACTAATGTTTTAATATACCAAGTTATAAATTGAAATTTAATATATACACATGAAACTTTTATACTTGTATTATACATATCAAAACATGGTTTTTATAAATCAAGAATGGTTAAATTAAAACATTGTTTAAGATTTAGTAATGAAAACATTACCATTATTTTTAAAATATTTGCAAGGTGTTTGAATTCCTCATTATATTTCAAAATAACATAGGTGTAGTTTAAAATAGTATACTGTTTCCTTTTAAAGTTCATAATTAGGGGTTATTTTATAATTTTCAATCCATAACTTAAATATTTGGAAAACAAAATTACACTTACATGTTTTTAATTAATTCACCAAAAGGTGAATGACTATAATTATAGTTGTTAGAATTTAATGGTCACCCAAGGAAACGGCCGAGTTGATTCCTTATAAAACCAAACATTAGGGTATCCCAAAATCTAGACAAAAGAATACGGTGGTGGTTGTTGTACCTCTGATGCTCAGTATGGTTTTCATGATTATAGTGGTGATGTTCTTTGTTATGACTGACCTGAAGGATCTTCTTTATTTTTCGGGTCTCGTTGTTATTTTTGGGGGCCTTCTAGTAGTTCTGATAGGGTTTTTAGTAGGTATAATTTGTTATAATGGTTTCTTGTGATCTTGGTACATTGTAAACACTTCAGTGTATTGTTTAAATAAAATTAGTTGTGTTTATCTTATAAATTGTGTTCATTTAAAAGAAAGTTAAACAAAATAAAAGTATAATATTATCATTATATGTGATAAAAGTTTTGGGATGTTACATATGATTCATGTTATGGGAGTTTTTTTGGATCCATGAAACTAAATGGTTACATTGGTTTCATAGAGG
Organism: Viscum album; assembly: GCA_963277665.1. Lineage (NCBI taxonomy): Eukaryota > Viridiplantae > Streptophyta > Magnoliopsida > Santalales > Viscaceae > Viscum > Viscum album. Next base: position 1,853,527,714 of record OY728158.1, on the reverse strand, counting down.
TAGTGGCTGTGTTGTATGAGGTACATGTTGTGGTGCTACACCCAGGTGTCTTCGAACAAGCCTTTTGGAGAGAGATGCTTAGGACATGAGATGTTGGGTCAAAGAGGAAAACCTGTGGGGAAGTGGTAGTAGGGTACCCTTGACATTCATTATTATATTATATACTCTTATATGTGATACTTGGTGAGAGTATCCATGGTGAGGATGGGAACTTAGTTCATTTGTTTAGGTGACGAGTTAGTTTGGTTTATTGTTCACTGGGATTTAGCATTCTTTATTTAATTTTATATGATAGGATCTAGGGAGGATCCTATTGAGTATACTGTTATACTCACCCTATGTTATGTAATTTTTTTTAGGTCAATTGAATGAGTTTGGAGATTATGATGGATACTACTATCTTGGGGAGTTTTGCAGGAGTTGTTTGGGCTTTATGGTCATTGTTGTGTTACTTTCTTTTTGTACTTGTTTTTTCCCTTTCATTTGTAGTAGTCCTTACATGACATTACATATGTGTACTTGGGATTTATTTGATATTACAATATGAGTTGGAGTTGGTTGGTGTCTATCTTATCTCTCTCTTCCGCATCTGTTCTCTTATAGGTAATGCCTCCCATTTGTGTGTTTACTATACCCTTAGTGCTAGTCACCAACCTCTAGCCTACTGGTGGTGGGGCTCAGGGGTCGTTATCTCTCTTAGAACATTTTTGTCTTAGAAGGGGTACACTTTGTGGGTTTTGGGTCATGACATAGTGGTATAAGATACTTGGTTGAGAGATAGGATGGAGTTTGGTGGTAGACATAGGTGAGGTTGCATGGGTTGGTAGGTAAACAGTTTCAGTCATGTTTAGAAAGTGATGTAAACACTAGAGACCGACTGAGACCTAGGCGTTTAGGCCCCACTTATGATTTGATGCATAAGCCTTTAAGTTTGCAATGGATAATAAACGAGTTGATACTGGTTGTAGGTTAGAAACCTAGGAAAGGATCATGCATCATTATTCATTGTGACAATGTTTGAATGGGTGGAAATTGGGATAGATTTACATAAAATGAATAAAATAAAATAAATAACTAATTAATGTTGACTCTTCCATATTCTAAGTTTAGGGGATCTAACTGTTTTTTATTTTTAAGGTATGGCTCTCGATCGACATCCTCGTCAGGTTCACACAAAAGATGTCCTGCAGACTACACTAGAATATCGCCACAGGGTAGAGGTTAATGATCATAACACTTGGAAGAGGACACTTTGAGTGTTTTAGTTCTATAGTCTAAAACACTATGAGGGAAAATTTTCAGATACAGTCACAGAAGACTGGTTGGACAAGGTTGGGATAGCATTCAGTTTGATCCAAGTTCGAAAGGAGAACTGGGTTTCTCTAGTTGTGACGATGTTGCGTGGGGTAGTGATGAAGTGGTGGTTGTTATTACTCGGGGATTTCAAGGAGTCAGTGATCTCTTGGGAGGAGTTCCAAGACAAGTTCAAAGTTGAGTTTATTTCTTTGACCATGAAGGTGTCCAGTCGCCAAGAGCTACTTACCCTTTTATAGGGAATATCCAACATGAGATAGTTTGGAATCCATTTCAAGAACCTTTTATGATATGCTTTGGACCTGTTTCTAGATGAGGAGGCCATGTTCAGGAATTTTGAGGAGGCTTTGCATCCAGATATCCAGCGCCAGGTCACCCCGTTTATGCTGAAGACATGTATCGAGGTTATGGAGAGGGTATAGGTCATCAAGAGGATGTTTGAAATAATTGGATCTTCATGAGAGGGGAGTTGTAATTATTACTTTCAAAGGAGATATATGGTCCAGGGTTCCCAGTTTTCAGGTCATAAGAGTTTCCATTGGACTGAGGGTAGGTCTCATCCCTCAACATCTCATTTCATCGGGGGCGGAGGCTCTTAGTCCAATTCCAAGGGATCATGTGCTTATTTTCCTAATGGAGGTTGAGTTAATAATAAGTGAGAGTTCCCGACATTTCAAAGAGGTCAGCGTGTAGAATGTGTTCTACTCCAGGTTCCTCCATTGAGGCAGTTCCAGCAGAGGCAACAAGAGTAAGTTTCACCAGCTTTGGATCAGTAGAGAGAAGATGGGTTAGGCAGAGGACATCCCTGTGATGTTCCCCATCCTCATAGAGTAGATTAGGTCTATGGTGGTGGCCATCATCAGGGCCAAAGAGGTTGTGGAGAAATTTGTTTTCAGCTTCATGATTTAGTGTTGCTAGCACCAAGTGAGAAAGACATTGTTCAAGGTACCCTTTGCTTGTTTACTACAACGATTTATGCCTTGTTTGAATCAGGATCCATGGACTCCTTCATATCACCTTACCTTTTCCATTCTTTGGTATGAGAGGTAGAGAGGATTATAGTGCCCTTGGCATTCACTACGTAGGTTAGAGTTTGAGCTGACTTGTTTGAAGTATATAGAGACTGTGAGCAAGTGATGGGATAACACCGCTCTGGGGGAGATTTCCTATGTTTATGAATATAATAATAAAATGTCATTCTCATCATGGATTGGTTTTATTTGGTGCAAGATATAAAATATTTCTTCCAGAGGTAGGTGGTGTTCTTCGACGTTGATGGAGAGCCAACATTTTTTATTGGCGAGCGAGATCCTCAGATGGGTCAGAGGTGTAATATTTTGTGTCCTAGAACCAACTGGTTGTACTTTTATTACATGGATATTTAATGTATTTAAATATTAAACATATTATTACATATTGTTCATTGTTCTGTATGACTATGAAGTAATTATTTCCTAGAGTATTTATTGTATTAATAAGTTCATGGAAGTTACCCAATATGATGAGAACCTTGAAATTCTATAACAATATTCTTAAATATAGTTCTACGTTTGGATGAAATATGATGATGGGACACATAGCATGAAGACCGTTGGGTGTGAGTACTCATATATAGATGATACTTCCTCTCATGAAGCTTTTACTTGGTAATCTCCAAGATAGGAGATTTTGAGAACAGACCTGCTGGTAGGAATTCCGCATGTTTTGGTGTCATCAGATATTTATATCTGTGAGCAAGTGTAATGATCTTTAGACTTTAATATTATCATTAATATGTGTCATGAATCATGCACATTTTTTTACTAACGAAAACCATCACACAGACAGTTGTTGAGATGTAGGGTATATTGGGTGCGTCATGAATGGCATGTTATTAATGGATAAGTCAAGGATGGTTTTGTCCCTTCCATTTGTGGAAGAAGATATCTAAAACATTTGATTGAAATAGAAAAATCACGAAAAATTGCATGGCCATGATATAACGATGAGTTTATTTTATGAATTCAAAGAACGACGTATCAAGCATAAAAGTTTATGACACTATCATGAAACCTGTTGATGAGATATTTTGACAAAGGTATTATATTACACAGTGAGCATTCATATTTTGATGTCGTTGTTTTGACTTTAAGTTATTTATCTTGAGTTCCTTGACCTGTTTCTAGATAGTACTCTTGGAATTTAGGCAAGCCCACCTAATCCCAACGAGAAATAATCCTAGAGGGTCACACACTAAGTGTTTTTGGTGGTCTCAGTTAAATTCTATTTAAATTTAATTAATAAATATTATTCTCAATACAATGGAATAATTTTATTCAAGTTAAAATGATTTCATAAATTAAATAAATATTTATTCACTGTATTGTGGGTAAAATATATTTATTTATTTTATTGAACATTTAATAAATATTTATTTACTAGTTTGTAAATAAAATATTTATTTAAGATAATAAATTGTTTATTTATTTATTTGGGTGTTCACTAAATGGAAGTGGAGTACGAGAGGACCAAGGATGGTCTGGTAGTAAAATAAGTATTTGAAAGATGATAAATAAATATTTAACTAGTTGGAACAAATTAAAATAACACTGCTATTATTTTTTGATGCGGAATTTTATTTATAATTCTGTTTTGCGCAAGTTGGAGCACCATAAATAATGATGCAATATTATTATTAATATCATGAGTTTTCTCTAAGGATATTTATTTAATTAATGTTATGCAATTAAATATTGTAACTGAAGCCCCATGTCAATAAATAGACACATATGTCTATTGTTCCATGTATCGAACCGCACACCTGGTGAATTGAGAATAGTTGAGCTAAACAATTTCTCTCTCAAATCCTCTTCCTTCCCCTCTCAAGAACAAGAGACGTTCTTCAAGGCCAAAGGCCAAGCGATCAAGAACGACCGATACAATACACTTACTTCAAAATGATAACACTCGGAGAATGAGCGGTTTCGATCAGAGGCCATCAGAGCACATGTGGATCACCTCTAGAGGGATCATTGTTTGATCCTTGCAAGCACAATAAGATTATTGGGAAGGGTCATTCCAGATGATCAACATCATCAATCAAGAAAATACTAAAGATCCCAATATTATTTTCTTTATTAAATTAATTAAATTAAATATAAACATGATGTGAAAGATCCTCTATAAAGGTTTTGGGCCACTTACTTATTTATCTAAATATTTTATTCTATTCTGTGGAGACTGGAGTTCATCGTCGTATTGATCCTGGAATAATCATTGATCATGGTAAAAATAAAAGTTGGGTGTCTGACCAAACATGCTTCCACTGTGCCTAGAACCTTCAAGTGGTATCAGAGGATTTACATCATAGTTTATAATTATTTAAATATTTCTTTTATGATTTACGCATTTAATAATTTAGTTGTGTCAATTAAAGTTAATCGTTCTGCAAATCTGAATCTCAAGATTAGTTCCTACTCTTTTGTTTCTTGTTCACCTTATAGAAAAGATCTTTTCTTTTAATTTTTATTAAAATAAAACAGAGTATCTCATTCATAGGTGCCAAAGGTTCCTGGAAGTACAACACCAAAACACACGATGTGTATTCGCCAGTACACACCGTGTACCCAAGGTTCAATGCACTAGGTCTGGTCCGCCAAACCAAGCCGTGTCATTGGATTTTGTCTAAGTATTAATGAATTCATGTGTTGACTAGGGAAATGTGTTATGTGGTTTCCGGATTACATGTTGTGTGGCCAACTAGACATGACATATACTCCCTTCGGGTTAGGGTTGGACCGTGTACCCCATGCACGGCTTGCCCGACTGGACACTGTGTAATGAGGAACTACATGGTGTGTGGCCCACTGGACATGCTGTGTCCTATGATGATTTATGAAGTACACTCACTCACCATTACCCCAAGTATATACTTTGTATGGATGGTGAAAAATAGTACATGCCAAGTACTCATCCAAATTACACAGATTTATTAAAATTTATTATTATATTATACAAACCCTTGAGATGTGTACCATCGTGCAAGTTTAAATCTATGGCACAACATGTGATAGTTGTTTGATATATATGTGTTTAATTTAATATTTGTGTTATGTTCATTTATACTCATTGGGTTGTTATGAATAGGAGTTCCCCGGGTTGTCTCCGAGGTACAAGTTACGTACAATGATAATTTTAAATGAAATTATTTGTTTTAAATTATGATGGATGAGAAACTCATGGAAATTCTGAAAACGGTTTAAGATAAAATGATTGATTAATTAAAGATGATAATTAATTTATTTGAGTGTGATTTATATTAAACAAGAATGATTAATGAATTGAATTTTAGTTTCATTTATGTGTAAATATTGTTTCATGTATGGATAATCATGAGCTTGACCAATACCATTGTATGTGGATGGTTTCTTTTAATTAATTAATTTAAATTAAATTTGTTGTCCTGCGAGCCTTCTCCTAATTAATATATAGGGCCAATGTGCCCAAGGTTTCTTTTATGTAAAACCCATTTTTACCACTCAACTACATATGATTTAAAAAAATGCATATGTAATGGATGGAACTCTCAAGCTAGTGGAGGCGGTTCAAGCTGGAGCCGAGATGAATCCAATCCCAGGAGATACAGAGGTGGATAGGTGTAAATCTGTAAACAAGAACCCAAAAGGTTCAAGATGTTTCTCCCCTAGGTTAGGGTTATTTTATCAACCACTAGATAAACTAACCATTAGAAAATCTCATGATAATTCTCTTTACATTATTTTATTTCTATCAGTTTCATGGTTTATCATTATGGATGAGTTGTCACAATCACATAATTAATGAATTAAACAAGCATGAAATATGGAACTAAAATAAACCAGAAATATGTGTAAATATTATCAATATATGGTTAATCACTTAAGTAAGTTCCACTTAGTATTGAAAAGCATGTGATAATGATAATAAGAAATTCACACATAAGAGATAAAAATCCCTCAAATAAAATATTAAGTAATACTAAGACTTTCGTTACTTGATTAAGGGAAAAACTCAATAAAACTATGTGTTTGACCAACCCTTGTTGGGACACTTACTTTTATATAGGAAGCTCTTATAAAAGGTTTTGGGTTGACTTAACCATATTAAATCAATAGGATTATCCCTTTCTAGACATGGTGTAATATTAAAGGCAAGTGTTAAGGAAATCCAAAGTCATGATTTTAGGATTGGGGAGTCCACTCAACCGATCAAGGAGATGCAAGCCCGTAGTTGGAAAAGACCTTCCTACCTAAATACCTTCTAATAGCTTCACCAACCATTTTTGGGGTTATGTGAAGGGTAATATGGATCATTGCCACTATAATTTCATAGAAACTAGACATTCTGAGTTCTATGGTGAGGGCCATTGGGACTTTATAGAATAGTGGGAGACTTAATAAAATTTATTATTTCTCATAAAATGTAATCAAGAAATTACTAATGATATGATCTTTTAATTGTAGAATAAAAATGACAAGATGGTCAACCACACTATTCCTATGATCAATTTTGGATAAAGACAACATTCTGACTGGAAATAACTTCTAGGAATGGTTTAGATGCCTTCAGGTTATCTAACTCCATGAACATAAGTCTTAAATGCTAGAGTTATCATTACCTGATCCCCCTTCCAAATAGATGAGTGATGAAGATTTACTGGTCTATGAGAAACATATGAACAACACTTTCTATGTTCAATGTTTGATGTTATCATCAATGTATAGTGAGCTGATGAAGTCTCATGAAAATATGGATGCTTATAGCATTCTCGAGCACCTTTGTAGCCTTTACCATGAGAGAGCAAGATAGGAAAGGTTTGAGATATGTAAGGAACTCTTTCAGAGTAAGCATGGAGAAGGCTCCCTAGCTGGGCCTCATTTAGTCATGTTCATTATCTACATTGAGTGCATGGAGGTTCTAGGGTTTAAACTCCCTGAAGAACTGGGCACCGATCTCATTATCACATCAGTCTCTTAGAGCTTCTCTAACTTTGTTGTCAATTTAAATATGAACAACATTGAGAAGTCTCTATCTGATCTTATTATCCTCATTTTCCAAGTGGAAAAAGATATGAAGCATGAAAAGACTTCTGTCTTTATGATGAATAAGAGGAAAGGTAATCTGAAGAGCTTTAATCCCAAATCTTCTTCATGGGCTTCCAATAAAAGGAAGATCAAAGGGGAGGCAAGAGAACAAGAGGTTGTTTGTTTCTCATATGGCAAGAATGACCACTATAAGAAGAACTGCACCCATCCTAAGAAGCAAGGGGAAGCTTCAGGTGTATTTGTTATCAAATGAAATCTATCTATTTTTATAAATTGGTTTATATATATATATTTTGGTGCTCACATATGTATCCATATACAGGAACCAAGTAGATTCAGGAAGATTGACCGAGGGGAGGTAGATTTACGAGCATCCAGCGGATATAGACTTATTGTTGTAACAGTCGGGGACTACCACCTAACATTTCCAACTGGGATGATCTTGGTGTTAAATGGTTTTTATTATGTGTTGTCTGTTACTAAAAATATTATTTCTATATCCATATTAGATACAGATGATTTTTTTTTCATGTTTGGAAATGAATGTTTCTTCTTTTACAAAGATAACATTTGTTTTGGTATGGCATATTTATAAAAGGATCTTTACATGTTGTATTTCACAAACCAAGTAAAGGAAATCGATAAAAAAGATACATCACATAACTCATACCACACCAAACTTTAGCATCAATGACTTGGTCATGTAAACAAGAAATGCTGGAAAAAGTTACATCAGGATGGAAATTTAGATTATTTCAAACTAAAACCACTTGGTGTATGTCATACATCTTATCAAGTGGAAAGAATCCATGAATTATGAAATGGATTCCATGTACCAAAACCAAGTCTGGATTTTGGTAGATCCTACAGTTGATGTAAATCCTGTTGATTGAAAATGAGTGTTCAAGAATAAACTAGACATTGAAGGACAAGTCATTACCTATAAGGCATGATTGGTTGAAAAAGGGTTCAAATAGTGTCAAGGAATTAACTATGACGAAAGATTTTCACTGGTTCCAATGCCAAAATCCATTAGATTTATATTGGTCATTTTCGCTTACCAAGACTTTGAGATTTGGAAAATGGATTTCAAAACAGCCTTCCTTTACAGAAACATTTAAAAAGATGTCTACATGACACAACCTGAAGGGTTTATGACTCCAGAGGATTCCAATAAGTTATGCAAGTTACAAAAATCCATTTATGGATTAAAGAAATCATCTAGGTCAAGGAACATTTGTTTTTATGAATCCATAAAAAAATTTGGTTTTATCAAGAATGAATGTGATCCTTGTGTCTACAAATGGTATAGTGGGAGTGCAATTGTTTTCCTAATAGTATATGTTGATGTCATATTACTTATTGGAGACCAGATACTAGTCTTACAGTTTGTTAAGGCATGGTTGAATCAATGCTTCTCCATGAAAGACTTGGGTGAGGTAGTATATATTCTTGGGATCAAGATCCATTGGGATAGATCCAAGAGAAATTTGGGCCTAAGTCAAAGTACATACATTGATAAGATACTAAAGAGATTCAGTATGGAACAATCCAAGAGGGGATTATTTACAGCATCACATGACATTCATATTTCCAAGAAAATTTTTCCTTAGACACATGAGGAAAGAAAGATAATGGAAAGGAATCCATACACATCAGTGATTGGGTTAGTCATGTATGCCATGTTATGTACCAGGTTGGATGTCTGCTACGCATTGACAGCTGTAGGTAGATATCAAGCTTACTCAAGTGACCACCATTTGATGATAGTGAAGACTGTACTAAAGTATCTGAGGCATACTAAGGATATGTTCTGGGTTTATGGAGGATATGAGGAACTCATCATCAAAGGATATGAAGATTCTAGTTTCTAGACTAATCAAGATGACATGAAGTCTCAAATGGGATACATATTCATTTTTAATGGAGGTGCAGTGAGCTAGAAGAGCTCAAAGAAGAGTGTGTTCGTAGATTCTACAGTAGAGTCCATGTATATAACAACTTTTGAGGTATCTAAAGAATAATTTTGGATGATAATCTTTGTCAAAGTTATAGATGTGATTCTTAAAAATAAATATCTCGTCACACTGTATAATGATAATATTGTAGCGGTGGCTCTCACAAAAGATCCAAGGTCACATCAGAGGACGAAGCACACACTTCAAAAGTATCATATCGAGAGGGATTTTTCTCAGAGAGGTGAAGTTGTAGTGAGTATTATTTCCACGAAAGACAACATAGAGGACCCCTTTAATAAAGCCTTGACTCAGTAGAAACATGATCACCATGTGTGGTTTAGTGAACTGGAATTCGTAGGTAGTTGGCTCTAGTCCAAGTGGGAGTTTGTAAGAGTTGGTTTCTTAGAACCAAATTTTTGTACTTTGATTACATGGATATTTAATGTAATTATATGAAACATCTTATTACATATTGTTCATTGTTCTAAATGACTATGATGTAATGATATCATAGAGTATTTGTTTCATTGATAAGGCCGTAGAAGTTCCCTGCTATTATGAGAACCTTGAAATGCTATAATAATATTCTTAAATATAGTTTTATTGTTGGATAAAATGCTATGATGGGACACATAGCATGCAGACCTCCAGGTGTGAGTACTCGTAAGCAGATGAGACTTTCTCTCATGAAGTTTACACTTGGTAATCTCCAAGACAGGAGATTATGAGAACAGAAACACCAGTATCAATTCTGCATATTTTGGTGTCATCAGATATTTATATCTATAAGCATATTTAATAGTCCTTAGACTTTAATATTATCATTAATACATGTCACGGATTGTGCAGCATGATTTACGGACAAAAACCATCACACAGACAGTTGGTGGGAAGTAGGGTATGTTGGGTGTGTCCCGAGTGGCATGTTATTAATGGATATGTCAAGGAAGGATTTGTCCCTTCCATTTATGGAAGTTGATATCTAATCCCTTTGATTGAAATAGATCTGTCGCATGAAATTCCATGGCCATGGTTTAACGACAATTTTATTTCAGGTAGTCAAAGAACAACATATCAAGCATAAAAGTTGATGACACTATCATGAAAGATGATTGATGAGATATTATGAAAAATGGATTATATTAAACAGTGGGCATTCATATGTGTATGCTGTTATTGTGACTTAAAGTTATTTCTCTTGGGTCCCTTGACCCATTTCTAGATAGTACTCTTGGACTTTAGGCAAGACCGCTTAATGCCAATGAGAAAGAATCCTAGAGGGTCACAAACTAAGTGTTTCTGGTTGTCTCAGTTAAATTCTATTTGAATTTAATTAATAAATATTATTCTCAAGACAATGGAATAATTTTATTCATGTTAAAATTATTGCAAAAATGAAATAAATATTTATTAACCGGATTGTGGGTAAAATATATTTGTTTATTTTATTGAACATTTTATAAATATTTATTTACGTGTTTGTAAATAAAATATTTATTTACGAGAATAAATTATTTATTTATTTATTTGGGTGTCCAATAAATGGAAGTGGAGTTTGAGAGGACCAAGGCCAGTCTGGTAGTAAAATAATTATTTGCAAGACAATAAATAATTATTTAACTAATTGGAACAAATTAAAATAACGCTGCTATTATTTTGTGATGCAGAATTTTATTTATAATTCCATTTTGCGCAAGTTGGTGCATCATAAATAATGATGCGGTATTATTATTAATAGCATGTTTTTTTTCTATGGTTATGTATTTAATTGTTATTATGTAATTAAATATTGTAACTAAATCCCCATGTCAATAAATAGACACATGTGTCTATTGTGCCATGTACCGAACCGACCACCTAGTGAATTGATAATTATTGAGATAAACAATTTGTCTCTCAAATCCTCTTTATGCCACTCTCAATAATGAGATATGTTCTTCAAGGCTAAAGAATTAGCGATCAAGAACAACCGACACAAGACAATTGTTTCGCCATGCTAACACCCAGAGAATGATCGGTGTTGATCGGAGGCCATCGAAGCTGGTGTGGATCACCTCTAGAGGGATTCTAGTTTAGATCCTTTCAAGTGAAACAAGATAATATAGAAGGGTCATCCCATATGATCAACATCATCAATGAAAAAAATACCGAATATCCAGGTATTATTTTCTATATGAAATTAATTGAATTAATTATAAATATGATGTTCAAGATCCTCTATAAAGGTTTTGGAAATCTTTCTTCTTTATCTAAATCATTGATTCTATTCTGTGGAGACAGGTGCTCATCGTTGTATTGATCCCAGAATAATCATTGATCATGGTAAAAAACAAAGTTGGGTGTCTGCCCAACCATGCTTCGGCTGAGCCCGAAACCTTCAAGAGGAGTGTTCCTTTTTTTTCATACTTGATGGCTGAGATGTTGTTGAGTTCGATAGAGGTTCAATAGTTGGTGTTTCCCAATGTTGTGCAAGAATACTATGATTTCTTTCCAGAAGAGGTTGTAGCCTTACCCCCTATATGAGAGATCAATTTCAAGATCAAGCTACAACTGATCATGTACCCTATCTTGATGTCTCCATATAGGATGGCCCCTTATGAGTTACTAAAGCTACATATACAACTTGATGGTCTGTTGCAGTGTGGTTTTTTTCGGTCGAGTATGTCACCATGGGGGGCACCAGTTTTGTTCGTGAAGAAGGCTAATAGCAATTTTCAGTTGTATATTTATTATCGTCACTTGAACATAGTGATAGTGAATAATCTCTATCCTATTCCTTATATTGATGATTTATTTGATCAAATGAAGGGTAAAAGTTGGTTCTTGAAGATCTATTTGTGGTCAGAAGATCATCATATGTGTGTGAAGGATGATGATATCTTGAAGACTTCTTCCGTTATCATCATAGGCCTTACAAGTTCATTTTAATGTCATTCAGTGTGACTAATGCTCCACATGTGTTCATGGGGTTGATAAATGTAGTGTTTTTTGAGTTCCTGGATGAGATTTTTGTGGTTTTCATTGACGAAATCCTTGTGTACTCCTTGTCTGAGGTGGATCATGGAGAGAATCTTCAAACCATTTTTTGAGTTCTTTGTCAAGAGTAGCTATTTGGGAAGTTGTCGAAGTGTGAGTTTTGGGATTGAGAATTCCATTTCTTGTGGCCTGTTGTATTCTAACAGGGGGTAATTTTGGATCCGTCGAAGATAGAAGCAGATGTGTCTTGGGAATCCCCCAAGACAGTGGTAGAGGTGCGAAGTTTCCTTGGTATGGAAGACTATTATAGGAGGTTCGTGGATGTATTCTATTGGGTTGTGACTCCTATGATAGTTTTTAATAGGAATGATTAGGTGTTCATGTGGACTGATCAGTGTCATATAGCTTTTGAGTATCTGAAGGAGAAGTTGGTCAGTGCTCTGGTTCTTTGTCTCTCAGTAGAGGGAGTTTAGTTTTACATTTTCCATGATTCTTCACATCCCGAGTTAGGATATGTTCTGATGTATTAAAGATCATTCATTTCATATGGGTCTCAGTAGATGCATCCCCATGAACATAACTATGCCACCCATGATCTCGAGTTGGTGGCAGTGGTGGTCGCTTTGAAGTTGTGGAGACATTACCTCATCGGTGAACACTTTTTGGTTTTCACTGACCATAAGATCTTGAGGTACGTTTTCTCCCAATGTGACTTGAACTTTTGGTAGAGTTGGTGGATGGAGTTCTTATAGAATTATGACTTTGAAATTTCATATACACCTTTTAAAGGGAATGTTGTTGTCGACGCCTTGAGCAGGAAGTCACGTAGTGATACAGTGTGTGAATATGGTGATTCCTGGAGAGTGATGGAAGAGATTTCAGCGTTGAATCTAAATATAGTAGAAGTCGGGGGTAGAGGTTATCTTTTCCAGATGATGATTTACTTATCTCTGGTGTAGCAGGTAGGAGAGTCATAGTTGGCGAATCTTGAGTTAGAGGACTGGAGGGACCGAGTTGTTTGTGATGAATCCCCTGATGGTTGGTATGAGGATGAACAAAAATGAGTGTTGTTTCAGAGAATTATTTTCATTCCTTTGGAGATATTTGATATGGTTCTCATGGATTTTCATATTTTTCCATTATAGGCACATCTTGGTGTGATGAATATGTACCAATCTTTGAGGAGTTAGATTCAGGGGCCTGGATTAAAGCATGCAGTTGTAGATTTTATTCCTCGATGTTTGGTCTTTCAGAAGGTGAAGGCTGAGCGCCGTGTTCCCAGTGGTTTTCTCCAGCCATTCCATGTTCCTTAGTGGAACTTGGAGGACATCTCGATGGACTTTGTTACCGGTTTACCTCAAGCTCGGAGAGGCTATGATTCTATATGGGTGGTAGTGGATTTTTTGATGAAATCATCCCACTTCATAGAAATCAAGGATTCAATCTCAGTGGAGGTTTTTTCAAAGTAGTATCTGGAGGAGGTGGTGAGACTCCACAGAGTTCTGAGGACTATCATTTTTGATCAAGACCCCTATTTTTCCTCTAGGGTGTAGAGAGGTCTCTATGATGCTTTCAGTTCTCAGATATTCCCTAACACTTATTTTCACCCACAGACGGATGGTCAGATAGAGAAGACCATCCAGACTATTGAAGGCATGTTTCTATCTTATGTCCTAGATTTTGGAGGTTCATGGATGAGGCACTTACCCTTGGTAGAGTTCATCTACAATAATGGTTTTCACGCAACCATCGGTATGACGCCGTTTTAAGCCTCGTATGGATGACCTTTCCATTCTCCATTATGCTGGAATAGTTTCGGGGAGTCTGCAATTCTTAGGCTGGAACTAGTACAGAATAAGACAGAGTTTGTTTAGGTGATTCATGAGAGGATGAAGGCCGCGCAAGATTTTCAGAAATCGTATGTCAATCATAGGAGGAGACCTTTGGAGTTTGATGTTGGGGATAATGTGTTTCTGAAGGTGGCTCCCTATTATGGTAAGGGATGGTTTGGTCATGGGAGTAAGGTTTCTCCTCGGTTTGTTGGGCCTTTCGAGGTGTTATCTTGTGTTGGAGCTATGGCGTATCAGGTAGTAGTTCCCCTAAAGATGAGCAGGATACATGTTTTTTTCATTTTTGGCAGATATATCATTATCTTCATGATGAATCTCACACCATCTATTGGGGATAGATCAATGTTGATGATGATGAAGCCTTCGAGGAAAGTCTTATAGAGATCTAGGACCACAAGGAGAAGGTGTTGTGTGGGTATGCTATCTCCTTGGTTTGTGTCTTGTGGAGGAACGATGGCGAGGAAGAGAGTACTTGGGAATGTGATTCACATATTCGTGCTTAGTACCCTGAGATGTTTTATTTTTACCTCTTTTCATGTAATGATATTTTCTTAGTGGTTTTAGACCTTTACTATTTATGAGATGGATTTCTTTTGTTGTTTTTTGGATTTCTCTCTATGAGAGGTATCGCCCTCGGGAGAGTGTTTAGGAGCCAGTTTTGGTTTCTATGTGATTTTGCTTTATTCCTTGGAGGAAGTGGTTTATCTATTATTAGTGTCGATAGCCTTGATAGGTATCTCGCAAGGTGGTTGGTAGGACCCCTTTTTTGTTTCCTATATTGGTTGGTTTGGAATTCATGAGGATGAGATTGTTTTTAGAGGTATCTGATGTAATGGCCCAGACCTCTCCAGTCCATTACTTTGCTGAAATCTGGTGTTTGAGGTATTTTTGGAGGTCAAGGTGACTTATCTCCATCACTTTTTTAAATTTCTAGTTATGTGAATAGTGTTTCTAGTTTTGTGAATAGTGTCACCAGTGAGACAAATGTCAGTAGTGTCATTGGTGAAACAGATGTGAATAGTGTCATCAGTGTGATAGATTTGAATAGTGCCATCGATGAGACAGATGTGAATAGTGTCATCAATGAGAAAAATGTGAAGAGTGTCATTGGTGAGACATATATGAATAATGTCATCAGTGAAATAGATGTGAACAGTGTCATCAGTGAGAGATATGTGAAGAGTGCCATCGATGAGGCATATGTGAACAATGTCAGTAGTGAGACATATGTGAATAGTGTCATCGGTGAGACAGATGTGAACATTCTCATCAATGAGACAAATGAGAACAGTGTCATTGGTGAGACATATGTGAATAGTGTCATCGGTGAGACAGATGTGAACAATGTCATCGGTAAGACATATGTAAACAATGTCATCAATGAGATAGATTTGAACAGTGTCTTTGGTTATACATTTGTTCTATCAACATCGGTGTGACATTTGGTATTTTCAGCGTTAACGTGACATTTTGTACTGTCGGAATGGGTGTGACATTTTGTACTGTCAGTGTCGGTGTGACATTTTTTTTGTCAGTGCCGGTGAGTCATATGTGAATAGTGCTGTCAGTGAGATAGATGTGGAAAATGTTTCTAGCTTCCTAAAGTTTATCCTCTTTAACATTTTTATTAACAAAAAAAGCATTCAAGGCCTTGTTTTAAGGGATCTAAGGCCGATTCAATTCCCATAACTCCTGTCTTAATTTTGATAAAGCTCGGGATGCCTTTACATGGTCAAACTGTGTGGATTAATTTGATCTGCATTAATAGAAATTACAAACCATTTCAAATCCCGTTACTCTCGGATCAAATCCTTTATAGTCAGACACCTTCCATTCTTTCATTCCTTCTCCTTTCTCTCAGTGTGTGGTGCTTTGAGAAATTATTTCCATATGATTGGTGTGATTAAACCTTAATCCTTGGGTAATTTCCCCTTGAAGTTTCTTTCTTCTATATGTGCACCCCCTATTTTGGTGCAAGAAACATGTGTTGATCCATCATCGATAGAAGGTATGATCTACCTCTGTTCTTGTGTTTTCATTGATCCTTATTCTCTTGTTTCTCCTTTACAATTTATGGCATGTGATCTTTGTGTCTCTAATGGAGTTTTCTCTGAACCTACTAATAATGAATGGGATAATTAATGATGGATTAAAGACATGGTTGACTGATAAAATTTAATTTCTTATAGGGTTTTGAGTTACCCTCTTTCTTGTGAGGCCAAGTTCCTTCTCCTTTGGTGCCACGAGATATCATTTTGTGTGAATGCAGAATGCCTTGTTTAGGTCCAAGAACCCAATTTCTTTGTTATTTCCTACTACTTGTGATGTGTTATGAGACTGGATGGATGTTTTGATATGTGGGGGCAGGGAGGCCCAGTGTTTGTGGTAGTAGTTGACGCCAAGAGTGGCGAGATGCATCAGTTTATATATGTGAGTGTTGGGGAGGACACTAGAGTTGATGAAATGTGTTGTATATGAATGATTGGATGCTTGCAAAATCTTATCGGTTATTTATCTTCTTTACTTTCCCCACTTCTAAAGTAATATGTTTTTGCTTAAAATCCTTCCAAAAGGGGCGAAGATGTATGGGGTATTCCATGTCATTTCTTTTTTAGATTCTCGAGAAAGGATGAATCTATGCTCCTACTATAGGTGGTGAAGACTTGACTGGTAGTTCATCTAATCACTGTGTTGATCCCTTTGTGCTTGGTAGCTTTGAATGATTTTCTATAATTCCTGATAATATGGGCAGGAAATAATGATATTAATAAATTATTTAATAAATAATGTTAACCCATGGGTTTGGATCTTGTTGGGATGCAATAATGAGGTAATATTTATGAGAAGTTGTGGTCTTGGTTTGGTTATGCCTGGAAGTCATGAAACTTTAGTGTCATGATAATGAAATGTAATGTGGAATTAATAAAGGTTAATTAATTGTTAAATAAATAATTAATTTAAAGTGAAACTGATAAAAAGAGATAAACTATATAATGTTTCTCTTTAAGTGGTTGTGTGCTTATAGGATACCCAGTCTTAGTAGTAGTAGTCAGGAGTCCAAGAGATGTTAGATGAAGTTGAGACTAAGAATAGGTTATGACCATAGTGTGGTTGTGAGCTATAATATATTCTATACTTTTGAGGTTTTTATACGCTACCCCACCCTATCAGTTAGGGAGACTGACACCCTAGGTATTCTGATCCCTAGGGGGTGTTTTCTCCAACATATAGATGGGGGATGGGTGGCTAAATACCCCCTTTCCAATCTCTCTATTCTCTTAGTAGTTACTTGTGTTAGTAGGCACAAAGGTTAGTTTTCCCCATATATGTGTATAGAGGGTTGTAATGGATTGTGGTTATTCACACACATATATTCCGGTTATAGTTTCTTATGGACTACTATAGGTGTAACGTGTATAGGTTATGATGTCTTGAGAATCCTTACTCGGTGTATGCACTATAATGGCTTGAGGAATAATTCTCAACATAGGATACATGTTATTCAATCTATGGTGGCTCTCAAAAACTACCTGGTTACTTTGGTTACGTGGATGTAGTGGTTGTGTTTCATGAGGTTCATGTTGTGGTGATACGCCCAAGTGTCTGCAGGCAACACTTTTGGAGAGAGATGCTTAAGACGTGCCATGTTTAGAAAAAGTGGAAGACTAGTGGGGAAGTGGTATTAGGGTAGACTTGATATTCTTTATTATATTATATAATCATGTATGAAATAATTAACAAGATTATCCATTGTGAGGATGGTAACTTAGTATACCTATTTAGGTGAAAAGTTAATTTCACTTTTTGTTCACTGTACTTTATCATGCTTTCTTTACTTTTGTACGAGAGGCTCCAGGGAGGATCCTATTAAGTATACTGTTATACTCAACCAATGTTATATAAAATATTTTTTAGGTCACTTGGAGTAGGTTGGAAATCAAGCTAGTTACTAATAGCTTACTTTCTTTTGGTACGTGTAGTTTTTAATTTCAGTTGTAGTAGTTCGTTCTTGACATTACATATGTGTACTTGGGATTTATTTTATATTTCAGTATGAGTTGGAGTTGGTTGGTGTCTCTATTATCTCTCTATTCTGCACGTGTCTCTTAAAGGTTAATGCCTCCCATTTGTGTGTTTACTATACCCTCGGGGCTAGTTGCCAAGATGGGGCTGACTGGAGGCGAGACTTGGGAGTCATCATCTCTCTTCTCATATTTTCTGCCCAGGAGGGGTACACTTTTTGGGAGGGGGTCATGAAAATATAATGGTAATGGTTGGAAAGTTGGTAAAGTGGTGTGGTGATGTGAATTTGAGAAATTTTTGGTGTACATTTTCAGCCGGGCTAGGTGTGTTTGGTTGGTGGCATTGTTTAGTTGTAACGATATCCTTGTGAGGTGTCTCATGGGATGATCATTTGGTCCTACATCCCTATTTCCTTTTCAGATTTTTTTTTTCAATTTTCAATGGATAAAATAGTTTGAGAGGTATATCATGTAAAAAACTGGAGCTTCTAGACCATTACACTGTAGGAATTCTAGTGATGGAGACATTTGAGGGATGACAGGGGAGTTTGGAGTGAAAGGAAGGAGATGTATATAAAATCTATCTAGAAAGATTTATTTGACATGAATCTTGGGTCTGTTTTGTGAGTGTGTCCACTATGTCATATAGAGGATGACTATGATATAGGGTTCTCGTGATGCTATTTTGATGTAACTACCATTTATGGCATATTTGCGACATAGAGAATGACTACATCATGGAGGTGATTCCTTCCTAGGTTGGTTGTGACTTAGGAGGGCCTGATATGTTTTAAAGAGTAGTTAGCATTATTTTTGGAGATAATAACAATTTTGGTGTAACTAAAACATTGAGGAAGGCTTTATATTGCATTTTAGTGCCTATACAGAATGCTATTGTGTGGAGTTGGGGGTTGCTGCTTAGGATTCAACTTAGTTTTTTGGTGTCTATAGTGTAGTGGCATGGGTACAATGTGGTTTCTCCTCTTGTTTTCTATATCTACAACCTGGAGATAGTTACGTATCTCAGATCCAGTTTGACCACCATGATAATGGAATGCTGGGAATTCCTATGTTATGGCCCCTCCAATTTTTAGCAGATCTACGGCATGGTCCTAGAGTCTACTCCATGGTCTTCTATTTTTTTAGAGAGGGTATAAATTATAAAATCACCTAAAAATATAATTTTTTTTACCTTTTACCTCTTTTAATGGGTGACCCAAGTGCTTAAAAAGTATATCTTTCATCCCCATTTTAGTGGATTTTGTATCCTATCTTGGAGGATCGATCTGTGGAAGTTTCACTGAGTTCCCCTCTTATCCTCCCTATTTTTCTTCCTATTTCTTCATCTCTATAGGGGGAACCATCGGGGAAATCAATGGTTTGGTTTTGTTTCGATAAATGAATGATTTTTTATAAGATTTTAAGGATTATCTCTTTAATTGCGGTGTTCAGTGGTGGAATCATTCTTATTAAAACCATACACATTGGATCAGAATATTCAATTGATGTAGGAGATATTTTTTTTCTCATCAATTGTGTCATATGAGAGGAGTTATACTATTATAATCTTTTGGGAAGATAGTTTCATTGGCTTAATTTAAGATAAATAATTGGTTTAGTTGAAATTGAATAGGGATGTAATTGAAATTAATTTTTTTATATCCATTCAATATTATTGATACTGGGATTATATGGGTTTGATGCCTTATTTAAAATCATGGTTTTTGGGGGATTTGTTTGTGTCATGGTTATTGTGATTATGAAAACATTGTTTTGAGGTTTCTTTTAGTTACCTAAAATATAATTCTATAACATATATTTATAGTTAATAAAATTGTTTCCCATAGAAATATTCCTTGTGTGATAATACCCTTGAAATAAAAACTGGAATATGATGAAAATCCCCTTGAAAAAACTGATTTTTTTGTGAATGTTCTATAGTATGAAGCTTTTTTTTAATGTGATAAGAAGTGGTAGTGGTAATTGGAGATTGTGATGTGTGGATTTGTTATGGGGGCATATGTGATGAGTTGTGTGGCCTTATTATGGGGAACATGTATTGGTAAAGTGTTAGAGATTTGGCAGTTTTGATGAGTACGTGATGGTGGAAGTGTTGTCTAGTTGGCATGAGAAAGATGGGTTTTTGTGGTTTTCATGAAAGTTTACCCAGGTAGTATCAAAATTAATTAATTAATAATGAATGGAAATGTAATGGGTTGAAATTGATAATGAACATTGAATTGAAATGGGAAGTATGGCTCAAATGATTGTTGTTTAATCTGAAATTAAATAAGATGGAAATATGAAGTCAATGGGATACATAAAAAGAATTGGATAGTAAAGGGAAATCTTGAAATTGGATTAATTTGAAAATAATGGGTGAAATGTGGCATGTGGAAAGTTATGAGATGTTGGTCACTTAGAAGTGGTGATAAATGTGATAAAGTTGTGAAGTTGGGTGGTGATGTAGTGAGTTGGGATAGTAACCATGTTGTGAACCCATAGGATGATCTTGTATGTGACTGTAAATATACATTTTATATCCTTGTGATTTTTATATTCCCTCCCACTTCAAGGACTTCAAGCCAACAACTATATGTTTTGGGGGTTCTTTTACCAACATCCCAAAGGGGTTATAGATGGATGACTATCTGCTCTTTCCCGCTCTATCTTCTAGGAAACATTGGCATGCATTGCCTGTGATGGAAAGAAGTAAAAAGTTTGTAGTGGTGACGGTTGGTGACATGATGATATGGAATATGGTGGGGTCATGCACGGTAGGAGGAGAAGATGAGGTTGATGTACTATATGTTCACGATACCCTACTACTCTGGTTATTTGGATGTGTTGTGATGTGATGGACCATGTATCTTTGGGAAAGATGTGGTTTTGTAGCTAGTTTAACATGGGTTTCATGGAATGATGTGATTGACCAAGAGTTTCTGGGTGAGATGTGATGTGATGTGGTATATAGAATAGAAGAGAATACCAATTTGTATGACATTGGGGCGTGAGAGTGGAAAACTAGTGGGAAAGTGATGCATGGAACCCTTTTTATAAATTTTATTCTTACAATGTTAATATACTTGGATGCATTATTTTTTGAGAAATCCCTAGTGAGGATGGGTTTGGTTAGATGACTTTTTTAGGTGTTTTTGTTTCTTCTATTTTCTCACTGGTTCATTAGTGTGCTTCTTTCATGTGTACATGAGAGATTTTGGAGTTCTTACTGAGTAAACATGCATGCTCACCCAACGTGTATAAACTGATTTCCAGGTTTCTAGTAGGACTATATGGATTATGTTGGACATTAATAGCTTATAACTTTGGACAAAGTATTGATTTGTTTCCTTAGTACTTTTTTTGGGTATTTTTTTGGAGACTTCTATATTTATATGTTTACTTTACACATGCATCGTCAGATTGTTTTGGATTCCTCTATCTTAAATTATGTCAAAGAGTTTCTTGCGTGTTTTATTAAACTACAAAAAAACATACATTTAAAAACATTTTTAGCGATGTTTTTTGAAAATGCTGTTAATGATGAATTTAGCAATGTTTTTAGGAAACATGGAAAAATTGACGATGTAAAATGTGGCTAATATTTAATTTTCCAACATTTTTTGGAAAATATTCCTAAATTAGCGACATTTTTTAGCAACGTTTTAAAAATGTTGCTAATTTTTAATTTAATAATATTTTTCTAAAAACTTTTCTAATTTGGCGACGTTTTTAAGAAAACATAGCTAATAATATTTATGTATATATATTTATATATGTTTAGAGTATATTATTAATATATTTTTATTTATTATTATTATCTACATATATATTGTGTGTATTAATAAATATAACAATAATAATATATATAAATTACACAATATACAATAATTTAATTTATATACATTAGTAAACAATATATAAATTCTATATTGTATGTGTTAAAAATAATATTGTATATATTTTATATTGTATGTTGTATATAATATATATTGAATATTTTACGTATATAATGTGTGTGTATATATATATTTTACATTGTATATATTGTATACTATATATTTTATATCATATATTATTTACAATATCAATTTTATACAATATATATTGTATGTATATATTGTACATATATTGTATATTTTATATTTTATATATTAACAATAATTATATATATTAATAATATATATTGTGTATTGTGTATATTGACAATAATATGTTATATATATGTTTACAATATTATATATTCCTACAATATATGTATATATATACATTACATTATTTATTAATAATTTTTTTGTTTATATAAATGTGATTTTATAATATATTATTAATATACAATTATTTATTATTATTAAAATAATATATTGTATATTTAAATAATATATTAATACTAAATATTGTATATCTAAGTGTTATAATATTTATAATATATTTAATATATAATATATTAATAATATATTTTTATTTATTATAATTAAAAATAATATTTTTTATATATTTATAATCTTATAATATATTATAATAATATTTTTGAATATATATATCTACGTGTTTATTTATTATTATTAACAATACATATTAATAATATAATATATTAATATATTATTAACACATATATATTTAACAATATAGATTGATAATATTACATATTAATATATTATTAACAATATATATTAATAGTATAATATATTTATAATTATGTTTGGGGAGTCCCACATAGAAACAGTTATGGGACAGGGACAGTTATTATGTGTGTGTTAATATATGTTTATAATGTATTAATAATTATTATTATTATTAAAAATAATATATATATATATAGTATGTATTCATAAATATAACCAAAATGTACTATATATATACAATAATATAATATATATACAATAATATACAATAATACATTTTATATACAGTAATATACAATATATATATATATAGTTTATATTTCATATTGTATATTAAATGTATATATTGTATATATATCTATATATATGTACATATATATTTTATATCGTAAATTGTATTCAATATATATTCTATACAATATATATGGTATGTATATATTGCACATATATTGTATATATATCAAAAACTAAATATTATAAATATGTTTATAAAATTATATATATATATACAATTAATATATATATATATATAATATTATATATATTAATAATATTTATATTTATATAAGTGTGTTTATAATATTTTAATAATATATTTATTATTATTATTATCAATCTATATAGTATATAATATTAATATATATTGTATATAATATATTAATAATATGTTTGTATTTATTATTATGAACAATAATAATTTTTAATAAATAAATGTTTATTATATATTAATAATACCAATGTACATATATGTTTTTAATTATTACTATTAACAATACATATTAATAATATAATATATTAATATATAAATTTAACAATATATATATATATAATATAATTTATTAATATTTATGTTTGAGAAATCCCATATATTAATAATTATATTGTGGTGAATCTTACGTTGGACTGGGAAAATTGTAAACTAAATTGAGGAGGGAGTAGGCAAGTGAGGCAGGGAAGTGGGAGTCGTCGGGGCAGGTGTAGGGTGTCGAGCGGTATGGTGCAGGACTAGTGTGGTCATTTCAGTCGAAGGTGGGATGGTTCAAGACGTTGATAAGCAGGGGACGATACTGATGGGGTCGTTAGGGTCGGAGCTAGGTTGGGGAGTGGTGGCGAGCAACGATGAGTGGTAGGAGGGGTAACCAGATGTGGACTGGCTATGCATGATGTTGAGAAGTAGGGTCCAGAATTGCTGGGTCATTGGGGGCAGGGGTTATCAGGGTTGGAGGTGGGCCAACATTCGGTGGTGAGTGGCAGGGGGCAAGATGCCTGTTTGTGAGGGGGTGTCAGTAGGTGCGCGACGTTCAGCTAAGGAGGGAGGCGGAGGTCGCCACCATTTTAATAAATATCATTATCAATAATTCACAATGTTCCTAGAAATGTTGGTAAATAACATTTAATTACCTACATTTCCCGAAAAGTTGGTAAATCGCTAATTAGACACAATTATAAATATCTCTAATTAGTGACATCACATTACCAACGTCATTCAAAAACATCAATACATAGCATGAAATTAATGATGTTTCTGAAAAGGTCGGTAAATGAATAATTAGTGATGTTTGTAAACTTATATAATTTGTGAAACCACATTAAACATCAGTAAATTAATTAGCGATGTATATAAAAATTGCTAATGTTAAAACAAATGTGCAAAATTTCATTTTTTGTAGTATCTTATCTCTCCCTCCTATTATTATAGAGGGTAATGTCTCCCTTGTGAGTTATTTATACCTTCAATTCTAGTCGCTAACCCTGAGCCTACTAGAGACGAGACTTAGGGGGTTATTATCTCTCTTTCTTCATTGCGAACCCAGGAGGGGTACCTATGGAGGGAGGGGGTCATGCCAATTGAATATTCAGTTGAATGAAGCTGTTAAAGAATTTGGTTTAACTAAGAAATAATGTGAGCCATATGTTTACAAGGAGTTTAGCTATAGTTACCTAGTTATCATAGTATTATATGTCGATGACATTGTACTTATGAGTAAGGACTTACCAGAATTATAGTCAATTGAATACTAGTTGAACATGTGATTCTCTATGAAGGATTTAGGTGAAGCATCCAACATCCTTGTCATCAAAATCATTCATTATAGATCTAAGATGCTTCTTTTGATAAGTCATGGTATATACATTGGCTAGATACTAAGAATATTTTTTATGGAACAATCGAAAAGGTGATTGGTTCCACTATCACCTAGAATACATCTCTCCAAGAATATTTTTTCTTAAACACAACAAGATAGAGAGAGAGAGAGAGAGTAGGATTCAATACGATTCTATGATAGAATCAATTATTTATGTCATGTTATATACCATGATTGATGTTTTCTGTGCCTTAGACAAGATAGATAGATATCATGTCATCCAAGGAGAAGAGCATTAGTCTGCTATTAGGGTTATCCTTATGTATCTAAAGAAACCTATGGATATGTTCTTGGTATATAGAGGATATAAGAAGCTATTTATCAGGGGTTATATAGATGATATCATTTATATGGAGCATAGAAATCATAAGTCATAACCAGGATATGTCTTCTATCTCAACGGAGGAGCAGTGAGATGGGAAAGTTTAGCGGAACCAGTTCTCATTGATTCTATAGTGGAGAATGAGTATATAGATACTTCTGATGCATCTAAAGTATCTATTTAAAAATACATATTTATCTAAGAACTTGATGTAGTTTCTAATAGTAAAAAAAGTATCAGATTACATTGTAATAAAAATGAAATGGTAGCTCTTCCGAAGGAGTTAAGGTCACAACAACAGACAAAGCACATAGCCGGAATGTATCCCCTCTTTAGAGAATTTTCTCAAAGGGATGAAGTGATATTCTCGAGACACACACATCTGTATCTAGTACTAAACATAAATATTTTTTAATACATCATATGAATGAAAACTTAATTTTCTAATTTAATGTTCAGTGTCTTTGGGAACTAGGTAAATTTATAATTAAACACAGTGTACAATACATATTTATTCTATACGGATTATCCACACATGTTAATTCGTTATACATATCCCTTTCAATGTAATTCCTGGAGAAATGGGGAAACATAAGAAAGGGGTGAGATATAAATCCCATTAAGGAATAAACAGCCGAGCATAAATGAACATCATGGGTAGAACATGATGCATGATATGAGAACATAAACATGAGTACAATAGTAATAACATGATCATAAGTACATGAGTCATAACATGATCATAAGTACAAGAGATACAACATGATCATAATAACATGATCATAATTACATGTGGCATAATATGATCATAAGTACATGAGGATTAACTTGGATATGTGGATATAACATAAACATGATATATTCATAAACATATCACCATGTTTAATCACCAAGGTGTCATAGAACATATTACCAAGTTTGTTCACCAAGGTATCATAAAACATTACCAAACCATACAATAAAGGTATCATGACCATCTAATCTCTAGATATTAATTTTTACACAATGCATTGGAGCAATATCAAGGAACACCATTCATATGTATTTATTCATGTGTGACACATAAATATAGGTATGTCATATCTTGGAAAACCGCATACTCTTTTTATTACCATCTTTTGGATGGATTTATAGATATGGGAAACCTTGAGCATTACACCAGATTATAAATACATTATAATTAGAGGTAATGGAAATATTTAATTGATAAAATGGTAAGTAAATTATAATAGTGATTCATATTAATATTTTCATTGAAATAATAATGAACTTGTTAAAGCTCACAAAATAATCGGAAATGAGGGGTGAGGAACACGTATTCCGGCATAGTAACATCATTGTAAAATGCTATAATGAGAGGGAATAAATAAACTCTAATTTTCAAAATATAAAATTGAATATAATACCATGGAGTAAAATTAATGGAAGTATGTGAAAATAAATTCAAAAACATAACATAAAAAAAGTAATGAACTTGAAATGGAAAGAGGATAATTTAGAAAACCCTTACATTGGGAGGATGATTATTAAAGCTATATAGACTCCTTAGAATATTGAAACCACCTTTTAGTGACAATTTAGATGATAATTTATAGAAAATGTTTTCTTAAAGGCTTTGATATGTAAATTTGCGAAAGAAATAGAGGTATTTATACTTGATGAGGGGTGGTTTTAAGGATTAAAATATAAGCTATCTAATTAAATATAAAAACCACTTGTGGGTGAAATAAATTATAACTAATTTTATAACTTATTAATGAGTGGTATAGAGTGTTTTATTTTTCATACCCCATAATTCTAAAATTACCTTTAATCCAACCTAATTAATTCATCGAATCCAAAAATCTAATTTTTATCTTAAAACTCCAATTTTGTCTTCCAAAATGTAAGGTATAAATTTCAAAAGTAATATTAAAATTTTGAAACTGATTTTTAAGCCTATTGAATTAAATTTTGATTAATTTTTTGCCATATATTTTTAGTCTTACTAGCATAATAATGATTTCATAAAATAGAAGTGGTTTGTAAAGGGGCAATTTTAACTTTTTGACTAAGAAATCAACTTTGTCCAAAAAAATAAAAAATAATCACTACAAGATAACATTGATTTTTTTACCAAAGAGGAAGTTTATTTTTTTCAAAATAATTCAATAAATATAATAATTGAAACTTTTAAATGGCTTTTATTATTTATTATAATTTATCAATTTCATAGAAAATTAAATATTCTGACCATTATAAGTCACTTAGAAATTTGTTAAAATATATTATTATTTAGAAATATTTTTAAATATTATTTCATGAAAATAAATTATGTCAACAACTTTTAAATTTATCATAAAACACATTTTTTATAGAATATATATATAGTCACCATAAAATAACACAATTTTGGTTATTTCCTTATATAATCCCATTACTATTCCAAGATGTAGTTTTCCATGATGTGTAAATTTATTATGAAATATAAAAAAAATATGGGATAATAAAAAAATTATTTAAAAAAATTATTATATTAATAACATAAATAGATTTTCAAGGCATCACATTCTCCCCCCATAGAAAAATTCCATCATCATAATTTTTCACTTTGAAAAACAATTATCAAAACCAAATGTTCAATTAAATGTTATCTATATAAAGGGAACATTATGAAAAACTGGGAGATTTTTACACTATGTGTTCATACATTTTTTACTTAACCAAGACTTATAGATAAATTTTTAATATATCTAAATATATATACAAAAATATTCAAAACCCTAATTGTCCAAAATAAAATAAAAACTTTAATCCAATGCCAAATGAGACTGCCCAAGGACCTGAAAATCCATATCTTGTGGTAAGCATACATACTTTTTAATAAATCACATGCATTACAACAAACTCCCAAGATTGGAATTTTTTAGTCTTTTTGAATTGGGTACATTTACAACTAAAAAAATTATATTGTACACATTTCTTCCACAAGAATTCTCCACACGTGTAAATTATTTATACTTAACCCTTTCATTTCAATTTTAGGGGAATTTAGGAAACATAATAGAAGGGTGGGATATATATCCCGATAAGGTATTAAGAGTATAGAACGAAGATGAGCCCGTAAGGGGCACCGCGTCCGGCTAGGGTTCGCTCTCACCGCCTCCCTCATCCCGGAGCTGCGCGTCTTCTTCCCTGGTTTGGAGATTTGAGGTGGGATTTCTTTTTGGCTCGGCCCTACATCGACTCTTCTTGCGTGCACCGGGGTCTTCACGACTCGGTGTTGATTCTAAGCCGGAGTCCCTGGCCTGACGGTATGGAATCTTCACTTCGGCCTCTGATATGGGTGTTTGGAGGTCGGGCGTTTCTTTCTTGGTGATCTCGGATGGCGGCGTTGGGCTTTTTCCTTGGTTCGTGCTGATGAAGGCGACGCCGGGAGGTGGATTTTCTGGTCATGTTCATTTCTCTTCAACGGAGTCGACGATGATGGTTTGTACCGACAATGGAGGGGTCGGGTCCTACTCCGACGTCCTTGCTGATGTTTCTTGCTGGGTATGCGGTGGTTCCGTCGACGGCTCTGCCGCTTTCCCCGGTGAATGGTGGCGCGTGGCGATCCGGTCTTGTCCGTCGTCCTCTCCGACGACCTGCACGGCGGATGGTGCGTGTTGATGCGATCTCCTTCTCTGTGTCGGTGGATGAACGCCGGTGAAGCTCGCCGACGGTTCGGATAGGTTTCTCCGGTCGTCTCGCATGGTTTCGAGGTGGGGCGCGGTTCGAGGTGCTGTTGGTTTCAAGGGTGCGTGATTCGAGGCGGTGACGTGGGTTCGTGGAACAAGGGGATGAGATGGCTGATGGGGTGAAGTTCGAGGCCCTGTTTCCTTTTGATGTTTTAAATTTTGAATGTTGCAGAAGGTGGTGGTGATGATGTGTTTGATGCTTTCTAAGGTATGAGGCTGTAAGGTTTTGTGGTAGGCTGTCTTTTTATTTTTTCCCTCCGCTCTTTGCACTTTCTTTTTATTAATAAATTTCTACGGGACTGGGCATTCATCCTAGTCCTGCACCTTCCTTGTTAAATGAATATCATAGGTAAAACATGAGGCATGATATTAGAACATAAGCATGAGGTAAAGAGGTATAACATGATTATAAGTACATGAGGCATAACATAATAATAAGTACAAGATACATAACAAGATCCTAATAACATGATCATAATAACACAATCATATTTACATGAGGCGTAACATGATCATAAGTGCAAGAGTAAAACCAGGAGATGTGGATACAACATAAACATGAAACATTCACAATAATATCAATATGTTTAATCACTAAGGTGTCATAAAATATATTACTTAGGTATTTTACCAAGGTATCATAAAATGTTACCAAGGCATACTTCCATGTTATCAGGAACATTTCATATTTGATATTAATTCTTTATCAAATGATTTGGAGTTATATCATGGAGCACCCTTCACATGTATTAATTAATTTAATATATAAAATTAAAAAAATACAAAAATCCATCAATAATAATATTGTGATAAACCCATCAGAAATTAAATGGGTATCTAATGAAATTCGGTAACTTTCTAGGTAAATACGCATCAATCGAAATAAATATGTACCAATTATTTATAATGTATAGATAAAGGTTATAAAATCTAGTCAATAACTTTACCAATAAATAAATGTATGGGTATTTAGGTGAATAACCTTTAATCAGAAGAAGTATGCAAGGGTATTCACATAGAAAGGAATGGTTACAAATAGTTAATAATAAGGAAAGACAAACATAGTAATGAATAATTATCTAAAGAGAGAATATTTCAACTTTATAACATGTACATTGGAACACAAAAATATATAATAAAGTTAAAATACATTATAATGAGGGAGAATGAAATAGAAAATGAACACTAGTTATAATTTGGTATGCAATGAAACCCTTCCAATAGATTATTGTAGATTTATTTTTGAATATCCCACAATCAGCTTTGGAAACTATAGGATATTCATTATGAAATGGGTAGTGAACCAATTAAAGGAATTATAGAAATAAGAGGTTAAGGGAAAATTAATGGTATAGGGATATTAATTGAATATAAATTTCTGTCCACATATTTTGATCCTTTCTATAGGGCTCATAAAGTGCTTGTGTATTTTCCAAAGAATATCCCTCGGGAGTGTCAAATCCAGCGTATGGTAAGGGCCCATTAACCATGCACCAAAATGATGATCGAAATATTCCCAACAAAATACTTTTGGGGTTTTAATACTTATATTAATCGGATCTAAATCCACATCCACTTATAGCTTTCAAACAAGTATGTTGTTACTTGGAAAACAACACACACACTTCTTTATAAAATTTAGGATGGTTTTATGGTTATGAGAAACATTGAGAAATAAAATTTCTTATAGAGTTATTATAATTATATTTAATGGTGACATCCCATTGATAACATATTACATAATTTATAAAAATGATTCATATTAAAATTTCCCATTAAAATAAGAAATATCTAATAAGGCTCACAGAATAATGGGAAATTAGGGGCGAGGAACCCTTGTTTTGGAATAGTGACAGATTATGAAAAATATATAATGTGAGGGAGTAAATAAAATATATTTTAAAACATATCACATGGAATATAACACTGTGGAATAAAAAACATGGATTTATATTAAAATAAATTTAAATAGAATACATAAAAAAGTAAAGAACCTTAAAGGAAAATGGGATAATTGAGGAAACCCTTACATTGGTAGGACACATATTAAAGTTAGATAGTGAATCCTTATAATCCTGAAAACAATTTGGAGAGACTCCTGAGATGAAAATTGAGAGATAAATTGTTCTCAAAGGCATTGGTGTGGAATGTGGGGTTAGAAAGCAGGGTATTTATACTTGATGGGGGGGGGTTAAGGGTTAAAATATTTGTTATATTATTATATAAGACAACCACATGTGGATGAAAAAAATTAAAACACATTTTATAAGTTATTATTGAGTGGGATATAGTGTTTTATATTAAAATTCTTCATAATTATAAAAATACCTTCCATCCAACATAATTTAAGTGGAGAATCCAAAAACAATTCGTCTTAAAATTCAAAAATTTGGTTACAATATGTAAGGCATAAAATTTAAATATAAATTAATGTTTCTTAATTATTTTTTAAAATAACTAAATTTTATTTTTATTAAATATTATTTTTCACAAATTTTTATTTATGATTACATGAAAATGATGTCAAAAATTATAATTCTTTGTAAAGATACATTTATCACTTTTTTCACTGAAAAATAATATTTGTCTGAAAATCCCAAAAAACATACCCTAAGATTAATATGATGTGATGAGTACCAAAATGAATTTTATTTTATCATAATAAGTATATATAAATTATAACTCTAACTTTTAAATAAATAACCTTATTTATTGAAATTTAGAACATCCATAAAAACTAAACAGTCTGACCATTATAAAAATTGATTAGGACTTTGTTAAAAAAGATTATCATTTAAATATTGTATTGTAAGATTATTTAATGAAAATAAATTCTTTAAAAAACTTTTACAATTTATCATAAAACATATTTTTAACCGAATATGTTTATTATCTCCAAAGTATAATATAAGTTTGATTATCTTTAAATATTTCTTTTACCATTCAAAGTGATAGTTTTCCACTACGTGTCTTGTTATTAATAAATATAAAATTATTTTTATGTTTTCATAATGAGAAATTAATTATAAAATTAGAGTTATATTAAGATAATAATTTTTTTTCATTACTTAATTCCATTGTTAGAAAAGATTCAGTGGAATAAATCATAGCGGATCCTTGAGTAAAGCCTTATCTCAGGAAAATCATGAATATAATGTGACAACTAGTAGACTAAAGGATTTTAATAGTTGGAACTAGTTCAAATTAGAGTTTTTTTGGGGTTGGTTTACATGAAAAACCTTTTTTTTGTACTTTATGATAATATATATTAATAATGTTTTGATATTAGTAAACTTATTATCTCATCATGAATTTTTTAATGTAGGATATAGTATGTGATAATGTTCTAAGAGTAACTACAACATAGATAGGTCATAGAAGTCCCATGTTATGATCAGAACCTATAAGTTCCATGATAATCTTCATAAATATATTTTCTATATCGGGATGATATCATTTTATGTGACACAAATGATACATGCTATCAGGGGTTGATACAAATAGGAATTTGAGACACATTTTCATGGTTTACACCCTTGGTTTTTTTGAGTAGGGGATTATGATAACATGACCCCCAGTAGGAAATACCCATTTATATTTGTCATTGGATGTTCATATATGTGGATGTGTGAATTGGACCTTATACATTAAAGTTGTTATTAATTCATATCACAATTCATTTACTTTGATTTATTAGTGAAAACCATGATGGTATATGTTCCTGAGATTGTAGTATACATTGGGTGTGTCATATATGATATTTCATTAACGAATAATACAAGAAAGGATTGTACCCTTATGTTATTTAATATAATATGATATCTTAGTTCCTTTTATGGGAATAGAACAACCAAATTACATCCAAGGACATTATGCTTTTATGAAGGTTCATTTTTAGAAAGACAAAGAAAGAAACATCATGGATATAGGTTGATGACACTAGTATGCAACCAGCTTGATTAGAGATATCATGATAATGAGACTTTATTACATATTTAGGATTCATATGAGGTTATATGTCAATGAGGCATTAACTACTTTCTCCATGGGTTCCTTGGTGTACTTATAGATGGTTACCTTTGAATTTGGCGGGTTTTTCCCATGCCAATGAAATAAATGATCAAAAGGATAACATATTAAGTGTATCTAGAATATTGGTTAAATTATATTTTTTAATTAAAATGTTAGAATAAATATTATTATCACTTTTTTCTTTAATACTTATCTAGGGTTGGTTGATTCCCAATATTTTGTCACGAGTTATTTAGACTAAACGACATGTGAGTTAAATAATAATAAATATTTATTTTTAAGATCTAGGTAATATAATATTTATTATTTTTATTGGTGATTTTTGTTGTAATGTCTATTTATTAAATAAATATCAATTATTCATGGTTTGGTAAATTATGTGGAGGATAAAAAAGTCATTTTAATGGTCTAGTTGGAAATGATATATTAAATATACTCTAAATTCCAAATAATATTTAATTATCCACAAATACTATGTATCTTTAGAAATTAAAAATATTATTTTTATTTCTACCAGACATATAGGTTACTAATGAATATGAAATACTACAGGGGCCTATAAGTAATTACCAATTCTAACTATGCTCTATAAATACCCATTTATATCTCTTTCTAGGTTTTTCCATTTTTCATGGACAAAAAACAAAGATAGAATTATATCAAAGCCTAAGAGGTAACCATATCATGTAATAGAGATACAATGGTCCTCCACACTCCCATTCCTTTGATATAACCTAAATAATATTTTTCGATAAAGATATACTTTCTACAATCGATAACTGATGACACAAGTGATTAAGATAAACCGTGATAACACTCCATGATTCTACAAAAAATTCTTTGAGATATTTGAGAATTTTTGGATCACCTATAAATTTATTATACCCATGGATCCTATTAATAACCCAAAAAATCAAAGGGAAAATAATTATAAGAAAATTTATCTCAAAATCCATCTATGATTTAATTAAAAATTATATTTCATGATCGTTTATTCTTGGTTCTGGAATTTATAATTAAATTAATATCTTATTTAATTCCTTGGGTAATGAAATTAATTATCTTGTACATCTTAGATTATTCATCAAGCGTGAAAAAAATCAGAGTTTTACATACCCAATAGGCACATTTACTATGATCATAATCTTTAATCAGGCCTTTGAGCATAAAAAGTTTTTTCAAAAAAATCTCGAGCCTTGTTATAATCTTTTCATTAATTATTCATATAAGAATATTCCATTCTCAACTAGTTTTTTGAACCAAATAGTTTTATTTAAGGTTCATCTTCTTTCTCAAAGACACAACTCCCTATTATAGTAGTTTAATTTTCTATTTTTTATCCTGGAAACTCTTTTTGACGTTATTAATAACCTTGTCCATCTCCTCATTCTTTATCCATTAATTATCAAAATATTTATATTTTACTCGATAATTTTCTTGCCATTTCATATTTTTTCCAAGATAATCAATTTTATATTCAATGATATTCACATAACATATTGATTATTCTCTTTTACACCTAATATTTAAATTATTACTTCTTTATAAGTTAGTATCCTCAATATATCCTTCTAAATCTACCTTATAATCACTTAATCTCATTGGTTGATTGTTAATTATATTTTTTATTTAGATTTATTCTTAATCTACGTTATGATTTTCTTTCTTTGATATATATTTAGTTTTAATTTATTATAAGTAATCTTCTTCAACATCATCTTCTGCATTACATAACAACACTTTTCTCTAAAATTTATTTCCAATTGAATTTCCAAAATTTAAAGTTTTTCTATAGAGATATTTCTTTTGTTTATGTGGTTTGGATTTATCTTCAAAATTACCATTATCCTTAACTCTACATTTACTATAAATATGAAAAGTATTTATATAATTAAAACAGGTCAGAAATATATTACCTTTGAATCAACCTTTAGTTTTCTTAAAATTTCACTCCTAAAGTGACTTGAAAACATCACATACATGTTCTTCCTGGTTTCAAATAACAAGTATTTTAAACTTTTATATGGATTTAACTTTTATTCTCATCAATGGATTAAAATTAATTACTTTTATATTCACATGAAATTCACTTGCAAAAATATATACCTGTATATTGTCAAGTGAGAGTTCCGTAGGATTTCCTTCTTCAAGAACTTACACCTTTAGATTATATAATGATTTTAATATCTACATGATCTTATTAAAAATATCATCATCCATTATCTCACCACAGATTCCATAGATATATCAAAAAACTTAAATGAGATCTTTATAGATTCAATATTTTATGACCCCCTATTGGTACCCTTCCTAGGATAGCAACGAAGAAGTGGATGACCCCCAAATCCCGCCTCCAATATTTATTTGGGTTGGAAGTAACACTGAAAATTAAATTTTTTAATCACTAAGGGAATGCAAGAATACAAGAATAAAAGGCCTCATAGACTCATGGTGGGTGAAAGTATTGAAGAACGATATCATTGTTCCTAAAAACGAGATTATAATAATTAGGTAAAGATCCCAAACTAGTGTAATGAATCAATCTATCTCATGGATACTATTTTCTAGAAAATACATTGGTCACACAATTCCCTTAACTCCAGGTATTGATAAAAAACACTTTGATTGATATAATTTTGGTATTATTTGAAAATATAAACCATCTCCCAAGGTAAATCATACATCTCTCAGAGATTCATGACCAATACAGTATAATCAGATTCAACATCCGCAATTTGGATATTCAAACACTATCACAGGGAAAGACCTGTGTCAAAGGATATTTCCTTCACTCCAATGGAATTACCTACACCAAAATGGAGTTGAATCCATGAATCATAAAACCCATATTATATCTCACAAGACATCCCCTCTCCCCCACCCCATCGGGACATGATCCATCCAAATCCAATTTTAATCCCATACAATGAAGAGGTTTCCATCTGACCCACCAACCTTGTTTACCTCTCCATATTTCCATATTCTTGTAGAATTTTGGTATAAATTTTTTTATTGTAACATAATGCAATGCACCATTAATTAAAGTCCTCAGCTCATCCACTAACAACTTCACCCACACCTAGAAAATAATTTATGGAGTATCTTATACATTATCTTTCTTTATTTATAGATTCCCAAATAATCCAGCATATAGCCACCAAAATCATTCAATGTACCGTCACCTGAGTCCCTTACTTTCTATAACCCTAAAATCATACCTCTATAATTACCTTCATTTAATATCCACTAGATTTTAAACTCATCCACTAAAATAAGAAGTCCTATCCCCCCTTTTTCCACTAACCTTAAAAAAGTGTGTCATGATGTCTCCTATTGTGGCCTTATACAACGCTGGCACCATGAGGCCAAGACCACACTTTTCTATGAACATTCTCATCTTTGAGGATCACTTGGTTTATAATTTCATAAACTAAAAAATTGATCTTATCAGGTATCTACTTGCACCACATCTTCAAATCCCATTCATTCATGTCGCTACTTGTGTAAACTAGTTTCTAGATTTCTTTTCCACAGAACCTGTTGGAGTTGGACATGGGTTGGTGACTATCATTGAGGGTATAAATTGTATAAAATTGGAGGAATTACTCTTAAATTAACTATTATAATAAATTAATGTAATTTCATATAAATGGAAAAAACTATAAAATCAAAACAAATCCTATGTAGTGACCATGAAACTCTAACAGATTTTGATAAACTCCACAATCACGTAACGCCTTTTTCAATCACCAACTAGTGACTATCAATATAATAAATATATTATATATGGGGTGAGAATATTGATATAATAAATAAGATACTAATGAAAAAATATAATTAAAATTTGAAAGAATAATACAAAATCCCCAAGGAAAAATTAAACCAACTCTTTACCTAGATAAGGAGAACTACATCCTAGCATCACCAAGACTCACACAACAAGTAATTCATTGAAATGTGTAAAATTATATGAAAAGAATAAATATATTAAAGGTAAATAACATCAACATCCTCACTAGTTTATTTCTCTCACAACTCAAATCCAAACATATTATTCCACAATCTCAAACATAAGTCATCATGCACCCCGTACATGCATACATTAGAAAAACCTCAACCCTATACCAATTCATAGATATCTCAACAAAATTTTATGAAATCCAAATAAAATTATTGGGCTTGAAAGATATCATTAATCATGTATGATTAATTATACCTCATGCCATTACTACCCATGTAAGTACACTGATGGTATCCTGAGTCACTATAATTAGAATACATGTATATTAAATAACATCAAACCTCTATAACCCACAAAGTCATGTATACTAAAAATGATATCTATCAAGTCCCCTATAAACATGAAACTTTTACCTTGATCTATTACTACCTATATTCACTTACACATCTTGCTATGTTTGAAGGGAGAGATGGAAAGAGATAGAAGTTATCCATATATTCCTTCACTAAACTAAATGTTTGGAAAACACCCAAAAGTAAAAATTTTTGTATCTTATATTCCCACCCCACTTTGATGGGGGTGCATATGTAATACAAAAAATACAGTCAATAGTATTTCACACAACCAAATAAAGGAAACTGCCTAGCATTGGACTCCAACTATACCTATAGTCCCACATGACACCCAACTGCCACCATTAAGGTCCAGTAAACTAGATCTTATAGAAGTACATAAGTATAAGTATCTAATATTCATTAATAATTTTCATTTAGTTATTGAAAATAATGGAACATTTTTTAATCCCATTAAAAACTATAGACTAACCATTCAATATCATCGCAATCCAACATTCTATCATTGTTAAAATTTTAATTTTAAAATTCCACTCCATTCTCTTAGATAACTAATATAACCATCATGTGGTTATTATAAAATTTATAAAATATTTAATACTATCAATGAAACCCAATACCATGAGTTTTTTATAATTCGGTTATCATTCCACAATCTGAGTATTTAAGGACTCATCCTGAAATACCACAAGACTAATGTACTCACAGCGGATAGGACAACTGGATCAACTAGTTGGAAATAACATTGAACAACCCTCAGTTAACATTTCATAAAAATAAAAAATCATACTATTTTAGGAAAGTCTAGATCTATATAATATCATTAATTTTACAAATATAATAAAAACCCTCTTGTTGATAAATTATAAGTGTATTATCCATAAAAAATGATTTATCAAATAAAACAACTTAATAATTGTGTTAAAGTATTTTCATAAGAGTAAAATCCAAGTTAACACTTTGGGATATTCAATCGAATATTTTCAGAGTTTTATATTGAGTTAGTATAGGATTCTGAGGCCCCTAAAGTGTTGGAGAATAAAAAATAAAAATAAATTATATATTATATTATGCACACATAATTTATTAAAATAATTTAATAACCCAAAAATGTTGCATCGTATGAGAAATATAATACCACTATTAGGTCAGGGACTTGGTGTTTAACCTAATAAAGGTATAACATTTGAAAGTGTCTGAAGTTTGGATAGATTTCTTGAGAGCCAACATTATTTAATATTTTTTATATTAATTCTTTAAAAATAAATTAATATCTCAAAAATTTTGCATTATATGAGAAATA
This sequence comes from Viscum album, assembly GCA_963277665.1. Taxonomy (NCBI): domain Eukaryota; kingdom Viridiplantae; phylum Streptophyta; class Magnoliopsida; order Santalales; family Viscaceae; genus Viscum; species Viscum album. The sequence goes on along the minus strand of OY728158.1, from coordinate 1,853,489,073 downwards.
TGAGACCACCGTTAGGTCTAGAACATAGTGTTTACCTATGGCGAGGTATAACTTTTATGTGTGTTGGGTGTTTGACAACGTATCAGATGATAAAAACCTTTTTATATTTAATTATTTTTCATTTTTAAAAAAATAAATAATTTATATATCTCAAACGGTGCATCGTATGAGAAATACAAGACCCTAGTTAGGTTTGTAAAATGTGTGGTTTTCCTTCGGTAGGGTATACATTTCATATAAAATTGGAATTTGGTTATTTTTCCCATAAAATCAAGTTATTTGGTAATTAAATTAAATAATTAAAGTTATTAATTTAATTAATAAAAGGAACACTATTCATATTCCTCCCCCTTTCTCCACCGTACCACAATTAATGCGTATGGGTATTTTCTGTGCTTCATTTCTTTACTCATTTGGAACAAAAAATGAGGACTATAACTTCCAACCAAGAATCTAAATACTACACATTGATTTTTTCGGTGATTAATAGATTAAAATATAATATTAAATTTTAGTTTTGGAAAAACAAAAAAGGCATTCAGACACCTTTAAATAGCTCGATTTTCCTCATTGGTATTCCACCAAAGAGTCTGATACACATTCCTCTTGGAGCTGATCATTCCACTGGGGTCATTAATACCATCTTATTGTAGCCACAACACTTTCTAATTGGGAACAGTATGTTCCACCTACCTTTTATTTTTTTTATATTTTTTATATTTTTTATATTTTCCTTGCACGTTTAAAAAAAATGAAGAAGAAAAATTAAATAACACGATAATATTAAAATTTATCAACGTCAAATTGAAAAGGATTATTAAAAGGTAATTATTTGAAAAATTATCAAAAGTGATATATATATATATATATCGATAATAACTTTTTACGATTATGGATAATTTATTAAAATTATCAAATGAGAATTATTTACGTTATCATGAAATAATATGTAAACAAATTATCAATGCATAATTGGTTTTAAAAAATATTATCAAATCATATAAATATATATATGTATATATATATTGATAATCTCTTCAAATTTGAGATAATTTGTTGAAAATAAAATTATCAATGTGTAATTTCAAGACTAATGAAAGGATAAATAATTGATTTTTGTGTACAAAAATTATCTTGATTTTTCATAGAATAGCTGCATGATATTATCGAAAAAAACATACAAATTTTTAAAGAATAATTAGAGGGTAATAATATAAAATTATCATATTATTTATAATATATTATTATAAAATAATTATCAGTGGATAAATTACTATCTGAGATAATTATCAAACATAATTATAAAATGGTAATTTTCATTCAACAATCAAAAGATAATTCATATTAAATTATCAAAAGATAAATATAAAGTATAATTTATAATAAATTATAAAAATATAATTATAAAAGTAGAATATAACAAGCATGATATTTGACCTAATTGATAATTCAAAAATTATCAAGGAGAGAAAAAATGTCATTGGATGTGATATTTTAATGATTAATCAAAAAATATCCAGGGGAGAAAAATCATCATCGAATGTGATATTTTTTTGAAATAAAATAGTTTCTTTTGTTCTAGGAAACCATGAAGAATGTCGAATTTTAGTGTTTCTATGATAATGTTACGAAGATGTGTTCTTGACCAGTTTACCCCACTTTTCTACATTGAAGAATTTTGAGTTAGGAAGTTTCATAACTTTCAGGATCATTTACAAATGTTTTCATTAATATTATTTTTCATAGACAAATTTGTTTGTGACAATTCTAGCTTATTTCCCCATTTGAGTGCCTGTGTGTAACCCTAGAACCCTTATGTTACACTGGATTCCATGATTACATTGTACCCTGTTATTCATGTTTGATGTTGATCACACGTATTGTGTGTACTAATTTATTTATGATGATATATTATACTTGCACATATATCCTACCATGCTATGTAAGCTTTGTGGTATTGTTCTTGGATCCCAATATTGGTGGACCGTCGTGAAATATTATCCCTTAGAAGGGGGGTGTTCATGTTTTGAGACAATGATGATGTGGGGAAAATGAACAGGGCAGGGATAAAATGATACATCAGGGATATTGTGTGATGAACTCAATGACTAAAGGATATTGATTATCTCTTGATCCCAAGTATAAGCCTTGATGACTAATTTTTTTTTTATTAGATCTCGATCCCTAGTATGTCACTCAATGAATAAGGGATATTGATTATCTCTCGATACCTAGCATATAGAAAGACCATGACCTTCTTCATGAGTATTTATATAGATTTGTATGATTAATCAACATCAAGTAGTATGATTCATTAACCTCAAGGATAATCCCGAATTCTTATGACACCTTGATTATCCATCAGGCATAGAGCCTAAGCAGAAATGGTCGGGGGTTTATGGAATCTTGGTTAGAACACAATCGATCAGTTTTTGATTGTGAGATACTATGATGGTTATAATTTTATTTTATTAGGGCACACACTTGTATACTTGACCACATCAGGTTAAGGGAACATTGGTAGTGTCCTTCTATTTCTTTTACTCACACTATACTTGGACTTTTAGATGCTCTTGTAGATCTAATGAGGGATCTGGTGAAGGGAAATGACCCTGTGATGGATGGATGAGCAGTGGATGTGAAGCAAGTAGAGGAAAAGGATTAAATCCAGAGTACCCATGATATCTTTTATTTGTCTAATGTTTGTTACACTAGTTTTTCTTTCCACATTAATAGTCAAATTATTTTATTACACATAGGACATATTTAAATTTATTCAAATTTTATATGATTATAAATATTATTGTTGTCGACTATTGATCCCATGATATGATACTGAGGGTATAGTCTCCCCATGGTTCCACTTGAGACCCTCACTTCTTGTTGGAAACCTCTTACGTATGATGAGGCATGCATAAGGACATGTGGCATTCCAGCATGGACCCCGTGATTCAGGTCGAGATGTTATAAAATGGTATCATAGGTTTAGGAATAAGTAACTTATTCTTCTCTTTCTTTTGGTTATGATAGGTTAGAGAGGATATAGTACATTGGGAATCAGGAAAGGGTATTGTGTTAGTGCCTGGCCAATATTTCATAGTGGGCCTCTGAGTTTTCAGAAATGGGAATTTATGTTTTGCAGTTACTCTTGATTAAACTTTTATTGGGTGATGCACATGTTTTTTTATGTGATTTAGGACTTCTTATGTGTTTTCATCCATCATGACTAGGAAAGCTAGTTCACATGCCATATATATACCTGTTCTTGTGCTGCATTATAGTTTATTAATTAAAATCCTTGATTTTGTATCTTTATTCGAGATTGTTTTTATTTATTTGATATATTTGTGTCTCCATGTAGTGTGATATATCTTTATTGGAATTAATTAGTTGAACTGAGAATGATGTTGTCTTAGTATATATATGATTATTGTGACTAATGTGCAGGAATGAATAAATGAGTTACTCCTAGGATGGGTATACTTTTGGATAAGATTATAAATCTTGGAAAACCATGTTTGATTCCATAGACTAGTTTATAAAAACCTTCTGTGACCCATAGACTGATTAAGGTTGATCCCAATGACTCATTTTTTAAAGTGTTTCCTTCATGTTATAGGAAATGATTCCTTAACGTAGTGTTATGGGGATACATAGAGATCATTCTAGAATACTTCTACAAGGGAGTAGGTTTCCACATTATTTTTGGATGTGTAGGATAATATAGTTGATAATTCTCCCACACCTACTATGTGGTTTAGGCAGCATATCCTCCTCAATCAGATCTCTTTCATTTAGTGTCTATCTTATGAATAGTATTTCAGAACTATTATCAGGTATTACATGATTTTCAAATAATGTATTCTTCATCCTTCTAGAACACCGAAGGATCTTTATATTCATAAGAATGGGTTGAAAAATTGTTTGGATTATTTGACCTAGTAGAGACTCTGAAGTATGAAACATTGAGATGAGATTGATTTCATGTTGAGAGTTTAGCTATTTTGATACCCCATATCATATGGTTCCAACTGAGATTAAGGATGTAAAGGTACAACTAGATGGCTTAGAATGGAAGGGGCTTATCGAACCTAGTACTTCTCCATGCGATGCACCTATTTTGTTCACTAATTAGGCTGATGTGGGTGTTCGACTATTCATTGTTTACCGAAAGCTGAATCAGGTGACAGTGAATAACCACTATTTGTGTCCCCAGATCGATGATCTTTTTGATCATCTACAGGGAGATTAGTGTTTCTACAAGATTGATCTTTGACCGGTCAACCACTAGCTTTGATTTAGGGAGGAGGAAATTCATAATATGGAATTTTGGAGTAGATATAAACTATATGAGTATTTTGTGATGTTTTTCAGGATGAAGAATTCATCAAAAGTGTTCATGTACCTCATGAAAAATATATTTCATATATACTTGGAATCTTTAATCATAGTGTTCATTAATGAGATCCTCATCTACTCACCGACACCATAGAAACATGCTAGGAACCAAGAGACAGTCTTGAGTATGCTTCAAGCACACATGATTTATGCCAAGATGTCAAAATGTGACTTATACATTAAAGATATAAAGTTCCAATGGCATGTGGTGTCTAATATTTTTATATTAGTAAACATGGATAATGTCGAGGCTATCATGTCTTGGACACATCCTTGAAACATGTTTAAGATTAGGATAATTTGGGATTGGACAGATATTTTTAGAGGTTTATCCAAAACTTCCCCTGACTATTAGAACCCATGAAAGCACTGAAAATTGAATAGAGTGAAGTTACAGTAATCTTACGAGTGTGAAGAGGATCTCCATGAGCTAAAGAGAAGGTTTATGGAAGATCTAGTACTAATAATCCCTAATATTGGGATTTTTTATTCAGTGAATTGTGATTCATTTTACATTATTCTAGGAGAGGTGTTGATGCAAAGAGATCAGGTAGTTTCCTATGGGTCTCTCACAAGAAGAACTACCCACAATTTGGAGTTGGCATTCATGGATCATGCTCTCAAGTGTTATAGGCACTATCTATTCGGAGAGAGATTTATTTTTTACATAGACCAAAAGAACCTTCTCTATATCTTAACATTGAGGGACCTAAACTAAAGAAAAAGATATTGGTTTGAGTATCTCTAGAACTTTAAATTTGATATGGAATATTCAACTGGGAAGGGAAATGTCATTTCATATTCCGATATCCATAAGACATGACCTGGGAAGGAACTTGGCGAGAGGTCCTTAGAGGCAGAATGCCATTTGATGAGTTATTTGGATGATTTTAGGATGGATTCATTAGAGAACCATGGTTCTATGAATTTTTCTCCATTTATAGTCACATCCACACTTGTGGATTGGGGGAGGTATGAAAATAAGTCATACTTAGAGTGTGTTGTCCTGAGGGAATAACTTAATTTTGATGACTCAATTTTCAGATGGTCGATGGATGACGATGACATGATCTTGGTACATATAAAAGTAGTTGTCCATGCTTCCATCAGAGAGGAGATGATGATGGATTACCTTACCTCTATATGGGAATTAAATACTAATGCAACCAAGGTGTATTAGGACTTATATCGAAAGTTATGGTTTCCACAGATGAAGAGAGATGTTGCTAGTTTTGTCTCTCAATGCCTCAACTATCAGAGAGTGAATGTTGAGCACTAGTGTCTTGGTGGTTGTTTTAGACACTTCCAATACTTATGTGGAAGTGGGAATATATCATGAAATACTCTTTGATGAGGTTACCAAAAACTGTGAGGATTCATGAAGCATTTTGGGTGATTATTGGTTGTTTAACAAAGTCTGATCATTTCTTATCGATAAGAGAGTTCACTTAGTGTAAAATATAGGGAAGGTATATGTATGAGAGATTATGTGCCTACATAGAGTCCCTTTGGTCATTTTTCAAATATATATGCAGATTTTATATTTCACTTTTGGTATGTCTTGAAAAAATCCCTATAGACCCACCTTAGATTGAGCACAATGATTCATCCTCTTACCAAAAGATAGTCTGAGAGGACTATACGCATATTAGAGTATATGTTTCTAGATTTAATTCTAGACCTTTTGGATCATGGGATGATCACATATCCTTGATTGAGTTTTCATGTAATAATATTTATTAGTATTTTATTCAGTTGGTATATTTGAGGCTCTTTTTGGGATGCTGTGTCACTCACCATTGTGTTGGAATGTGGTGGGTGAGGTAGAAATTATTTTCCCTAGTATGGTTCAATAGTCCTATGAGAGAGTAAAATTGATACAAAAGTGATTTATTTCCACTCATAATAGGTATAGCTCAATTTCCGACCATAGGTGGGGACCCTTGATTTATCTTGTAAGATAAGGTTTTCTTGAGAGTAACTCCTCAGTTGGGTCACATATGTCTGGGGAAGCAGGAAAAGCTAGAACCATGTATTATTAGACCCTTTAAGACCACCGATTAAATAAGGTGAGTGGTGTATCTTCTAGACCTACCTTCTCACTATCAATGTGTTCATAATATGTTCCATGTTTCACAGCTTCATAGGTACATACCTAACCATGCACATGTTATAGATTGAGAGGAAGTTGATATGGGGACCAATGAATCTTGTGAGGAGTGTTTGTTGTGGAGAATATATCGAAGCAAGTAAGTGCTGGGTGAAAACATGGTATAACAAGTCTAGAATCAGTGGAATTAATAACCATTATAGGAGAAAACATGATAATGAGAGTCTAATGTTCAAGCTCAATGCCATGAGTTTTTTAGCAAGATAACTAGAGATACTTCTTAGGGATGATAAGTTAATAAAGGGAGATAATTTTAAAATCCTGAATTTTGAAAAAATAATAAAAACACTCTTATTGATAAATTATAAGTTTATTATGTGGAAAAAATGATTTATCAATGAAATTAACTTTATAAATGTATATAAGGCTTTGAGTAAGATTAAAATCCCAGTTAAGACTTTAGAATACTAAATTGAATATTTTCAGAGCTATAAACCGAGTTAGTGTGAGATTCTAAGTACCATAATGCCTCAATGAAGATGGAATAAAAATATTAAATATATTATATTTCATACATGAAATTTATTCAAATAATTTAATAACCCAAGAATGGTGCATTGTATGAGAAATATGAGATCACTGTTAGGTCTGAGATGTGGTGTTTACCTTCGGTGGGGAATAAAATTTGTAAGCATTAGACGTTTGCAAGGATCACACATGAGAATAAATTATTTAATATTTCTTATTATATTAATTATTAAAAAATAAATTAATATCTAAAAAATGATGCATCGTATTCCAAATCATAGACTTCTGTTATTTCTGGAATGTGAAGTTTGACTGATATGGGGTATAACTTTTATGTGTGTTGGGTGTTTGGAAATATCGCACGCGATAAAAACATTTTTATATTTAATTATTTATTTGTCTAATTTTTTAAATAATAAATAATTTATATATCTCAAACTATGTTTCATATGAGAAATTTGATACCATCATTACATCTTTAAAATGTGGGGTTCTTCCCTAGGCAACATATAATTTTCATATGAAATGGGAGTTTGGTTAATTTTCCTATAAAATCAAGTTATTTGGTAATTTAATTAAATAATTAAACTTATTACATTAATTAAAAAAGTATCACTATTCATATTCCTCCCCCTTTCCACACCGTACCACCATTAACGTGTATGGGGTATTTTTTAAGCTTCATTTATTTACTTTTTTTGGCTGAAAAATGATGGCAATAACTTCCTAGAAAGAATGTAAACACTCCACATTGATTTGTCAGTGATTAATGGATTAACAAGAAAATTTAATTTTTATTTCTAGAAAAACCACTAAACACATTATGACACCTTTAAATAGCTTGGTGCTCCTCATTGGAATTCCACTAATGAGTCTGAGATGCCTTCCTCAAGCAGCTGATCATTTCTCTAGGGATGTTTCCAAAATTTTCTAGTAGTCACAACTCCTTCTGGTAGGGCTCACCAGGTTCCACCAACTTTATTATTATTATTATTTTATTTTTGTTACACATTAAAAAAATTAATAAGAAAAATTAAATAAAATAATAATCCAAAAATTTATCCATGAAAAATTTAAAAGGATTATCAAAATGAAATTATTTGGAAAATTATCTATATATATATAATGATAATCACTTTGTATGATTATGTATAATTTATTAAAATTACCAAATGAAAATTATAATGGTTATTAAGAAATAATTAGCAAACAAATTATCCATGTGTATTTGTTTTAAAAAATTATCAATGTGTAATTATTGACATATCAAAGGATAATTATTGATTTTGCAAAAAACTCATTGTCTTGATTTGTCTAGGGTTTCGCCTATGTACTCAACTCCTCCCCTCTCTGGACATATCGCCTTGGCTCTCTTCTCTCTGAATCGTCTCCTCCCTGTGGATGGGTTGGCCCGGCGCGACGATTTCGTCTTGTGTAGGGCTCAGTTTGTGCGGAGGTGACTTCTTTTATTTGAGGATGACGACGGGTCTGGAGTGGTTTGGGGAGGGGGTTTTCTTTTCTTGTTTTCCTTTCTTTGTTTTTAGTGTTGTTGATTTTCTCTTAGCAGTATCTGCTTGAAGCTGGCAGTGTTGAGGAGTTTTTCACCGTCGCCTCATGCCTGTGGTGAAACCTCTTTGGATGCCTCGGGTGTTCTTCGTGGTGATCTTGGGATTCGTTCTAATTGCTGTGGAGGAACACTGCAGACTTCTATGACTCTTCTGGTCTGATCCGTGGGCATAAGACTGGTTTTCTCAACGACATACTCTATGGAGCATTCAAGGGTTTTCTCTCGGCTTTGAGTTGTTGTCCTACGGCGGTCTCCCAGCATTTGGAGGTATCACCTGATTTGCGGCGGCGGAGTACCTTGAGGGTGTGTGAGGGTTTTTCTTTGGCGGTTGGGGTGGCTGCAGTGGGGTTTTCCTTTGTTGTTTTTCAATGTTCTGTTTGATTCTTGTTGTGAAATGGTGATTCTGACCGGTATCTGGGCTAGTGGTTGTTGATGGAGGCAACGACGAGGCACGCCGGTGAATGTGGTTTGCGGTCGACGGTTCGACGCTGATGGTGGTGTCAGGGAAGCAGCATGAGGAAGGCTGGTCAGGTTTCTGTGCTGATCATGAGTCTTTTGATGCGGTTGATCTACGACAGTTTTTGGTGATCAACGTAGTGTTCGTCGATGATGGAGGAGGCGATGAAGGTTTTTTATCGGCGACGACAGACTCCGATGCAAGGGCTTGCTGGCGATCTGGGTGATGATGGGAGGTGTATGGTCTGGACGTTCGACATGACAGGTGTATGATTCGAGGAAGGCACTTGGATCAAGATGACAGAAGGGTGTTGATGAAGTTTGAATTTTGAAATTTGAATTCGTGGATGCACTGTTTTTTTTGTTAAACCCTGGAGATGTTTGGTTTTCGCTTATCCTTAAAGGGACTTTTTCGACAATGAAAAAAAATATATTTACTGCTGTATTGAATTATTAAAAGATAATTATAAATTATAATTTATAATAAATTATCAAAAGATAATTATAAAAGGAGAATATAGAGAGCACTTTATTTGACCTAATTGATAAGTAAAAAATTATTCAGTAGAGAGAAAATATCATTGCATATGATATTTTAATGATCATTCTAATATTTTCCAATAGATAAAAAGAATCATCAAATTTTATATTTTATTTATCTTTGAAATAAAATATCCTTTTTTGGTTCTAGTAAATCTTGAATAGCCTCAAGTGTTGACATTTCTATTATAAAACCACGAAGAGGTGTTCTTGACCAGTTTACCTCACCTTTCTACATCAAATACTTTTAAGGTAGTAAGTTCCTTAATTTTTCGGCTTGTTTACACATGTTTTCTTTAATATGATTATGCATAGACATATTTGTTATGATCATTCTAGATTATAGTTATAGGTGGGTGTGTGTGTAACCCTAGAGCACGTATGCTGCACTTGAGGGAATGAGTACTTTGTAGCTTTTTGTTTATGTTTGATGTTGATCAAATGTATTGTGTGTGATCCATTACTTATGAGGATATTTTATGCTTGTTCGTGTATCCTACAGTGCTATGTATTCTTTGTGGTGCTATTTTAGGAGACCAAGATAAATGGACCATTGTGACATATTATCCCTCAGAGGGGTGGGGGTGTACAAGTTTTGCGACAAAGACGATGAGGAACCAATGCATAGGGAAGGGATATGACGATGCCTTAGGGATTTCGTGTAATGAAATCAATGACTAAGGGAATTAGATTATCTGTCAATTCCTAGTATATGACTCGATGTCTAAGGAATTATGATTAGCTATCAATCCATAGTATGTCACTATATAAATTAGGGATGTTGATTACCTCTTGATTCCTAGCATATAGAGAGAAAAAATCCATCTAGATGAGAATTGATATTGAGATACATGATCACATGATGTTGAGTAGAATGATTCATTATCCTTAGGGATAATCCTTGATTCTTCTGACAACTTTATTATCCATCACATATAGAGTACAAGTAGGTATGGTTGGGGATTTTTGGTAGCTTGCTTAGCACAAGAACTCTTGGTTTGGATAGTGTGTTACTATGATGATTACACTTTTATTTTTTTATCTAATACACTTGTATACTTGAGCACATCAGGTTAAGGATGCATTCGTGGTTTCCTATTGAGTCTTGTACTCACACCCTACTTGGGAATTTCGATGTGCTTAAAGATCTCATGATGGATCTGGTGAAGGGAAAGGGCCTTATGATGGACGACTGAGCAGTGGAGCGCATAACTAGTAGTTGACCAAGATGGACTCTAGAGGACTCGTTGTTCTTGTTTTATTTGTTTACTGTTTATCACACTGGTTTTTTGTCACTTTGGGAGCTTCTTTATTGTTTAACATATATTCCATATATAAATTTCTTCATATTTATTCTGATTATTTATTTAATTTTTTTCGATTATCGATCCTATGACATGATAATTAGGGTATAGTCTCCCCTTGGTTCCACTTAAGACCCTCACTACTAGTCGACAACCTCTTGCATATGGGTTAGTGTCCTTGAAAAAATATGTAATTCTGTAATAGAATCGGTGATTCGTTTCGGGATGTTTCACTCTCAACCCACACAAATCAACCATACAACTTCCCAAACATAATCATCCTATAATAGAAAATCCCTTCTCTCAAATTACGCCATATATCATGGCCATAATAATCCCATACATCAAGTCATATCAAGGCTATACCATCATAAATAAAACATATATAGAAAAGAAACATATTTTGATCAAAAATAATTCTGGGTAAACTGATTCCATAACATCAAGTAAAAAAGTTTATCATACATTTCATAACCACAATGTTGAAATACCAACATACCCTGACACATAAATTTTAGAAAAAGAACATTTTCATTACCATATCAAATTAATTGATTCCTTATTCATAGATTTCAGTAGTAATGAATGTAATATCGATGGATGAAAATATCTAGGTGTCAAACATAAATGTGATTCGAGAGATACTTTCGGATTCAATTGTTTTCAAAGAATATCTTGTATTACATTCAATATAAATCATTAATTATCTAATTAATATTACCATCTTTATGTTGATTATTAAATTTAAAGAATATCATTCATGTTAATGAATAAAAATAATCATATAAATCAATTGCACACAACCTATAAAATATCATGAGGCATCCATCATAACACAAATCACATAAAATCACAACATCCCATTCCAATACATTCATAGTTCCAATTTCAATCTTAATTATGGTAAAAATCAACATTAAGAAAAGAATCTAAAACATGTTAATACCACATCAACATGTAAATAATGGGATGTAACAAATTCCCTACCATGAGATGAAACTTTCATCTTTCTCTGAGAAAGAATGGAATAACATGCATAGATATCCAGTAACACCTCACCTGAAGGGAACACTGTCACTATAGATATTATATGAACTTGGATCTTCATTTCACGTATGGATATTTATTATGGGTTTCTTTTTAGGAAATAGAAATAAAGTGAATTTTTTCTAAGTACATGCCGTATACTTTTGAGTACACACCGTGTACCTGGTTGTCGTGTGTAGCCATGTACTGGCCGTGTAACGACTAAGTACATGGCTATGTAGGTGACCTGGAGGACCGCCTAAAGTGGGATCCATTTGAGGCTAGTAAATGGTGTGTACAATAAATGAACACACTATGTATTTTTATTTTTAATTGATATATCAGAGTGTGTCTATGTCTTGTTTATGGACCATTCTTATTCTTATTGTGTCTCGTACTGGAGATTGAAATACGATCAAAGATCTTTTAACTCACACCATTTATTTATCACAGATCCGATTGAGACGCCGTGAGGTGTGTTGGATTCCCACCGGTGAGTTATATCTTCTCCTAGATTCTCTCTTCTTGATTTTTCCTCTCTCTTGAGTTATCCAAGGTTGAATTAGTTTAACATTTTTGAAGATCTATGTCATTCTAGTACAATTCAAGGGAAAACACTCCAGGGTGTTCATCATACAATATCAAGGTAGGTGGTTTGTAGCTTGCATTGATTCTCTTTGTATTATATATGCTTAAAGTGACTAATACCTGTGTTTGGGGGTATTGTGTCTTTTTTATTTTAGTTCTATTGTCTTCTCGATATAGTTTAATTGATTAAAAAGAGGTTGTAGCATATACATAAGGTTTGATTCCTTGTTTAAGGGACACCCCATGGGTGTGTTTCCCTAGTTTGACTATTTAGGGCTATTTTTCCTAGGTTTCATATGAGGCATTCCTTGTTTTCCATTCCTTGATTTTTTTAGGATGGAGTTGATTAATTATTTTAATTGTATGTGTTATGCTTGAGGATGTTATCCAAGTAGTTATTATTGATTACGAGTGCTTCCTTCTTATGATATGCATGATTATCTTCTAAAGGACCGTGAGAGACTTAGATAAGGAAAACTGTGGGGGTTTCCCTATTTATTTACATAGGACTAAGAGATCCTTGGTGTAGACTTTGAACTAGGGGTTATTGGCCGTGAGAGCTACCCATCAGTTATTTATGATTATTTATACTACATTGACCCAGGGGGTATTGACCATGAGAGTATCCTAGAGGTCAGGTATAAATTATTGATGCCATATGGACCCAGGGGTATTGATCGTGAGAGATGTCGAGGGGGTCATTTACAATTGTTTAGTGATATGTTTAAACTGAATGGGATGGATTGTGAGATCTTTCCAAGTGGGTTGTTATGCATGATTGATTGTTTTTGTGATGAGTCTTCCAGGCCAAATCACAAGCTTTGACTCGGTTGTACTGGTTTCTTAGATGGTCTTCTGAGATGTATGATGTTACTATTACATGAAGGGATACATATATTAGGCTAGATCCTATGATTCATTATTCGTAGGCTTGAATAATTAATAAATGGAAATGAATGTAATTGGAAACTGTAGGATTATTTACTTTTGACTACTTTTTAGTTTATTTCTTCATTTCTACATATTACCTACTATATATATTCACTGACGGTTAGGCATAGATCATTTGGTGGTTACCTACTGAGATTTGTCTCACACCCTATTTGGGTCATGATTTTGGACCCAAACAAATTATATTGTTGCAGGTATATAAAAGGGAAAGCACCCTTCTTCATCACGTACATGATTGTTGTTGGAGCTGGAGGGCATGGGACCAAGCTGAGGCTTGTGATGCTGTTAGAGTTTACTATTTTATGCATTTTTGTTTTAGTATTTTATTTCCAGTATTGTGACTTGTTTGGATACTTTACTAGATGCCTGTGACATGCATCACTTATTTATATATATGTTGCAGTTGTTTTAATTTCTATTAGTCTTTCATTGTTCAATTTTGTTGTATGGTATTACTACATCCAATACTGCTTACTGTTTGTTATTCTTCCATGTATACTCTACCAATGAGGTCATAGTTTCTCCACTATCAGACCTTGGCACTCGCTACTAGTTGGCAACCTCTGGTATTTGGCTAAATAGTCTTGAGGTCATGTGACCAACCGGGTTTAGGGCACCTTTGGTCGGCACCCGGATCCGGGATGTTACAAAGTGGTATGAGAGGAGGTTCTTTTATACTTTGTATTATTGTTTGGATCCTATAGACAGGGATAGGAAGGAATTGGTAGTTGGTAATAAGTTGTGCTCAGTAGTATCTAACCCATGTATAGGGAAAACCCAAGTTACCTAGAATATTGATTTTTTTGGGTTTTGCAACTGTTACAGTTGATTTGATTTCACCATTGGGAGATTCTCTTATTTTGTGATGTTATCATTGATATAATTGAGGTTCTATTTCTATTTCAACCTAATCAGATGAGGGTATGCCATCTCATGCATCATATAGGCACTTGATAGAGATCACATTTCATGCATTCTTGTCATTTCATTTAGGGTGCATTACTGATTGCATGTTGTTGTGATAGATGATGTTCTAGACATGCATTCTATTGTGATAGATTACATGATAAAATACCACCTATTTTGATATGGTATTGGAATATGTAAAGTTTCAATTGGATGGACCCTAATCTTTGGTCCCTAGGGTGTTTCGGGCCCTATTAGATTGAAATTCGGTGGATAATGTTTTAACTTAAATTGATTTTTTTTTCAAGTTATGATATGAATAAGGATTCCAAAATTCGATTCATGGGATTATGGGATCTCATGGGTTGAAAAAGTTCATGACATGGACAAAATTTTATGTTTTTAAGTGTTCAAGAGAAGTTTTAGAGGCTTACTATCCAGAAACCCGAACAACATGGCATGTGGTGTTATGAACACCATCCATGTGTTCTTCTGTTATGGAAGAAAAAGACTTTCTTAAGTATGTGCAGTGTACTGGGAGTATAAACTGTGTAGTTATTGACCGTGTGACTATAAATGTGAGAAGAGACATAGTGTTGGGAGACTTTTGGTAAAACATTCCGTTCCTGGATTGTACACACTGTTTTGTAATGAACCGTGTATCCTGCAGTGTGAACAACAACACATGTGGATTAAACTTAGGTTGTACATGTTGTGTCTCATTTATTCATACCATTTAGAGTCGATCGTGTATCTTACTGTGTGACTAATGACACAGGTGGTAAGAACTTAAGTAGTACATGCCATGTCTAGGGTGAACACGTTGTTTAGTGTTACCCAGGAGAGAAATGTGTAGTTCTAGATGTGTAGAGGAACCTAGGTAGGAGGGAAAATTAATGTACACTCCATGTCTCAGGAGTAACATGCCATGTAGGGGTGTTACATGACCAGGTTTGGAAGACATACACGCCATGTTAAAATCTTGAGGGAACGCACCATGTAGGGGTTATACACATCATGTAACCCTATTTTGTAAAACTTGAATATTTCTTCTCATGTTTTTTTCTTGAACTTCTAAGTTTTTGTCCTTGATAATATTGAACTGAGGTGTGAACTTGACCTTGAAGAGTCTTGCCACCAATATTTCCTCTGGTTTTACGCTAGATACATGGAAATAATCAGACACAAAAAATGGTAGATCAGGGACTACCAGCAGATCCTCCCATTATGCCCATTTTGGAACTAGATGTTATATTGGACATAGGTGATGATGAAAAGTTCTGTGAATGCTTTTTGAGGATGTTATAGAATTTCTAGGGAGTACTACATACTACCCCAACTATGGAAGAGTTGATGTGGGTGTTCTAGCAGTAGCATCCTCACAATTTTTTTTGTGGATGGAGGACCATAGGCTACAGAGTCATGGTTGGAGTCCATGCTTTCTATCTTTGATCATCTAGAGATGCCTTTGAAGATGAGGGTTAAGATTACAACATATATGCTATATGATACCACCAAGAGATGGTGTAATATTATCTCAAAGGTAGGACATCATCGAGATATCACTTGGGAATAGTTTCATAAGACCTTCTTTTACTATTTCTACCCTGAGACATTGAGGGCTAATCAAGCTCACGAGTTTATGCATTTGGAGAAGAGTGATCTTTCAGTGATGGAGTAAAATTCTCATTTTACAGAGCTTAGGAACTTCAAACTTTTTCTGGGAGGTGAAGAGTTATATTTTGCTTGGCGGTTTGAGGATGGTCTTAGGTATGACATCCAATTGTAGGTGAATATCTTTAGGCAGACTTCGGTGATTGCTATAGTGAACCAGGTATAGATTTCTGAGCACAATCTAAGGGATTTGGAAGCTGCGATCTAGGTTAGTTCAGCATCTAGGGATGGTACTCCTTCATTTGATATAAGGAAGGTCCATATGGAGCCTTTGTGTGGTGATTTTAGTAGTAGGAATGTGTCTAAAGGTATCCAGGTGAGGTGCTATGAGGGTGGTAAGAGTGGGAACATGAGACACCAATGCTCTAGAGATCCCGTTGAGTGCCGAGATTGAAACAAGATGGGTTATATTCATTATTTTTCCAGTTTTTCTCACCAGTAGTTGATGATAAGGGATCTATTATGACTCCATGTTCTGGAGTAGGACCACCGGTTTCTCATTAGAATGGAAACTGGTGTTCATCAGGCTGTTCAGGATGAGGAGGAGGTCATGTCAATGGTATCCAGTCGGTAGGTTTTAGCGAAAGCAGGGTGGATCTTCTTAGGGTAGTTAGGTAAGGTCACAAGGTCATGGTACATGTCAAACTTTTGTAGTGGGGCAGACCCAGCAGAAGCAGGATCTCAGACCCTTTATAGTTAAAGGTACAATTCTAGTTTCCTCAATTATATCTTCTTCTATTTTTGATATAGGGTCATCCCATAGTTTTATATCTGTTACTATTGTGTAGGTACTTGGGCTCTGTATCTTTACTTATGAGGATTTTTTAATTCTAGAAATTCTGTTGGGGATTAGGACGGTTAGTGGACGTCAGTACAAGGAGTGCCCTCTTGAGGTTGAAGGGTGTCACTTCTTATGGGACCTCTCTGTATTAGAGATGAAAGGCTTTGATTTCATTCTTAGAATGGGATGGTTAGTCTCTATTTAGTTCTTTGTTGAATTCTATGACCATAGGGTGAGTTTCACGTCACCAAATGGTGGGTTTTTTCAACACAAGGTCAAATGAAATATCCAGGAAAGAATAGCTGGACCCGAGCATCATGGGTTGGGAAGAATTACATCCTAGATTTCTAGTTTATATTTAGATGACCAGGGGACTTCACAAATAGATTTTCTTCTAGTGGTGGATCATTTTAGAGATGTAATTCTAGATTAATTTTCATGTTTCCCTCTGGAATGAGTGGTAAATTTCTCTATTGATCTTGTTCCAGGAGCGGCACCGGTGTTCATTCCTCATTGTATGATGGCTACACCAGAGTTATAGGAGCTCAAGAAGCAATTAGAGGATTTACATGAAAAGGGTTTAATCTGACCCAGTGCTTCTCCTTGGGGTTCTCCTATCCTTTTTGCAAAGAAGACCGATGGTACCCTTAGGCTTTGTGTGGATTATAGGAAGTTAAACCAGTTGAAGGTCAAGATCTGATATCCTTTGCTGAGGATTGATAGTCTCTTTGATTAGCTTCGAGGAGCCTGGGTGTTCTCAAACATTGACTTGAGATCCAGTTATCATCAGTTTTATGCTAGACCATTAGATATACCTCTTAAAGTCTTTCAGAGTAGGTATGGTCTATATGAGTATTTGGTTATGTCGTTCGGTCTCATGAATGTGCCGTTAGTTTTCATGGAACTGATGAACTGAGTGTTACATCCTTACTTGGATTATTTTTTGGTATTCTTTGATGACGATATCTTGGTGTACACTCACACTCGACATGAACATGCCACCCATCTTGAGATCATATTGAGTACACTGAGAGAGCATAAGTTATATTCTAAACTCTCAAAGTTCCACTTTTGGATGGAAAAATTAACTTCTTGGGTCATGTTATCTCAGATATTGGTGTATCAGTAGATGTAGAGAAAGTGAGAGAAATAGTTTCTTGGGAGAAGTAGAAGAACATCTTTGAGGTATGGAGTTTTTTGGGGATGGCTGGTTACTACAAGCACTTTATTCGGGACTTTTCACACTTAGGATTGCCATTGAAGGGCCTGACTAAGAAGGGTAAAAAGTACTTGTGGAAAAAATCCTGCAATTCATCCTTTCAGGAGTTGAAAGGGAGATTGACATCTGCACCGATACATATTTTTGCAGAGTCAGGCAAGAGGTACACTGTTTACTATGATGCATTAGGTATCGGTTTGGGAGCAGTGCTTATTAAAGGGGAAGGAGTCATTGCATACGGGTCTCAACAGTTTATGCCACATGATAGGAATTACCCAACGCACGATCTCAAGTTAGTTGTAGTTGTACATGCTTTACACTATTAGAGACATTATCTTTTCATAGAGAATTTTTTGGTATTAACTATCCAAAAAAGTCTCAAGTGTATATTTACTCAGTGTGATCTGAATTTGAGACATCTAAGGTAGTTTGAGTACCTTTAGTCTTTTGAATTTGATCTTGCCTACATGCCTGGGAAAGGCAACACAGTGGCTGATGCGTTGAGTAGGAAGACTCAGATACATGCAGTTCAGGAGGCCAAAAGTGAGTGGTAGCTTATTTATCTACACTTTGATATGAATTTGGAGATGTATGATAGATAGGTCAAGAAGATTCTTTCTTCTATAGTTGTTACCTCTACTCTTCTGAATCGAGTGCGAATGAGGTATCTATCAGATTCTGAAGGCCTAATCCTATGAGAGAGTGTGTCAGGAGAGGACCCTACTTCTGGGTGGACCATAGCTGATGATGAGATCTCACATTTTCATGTATGTGTATGGGTGTCAATAGATATATGTGATGAGTTGATGTGATATTTTCATTCTTTGGTTTGGGTAGTTCATCCTAGTGCCACCAAGATGTATTGAGATCAACACCATCAATATTCGTGGCCAGGTATGACGAGGGATGTAATAGGTTTTGTTATGAGATATTCCACCTGTCAGCAGGTAAAGGCAAAGAATTAGTGACCAGAAGGTCTTTTACAATAGTTTCCCATTCCCAAGTAGAAGTGGAATGATGTCACTATGTATTTCGTGATAGGTTTACCGAGATCATCACAAGGGAATGATACGGTTTGGGTTATTATTGATGGAATCAAGAAGGTCAGACACTTCTTTCCAATCAAGGATAACTTCAGTGTTGATGAGATTGGAAGGTTTTATATCTGAGATATTATATGTTTTCATGGGGTTCCACACTCTGTTATTTTAGAGAGGGATGCCCAATTTACTTATAATGTGTTGCAGGGACTACAGAGGGATTTTGGTACACAGGTACTTACAAGTAAAACTTACCATCCCCAAATATATGGCCAGTCTAAGTGTACAGTTCAGGTTTTTGAGGTAATTCTTTGAGCATGCGTCCTTGATTTTGGGGGCACATGAGATAGACACATACCCCCAGTGGAGTTTTCCTACAATAATTGTTTTTTGGCGACGATTCAGATGACACCTTATGAGTATTTGTATGGTAGTCCATTTCAATCACTCCTATGCTAGTTGGAGGGAGTAGAGGAAGTTATTATGGGACCTCATCTTTTCTAGGAGACCACTAAGTAGACAAAAATCTTATGTTGATCGATGGAGAAGACCTCTAGAGTTTGGGGTAATAGATCATGTTTTCTTATGTTCCACACCGAGGTTGGTATATAGAAGGATTAGGAGATAGGGGGAGCTTTCACCAAGATATATCTGGCCATTTGAGGTTTTGGAGAGAGTCGAGTTAGTTACCTATCATTTGTAGTTACCTAAGAGGTATCGGGCTATGCACGACGTCTTTAATTTTTCTCAGCTACGACGTTACTTTTTAGACCCATATCACATTTTACAACCTGAGGAGGTTGAGTTAGAGATGGATGTATCCTTCGAGGAGCACCCTATTTGTATTTTGGATAGTAGCACGAAGGTTCTCTGTGGCTGCTGTGTTCCTATGGTATGGGTGCTATGGTAGCACATACGAGTACAAGACAAGACTTGGGAGAGGGAGGCCGATGCACAATCACAGTGGCCATAGTTTTTTGAAGTTTCTTGTTTTCCAGCCTTGAAAGGGAAATTATGGGATGAATTGATTTAAGGGGGGAATTTTTTAAGAACTCGGATCTTTATTTTAGGTATAAATATTTATTTACAGATTTTTTAGGAAAAAGGAAGAAAGGGAAATTTTTCTAAGTATATTCCGTTTACTTTTGAGTACTCATCGTGTGCCTAGTTGCTACGTGTAGCCATGTACTAGATGTGTAATGACCAAGTACATGGCCATGTAGGTGACCTGGAAGACTGCCTAAAGTGGGAGCTGGTTGAGGCTAGTACACAACATATACATTAAATGAACACGCCACCTATTTTTCTTTTTAATTGATATATCATAGTTGGGTTGCGTCTCATTTATGGATTATACTTATTCTTCCTGTATCGCATAAAGGAGAGATACATATAGCCAAATATCTTTGAACCCCTACCATTCCTCCATCCGAACTCTGATTGAGACGTCATCGGGTGTATTGGATTCCCACCGATGATTTCTCTCTTCCCCTAAAGCTTATCTTCTTGATTTCTCCTCTCTCTTGAGTTATCCATGGTTGAAATATTTTAACCTTTTTATAGAACTATTTCGTTCTAGGTCAATTCAAGGGCCATCGCTCAAGAGTGTTCATCATACAACATCAAGGTAGGTGGTTTGTGCCTTTCTTTGACTGTCTTTGGATTATATATGCTTAAAGTGGTGAATACCCATATTTGGGGTATTGTGTGTTTTGGATTTTAGACCTATTATCTACCTAATATGGTTTAATTAATTAAAATGGGTTTGAAAATATGTGTAAGGATTGATTCCTTATTTACAGGACACCCCATGGGTGAATTTCCCTAGTTTAATTGTTTAGGGCAATTTGGCCTAGGTTGCCTATGAGGCATACCTTGTTTTCCATGCCTTGATATGTTTAGGATGGAGTTGATTGATTAAATGATTTAATGTGTTATTATTGAGAATTTTATCAATGTAGTAGTAATATATTACATGTTATTCCTTGTTATGATATGCATGCTGATCTTCCAATGGACCATGAGAGCCTTGGACCAGGAAATCTGTGGGGGTTTCCATGTTTATTTACAAAGGACTGTGAGAGCCTTGGTGTAGACTTTGACCCAGGGTGTATTAACTGTGAGAGATATTTGAAGGTATTTTATGATTATTTATATATTTTTGACCTAGGGGGTGTTTTTCATGAGAGCTACATGGAGGTCGTGTAAAAATTATCGATGCTATGTGAACCTAGGGTTATTGATTGTGAGAGCTGCCCAGGTGGTCATTTGCAATTGTTTTGTGCTATTTTTAAATAAAAGAGGACAGACCTTGAAAGACTTCCCAAAGGGTTGTTATGAATGATTGATTATTGTTGTGACGAGTCTTCCAATCCAAAGTAAAAGCTTGGAATCGATCTTACTTGGTTACTTAGATGGTCTTCTGGGATGTCTGATGTTACTATTACATGGAGTGATACAGATCTTAGGCTAGATCATGGGATTAATTATTCAAGGGTTTGAATAATTAAAAAATGGAAATGAATGTAATTGGAAACTATAAGATTGTTTACCTTTGAGTACTTCCTAGTTTATTACTTTATTTATGAATATTACCTTATATATATTTACTGACTATTAGGCACATATCTTTTGGTGGTTGCCTACTGGGATTCATATCACACATTATTTGGGTCATGCTTTTGGACCTAAACAAATTATATTGTTTCAGGTATAGATAAGGGAAATATCCCTTCTTTATCAAGTACATGATTGCTACTGGAGCTGGAGAGCATGGGACCAAGTTGAGGATGGAGATGCTGTTGGAGTTTAATGTTTTATGTACTTTTGTTTAAGTATTGTATTTCAAGAATTGTGACTTGTTTGGATGATTTCCTAGATACACAGGACATGCATCATTTATTTATATATATGTTTCAGTTGTTTTACTTTTTATTAGTCTTCTGCTATTTACTTATGTTGTATGGTATTACTTCTTCCAATAATGATAACTATTTTTTATTCCACCGTGTATACTCTACCAATGAGGGAATAGTTTTCCCATTATCAGACCTTGTCCATTGATACTATTCAGAAGCCTCTGGAATTTTGGGAAAGGTGCTTGAGGTCATGTGACCAACCGGGTTCGGGGCACCTTTGGTCAATACCCAGACCGAGGATGTTATGGATATCATCCCACTATGAATCCACCATTAATAATTAAAATAATTACCACGAAAATAAAAGGATATAATATTTCATAACATGGACATTTAGAATGGTAGATAACCGAACCAATATAGAAAAAGAGAACTCACCATCGATCAAAAAAATTGATCCATAGATTGTAGGAGATAAATCTAGCCAAAGGGCCTCAAAATTCTCTAAAATAGGTCTCTAGTTAACCTATAGTTTTGAGGATAATGGAGGAAATAAGTATATTTCAAAGGTGACACATAATTTATAAAATTAAGATATTAATATGGACCATGGAAAAAACCCATGTCCACATCGTAAAAGTTAGGGCTTCCACTTAATTATGAATCCTACTTGGAGGCTAAACCAAAAATGAAATATCCTATAGAATCACTAGAATCATACCCATGTATATTCCCTTTTTTAATAGACATCCAAACCTAGGTCCTAAAACCTTAGGACAAGAATATTTCATAACCTAAAGAACCATGCTCTAACTACTCCAAAATTGACAGAGAAAATGTATCAACCCCTAGGACTCTATAGAACAACCCCCTTTACACTATACCATAAATAACCATCAAATAGTAGAAATAAGAACCCTAAAATTGACCTCCATGGTGTGGAACGTAGCCTTACACCATCGATAGAAACACAAAAGTAGACACCCGGGATATTTGGTGTATCATCAAGCACCACAACACAATGCCTCTTCCACTTAGAATTCTAGATCAAATAACACTCTCAAATATCCATCATCCCCCCATAAATATTAAAACACTCATAAACACAATGTAGTGTAATGAGATAAACTGTTCCCTCACATTATATACCTCTGAAAAATTCTTATCCTCAATAATTTAAACCAAATCTAGGGAAAGAATGAAAAGGGTAAATAGAATACCCCCCTTGAGATACCTCTTAAAGATCTCATTATATCATGACCATAACCATTGCATTTAGGTAATAAGGAGGATAAAAAAGAAAAATCAATAATCCTCTCATAAATCAAGAAGGGTCAAACATATCATCTAGAAAAAGTTAGGTAACAAACAACTCATCATACTAGGAATTCACTTTTGACTCCTACTACCAAGTACACTCCTCAAAGACACCATGTCTTCATCAGAAAGGAACAAAAGGAATAACATTCCCACATGTCACATTCTCATAATGTTATGGAATCTTAGAAAGATGTACCTTAAAGGTTTCCTAATCCACAACATCCATCTCACCATAGATTAGGAATTGAGAATTTTCATAAATATACTAATGAAGTTATGACATATAAAATACATAATGAATCATACTCATTTTTAGAGGAAGTGTAAACTAATAAACAATAGCTACAACACATGCCAACACTAGAAAAGGCCAAACAATTAGAGAGTATTCTTACTACCAAGACCAAAATCTCACCACAAATGATGTGGATATATCTATAAGAACACATGATGTCAAATTTCACATACCTCTTCCTATAATCAGCATAAGACTTCTAATGATCCAAATCCATCTTCATCTACACACGAATCACATGCAATTTATCTATTTTTCTATTCCCTATTTATGTTATGAGAATAATTGACTCTAAAACATCATTTTAACAAAATTAATATCAACATGATTGGATAGAAATAGTTTCAAATGGTTCCATTCCAATTATAGAGTGATTACTATTACTGTATACAACCTCCACCAAATGTAATTTCCTAACCAAAAAACATCAAAAATATACAATACAAGCACAAACAATGTACTATAGAGTCTAGATAGTTCACTCTATCTGGTCATCCATATGTGGATAAAATTTAGTATTAAGGAATAATAGAGAGACAAATTCATGTTGGAGACCTCTTTAAACCCCATAGGTTTAACAAGGATACTGATCAGAGATTATTAAATTAAGAATCCCGTAAAGACTCGACACATCCTTTAAATACTACCTTGAAAAAACCTCTTCCGATATAAACTATCTAATCATCTTGAAGTTAGATGAATTCATAAAGTTATCAATGATCACCCATATAACATCATAATATCCCTCAGATTGAGGAAATTTGATGATTAATACCATCGATATTTCCTCCCACATCCATTGGGGGAACATCGAGTGGCTGAAGAAAACAACCCAAAAGAAGATATCCAACCATCACCTTCTAGAAGAATAAACATAGAGAGACAAAATCTTCAACCAACCTATATATCCTATACCACCAATAATTACCTCTAAGGGAATGACACATCTTATCCATGTAATGATATACGACCAAAGGTGAACTATCAAAATCAAGGAGACCCAACTCAAACATATCTTATGGAATGAAGAGCCTCCCCTAGAATAACTCATGAAACTAAATATCCTCATAATATAAATCTGGTATATTAACACAAAAAACTCTATCTCACAAAAAAATCCACCATGGAATACCCCATTTATTATTCCTCAACCTTATTCATTAAATATGGATTCAAATCGTCTATTAAACACACCATACACCTTAAAATGATCCATAATCATGGTGTTTTATAGAGATTTCCTCTATCACCATCCAAACATCACTTGACTCATGTACAACATATCCACATGTTTTTATGCTCAATAAATTAGTCACAACATTCCCTTTTCTCAATTTATAGGAAATATCAAGGTGATAATCCTTGTAGAATCCAATAAACCACCACTACTAAAAGATCAAATCTTGATGGGATAAGATATATCACATACTCTTGTAATCTGTGAAGAAAACCAATAATTCACTAATGTGGTTATTCTATCATAATTTTATAGGAAAAAACTACAAAAATATAATGATTATATGTGGAATAGTAAAATTCACGTGGTTATGACTACCGAGAACCATAAGATATAATCAAACTCTGATGCATCAAAATAAAACCTAATATTGGATTTGAAGCTTTTTATTAACCCTAAAATGAAATTCCATCCTCTGTCAAATAATGAAAAATAGC
This sequence comes from Viscum album, assembly GCA_963277665.1. Taxonomy (NCBI): domain Eukaryota; kingdom Viridiplantae; phylum Streptophyta; class Magnoliopsida; order Santalales; family Viscaceae; genus Viscum; species Viscum album. The sequence continues at coordinate 1,853,463,838 of OY728158.1, read as the reverse complement.
ATTTAATAACCTCTCCTTAAAATACACAGAATTATTCTAGCATTGCTCAATCTAAACAAAGGCCTGATTATTCAAATACAGGGTTGTTAGTGGAGTCAAAATCTGTTAAAAATATTGAATAAACCACTTGTAATAGCATAAAAACCCAGGGAAACTCCATAACTCAACAATAATCTTGGGTGATACCCATGAAAAAAACACCTAAATCTTCAAAGGATCCTTCAATAATCCATATTGAGACACATAATTCCCAAATAAATGACCCTTACTTTTGAAGAAAATATATTTTTATAAATTATCAAATAATTGATAATTTGAAATATTTCCCAAAATAGCTCGAAGAGGCTATGCATTCCCCTTATTTGATAGTGCATTATCCTCATTAAATGTCAAATACATAAGTATTCCATCAATAAATGACATAAAAACAGATAAACAAATTCCAAAAAAATATAATCAAATAGTCCCATGAACATGATTTTAGTATTCATGACACTAAATGGTATTATAATGAATTAATAATGCCCATAATTTCATTTGAAAGGAGTTTTGATAATTTATTTATCATTGATCCCCATCTTGTGATAGAGCTATTTTAAAGAAATCATTGAGATCCAGCTATCTACCTTCAGGTGATCATATGCATCATCAATTCATAGAAGATGGTATTGGTTGTTAACTACAATAATATTTAAGAAATAAAAATAATTACACAAACATAAAATACCAAATTTTTTATGTAAATAGAATTGATGTACCCCAAGGAGACACATTAGGATTAATGAAACCTCAATACAGAAGGTCACTAATATCAATCTATAGATCCTAAAACTCAGAAGATTTCATACTAAATAGGGACCTTAATATCAAAATGATATCCAACTTGAGCTCAATCTCAAAGTCTATCTCACATCATGGGGGTATCATCACAACTACTTTTAATAATTCATTAGTGTAATCTTACACAACCCTAATAAAATCCTATGAATAATTATACATCAAACTCAACATCTCCTTTTCCATCAAGGAAGAGAATAACTAGAAACATATCTATCCCATTTTAGGGTCTCACTCACAAAAAAATATTCCCTCCATCAGTATTATAGAATATAAGGATCATCATGAAGTAATCAATAACGGCCTACAGTTAATACAGAAACTCTATACGGAGGATAATTTCATATGGATGCATCTGAAAAAATTGGAAATATAACTCAAATCAATGCTACCAAATAATCAACTTACAATCTCTACAGTCATCATAAATTCAAGATCACCCCCACTCTAATTGGCATAGTTAAGGAAAAGGGAACTAGAATCTTCCCTATCTCAAGTCTCAAATCCCAAACTGAGATGGTCCCAATGAATCAGTGCATAGATATTGAATCAAATAAAGCATACACCCAGGTATAATATAACTATATAACACTTCACACAATATCAAGCTTTCTAGTACATGCATCTCTAAAGACCACATCTGACCAAGACATACTCTATAGCCTCTTTGACCTAGATCACGACCACCACCATGATTGTTCTCTTCTTTCTCTCATAGAGGATGAGGGGAATCATAGGGTGTTCCTCTACTCACCATTTCGACTATATAATTTAAAAAAATATAAAAAAACTTTTTGAAATTTTATTTTGATAAAGTTTTTATATTTTTTTACAACTAGAATTTTTGTAAAATAATGTTCTAGTTATTTAGGATCAGACCCAGTCTATCATAATGAGTTTTCATATGAAATATAAAAGTTGATGAATGTAGCAGAATCCAACCACACAGGGAGAGAAAAGTTTTATCCTTAAGAAATTTGTTTTCTATACATAGGTTTCTAGACTATGGTTATAAGACCGAACATCATCGAATGCATAAGTGGTTAGGAAGATGCAGTTTTTGATCAGACACACCATCTGGCATTGGTTCATCAGCATTATGTTCAAGATCCATCTAAAACGTGTTTTATAATAAATTCAAAAGTTACTGATTCAGTAAGTTGTAATGTTTATGAAGCATTTTGAAATAATATACTGATGTTATAAGTTATAAAGTTTTTATATATTCTAAACTCATATCATACGATACTTTACTGGTCATGAAGTTCAAAAAAATCATGAAAACTATTGTGATAAAATATTTTTATGAAATGGAGGAATCATAATGTTTGTATCAGTTCTAGAAACACAAACATAGAAGATCGGGTATTGAAGTACTAGAATAAGAGGTTATTAGATATTATAATGTTTAAATCTTTGGAAGTTTGATTTTTTATAAAGTTATTGAGTGGAGTCATCATCAGATGTAGAATATCATAATAATAATTCCATCGTAAGAAGAAATATATCATTATGATATTTTTAACTAGTGTGACTCTAATGGGGAAGATCAATCTGATCAGGAATAGACATTGATTCATCAAATGAATGGATTAAACAAATAACAATAAAAATAAAGAAAATATGAGTGATCAAAGTTGTGGATACTGATCCATGAAAGGGAGATCAGTTATTAAAAGAAGTGAATATTCTATGAGAGTTTTCTTTTCCTAATAAGAAACAAAGGGATATTTCAAGTTTTTAATAAAATAAAATCATGACACCAATAACTCATATGCTGAGGAAGTTCTTCATAATGATTTTAGGAAGATATCTAGATCGTAATGAACATTTCAAGATAGTCAGATAATAAGAAGATGAAAAAGAAAGGAAGATCATAATGAGCTGTGAAAGAATGGTAGATTGTAATGATCATAGGAAGATGTAGCTAGGGAAATTATATCGGACAGAATAAAATTTATCTTTTATTAGAAGACCAATCATTAATAAATATTGAGAAGGTTTAAATAAGTAAAATTTTAAGTTTAAATGTCAGTTATTTTCAAAGTTTTTGAATTTGAATAAGAAGGAAAAGTTTTTTAGTTTCCCACCTTTGATTTTATGAACCACCTATAAATAGAAGAAAAGTTCATTCACATTTTGTAACTTATCATGAAATTGGAATATCATATCATTAAAATATTAGAGTGAAATTTCCTTTCAGAAAGAGATCTACTTATAAGATCAAACATCAATTTTTTTGTTTACTAGAGAGATAAACATCATATTGAGAAGATCGTATTGATTTGATTAGACTGGGGAATATCATACTGATTTTTTGAGTAGAGTCTAAGAAGTGAATATTGAGAGAGGAAAGATAATTTTGAGTCGATCAGACTAAATCAATAGAACTAGGTTCATTATACTGAAGGCCATCAGACTCAGGGTCATCAAACCCATGAAATTGTTTATACAGTTTGAACAAAGTATTTATTATTTTTTTGGATTATTTTTTATAAAAAAACTCTGTAAACTAAAAATATTAAGTTTGATATTTACTATTAGGGTATATATGGTTATTAATAAGAGTTTTTATATGTTTTATTCACTTTTTCATAATAGTGAATTTCTATAGACCCACATGAGTGGATATGTTAAGGATGTTGGTCCTCATACTGAGTCTAAACCTTGTAATTATCATGTTGTTTAGTTTCATTCTTATTTTTTCATGAATGAGTATTTACAAAAATATAAAAAGGATATGAAATTTAATAGTTTGTAGTAGCTATGCTTAAAAAGTAGAAAAACTTATAAAAAGTGAACAACTGATTCAACCTCGCTTCTCTGATGTTATTTGATCCTTTATAACTTTAATTGGTATCATAGGGAAGGTTCCATCATTGAATCCTTATCATGGATAATATCAATTCTTTAAATAGTAGATCAATTCCTATATTTGATGAAAATAAATATTATGGATGGATAAATTTGATGATTTATTATCTCCTATCTCTTGGAATAGAATTTTTAGATACCTCTATAATTGGTTTTCCAACTATTTAGAAGGATTCCACATTGAATTTTTATGATAAGATAAATATATAAGTTTATGGAAAAATCAAAATCATATCATTATGTATATATTAAAAAATGTTTATATGAAGGCTATATGTCTCAAAACTTTAAAGATTATGTGGGACTAGATAAAAATTATTTTTAAAAAGAAAACTAATGTGAAGGATGTAAAGATACAAATCTAGCGTAGTAAGTATGAAGACATCATAATTAGAGATGAAGAAACTATTTCTGAATACTTCTCTATAGTAAATGAAATTGTTTTCAATATCACATGATTCCTAGATGTCATATAAGATTCTATAATTGTGAATAAACTTATGAGAAACTTTTCAGTCGTGTATGATACCAAAATTTCATCTTTATAAGTTAACGATGATTTATCTCTTGATGAATTGCATTACATTCTTATTTCATAGGAAATGAGGAAAACTCTAATTTTATAGAAGAAGATGAAAGAAGAAATGGATTTTGATTCCATGAGAAAAATGAAAATACAAGATGATGAATATGTTGATCCTTGTGACTCTGATGATAAATAGGACGATTAATTGAATGAAATAATGATGTATATTAAATCTAAGAACTATCGAAGAGGAAGAGGAAAGTATGGAGGTAAAATTCCTCTGAAATATTTTGAGTGCGGTAAAATCAATAACTTTTCCATAAACTATCCCAAGAAGAAAGTTAGAGAATATTAAGACAATTATAATGAAAAACATGAATGTATGAAGTGAAAAAAAGTTATTAAGAATAAAATTCATCAAAAAAATCTAAAAATAATTTTACTAGGAATAAAAGAAGTATGTTGGCTAAGAAATATAAATCAAACTCGACTAATAATAATTCTTTAGAATAAAAATTTTCTAAAAAATTTAAAACCTTCATTGAAAAACTAGAGAAAAAAAAGAATATTCCTTAGATAGTGTAGAATGTGGTGAAAAATCATAGAGAGAGTATCAACTCATAACAGAACTTGTTTCATATCTTGAGCATAATAGGGCTCTCAAGAAAGAAATTAGAGTAACGAAGAAATATTATGAGGAATTTTGTGATGGAAGAAAATATGTCCATAGGTCGGAGGAAGAATTCATATGATATATATTAAATTACTAACTTATAATTATTCAATAGGGAAATATGGTTGGATATCTTAGTGAGAATCTGGATGCTATAGAAGAATAATTTTAGAAGATTCAATAAAAACTTCTTGATTCCTAAAGTAAATTAATAAATATGAATTAAAACTTCAAAAAAGATTCATAAGTAATAGATGAGACTTGTATTGTTTCTGAGAAGGATAAAAAAAAGAATCATGTGAAATACTCACCGACTAAAAATAATGATTAATTTGATTATTCTAAGATTTTAGGTTTGACAAAAGGTATTGGGAAAGATTTTGTGAATAAAGGATGTGAGAAACCTATTAGATCTAAAAAAATTGAAAACTCACATAGAAGGAAAGATGGTCCAAGTCCTGAGTATGGTAGATTAGAAAGAAGTTATCCAACTCAAAAAAGTTTCTACAGAGAAAGATATTTCTTCAGTATAAAATTAATATTTTATGGCTATTTATAGTGTTGTTATAACACCCCAAGCTTCCATGGTATTCTTTTCTTTGAATAATACAATAGCGCATGTTGTACGAGTTCTAACATACCACAACCAATCAAACTAGCTGTTATGAATAGTAATACCCAATTTTTGAAATTTTATAAATTCTTTCATTCAAAATGGACTTTATTTTTGGATTTGGAATATCAAAATTAGCTTAGGGTGAATTTTTGGTATTTTTATGAAAACTTTCAATTTTTGATGAATAGTGAAAAACACCGAGTTATAGTTTAAAACAGAATTTTTATTTAAATAATTATTTATTTTATATAAAATTTTTAGGTCAAAATAGATACATAATACCTATATAAGTTCAATTTAATTCATTAGAGTCATTTTATAATAATTTTAGATATATAAAAATTTTATTTAACTTTTTACCGTCTTTTACCCTACTCCTAAGAGAATTTACAAATTTACATAAAATTTAATTTTATCGCTTCTATGAGTTGAATTTAAAAAATCGAAGAGATATGGTTGAAATTAGTAAGTAAAATGTGGTTCAATAAGATGAAAATAATTTTTTTGGTGAATAGTAACTTTTTACTTTTATTTACCATGGTTAAAAGTAAATAAGGTAATTAAGGGTAAAAATGATATTATTATTACCCTAAAACATGTCCTAATTATATTGGATAAGTGTAATTCAGCCAAAAACAACCTTAGGAATAAAATATGATCCTTTTGGTCCACTTGGATTAGATTAGGACATTTATTATTATTTAATTCAAAGAAGAGTTAAAAGAGTTAAAATAAACATTTAATAACTAAAACATTTTTAATATAGGGTTACACATAAGATAAATTCAACTATAAATATTAATTATAAATATAAAAATATTTCCTACATAATGGTGTTTTATATATATTTTTTAGATATTAAATAATTTAATTTATTTATGACACAATGATGAGGTAGTAATTACCTAATTAATGAAATATTAAAATAATTGATATTATAAATATCCAAATAATTGTAATTTGAGACTTTTTATGAATTACACTAATTTTATAGGTTAATATGAAATATTAGGGTTGGTTAGATGATTTTTTTTCTAAGTAATAATGCTGTTATGAATTTAGCAAAAACAAAATACCAAATTGTGTCAAAATTGACATAAAAGAGTTTTTAAAAAAATATATTATATTATTAATTGATATTCTATTCATAAAAATATAAGATTCTTCCAAAATAATTATATCATGATAGGAGTATCATTAATGAACCACTTGGTGTTCTCTTGTAAGTATATATTAATTTTATTAACCGTATAATATAAAAATTCAAAGAGACATGGTAAATGTCAAACTATTTAACCAAGAGTTAAATATAAAAGATAAGGTTTATATAGTGACCCAAACCTGTCTAAAACCTATTATTTGAGTGGTTTTCGACACATAACCAACTTATCATTTAAATAATTCATTTTAGATCCATTAGAAATAGAAAATTATTTTATTATAAAATAATATTTCCAGTATTTTCCTATGATGCCCCTCACACCTCTTATAAAAGGGCACTCCCCCTTACATAAAATTCACACCTTCAAAGCCATTTGGCTTGGAAAAACCCTGACCAAATACCCTATCAACTATTCTACCTTCATCTTATAGGACTTCCTTTAGTCAGAAATCCAACCTAAGGATCCCTTTTGATCAAATCAAAAGGAAGAACCTAAAGAAGAGGTAAATATTTCATCACCTCTTTCAAGTTCCTTTCTTCTTCCACTTCCTTTTTATTTGTTGGTTCCATTATTAAATAATAAATATAGTATATTATATATACTATGATGTTATTATAAATATTTTACAACCAAATTCATTATTCTATCCATCTTTTGAATGACATGTCCACATACGTGCGTACATACGACTTACCGTCCCCACGTCATGGTATAATTGTTATTCAATACATTATTATTTAGATGGGTATAATAATGATGTGTAATTGATATAAATAATAAATATAACATGATAATTATTCTGTATATATGATATACCATCCAATTATATATTATTTTAATATCAAAAGAATGATATTGTCACTCGTGCGTACGTACAGATTACCGTCTCCATGAACATGATGAGATTCATTCCCCATCGTATCCATTCAAGACTAATTTTCATTAGATGATTAAAAATAATATATAAATACTTGATATTATTCTGTATATTAATAAGATACATTTCATCCATAACAAATATGACTCAAATAACAAAGAATATAAAGGAAAATGAATCCATTAACACCCGAAACAACGATAATAATAAGATATTATTACAAAAGCAATGTTAAAAGATCATATATGATATCATATTAATGTATATGATTCTTTTATAATTTAATAACAATTATATCACCATTATACATGAATTTAACCTATCCTAGACCAATAAAAAGTACAAGGTAAGGGTTAATTCTACAATCTCTTCATTATTCGAGGTTGTTTATACGTAATTATCTACTGGGACCTCTTTATCATCCACATCCATGTTTCTTAAAAATGTATTTCAAAACATTATTAATATTTACTAGACTATGAGTTAAGGTCATTTATAACCTTTTTTGACTTTTATAATATGTTTATAAATTAATATTTCCTACATTTTCCAAACAAGGTTCTTTATAACCTTTTCGACAAAATTAAGGCAAGAATGTCTTTTTTTTAACTTATACGGCAAGTGCAGCTATTTTCCGCCGTTACAACATCGTCGAAGCGTCCCTTAAAATCTTATAAGAATATTTTCAAAATAAATGTTTTCTTTATAAATTATATGACTCTTAAATAATTTCAAATTATAAAGAGATATTTATCTAAAAAAAGGTTTTGATTTCATCTATGTCAACATCCTTTGATGGATTTTAAGCTTATTTGAAGTTGATTTATTATGATACAAAACTTCCATATTGTATTGAAAGTTTTTTGATATGTTTGACTGTGGATGTGTTATTTTTATACCATTCATGGTTTATGGATAAAGTATTTACATTTCGTATTCTTGTTTTAATATGAATGTTTCTGTTATGTTTAAACCTTTTCATATGAGGAATGAATTGGACTTAGTATGTGATGGGTGGGGCCCACTACATCTCCTAGATGTATCAGTAGGTTTCATGAAAAAAACTAGTGTCTTGTCACAAGGACTTGACAAAATCTTATTTGTATTCTTGGTCCAAGGCCTTGACTATGTGGTTATGAAAGTCTGGAATTATGCATTCCATCATTATGAAAGTGTCTATTAATATTGCATGTGATTATTTGACTAGTAGAATATCCATGTCAGTAAATTGAATTATTTTTATTTATATTTTCCATATTATGATGAAGTTTATGTTGAAAAGGCTTTTGTTTTAGAATTATACATTTCCTTAATTTTTTATGCTTATTTATGAAATCTTCCGCTATATTGTTATCCTTACTGAGCATCTGAGCTCACCCCTTTCTATGTTTTATTTTTCTCAGGATGCAAAGAAGTATTTTATGACTGAACTACACGGATAGCCTGAGGGGATATGAGTGTGGTCTATGGAAACAATTTTGTTATAGTTTCTCATTTTATGTTGTAATTTGAACCTTATGAATGTATCTATTACTTCCAAGGATATTAAACTAATTGGTCATTAGAGACTTGATCTTTTGTGATCATGCCAATGTTATGTAATAATGCACCAACTCTGGGTAATTGGGGTCGGGGCGTTATAGTTTTGGAATCTATGGTAACTGATCTTATAATTTTTGGAATAAATCTTCACTTCTTGAAGGAAGGTTTGAACAAATTGAATGAAATGGTGGAACACTATGATCAAATTTCATAACCAACATGAAGTTAGAAAATAAAAATCACAATATTTCGTAAGAATTCCAATAAAAAATAAACTTGAATGTCTAGACAACATTTTTAAAAGATGTCATGAGGTGGGTGATCATACTAAAATGTGTATGAAACTCCTTCCGGAACAAGTTTATTATATTATAAAAGAAAATCAATATAGAAAGGATAAATTTGATAAAAGAACACTTATTGTTGAGACATCTTTAAAAGTAAGTAAAAGGAACAAGCCATTGATACTTGATAGTGGTTGTTAATCACATATAACAAGGGGTATAAATATCTTGAAACATGTTTAAAGTCATGATGGAGGAGAAGTTACCATTGGTAATGATATTTCCTTAAATATATTATGAATTATAATGATTGAGATTGAAGTAGAAGAGTTGAAATATATGTAAGCTTAATTTAATAATGGGATAAAACATAACTTACTTAGTGTAATTAAACTTTGTGATGATGAAAAAGAAGTCATTTTTGGAAATGTTTTTTGTATCTTTGGAAGTGTAAAAGTTGGAAACTTTTTCATAAAAGGAGAAATAACTAGTGGTAATATTTTTCAAATAGGAGATTTTAATAACTCATGTTACTTGAGTGTTATATTTGAAAAAAAAATGTGGAGTCGAAGACTTGGGATCCTTGGTTATAAAAACAAGAAAAAACATTCTTAAGTTGTTTTTTTATTTTATTTTATAGAAATAAAAACAATAGATGACTATGATTGTGTTACTTTTCAAAAGGAGAATATGACGGGAAAAAGTCATAAGAGAGTTGAGATTCAATCTACTAGGCCTCTTAAGATTATTCATTCATATTTTTTTGGACTGATGATACATCAATAAAAAAATTAGATTTATAATTCATCACTTTTATTGATAATTTCACTCATAATAAAAACATCATGCTTATAAAACATATGTTAAAGGTCGTGAGAATAATCAATTTTTCAAATAAGAATTTGAGAAAGAAATGGGGGTCTATATGAAGAAGTTGAGTGTCACCAACCAAGCAAGGTCATCATCCGAACTAGCACCAAACCCAGCCTATGAAATGGTCTAAAGGGAATTCCCAATCCCCACATTCTAGCAATAACTTCCCAGGTATCATTAATAAAACATGAGAATAGTTTACCCGATTTCACAATAATAAAAAGACCAAAAAAAATATATATAAATAAAAATTGAAAATAAACAACTAAAAATGGAACACATAATTTTATATATTTCAGTACCAACATCTAAAAAACCAGAATGTATATAAAAAGATAAAAAAATATCTATCCCTAAAAAACATCCACATGATGAAAGGAGCATCACCCTCAAGCCACCACCATCAAACCACACAAAAATACCACTAACAACCTGATCCATCATCTCCAAATGAATTTTCTTTACCTGTATCAAATATAACCAAGTCAACTTACACCAAAAGGTTTAATTAGGGTGTGATACCAAACCAAATAGGATTCCACGCACTAAAAAATTCCATAATATAAATATTATAAGATAAATAATCTTGCATGATTTATAAAAATAAATGTTAGAGATAATTTTATAGAAAAAAATTTTAAAAAAAACCAACACGCTTTGGAAACAACCACAAAGTATACCATATACTGACAGTAAGTGAAGTATCACCATAGATCACTAGTCCTGGGAGAACCCTCTATGAACTAGCTAGCAGCAGGACACTAGGTGTATCATATCTCAGTAAAGGGTTGTGTAGAAACCATAGTCACAACTTTCTCGTGCATGAGCCACTAGAAGGAGAAACCCCATGGACCAAGTGGTCCCCTACCATCACAATGTTTAGTTAGTGTTTTAACATCAATCTTGTTAGATGAAATTGGGATGAAAAACTTCCAAATCACCTATCATACAAGTCTTGGTCCGCCCACCTAGTTACCCATGTTTCCGTTTTGTGCTCATGTATGTTACACATGCCACATAACACATCATTTTCTTATCATTCAAGACAAACAATGGAACACTCACATTATTAAATCAATTTCACAACCAAAATCATATTTTAAAATAAAATTTACTTCAAAACCATTTCAAAACATGATTCTCACCACTTTCACAATTTATAAAACACACTCAAGAATCATAACAAGTATTTATATAACAAATGATCCTGATTTCATATAGAAAATGATTTTCAAACCCAAAGCATATTAAATATTTTCAAAAACTCCTTTTCCACCACACACATAAATCATAAAACATATCAAAATAATCAAGAAATCATAGTAAATTCATAATATAATTTTGATGTAAGGAATCACCTAACATGGGTATAGAAGCATCTGTAATCTGGTGAAAAACTCTAACCTCACCTCAACTACACCTTCAAGAAGCAAGATCAAACCATAGGCATCAAGAATAAATCCAAATAATCAAGATATGACCCTAAAATTTGAACCCAACCAGTAGGAGAAGAGAATCCCCAAAGAAAAATGGTTGAAAGCCTAGAACATATAAGGAATCAAGGAGAGAAGGTACTTTCTTGAAGAAATGAAGACGAATAACACAAAATATAGTGAAAAAAATGAATTTATAAGGGAGGGGGAGGATAGGCAAGCATGCCTAGGGTGAGAGATCCTATGTGGGAGAAAGAATTGATGGTTTAGGTCTTAACATAGGGGAGAGAGAAAACATATAAAACAAATTTTAATGACCTGGAAGGTTAGTCAAAACTGTTTGAAAAACCGTGTGGTGACCATGCTGCCTTCACTATACAAGTAGAACCTACCATGTAGTTACCCTACATTATCTAACTAACCATGCACTGGCTGTGCAGTAGCTGCTACCTCAAATTAGGCACCTACTACATGGGTACCTAGGTTGATGCGAATGGTCTAACTAACCATGTGTTGGTTGTGTGGTAGTTGCTGCCTCACCCATCCACCAACCACACGATTACCTGGGCAGGGGAACATGGTTACTACTAACCATGCGTCAACAGTGCACCACACACTTCCCACCAAAACCTTCAAACATTTCTCAAAAAACACAAATGAAACCCCAAGGGGGAAAATTAGACCAAAAATAAATAGAAAAAAGAAAAAAAAAAGAAAAATGAGGATGTGTTAATTCTCCCCACCCTGAAAATGCTTCGTCCCGAGAAATTCAACTCGAAGCATAATCAGAATGTAAGAACGAATATTCTTGCTGAAACAATGAATTTTTCTCCCAAGTATCATGAATATCACCACCATTCTAGAAAAGGACATGGACCAATAGAATATACTTCCTATGAAGCACCTTTATTTGGGAATCCACTATCTGCACTAGCCATTCAAAAACAGACAAATCGGGCTTTATCACCAATTCTTCCCAACTCAACACATGAGATGGGTATGGATTATACTTTTAAATTGGGATACATAAAATTTCTCATGAATTGACTTCAAATAAGACAGAAAAGATAACATGTATTTGAACTTTCCAATCCACCCGGTGATCTCCAAAGGACAGAAATACCTTAGCGTTAACTTCCCTTGTTTTCCCAAATGACGATGACCAAATTGAGGTTCCACCTTCAAGAACACCTAGTCACCCATAGGGAACTCAAGATCTCAGAAACTCTAATTGACATAAGATTTTTTGAAACTTTGATCTATCATTAACAACTTCCTAATCAACTTGACCTTCTCAAAAGTCTCTTATAATAAACCCGGTCCCAAAAGTGAGGTGCCAATCACCTCATCCCAACACAAAGGTGACCGACATAGCCGAACATAGATCACCTCAAGAGGATCCATTCAATTAGAGGACTGGTAGTTGTTATTTAAAGAAAACTTGACCAATCACAAACGGTTATCCCATGATCCTTCAAAATCCAAGACACATTACTGAAGCATGTGTTCCATAATATGATTTTCCTTATCTATCTGACCATTCGTTTAAGGATGGTATGTCATACTCATCTTGATTTGAAACCCCAATTCTTTTTGAAGGCCTCTCAATAACTGAGAGGTAAGATGGGGGTCTCTATTAGAAATAATTAATGACAAGACAATGTGAATCCTTACAACCTCTTGAACATATAACCATCCCATCACATCCAGTTTTTCTGAATATTTAATTGAAATGTAATGGGATGATTTGGAGAAACAGTCAATTACCCCCCAAAAAAAATCTTTTACCCAAGGTGTATGAGGAAATCCAAAAATAAAACCCATGGTGACCTTATCCCACATTCATGTAGGAATGGATAATGATTGAAGAAAACTGGAGGGCCTTTGACGCTCTCTTTTCACCTATTGACATGTATAGCACCTCGATACGAAGTCAGTTATATCTCACCTCATATATGGCAACCAAAACTGCCAACGTACATTATAATACATCTTGGTAGATCTAGGTTTAAAAACCCATTGAGACTAGTGTAAATTATTCATCACCACCTTCCTCAAAGATAATGACGCCGTAAAATGGTCCTTGAAACATAGAAATCACTCAGGAGACAAAGACCAAGCACAAGGTGTCTCCACACCATGAAGAAACTATGTAGAATACTAGAACAACTCATCACCAGGATGATCTTGCTGAATTAGCTCAAAAAGAGGAGTCAAATGAACACTATCCAAGAACACACCTCCAATATGCTCCTTGGTTTTCAATTGTAGCTGAGAAGAAATCCCCTTTAAGTTCCACTCATCCCTGGACTTCTTCAATGCCTGTACTAGATCCTTTTTACTCATGGTGTCAGCTATAGCATTACCCTTTCCTAGGGTATAGATGATATCGAAGTTGAATCCCTTCAAATATTCAATCCAATGGCATTGCCTCACATTCAAATCCCTTTGGGAGAAGATGTGGGGTAAGGTTTTATTATCAGTGTCGACCAAACATTTATCCCCAAGAAGAAAATAACGTCTTGTCTTAAGGGAATGAATCACCACTTCTAACTCCAAGTCATGAGTCAGGTAGTTGTTTTCATGTGGTCATAGTTAATGATAGCCATATGACACCACATGATCATCTTTCATAATCACACATCCGATTCCCATACCTAAAGCATTAAAATAAACCATTTATCCTTTTCCCAACTCTGGAAAGATCAAAATAGGTGAGGTATTCAACCTCCACTTCAGATCCTCAAAGGAAATTTGAAACTCTGGGATCCATTCAAACATCGCTCCTTTCTGGGTGAGCACTATCTGAGAATAAGTAAGCCAAGATAAGTCCCAAACAAATCTCTTATAATAACCACCCAGGCCAAGAAAACTCATGATCCCAAACACATTCTTCAACTTCTCCCACAACATAATTGCACTTATTTTATTAGAACCCACTGAAACCCCTTGATATAAGGAGAAACGGAACAAAAAATCAATTCCCTAATCTAGAAAGTTCATTTTAAAAACTTTTCATAGAGATGATGATCTCAAAGAGTTCCATGAATTATATGAAAATGATGATCATTATATTTCTTAGATCCATAATAAACTAGTATTTCATCTACTAATACCACAAAAAGTAATCTATATACTAGTTGAACACTCTATTCATAATATCCATGAAGACCTCTGTATCATTCGTCAATCCAAAAGGCATGACCAATTACTCTATATGGTCGTAGTAGCTTCGAAAATCCATTTTCATAATATCCACCTCTTTCACCAGGACTTGGTGGTAACGAGAACGCAAGTCTATCTTAGAGAACTACATATTCCCTTTCAGCTAATCGAACAAGTCACAAATTCAAGATAAAGGATACTTTTTTTGATGGTTACCTTGTTCACCTTTTAGTAATAAATATATAACCAGAGAGATCCAAAGCCTTATTTTAAAACAATACTGGGGTGGCCTAAAGAGATATGGTCAGGATAATTAATCCTTTGGATTCCAAATAATCTAGCTGTATCTTTAATTACGTCAAATAGGCGGGGGTTGTATGATATGAGGGAAGAAATATAGGTTGTGTCCCCGATGCAAAAACGATTGAGAACTCCACATCCCTCTCCAAGGGAAAACCTAAAGAGTCATATAGAAATACCTCTGGGAACGCATCCACTATCGGAGGTAATCCACCCTGAAGAACACAACTATCATCCTCTAACACAAGTGATAATAACTAAAAAACAATATTTCCTAACTCTAGGAGTGGAGGTCCAGCATAACCTGACCAAGGATCCCACTCTACAAGAAAAACTTGGGTACTCCCATCGGGTGCAATGAAACTTAATCATTTCCTATAACAATCAATATGAACTTGAAATCACACCATACAATCCATGAAAAAGATTACATAATATTTTTGCATATCCAAGACTAGGAAATCCCATTCTAGCTCGACCCCAGACACAGAGAGTGCACAAGAAGGTCACCTGAGACCCTTATCCCTCTTCTTACCCAACGATGTTAACAAATCCATTGAAAAATACATAACCTTAATTGGAAAGTTCAAAAAATTTACAAGATAGAAATATATAAAAGAAACTAAAGCACCGGTATCAAAAGAAAATAGATACTATAGAAGATTCAGTCAAAATAGTACCTATAACTTTTGAGGGCCCTAAATCTGGTCCCATTGGTTCTTGGTCCATAGTATGATAATTCCTAGTCTGTGCCTGGGTCTGAACTTATCCATTAACCTGTATCTCCACCCTAAACTAAATATGACTAGAAGTAGACCTTGTTCTTCCACCACGACCACATAAATGAGATCCCACATTCCTAGATGTCTCCGACTGAGTTGACAATCCCCTAGAAGCTATAGATCCCACCCCGCTATGGTATAGGCGCATCACCTTGTAAAAATGTTGCAAGTGTCCCATAGCTCGACATCAGTTATAAGGTTTGGGAGGTAATGCACAAGCAAGCAGAGTGTTCGCTACCCTCTCACTCTAATGGAACATAGCTGGCCCTACATCGGAAGCCACATATGAAGACTGTCAGGAAGGGTGTTCTTAACTATAACTTTCCTTTTTTCATTACTCAACTTGCTTACTTTTCTTCTCATATTAACTGATGCTTCCCATCACTAACATATCCCCAGAGGAACCAAACCTTCCCTTACATCTGATCTCCACCATAAAAGCTCGATTAATTACTTTAGAATAGGTCCTTAGATTGAATAGAAATACCTGAAAAAAGATATATGATCACAAACCCTTTTAGAACCTCTAAGCCTTCATCTACACATTGAAAACTATTTTGGTTGCATAAAAAACTAGCTTAGAGAAGTGGTTGGAATACTCTATTACTGATTTGTCCCCATGAACAAGATCCATAGATTCCTTGGATCTAGAATAGTCCAAGACTTCCGAAAATAATAATCATTGAAGATATCCTTAATGTTATTCCTGCTCATCTTCTCCTTCTTACCTGTTTGGACCACTGAGTCCCACCACCTCTGACTGGGACCTTCTTGAAAAAAATATGACACATTTCACCCTGACATCACTTATAGTGTAAAAGAATTAAAACATGTGCTCTATCTTCTCAAGCCACTCCTCCACTTCCTAAGGCTACATGCTACCTCAGAAGGAAGGACGTTTGTTCTTAAAGAAACTCATGGGATGTATCCTTCCGAAGACCAGATTCAGCTTCCCTGACTATAGAAGGACCATGACCCACTCCCAGTCCCATATCCTAAGGAGCCTAGACCACTACTTCCAATAGCCTCTGATCAATAAGAGATGGAGAAATATCCCTTAATTCTTCCAATGTTTTCAAGGGAATTCTATGGGGTGGTATATTGCTAAAAAAGGAAACAATCACAAGAAAACCATCAATATAGACAATCGTAAAATTCGCAACAATGAAAACAAATACATATATGACAAACTCATTATAACAATGTAACAATGAAACCAATTCATCCCCATCCAATTTATAATTAAATTTTGTAGCCTGTACATCCAACCTGGAGGAGAAGTCAAACAAGTATACCGACATCCCATAGCGACTCAAGATCTATCAAGAGGTGTGCTGTCCAGGAATCCTACTCACAACTAGAGCCTAAAGCCTTGAATTTACTATCTCCAGTCTATCTAGATTCATCAAAAATAACATGACCTAAAAGAAAAACCCCCTCTAACACCATTTATTCACGAACAAAGCTTGGTCATCATCCGAACTGATGCCCAACCCGATCTGTTGCATGGCTCGAAGGGTGTTCCCGACCCCCATGGGTTGGAAACAGTGATTTAGTGTCATTAATATATCATGGTAATGGTTTAATGGGTTTCAAAATAATAAAACAACCAACATAAATATATAAATCAAAACTAAAAATCAATAACAAAACAGTGAATACATAATTTTCCAAATTTGAGTTACAACTTTTAAACAAAAACCAGAAAGACTACGTAAAAAAGGAAACATGATCTATCCCACAAAAACTACCACATGATGAGAGGAGAATCACCCTCAAAACACAACCATCAACCCACACAAAGAATACCTCTAACAACCCAATCCACAATCTCAAAATGCCTTTCCTTTACCTATGTCAAACATAACCAAGCCTACTTACACCCAAAGGTGTAAGTTGGGAGTGATCCAAAGCCTAGTAGGATTCCCACCAATAAAGGATTACATGACATTAACACTATAATATAAATAACCATTCATGTTTTATAAAAATAAATTCTAGACATAATTTTATAGAATTTTTTTAAAATAAAACCATGCTTTATTTTGAAATAACCACAAAGTATACTATATAATGATGGTAATTGTGATGTAACCATAGATAACTAGTCTTGGGAGAACCCTATATGAAATAGATAGTAATGGGACACTAGGTATAATGTATCTGAGTGAAGGGTGGAATAGAAGCAATGATCACATATTTCTCATGCATAAGGCACTAGGAGGGGATATATCATGGTCCTAGTGGTATCCAACAATCACAATGTTTATTTAGTGTTGTAGCATCAATCCAGCTAGAAAAAATCATGATTAACCACTTCCAAATAATAGAGCATACTAGTCCTAGTCCTCCCACCTAGTTACCCAGGTTTTCCATTTGTGATCAAGTATGTTCCACATGCCACATAACACATCAGTTTCTTATAATTCATGAAAAATAGTGTAACACACACATTATTCCATTACCTACACACCCAAAACCCTCTTTATAATCAAATTCACACTAATTTCAAAAAATTCTTCACATTACTTGAAAAATTTAATTACCCATAGTCACTATTTATAAAACACCCTCAAGAATCACAACATGCCTTTACACAAGAAATGAATCCAATTTCATATTGAAAACCATTTTCAAACCAAATTCATATTAAATACTTTCCAAAAATCCTTTGGAACCACATACATAAATCATAGAACATATCAAAATACTAAATCAAGAATATTAAATTCATCAACTAATTTTTAATCATGGAATCACCTACCTTGGTTGTAGAATCTTCTATAATCTAGTGAGAAACTCCAACCGCACATCAACCACAACATTAGGAAGAACGATTGACCTCTACGAATCAAGATTAAATAAAAGGAATCAAGATATAACCCTAAATTTGGTACCCAACCCACTAGATAATAGAAACCCTAAAGGAGGGAAAAAACCATAGAATAGAGAAGGATTCAAGGAGAGAAGACACGGACTTGATGAATCAAGGAGGAATCACACCATATCTAGCACAAAAATGAAGCTCTAATGTAGGGTAAGGAGAGGGAGGCATGACTTGTATGAGGAATCTTGAGTGGGAGAGAAATGTTATGGTTTAGGGTTTAAAATTGGGGAGAGATAAAACATAAAAAAACAAATTTTAATGACATGTACATGATGAATGGTTAGTCTGGAAGGTTTGAAAAACTATGTTGTGACTGTGTTTCCTTCACTATCCAAGAAGAACCTAATATAATGTTACCCCACATAGTCTTACTAACCATGTGCTGGCCGTATGGTAGATTCTCCCTCAAATTGGCCACCTACCATGCAAGTACAAGGGCATAGTTGCACGGTCTGGCTAACCGTGTGTCGACCATGTGGTAGTTTCTGCATCTCTAAGCCACCTATCATATGACTACCTGGGAAGGGGTTCATGATTACTACTGACCATGCACCAATTATGCACCACACACTACCCAACAAAAATTTCACACTTTTATCCAAAAACTCAAAAGAAACCCCAATGGGAAAAATTAGACAAAAAATAAATCGAAAAATACCTCAAAAGAAAAAAGTGGACGTGACATTGAGAATCGATAATGGTACTGAATTCACAATAAATAATTTTGAAAATTATTTGAGAAATCACGGTATCAAAAATATGTATATTTCATTCAATAATCCACAAAAAATATTGAGCAAAATAAATAAATAATTGAAGTTTGGTGGAAATGGGAAGAAGCATGTTAGAAGAATAAAATATTTTAATGTTCTATTGGAAAGAAGCTATTATCACTATTATGAATGCTCAAAATATATTCTTATTGAGACCAAAAAACTAACATGAATTATTATGAAATGTGGTATAAAAAAGCTTCACTGAAGTGCTTCAATGTTTTTGGAACTCAATGTTTACTAAAAATGAAAAATCCAAATCTAGGGAAATTTGATGAGAAAGACGAGGAAGGGATTTTTTGGGCTATTAACCCAATGAAAGAAGTTATAAATATTGGAAGAAATGATTTAAAAGGTTTGTTGACTCATATTAAGTGAATGTAATTGAAAATATAAATTCATTAACAATTTTTTTTGGGAATGATGAGGGGGGTAATGTGTAAATTTCTAATAATAATAATAAAAGTAAGTGAAAACATCCTTATCAATATTAAGGGGAATCATGGGATGAGGAAAGTTTAGATGAGAAATAATATATGAAATTTTATACCATAAAAAAACATGATGAGCCTAAAAACATTATTATAAATTAGAAGGCTCTATTTAGGACAAGAATAAAGTTGATGTTAGAAAATAAGACTTCACTTATCTCAAAATTTAAACCATAATTGGTTCTAGAATCTATTCAACACAATTAATTATTGGATGATATGAATGAAGAGATGGATCATATTGAGAAAAATGAAATATGGGAACTCGTTCCATGACCGGTAAATAAAAATTTTATCGGAAAAATTTGGTTTTATAGATACAAATTGAATGATAATGGAGAAACTTCACGAAATAAATAAATACTTGTTTGAAAAGTCTATTCCCAGGTGTAACGTATGAATTATAATGAAACTTTTACGCCAGTTGCAAGATTAGAAACTGTTAGAATATTTTTATTAGTTTATGCATATTAGAATTAAAGAGTTTATCCGATGGATGTAAAATTATATTTCTTAAATGGTGATATTGAGGAAGAGTTGACATTGAACAACCATGTGGTTTTCCACTTTATAATGATGAAAAAATGGTTTGTAGATTGAGGAAATCCATGTATGGGTTGAAAAAAAACTAGTGTGACTGATATTCAAAACCCGATATCTATAAGAAAATGTTGAATTTTTATAAATAAAAGGTTGAAAGTAACTTATATGTGAAAGAAGTTAATTACAAAACTATATTTTTTAATTTATTTTTGGATGATATAAATTTTACTAGCAAGGAAGAAATATTTTGTAAAGAATTTCCAAAGGAAATGAAAAATAATTTTTAAATGTAAATTTTTGTAGAATTAGATTTATTCCTTGGATTAAAAATTCAACAAAAAAAGTACATTTTATTATATAAAATAAATTCTTAGATAAAGTTTCCTGGTTATACTACTACTGATTTCACTAGAGACTTTAATGATTGAAAATAAACCTCAATAGGAACATTTTTCTTGGGTAAAAGTTATCTGAATTTGCATAGTAAGAAACAAAGTTCAGTAACTTTAAGAATGACTGAATTTGAATATGTTGTAGATACTTAGGATTGTAATAAAATATTTTGGATGAAATTTCAGTTGGAAGACTTTAATTTGAATATTTCCAAACCATTCAATATACATTGTGATAATCAGAGTGCAATTGATCTTTCTAAAAATCATGTCCAACAATCAATATCAAAACACATTGACATAATGTTTCAATTTATAAAAGAGAATGTTGTTCAGCCTCCTCCCTTGATTGCCTAAACCATGTAAAGAAGGAAACCCACCGTGTTTTGGATTATGTTGAAAATAGGGTTAGAAATTAACTAACTTTTTACTTTGTAATATGTCTTTACTTATCATTATTTAATAAATCTAATGTTGGGGTAATCATAGAATTGGTGAGAGAAAATGAAATTTGAGAGGAAATGATAAAAGTGAGGGAGAGTTTATCTTAACATGGCCACAGAATTTTATTGTCATCGAGGGATGGAATTCCTTAAAAAACATTAAATTTTCCAGTAGTGTGGGGTTAAGACACTCTCTTTTGAGAAAGGATACATTTTGATAAAAGTTTAAAACCCTCGAGTTGTTTACAAAAGTTTAGTTGAAAAAGAATCTATGATATGGAAAATCAATTTACAAGTCTTGTCAACAAATATAATGGGGGATATTGAAAAAAATTTATGACAATATATTTCAACAAATGTATTTTATTTTATAACAACTAACATTTTTTAAGATAATGTTTTTGTTATTTAGGGTCAGACCAATTCCATCACAATGAGTTTTCATAATAAATATGAAAGTTATTGAATGCTTCTGAATCCAAAGAGAAAGGGAGAGAACATGTTTATCCTTAAGAAAGTTTTTTTTCAAACACAGGTTTTTGGACATAGGTTATCAGAATGAGCTAGAAAAAATAAAAAAAGTCTTAAAACATTTGAAGTTTTTGGCCAGAAACACCATTATTATCAAGTTCATTGGTATAAAGTTAAGGATCTATCAGACATGGTGTTTGTTAGAAGTTAAGAAGTTACAGGGTGAGGAAGCTATAATGTTGGTGATTTTTTTTGAAATAATACGGTGAATTTAGTAGTTAAAAAATCTTCATACTTTCTAAAATCAAATCAAATAATGATTTTCTAGTCATGAAGTTTTCAAAAATCATGAAAACTATCATGATTACTTAATTTGAATAAATTGAGGAATCATAAATATTTTATCAGTTCCAGAAACATAGAGATAAAAGTTCAGATCCAGAAGTACCAGACTGAGGCATTCTCAAAAAATCATAATGTGTAAAGATGGTAAAGTTTAATGTTTTTCAAATTTTATGAGTGGAGTCATCATTGTATGAAAAACATCATAATGATAATTCCATCATAATGATAATTCCATAATTATGAGTTTTTTTAACCATACTGACTCTAATGAGGAAGATCAATTGGATTAGTAATATGCACTGGTTCATCAAATGAATGCCACACATCGATAACACATCCAATTAAGTGCATTCGAGTGATCAGAGTTTCTAATATCGATCCATCAATAGGAGACCAGTTATGAAAAGAAGTGAAGATTCTAAAATATTTGTGTTTTCTTGATAATAAAAAAGGGAGAGTTCAAGTTTTCAATCAAATAAGATAGTGACACTAATAAGTAACCTACTAAGGATGTTCATCATAATGATCTGAGGAAGATGTTTTGATCATAATGAGTAGTGGAAGATAGTATGATCCTAATGAGATGAGAAAGAAAGGCAGATCATTATGATCTGATAAGGAAAGATAGATTGTAATGAGCAGACAAACCTAAAGATAAGGGATTTATATCAAATTGAAGAAATTTAAGTTTGTTCAAGAAGACTGATCTTAGATAAATCTTGCAAATGTTTTAAGAATTCAATGTTGAATCATAAATGAGAGTGATTTATAGAGTTTTAAAATTTGAGTATACGGGAGAAGTTTTTCAGTTTCCCACCTTTTCTTTTCTGAGCCTCCTATAAATAGAAGAAAAGTTTATTCAAATTTTTTAACTTTTCACCAAATAGGAAATTATGGATCACTGAATAATTTGAGTGAAAGTTCCTTTCAGACATAAATCTCACTGGAATAATGTACATTTGATGTTTTTTATACTATTCTCAGAAACGTCGTATTGAGAAGATCGTATTGGGTCGATCAGACCGAGGAAGATCATACTGAGTCATTGAGAAGAGTTAGATAAGTAAAGATTGAGAAAGGTAAGATCATATTGAGTAAATTAGACTAAGTGAATCGGACTAGGTTCATTAGACTAAAGTCCATCAGACTCAGGGTCATCAGACCCAGGAACCTTTATGGAGTAGTTTGAACAAAGTCATTATTCTTTGGTTTTGTCTCAAGTTTTTATGATAAAAATTTATAAATTGATGGGAGTGAGTATAATATTTTCTATTAGGAGATAGATGGTGTGTAAAGAAAGTTAGAATAAATTGTATTCACTTCTTTGTAATAGTGAATTTCATAGACCCATGGTATTGGATAGAGAAAGGATATAGTTTCTCACACTGAGGTCAAACCCTGTAAATATCATGTGATTTACTTTGTTTCCTATTTTTTGGTATGCATGTGTATTCAAAAAAATATGGTAAGGATATGAACTTTTATAGTTTTAATGGGTTATGTTTTAAAAATTATTGAAAATAATAAAAAGTGAACAACTGATTAAACCCCTAGTTGTTATTCGATCCTTTGGAACTTCAAGCTAGAGAACCTTGCTGTTGTTACCTCCATAGGGGGTACAACTGTAATGGTTGATCAGGAATAGGGTCTCCAACTATATAATAACTTCCAATAGAGGTCAATCACCCAAGAACCCAATGGCCACAACCTCCACACACAAAAACAAGACATTCCAGATCCTCTAGAAGGCATATGAGAACTACCATCCCCAGTGAAACAGGGTAAAGAAGGCATAAACAGACTCTCGTTTTTTTGAATCTTCATCTAGACATGTAGCTGAGAAATCTTGTCAATAAATTATCTCCACGGAGATTCCAAGTGATTCCCTAGAATGTTGAACCAGTTATAGACAACCCCCTCTCAATAACATCAACCTTTTCAATCGCATTGATATGTGTTATAAACATGAATGTGGTGGCCATGAATTGGATCCATTGATGTAAAACCTCCTTTGAATTCCTCTATAATTATTCTTTATCCCATAGAATCTCAAAAGAATAATGAAAGAGAATATTTTATCAAATACTAAATTCCCCCACACTATAAATATACTCTAGGATAGTATGGATTTTTGAATATAATACACCTTTATGATATATGAAACAATCTCAGTTTGAAACATATCATGAAATTGCTCCCATTAAATAATTGATTCCTCAGGATCCCTGTGGAACAAGAACCCCCACCATTGACCTATCCCACATGGTATAGTAAAAACCAACATATCCAAGTGCTCATTCAATGTATGGATCTAACTAAAGTAAATTTATCTCATTTCCAATTAATCCATAGTCTATTTATTTTAAATGTAGTCCTCATTGGTTTTAGGAACTAAAATTGAAACTCATTGAGCATTATCCACTAAATTCATTTTCATTGATTTCCACTATGCAATGGTTTTTTGAAACGTCTTGATGAATGAATTTGGTATGAAATTTATTAGAATATTGACTTATAGACATACCTATAAATTAGTAAATAGCTAAAGACTCCTAAACTAAAATATTTATTTTTTTATGTTTAATTAATTGAGATTTAGTAGACTTCCCACTATCCAAAAAATTTAAACACATGTTTAAATGACCAGTATGCAAGATCCTAACCCAAGTCTCAACCCCATAAGTAGTATCACTTCACTTAGCATGTTTATTAAACTTATGGTTATTTTATCAGATCACATGGGGGCCTTAAACCCCATTTACTAACTGGTCTCCCTTACTTATGTCACATGATAAGTAATTCTCATACTGTTACCCTAATAAACCCTGATATACTCACTAGTTTCTATATAAAAAATCCTTCCTATCACCAAACCATACACTATGATATAACTATACCATTGACCCCCTTTCATTGGTAACTCACCTGGGATGGTATTAAAGAAAATGATTAGCCTTAAAACCCACTTTTAATAGGATACATGCTAAAAACTAGCACCGAGGGTATACAATGCATACAAATGGTAGGAATTACCCATAATATATAAATATAAGGACAAGATATAAGATGAATTCCTCCAATATAATCCCAATCAAAAATTAATAAACAACCTTAATACATAAATGTAATATCATACATGTGAAAAAAACTAGAAATACTAACAAATCCTTTGTAGTGACCTATCAATTCCAACAAATTTTGAACAACTCCATGATCTAGTAACACCCAACTCAACCACCAACCAGCTCTTAAATACCTAAAAAATAGTTTTTATATATAAATATATTTATAGAGTGTCCATAAATTGATACCCAATTGGATAATTCCTAAAAAACTCATGATAATTTGAATGAATAATAATAAAACCTAGTGAATAAACAAGGGAAACCAACTCATTACCTAAATAAGATGAACTATATCCTAACATCACCAAGGATCACTCACTATGTGACTTATAGAAATAGTTAAAATTATATCAAAATCATAAATATTTTAAATTTACCCCATATCCACTTGATAACTATTTTTTACTCTCATTCCCCAACTCCAAACATATTGTGTTACAACCCCCTACATAAGTCAAAATACATTTAATGTATGCATAACTCATATATTTATTATCTATAACCCTATTAACACATATATCAACCACATATCACAACATATAAAACCTTTTAACAAGTCTAAGAGACATCAAAACCTATGAATTGTGAATTATACCTTAATCCATCAAAACCCATGAAAGTACACCTATGGTAACTATGGTTAGTACAAAAAAAACATTTATATTATATAAATTAATTCAATTATAGACCACACAGACACATATAGTAACACTTAGAGCCATAAAAACCTGGTCAAACATGAACCATATAACTTAATCCATTAAATCACGAATATGCATACCCATAATGCTATGTCTTATGGGAGAGTGGAAAATAGGGTGAAGTTATCTATCATTTACCACACATATATGGAAGTTAGGGAAACCACTTAGAACCCAATACATCTAGGGCTTGTCTTCTCGCATGACTTTGGTGGTAGTGTGTATGAAATTGGAAAATATATTGAATATTTTATCATACAACGAACTACGGGAAACTACCAAGACTTAGACTCAAATTGAAGCTATCATCCCACATGACACATGGATTCCACTACCATGTTCTAGGGGAATATATATCATAGAGTCATAAAGGCATCAAGATATAATTTTAGATAATCATTTTCATGTAGTAATTTAAAATTACCAACCTTTCATTAATTCCATTATAAATTCTAGTTTAATCGTTGAATTTCATTATAAAACAAGATAATTTTATAGTTCACATTTCAATTTACTGATTCTATTCTATGAACATAGATAACTAATACAACCATCCCATGATTCTTATATAATTAATAAAATAATTAACAACATTAATAACACACAATCCCATGAGTTTTTATAATTTATATACTATTCTATAATTTGGGTATTATTGGAATCAAACAGAAATACTATAATGGAGAGACAATCATGATGCATAGGCCAAAAATAATAGGTAGTAGGAAATCCCAAAGAACAAAAATCAAGAAACCAACCATAAAAAATAAAATAACAATTAAAATTAGGAAATCCTAGCTATCAACTAGTTCAAATAAACTATTCAACAGTTCTAAGATAATCATCTAGAAAAAAAAATCACAAATCACAACATACACCACCTATCTAGGAAATACAAATCCCACAAAAAAATTATAGAAAGGATCTACCATCCATGATCACACATATATTGAAACAAAATGTATTTTCATTACTATATTGAACTAATTGATTCATTAGGAACATGATTCAACAATAATCAACCAAACATCAGAAGATAGAAATTGTTAGGAGTAAATCACAAAATTTTATTGAGAAATACTTTTATATTCAATTATTTTTAAGTAAGTGAGGTTATTAAATTCCACATGCCTCATTCATTATCTTCTTTTTTGAATCATATTTACAGTTTTTATCAAATTTTAATTAAAATATCCATTCTAAAGAAACATAAGTATCATATTAATCAATTTCACAATATATATAAGATATCAAGAGGCACCCAATATAGAAAAAACACTGAATGATCACAAAATCCCATTCCAATTAATTTTCATTTCAAATTATGAACTTCATTAAGGTCAATTATACCACTAAACAAAGAAGATAAAACATTTTTATCCCATAACAATTCATAAATAATGAGAGGTAAATAATCCTCTACCTCAAGTGGAAAAATTCATTGTTCAATAGGAAATGTAGGAATAAACCATGTATATCTTCCATAACTCATAACATAAAGAATCCATGACCCTAGAGATGTCATACCACCATGAATCCACCATGAACCCTCGTGATAAACCCTGTGAAAATTGAGTTAAAAAAACATCCATATCATAGAGAAAGTACTAAGGAGAAAATAAAAGAAAAAAATAATAAGAAAATGGTAAATCACATTAGATCACAAAAAAAATTCCCTCAAGATTCTAGTGGATAATTCCTATAAAATCAGATCAGAAGTCTATGAATAAGGTCCCTTAGTAACCTAGGGTTCAAATGATAAGGGAGTAAATAATATTATTTCAAAGGTAGGAACTTATTTATAAAATAGTATTTTTAATAGGATTTTCACTTAACACCCCAATCCACATCACATTGGTTAGGGATTACACAAAAATATGACCTTGGATGGAAGGATACACCACAGAGGACATAAACTTTATAATTCATCATGAAATCCTTCAGTATATCCCTCTTTTTAACCCCCAATAAAACCCCAATATTATACCCCATCTATTAGGCTATGGGAAAACCCATATATAATTTCTATACTATTGGGAAAAAATCCCTCAAGGTAACATTGAAGTATTTTTGGGTTGATTGTGTTTGTTGACAAAGTAGGTTTCCATGGAGAATTGTCGAGTTCCCGAGAATTTTTTGACAATACTTGTTGACAAAGAACGATGACGAAGGAAAGGACAATCTGGAGGCGGTAAAAAAGATTAGTACAAGGTGGCGCTGTTTCCCAGTGTTTGCCAAATTTTTGGGGTCCAAAATTTGGAGTTTGGTGAGCATCGCGAAAATAGGATTTCCATGAAGATCATATTTTTATATGGAAAATGCATGAGTTTTGCGAAGATGGGATGCATGGATTGGATTTCACGAAGGCCAGAAAAATGGAGGCGGTGATGCTTCACGATTACGTCAAAGCTTCGCGAACGGCAGAGATGAAGCACATCGTGGAGGTGAAGGGCTTTGCGAGGGAGCTTCGTGGCGAAGGCGCGAAGGAATGTTGACGGCGATTCTTCGTGATTACGATGAGCTCCACGAACAGAAAATTACCGTGGTGCTTCGCGATTTTGACATAATTCCGGCGGAAACTTAGGAGCTTAACGATTTGAGATTTCGTGGTGTTGAATTCACGTGGAGAGTTCGAGGGTCGGTGGAATTTCCTATAAATAAAGGCCGAACCCCTCGAGAGAAGTAGAGAGAATTTTCAGAGAAGATCTTTTGCTCTCGGACTGCGAAGGTGGTTCGCGTAGCCAGTGTGCTTCCCGAAAGAGGAGCTTTGCAGCGGCTATTGTAGCTCCGAGAAAGTTGTGATCTCTGTGTTGGCTTTGTGAGCATCGCAAGGGAAGTTTCTCTACAACATCTTGAGCTTCGCGGGAGTGCTTCGTGAGAGTACTTCGCGAGAGAGCTTTGCGAAAAGGCAGGAGCTTCGTGAAGGCTTGTTTGAGATTCACGAAATTGGAAGCCTTGCGAAGTAGGGTTCTTTACGAAGGTACTTTCCAAAGGTATTTGCCTAGTGGTCAGAGGCAAAGTGGTATTCATCTATGGATGAAAGTTGGACTTCAACAGAGCATCTATCAACAGTTGAAGATGCATTATTTCATGAAAATTAAGAGACCTACAGGTCTATAAACTGTGAGTGAATCCCTTCCAAGAGAAGTGATCTTAGGAAGAGGAAGAAGGTGATCCTCTCCACCGGTAGTGAGCCAGAGAGAGAGAAACAGGGATTGACCCTTGAGAAAGTAGTGAGCATACCCTAAACCTTGTAAAGGCAGTGAGCCTGGGCATAGAAGTGATCTAGACCGAACCTTGTGAACATTATTGGCGGTGAGCCTTAGTGGATTTGGTACAACGGCACATCGCTGTTGTATGCTCCTTGGACGTAGCCCAGTGCGGGTGAACCAAGTAAAAATCTCAATGTCTTCCTAGTCGCTTCCCTACATTGCATTCAAAGGATCATCATCAGACAAACCAGAAAAGAACTGATCATAATAATCGCACAAGAGCAAACAAAGTGACCATTGTAATAAATTAGTCAAGATCCAGTGGGGCAGTAAGAACATTGAAACAGAATATCCATACCCTGATTCACCCCCCTCTCAGGGTATATAGGCCCCTATTGGCCCTAACATATACCGTTCTTAAAATCAATATATTTAGGCTCCTAACCCTTTAAACTATATTAAACAACTACTACCACTACACCAAAAGATATACTTATTTGATAAAGTCAAGAACCCCAAATTGGAGACACACTATATGGATAAAATACCTAAATTATAGATATCTTTCAATAAGTAGAATGACCAAACTATTCACATAGTCTATATGATTTATCCCAATAACCATTCCACCATACCTATTATATCATAAATTCTAGCTCAAAAAACACTCCAAAAAATCCATCCAA
Source organism: Viscum album (assembly GCA_963277665.1). Lineage (NCBI taxonomy): Eukaryota > Viridiplantae > Streptophyta > Magnoliopsida > Santalales > Viscaceae > Viscum > Viscum album. The sequence goes on along the minus strand of OY728158.1, from coordinate 1,853,433,824 downwards.
TTCTTAAATAATTCAAATCACCCAAAAAGGTAATGTAAGTGCATGATAAAAACTGATCCCATACACCATATATTTTTTCATTTGATATTATCTTGAAATTATCAGGCATGTTATAAAGATCATGTAACATCTCCCCCTTCACCTTATGGCCACCCTTATAAATGTTGTCAGGTTTGTGATAAATTTCTTTTATCAATTTATAGTTCACTAACTTTATATAAATATTATTTTTTTATTACACTCGAGAAAATATTTTGGTAATACAAACCATCATTCAATACTTTCATATTTATTTACTTTATCTAAAATCAATAGGATCTCTAGATTGTATTCTATGAATTATTGCTGGAAAGAAATTAATCCTGAGAGACCGTAAATGTGATTTAATTATACAATTCAAAATATGATAACTGCAACTACCAAAGCCTGAAAATTTTTATAATTTAAAAAATTATTCATATAAATATAGATTGATAAATAAATTCAACAAGATTTATCTTATGGTTCATATACCAATTTTGTAACCTGAGGTCCCAAATACACCCTAAGAGGGGGGGGGGATGAATTACGATGTCCCAAAATTTATTCTTAAATAAAACTTGGTTGGATCATTTAACCTATTTTTTGGAAACAATTTAAATCTATCACACAAATAGTACAACAACACAATGAAAAAATCGAAATGAAAAGAGCCTAAACCTTGATATTTTACTTGGTTCACCCGCACTACACTACATCCAATGATCACATATCAATTATGTGATGATATGAATAATAACCACTATGTAACATGTAACACAAAATGATTTTATTTATATTTTAAGTGAATATTTTATTTGATATCATTCCCCATAGACAACCCCATGCATAAATAGAACATAAAATAAAAATACTTAAATATGACCTTAATAACTTAACCATTGATTTAGTGAGTATGTGTAGGGAAATATAAATTATGAAAAAATATATAAATATTGTATATAGTTACCAATTTATTTCAAACATAGATATCAAATATTTTTAGATGAATACTCAGAAAATTAGACAAACCCATGACTAAGGAACATAATATTTTAGTTCCTTTTCATACTAGGTACACAATCATATAATTTGGTGAAATATACTCAATGTTTCCTACAAAGATCATCCCATTTGGTACTCCTCATGGAAATAACCTACGTAAAAACTTTCTTCAAAACCTAGGAAAGAGAAACATAAGAAAGTGTGAGATCAGATGCTTAGTAAGGATAAAAAATGGGGTACATAAACATAACAAGAACATAAGGCTATGAGAACATGAGAAAAACATTGGAAAATCATATCCTACATATCAAAGATGAAAATCTTGAGTCATGGATTAAATATTCTCATTTCATAAGACATGAACCATAAGAGAATCAATGATGTTGATCCATGAGATCATAACACTATAAAAAGACATTGATTTTTGGAAAACACATATGAATAGAAAATATTGTGTTAAGGATACCCACCCAGATATTCATAACATGTTATGCTTGGGCTAACAACTTGTGTACCTTCTTGAGTCTTGGGATGACCTCACATATACGCTATTTCAGGATAAGGATAACCATTTATATACCCTTATTTTCTATATTGGGTTAAAAACCCTTGCATCCTACATTTTTTGGGTTTGGGATAACCACCTATGTACCCTTCTTTTGGGATTGGTCTAGCCACCCGAGTACACTATGAACACTTAAAAAATTTATCGTTACCCAATGCATTGGAAAGAGATATATTTTATTCCCCTCACATGATTAAAATCATATGTAATTGTGAAACAATATCATAAAGAATTAATCATATAATAAACCATGAAAATAAATGGGTTTTATAAACATTTCATCATATCATAACCTGTGGAAGAGAAATAGGTTTCATAATAATCCTGGTGTAACTCATGGAAAAGAAATTAGTTTTCTAAGAATCTTATCATGGTATAACCCATGGAAGAGAAATAAATTTCTTAAAAATCATTCCCTTGGAAACATAAACCATTCAGAAATGTATGTGTGTGGTATCCTTGGATCATATCCTTAATAAAGAACAGGTAACATCAATAGTTGTAATCCTAAATGGAAAATGATTTTTATCAATCATTTAAAACATTTTTTCAGAAAATATGTTTTGTTTAAAAATTATTTTAAAAACATAATGTTTTTGAAAATCTATTTCATTGAAAATAACCTTTAAATCATATAATGGAAGATTTTAAAAATCGTTCAAAATATTTATTGGGTGAAATAACATTTCTATTTTGAAAAAAACTTTTTATAACACAAAACATTTTTAAAAAAATATTCATTGAAAATTAATTGAAAAAATTAGAAAAAAATCTCCAATAAATAATTTCCAAGATGAATGAAATTTTCATTCAGGCTGTACACATTAAGAAAATTATTCCTTTCACATTTTTTATTAAATAGAAAATGATAATGGTTTGGAAAACGACATGAATATTCCTTTAAACAAATTCATAAAAATTAAAAAATGGGTAAATATGTATTTTAAAATTCATAGGATAATAATAATACATTTTTTTAAACACTTTCAGAAAAAAATGGTTTTGTAAGAAAATGGATTTTAGATCAATGGGGGAAATAAAGTCGAATTTTATTCAAATAAATCTGAATTATTTTAATTACTAAAGTTTAAGAAAATGGTAGTATTAATTGAAAAATAATAATAATAATGGGATGATAATAAAATCAATTATTTTCTTTAGAGATGGATCATATTATTTTATCATCCAAAACATAATAATAAATAATCCTAATAAACCATGGGATAATAACATAAAAAATTTACCAAGGTAGCTTTGAATCGTTATACCCATGAAGGAAAAATATAAAATGAAACCTAAAAAATAGTTCGGATAAATAAATTCATGATATTTCATGTCATTGGGGTTGTATATACAACTCATAAAATAAAATAGGTGTATAACATAACATATGTCTCAAAGAAGAAAAATTGAGACAAAAAGTCCAAACCCATTAGCCATCTTTTGAATTAATCCACAATAAATAATAACATAAAACGAAACCTTAAATATAATTAATGAAATTTTATTCTGGATATGACATGTCAATGGGAAAGTATATACACCACACATAATAACTTAGTGCTGAATTTTCATATGTATCTCTGAAATAAAAGGGAGACTAGAAATCCTTTACCTTACGCCTTGACTTTCATCATACACATTTAAACTTCTTGTATAATAAAAATAAGTTAATTGAAAATCAATTATATTACCATATTAATATATATAATACCATATTTGGTTTTATTATGACCTTTAATTACTCATTTAATAACAATTACATTTTAAAGTCATGCTTCAGGTTATAACAGTTTAGTTTTTCATGTATCTTGTGACTTATTTATTTTTTGGTCCTATTATTTAAATATTAGTTTAGTTATATCCAGAATGTTTAAAATGATATAAATATAATATATATTCATTATATATTTATTCCTATTAATCCATAAAATTTAGTGATAAAAAATGAAAAGCACCATTCATGGAGAAGGCAGGTTGTACATATGCATGAATGTTGTTTCCATTTATTTTCTCAGATTTAAATAAATACAAGTAAATGATATAATTATATTAACATTAAATAATATTTTTTATGTTTTATATATCACATATTTTCATTAAAAAATCGTTATTACCTTCCATGTAAAGTGTGAATGAATCACACTACTTCATGAGGCGGTAGTTAGCCGTACACATGAGAGACGTTATCGTATACCTAAAAATATAAATTATGAAGGTATGTGTGATATAATAATTAAAGAAGAATAATAATATCAGAAAAATCATATATGAAAAATAAATCCATCATTTTTTCCACCATGAAATGTGGAAATAGAAAAATAAATGACATCACTACATGAGGCGGTAGCCCGTCGTACACATGAGTAATGATTTCGTTTCCCATTTCAAGGAAGTGGAGATAGTTGTAGGTCATTCCCTTAACATAACCAAATATTAGTATTTTTAAGATACTGATATTATTATATCATCATGTTATAATAATAATTCAAGGAATTGGGGGATCAAATAAAGAAAAAATGATCGTTGTAGAATGTTACGTCTTCTCCAAGTATCATCCTTTGGTTTACACCCAATGTCTTCCCAGGTAGACTTAATGTAAAAAAATAATGCTTCTAGGATGAGAGGGTAATTTTTTCTTCCAGTTATTTTGGAATGTATTGACCAATCTAAAATGGTTTGAATGTAATAATTGTAGAGGAAAAAGGGTGGCCATTTATAAGTGTGGTTAGTGTCATAATTTTAATTTTTTTAAAAGTGATAATTCCAACAATGTTTTTTTCATGTCACGTGTAGTGACACAAACCTAGTAATCCTATATATAGTGTCTAATACAATTACATTTTATTTATTAAAAAGAATCAAATACTAAAGTATTGGTCACTTTATCAGTCCTGGTAGTCAAGACACATATATCAGTATTACATTACACTTGGAACACAAATTACAAAATACAATTTTTCAATAAAAACTTTATTCCATCTAGTATATCCTCGTGTATATTTCTTATTAAACTTCATGGAATAATAGGGAAAGGTAAAAAATAAGTTTAATATCAAATTCCCAGTAAGGTTTATGTATAATAGAAATAATAATGAATTGATGAGAATAATAAATATGGAAAAGTAAATAGATGAACACACATTCCATGTAATAAATAAACTAAGAGGAAGTTCGTAAAAAATATCAAAAGGTAAATAATTGAAAACAAATTAAATTTAAATAAATGGTTAAGGAATAATTAATATGGAAGCATAAATAACCAAAAATGCGTTCTATGCAATCAACAAACTAAGACAGAGTGCGTAAATAATATGGAAGAGAAAATAATTGGACACACATGTTGTTTAAATAACTGGATAAGACCTAATTAATATGGAAAGATAAAAAACCAAACACATATTCTATTTTATCAAAATTATAATTAAATTAATCCATATGTTTTTTTCATAGTAAAAATATCATGGATAATAATGACAAATAAATACTAAATGAAGAGAATTATTAATTATTGCATGTCATGTTTCCCAGTCACATGATACCTTTACCATCAAGATATATCATCAAGAAATTTTAATAAATACTAGGTAAAAACCTTGTTAGATTAGTCTACCCAACTGATTCATCCCTTGAGACTGCTGATGCATCGAGGTACTTGCATTAATCAGTCCACAACCTATGTCTTGCATGTCCAAATAATTACATATATATCTGATAATCTATCTAATTCGAAAATAACTTTCCTCATAAAATATGTGTATTTATTAACAAATATAAATATAAAATTATTTCCATTGTTAATAAAAAAATAAATTTAAACATCATTTGTAGAAATGGAATACAGTTTAAGCAATAGACATATTCATGATAAATATTATGGATATTTACAGGAAATTGAATGTCTAATGAAAATAGGAAATTGAATATTTCAAGGGAACTAAAATGGGAAAAAAGTAGTGAATTTTTATACTATATTTATCAAATAAATCATAAACTATCCATACAGATAATAATTATGGTATCAATAAAACATATCCCAATTAGAGTAAGGATAAAGGGTTGTTGTTGTTAATGAATAGAAATATAATAAAAATAACATTAAAATATTCTGAAGATAATATAATATTAATTTTGAAAAACAATTTTAAAATAATTTTTATTTTAAAATTACATTTGAGAAATATTTTCATTAAAAATATATTTAAAAAAATACAAATGAAGCTTCAAATAAATAATGACAGGTAATTTCATACAAGATAAAACGAACATTCCAATTATACGGGAAAAAGTTTTAAAAAGTGCCTTGTTCGGAGAGAGAGAAGAATATTCCATTGAAAAAAAATTAAAAGAAAAAAGGGGTGAAATTTTCTTTAATAATTGTTTTTATAAAATGATAAAAATATTTTGGAAAGCATTTTAAAACATGGTTTTCAGAGAAAACAAATTTCTAACTAAAGAGAGAAATAAAGTCATGTTTTAAAAAAAATATATAAACATTTATGTAAACAAAGTATAAAAATAGTAATATTACTTCAAAAAGGTCATTAATAAACATATTGGAAGGTAATTAAAGGCTTTATTAAATAATGATCATATAAATTACTTTAATGTAATTTCAAAGATAAAAAATCTTGATTAAATTGAGATTCTAAAGTAAACCCTTAAAATGACCATAACCTTGAAGTGAGAATCAACCAATGAATATATTAATGTTTATCAATTGTAAATACTCATAAAATATGTCTAAATACAGAAAGATAAAGTCAAAATCCATTATAAAAAATCATTTAATATTAATGGCAACGAGGAAGTAATATAACTCAATGAAAAGTAATTGAGCTATGAAATTCTCTTCCACTTGGGAGGTCCTAATTCAAATCTAATTAGATTAAATAATTCATATTGAAACATAAATACCAATAATAATGAATTATTTATAATATTACTTTCCAAATGGTCAATTTATACATCATCACTAGTAGAAAAATGGGTTTTAATGTTAAAAATTTGAAATTGGTTTCTTATAAACCAACATAAAATATGTTTTTGGAGAGTTTTTGGCATCTATTTTTTAAAAACCAATGAAAAAAAGAAAAAAATAGTTTTGGCATCATTTATGTTAAAAACCCAACACTAAAAATGTTTTATAAAATACTTTTTCTTTGGTTTTTAAAAAAACTGATTCCAATAATTATATTTTTTACTATGTTTTAAATTAATTCCTAACCATCTATTTGAAAGGTTATGAAGCAAAAACTGAGTTACGAATTAAAAGCTATAGATGTCGGAAGTTGATCTTCACTAAGGAATGTTTTACAGATATCCATATTTGAAAGGACATAACTTTTGATCCGTAACTTCGTTTTAGCTCCCCGACTTGTCAAATAGAAGCTCAAGAAATTACCTAAAACATTGTAATTTGTTTAATTTTTTACATCAGTTTTCATGAAAACTGAAGCAGAAAATATATTTTTTATTATATTTTGCATCTATTTTTTAAAAAACCAACCCCAATTTTTGTTTTTTTTGGCATTGTTTTTTAAAAAAAATGACAGGATAGTATATATTTTTATATTTTTAGCATCTTTTTATTTAAAAACTGTTGCAAAATAATTTTTTTTCAATTTTTTGAATCGGTATTCAAAAATACCGATGTGAAAAAAAATAACATTTTAGCATTAGTTTTATAAAAAAACGATATCAAAAGACCAATGTAAATCATCTTTTGATTCGGTTCGAAACAAAAACGATGCTAAAGAGTATTCTCTAATATGCGAGATTAGTATTTCAAATTGTTTTACAATGCACATTTAATTTTTTTAAAATCCGGGCAACATTTTCATGAAACACTTTCAAAATTATTTTCATTCGCTATATATAAATCCATTTTCTCCTTCGTTCATAATTTTTAACATCTTTGATTCAATAAAGTTTTCTACAAATATTCAATCTTTAATTTGAACACGATATCTATTCTAATAATTTATTTTCTTTATTATTATTTTCCTTAATTTATAAACAACTCAATTAGCTTACATATAAAAATGATTTATTCTTATTATTGAGTTACAAATATAAAAAATTCGGATGAGATTTACCAACCATAGTGTAAATTTAATTATATATTATAGTTTTCATTATCACATGATTTATACCCAAAATATAAGATATATGATGATAAACAACATATTATTTTGATGAAATATCCTAAAACCATTGAAATACTCGGTTTTTTTATTTCATTTTGTGTATGTAAATTTAATTCATCTTTATCATGTTTTATTTTAAAGAAGTTGTATCAATCAAATCATTGACAATTTTAACTTCTGAAGGACATAAAGTTTGTTCTGTAATTCCATTTTAGCTCTAAGACCAGTCATATAGAATCTTAATAAATTCTCTAAAACATAGAAGAAAAAAAATTACTTTTTGGCATTTGTTATTCTAAAAATAGAGGCCATTTTTTTAATTTATGGTGTGGGTGTTTTTTTAAAACTGACGTCGAAAGTATTTTTTTAAACTTTTGGAATTAGTTTTTAAGGAAACTGAAGCGAAAAAATGATACAAATGGGTTTTTTCCTCTATTTTTTACAAAAAAACGCTAAAAAAATGTAATACATTTTTTGAATCAGTTTACAAAGAACGTCATCGAAATTCATATTTTTTACATCAGCAGCTTCAACTTTGGTTAAAAACCGACATCGAAATAAAAAAACGTCTTTAGAGACCATTTTTATACTAGTTTATATAAAATAAATTATGTTAATAATAATTCAAGATGCCTCAATGAAATGAAATTTAGATGAAAACCATTACCTTGTGTTTCCTTTTGGGTGAACATCATTTAACCACTTTTATAATGGTTTTAAGCATGTAAATAACTTATAAAAAACCATTATACAATTTATATTATCATATATGATCCTTTTATAGAATATTATTTCCCAATAATTAATAATAATTCATTATTTTCATCACTTCAGGAGTTAATTGACTAGTTTTTTAGTATATTTTGATTTTTTATTTTTTTTTTCGTATTTTCATCATGATTTCATCATATCAAAAATGTAAAACCTAATTTAAATTTTTTATGTATTCATTATAAATCTAATTACTATAATATATTAAATATTCTGATAGTTAATTGAATGCACCATTCAAGGATATGGAAGGTTGTACATACACATGAGTGCTGCTTCCATTTTCTTATCATATTTAAAAAGTAAGTGATATATTTGTATATGTATACTATCCTCCCATTATAATATTAATGTTATATATATCACATATTTTTTTTATTAAAAATACTCTTAATACATCCCATTTAAGGTTTTAATTAATCGCATCACTTTCATTATGCGGTAGTTTACACATCCACAAATGATGTTATCATATTCCCACAAAATGGAAAGAATGAAGGTATATGTTTTATAAAAAAATTATAGAACAATAAATAAATTATAATTATTATAAATATAATATATAAACTATAAATATATCATTATTTCCAACATTTAAAGGTGGTAAATACAATAATGAACGACATTGTTTCATGAGGTGGTAGTCCTTCGTACAAACAAATGAGGATTGTGTATCACATTTGATGGAAGTGTGTGTGTGTTTATTTAAGAACATATAAGTATATTTAATATCATGATTTTATTGCATTATCAATATATAAGAATAATTTAAGGGGTGTAGAAAGAAATATAAAAAAATTTCTCATTGAAGAATGTCAACTTTTTTGGGTAACTCTTTTTTGTTTATACCAAAAGACTTCGTTGGTTAGATTTATGAAAATATTTCTACATTTAGGATTAGAGGAGGGATTTTTGGAGATTATTTTTCTAGGTTTTGGAAGTTTTTAATTTATTTATAGGTGTGAATGATTGGGAGGGGTGAGTTCCTTTTTATAGTGGAGAAGGAGTGGTATTCTTGTAAATATAAAAAGGTAAACACTGTTGAGAGGTCTCCATTACATCATGTACCTCAAATAATGGTCAATATTAAATAAAAGGGAGGATATGGTATAAATAAGGATATTAAATAGATTTTTTAAAAGTTTCAAGTTTATTTTACCCTTATGATTAAGGTTTAGTCAATTGTAAAACTTGTTTTTCTCTTAATCTCTATAATTAATTTTAACATATTTCACTAATTTTATTTTTCAAGAACAAATTAAAAGTTATTAGAAATTATAAATTACTTGGATTATAAATATTGAAGTCTTTTTATAAATTAAAATCACATAAGTGATAGAAATTAATTTAAAATTAATCCTGCATACAGGACGACAAAGCGGGGTTTAAAAGTGAAAATGTTCCAAATTTTTAATTGTTTTTATATCAAATTTCATTGAAAAACTGATCAAAATAACATAAATTGGATTTTTGTATGTATAATAGATTTAATTTATATTTAAAATAAATTTAAAATATAATTTATCCTTATAAATTATTTAAATGAAATCATAGTTCTGAATTAAAATATGTATTGTTTACAATTCAGTGAAAAAGAAACTTTTTAGAAACATACCAAAAATTCCCAATAAGATAATTTTGATGTTACACTTTCAAAAATAAAGTTTATTTTTTCATATAATATTTATAAAATTTTCAAAATTTAGTTTTAAAATAGGTACACCATTAAAAAGTTGCTAAACCGCCTTTATAAAATATAGATTTTTATGTGTAAAATTGGGTTTGTTCTTATATTTTTCCTATAAAATGTATTAGATGAGTGTCAAAAATATTATATTTAATATATAATATATTAATTTAATTAATATAATTAAATAACAGTAATTAAATTAATTTATTAGGATAAAACACCATTGTGATCATAAAAACATTTCCTTTATATTAAATTGGTTTTTATATCATTTCAAATTAATTTGTAACCAATGAATTCATTTTATATTTCTATAAATGATTTATATTAATTATATAGTTGATTATATTCATAATTGATAATTTAATTTCTATGATATATCTTATTATAATTTTTTTTAATAATATATTATTGTTCAGAAAAACTCAGTATTCTGTGTAATGTAAGCCATAAGAGAAACTCATTATTGCATGTAACTCATGATAATTAAATATTGAATCCATTGAAATATATTGAATATATTAAATTTATTTTAAATAATAAAATTCTATAAAGTCTCAAGAGGTTATATACCATTATATTTTTAGTGTTGTTTTTCATACATGCTATCAAATAAAAAGATACTCTTTTAGAATTTTTATGATGTTACAATCTCCCCACCTTAAATAACTCGAGTCCTCAAAATTTAAAAATGATCATGGTAGTCAGATTTTTTTATATTTGGGAATTAATTTGGATTAAAAACCCACATCATATTTTTTTTAATAAAATATCCTCTTAATAAAAGTTAAAGTGAAGTACCACAGTCAGATGGAATAACATATAACTAGGTTTCTACATTGGAGAACATCAGTTGTAAAGTGAAAATATGGATTTAGAGGAAAATAATAAATAATTATATAGGGTGATTGAGTTAATTGAACCAAAAAGGTGAATGATGAATGGAAAGTTGAGTTCATCAAAGTAATAAATCTAGGATGATTTAAAATACCACCAGTTCATCAAAAATTAAGGTCCTAGGATAGTATTTTTGTTTCGAGATCCTTTTCCTAATGTTTAGTACTTATATTATTGTCAAACAATATAAAGGAATATACTTAATTATTATATTTCTATTACATATACATAATTTTCATCCTTTTTTGTTCTTTGATCAATTTCCAATTCATACATTACTTCATGAAATGAATATGCAAAAATTAACTTTGATTCTTGAATCACTAAAAGACACTTTTAACTAATCGTAAGGACAATAAAAGAGTGATAAAAATATCTATTAGTCTCTGAATATTCTCCAAATACAACATGGTTAATACATTAATCCCTAACATAAAAAGCGATACTATTTTTTTTATTACTATATATTTGTAAAATTGTTTTTTTAAATGAAATGAGACTTTAACCAGGATATCAAGTAAGCTAGTGGTAGATAGGAAAACTGTATCATCCATCGGCTTTGGGTTGAAGCCCCACCGCATTTCTATATTTTATGGTTGTCACCCAATATATGGGATTTACTCTCTCTAAAACCATATTAATATAATTTAAAATTTAAATATGATGGAAAAAATTTAAATTTACCCATTAAATACCCTTTTATCTATGGTTTTCAATAAAACATATTTTTTTCAAATACTAATAATCTAATTTTACATTTATTAAAATTTCATTATTGACCATAATAACACTAAAGGTTATAAATTCATTTAAATTCATGTATCTAAAATTTATGGTCATTATTACTCAAATATATTTTCCACTAAAACAAATACTAAACTAAGGATTTGTATTTCCATAAATTTATTCCAAAATATCGTAAATATTGGTAAACTCCCGTTACATAAAACCTTAAAAGAGGTGTTTATAACTTAGAAATTAATATCAACCTTAATAAATATCTTACCAAAATATTATGATGTTCTTATATGAATATCCTTAATTTATATCATAGGGTTGTGTTTTCTAATCTATGTTTTCCAAAATCTAGTTCCCAAGGTTTCTGGTAAACCTTATCTGATACCAACTATAGTGACCTGACCCCAGTAATCCTAGAGCTGGTTTTTAATACCATTAAATTGAAATTACTACACGGAAAAAAATCCATAAGTACCAATAGATTTAGTAGTCTTGGTAAACTAGGTACATATATGAGACTTATATTACACATGTAATACAAATTACAATATAATTTTTTTCGAGGATAACTTTATACCATTTACCAAATCCTTGTATATTTTTCTTAGTAAACTTAATAGAATCATATAGAAAGGAATAAAAATAACTATGAGATCAAATGCTCATTAAGGTTTAAGTATTGTGAAAACAATAATTAATGAGTGAGAATAATCAATATGGAAACATAAATAATTGAACACACATTTTATGCAATCAATAATCTGATAGGTAGTGTTTAAAAAATATGGAAATTTAAATAACTAAATACAAAGGCCATTTTAATAATTAGATAAATCACAATCAATGTGTAAAGGTAAATAATTGAAAACAAAATTCATGTAATTAATAAAATTATATGGAGTGCATAAAAATATGGAAATGTAAATAACTGAACACATATGCCATTTAAATAACCAGATAACGAATAATCAATATAGAAATGTAACTAAATGAACAAAAATTACATTTAATCAATAAAATATAATTAAATGAATCCATATATTTATTCATAGTTATGATATAATGGATAATAATTATAAATAAATACTAAATGAATGAAATGCTTAATTTTCAAATGTTATGTTTTCTAGGAACACGATACCTTTACCGTCAAGATCGATCCTCATGATTGTTTAAAAAAATACTAAGTAAAAACCCACTTATATTAGGATATAAAACTAATTAGTCCCATGATACTACCTATTAATTGAGGGGCTTACATTAAAAAATCCCCAACATGTGTCTTTCATGTCCAAATAATCCCTCATATACTGAATAATCAATTTAATTCGAAAACAATGTGCCGTAACAACTAAATGTATTTTTTAAACGAGAAAGATCTATAAATATTTCCCCAATTAATAAAATAAAATAGAAATTAAGCACCATATTTAAATATGGTTTACATGTTTTTCAATAAACATATCCATGATAAATAATATGGATATTTAAGGGAAATTTAAAGTATAATGATCATATTAAATTGAATATTTCAAGTGGAATAAAATAGGAATCAGGGTAGTGTATTTCAATAAAATAATTGTTCCAAGATATAATAAACCATCCATATGAATAATAAGGATGGTATCTATAAAACATATCCCAATTTGAGTAAGGATACATGATTGTTGTTATTGATGAATAGAAATATCATAACAAGTTCTTTAAAACATTTTGGCGGAAAATATCTTTTTCATTTTCAAAAAAATATTGAAGGAGAAGTTTATTTTAAAATTAATTTTAAAAACATTTTTATTAAAATTAACTTTGAAAAATTGAAAAGAAATATTAAAATTAATGATGCTGGGTAATTTCATACATGTCGTACATCATAAAAATAACAATTGTTCATGATAAAAAGGTCCGAAAAGTGCATTGTTCGAAAAGAGATAAGTATATTCATTTGAAAAACAAATTGTAAAAGAAAAAGGTGGCATTAATTTATTTAAAAAATTATTTTAAAAAGTATATAAATATTTTTTAAAACATTTTTATAAAACTTTATTTTGATAGAAAACAGATTTCTGACCAAAGGGAGAAATAAATTTAGGTTTTCTTTAAAAAAATCAATTTTTTTGAGTAATAAAGAGTGGTAAAATGGTACCATGACATGAAAATTTTCATGAATAACCATAAGAGAATAAAATTAAAGGTTTTACTTAAAAATTATAATTTAAATTACTTTAATTGAATTTCAAGTGTAAGTTATCCTAAATAAAATGAGATTGTGAAGTAAACCCTTGAAAAGACCATTATGTCAAAGTCAGAATCAACCAATGAATATATTTTGTGTATCAAATATAACTACACATAAAATAAGTTTAAATAAATAAATATATAGTTAAAAGTCATTATATACATAATCATGTAATATTAACAACAACAAGGAAGTAATATAACTCAATGAAAAGAAATTGAGTTATGAAATACTTATCACTTGATAAATCTTAATTCAAATCCACTTAGATGAAATAATTCCAATTTAAACTTAAAATAATATGTATTATGAACTATTCATGATATTACATTTAAAATGGGTAGTGTATAGAATATATAAAATAAATTAGGTGCATGATAATACAATATTCCTCAATGAAATGAAATTCAGATGAAAACCCTTACCTTATGTTTCCTTTTGGGTGAACATTATTTAATCTCATGTAAAATAATTTTAATTAAGTAAATAACCAATAATTAAACCATAAAAATATTTATAATATCATATATGATCCTTTTACATCATATTATTACTCTTTTATTAATAATCTTTCATTATTTTCATCATTTCATGTGTTAATTGCCTTTTTTTCAGTATGTTTTGACTTGTTATTTTTTATTCCTTTTATTACAATCATGATTTCATCATATAAATAGTGTCAAAAAATTTAAATATTATATATATTTTAATATATTTAATTATATTAGTCCATAAAATATAGTGATAGGAAATGAAATACACGGTTCATGGAGACGATGGGTTGTACGTACGCATAAACACTACTTGCATTTTCTTATAATATTTAAAAAGTAAGTAATCTATTTTTATATTTAAATTAATATTAAAATATAATATTTATTTCATATTTATTAAATATTTTTTATTAAAATCATCCTTAATACATTCAATTTAATGTGTGAATGAATCACATCGCTTTGAGGAGGCGGTAGTCCACACGTCGACAAACGATGTTATTATATTTCCAAACAGTAGAAATCATGAAGGTATGTGTAATAAAAAACTATAAGAATTAAAAAAAGTATAAATATCAAATATATTATATATAAATAATAAATACATCATTATTTCCTACCTTGAAAGGTAGTAAATGGAAGAATGAACAACATCATTTTGCGAGGTTGTAGTCCGTCTAAAAAACAAACGATGATTGTGTATCCCATTTTATGGAAGTGTGTGTGAGTGTAGGTCATATAATTGATATAAAAAAATATTAGTATATTTAATATACTGAGGTTATTATATGATAAATATATAATACTATTTCAAGGAGTGGTGAAAGAAATAAAACAAAATTTATTTAATATACTGAGGTTTTAAAGTTAACCCTAAGATTATTTTGATATTCCTATTTAAAAAATTATGTTTATTTTTTCATATATAATTTATAAAACTTTAAAACTTTTGGTTTAACATATGTTCTCATTAAAAAGTGGTAAAACTACCTTTATAAAAATACAACTTTTTATGCGTAAAATTGTATTTGTTCTTATATTATGCCTATAAAATATATTGGATGAATTTTAAAAATATTTGATTGTATATATAATGTATAAATTTTCCTATGATCATTAAAAAATATTAATTTGTAAAATTTATTAAAATAAAACACGTTTATGAGCATAAAAACATTTCCATTATATTCAATTGGTTTGCATATTCATTTCTAATTAATTGTTAACCAAGAAATTAATTTTATATTTTTGTAAATAATATATTTTCATAAGTTTTTTGATCCTATTAATTAATTCTAATTTGACGTTGAGGTTATATCTTATTATAATAATATTTTAATTATATATTGTTGTTTGGTAAAACATAGTTTTGTTTGTAGTGCAAGCCATTAGAGAAACTCATTATTGCATGAGAAGAAAGATAATTAATTATTAATTTAATTGAAATATATTTAATATATTAAATTTATTTAAAATATTAAATATACCATAATTTCTCTTGAGGTTATAATTCACTATATGTTTGGTATTGCGTGTCATACATGTTATTGAATAAAAAGTTACTCTTTTAGAATTTTAAGGTTGTTACATCATAAGCCTCCAATAATAGACCATTATCAAGAATAGAAGTTATAAGGTATAAATAATTCTATAAAATGGTTGTTGGAATAGTTTTTTATTTATTTTAAACCCATGTAATTTTAGTGTATTCACCCAAGTAAAAATGTTTTTACCTTAACCGTGGTAAATATTCATTACTCCTTTTATAATTCATTTTGGTGAAATATTAAGTAAACCTTATTAGGTATTATATATTATTATGAATACAAATATATAATCCATTTTTCTAAATTAAATTCACATAAGTATAAAAAATTAATTTGAAATTAATCTCATAGACTCGACGAGAAAGCTAGTTTTTATAGAGAAAATGTTCAAATGTTTACAAAGTTTTTATATCAAAATTCAATGTGAAAATTATTCCTATGAAATAAATTAGATTAATATGTCTACGATTGAACAAATTTTACTTAAACCAAATTGATAATATAATTTTATATTATAAATATTTTAAATGAAAAGACAATTTTCAATTAAGACATTGTGTTTTTAACTACTCATCAAAAAATTCATCCTTTTAGAAAATTATTAAAAATTCACGCTAAGATAATTTTGATATACTAATTTCAAAAAAATTATTTAATAATAATAATTTTCAAAAATTTTCAAATATTAATTATAAAAATAAATTTTCAAACTAAAACAAAACATCTTTTTGGAAAAATATAGTTTTTATGCTTGAAAATTAGATTAAAACTTATTTTTATCTAAAAAACACATAAATTAATGTTAAATATTTATCGAATATATAATAATTAAATTTAATTAAAATAATTTAAAAAATTGGTTATATAATTTATTAAAGTAAAACATGTTTGTGCATAAAAAAATAGTTTTTCAAAAAAGGATTTTATTGATTTTAAAGTGGATCTTATTTTCATTTTTAATTAATTAGTCCCCAAAGGATTCATCTTATATACATATATAAACTATAATTTTAAAATTTAGTTAGACTTATTCATATTTTTCATTCCAATGATTAGGTGATAAAAATAATTTCAAATAATAATATTTTAATAATACATCATGTTTCATTTAAACTCAATACTGCACGTAACAAAATATAAACTTAGTGTTATATGTAATGAAAGATAAATTCAATGTAAAATGTAATGAAAGATAAACTCGGTATTGCATATAAAAAATTATAAACTCAGTGTTGCATTTAACCAAAACTCCAAAAATATTAAATTAATCTAAACAAAAAAATTTACAAAATATTGAGGGGTAACATTCTACCCCCAACAAAATGAATTTCAACCCCTAAATTCATCTTGGTCATTAAAGTTTTGAAATTTGAAAATTACTTCATAGAAACCCACATTATAAAAATGTTTAATAAAAACTTTTATTGAAAAAGGGTATGTTATTTGCGAATTTCGTCTGGAAAACCACATATTAGGTTTCGAAATAGGAGAATATGGGTGAGAAGGGAGAACATAGACATAGTAGGGAAAAATAACACCCAAATACTGATGGAGAGTGATATAGAACATTGATTATAATAAAATTGGGGATCTAGATAAGGTTATTAACCACAAATCTATAAACCCAATAGGGATGTCAAAGGTCATCAGTATCATCTGATATGATGATAACTAGTCAATATTTTATTTCTGTATACTTTTACTAAAGATGAATAATTTTCAAGAGAATATTTACTTAATTTATTTAATTAAATTTCAGACACACAATATCATCAATTAGTTGTACATTGATCAATTACCACTTCTTCTAATACCCAAATAAATAAAGGTGAATTTGTTGTGCCTGAAGCACTATGGATCGTAAGTTCCTTAAATAAAATTATATTCTATTCTTATATCTTTAGTTATCATCACAACAAAATGGTTAGCACAAGTCATCCAATATGGATAAATCTTCATATGGTGAAGTAATTCATTAATATCTAAATCCTTTTCCAAAGATCAACATAAACCATTCCATAAATGTTTAAGCTTATGACCCTTATAAAAGTTAAAAATCCAAAACATTAGAAAGAAGGTCATTGAATTTCCAAATTTAACTTATCATGAATCCCCATATACCATGAAGTGGATCTTGATTTTCACATACCAAATAATTTAATACCTTCATCATGTATTCTATTAAAAAATAGTAATAAACTAAATTACCATAATACCTTATTGAAAACATACATGATTTTATTTTCCTTTAATTAAAGATAGATTATTGGATATATTCCTTAAATCCAAAAATGATGTAAACTCCATCAACGATAGAATAAACCAATATGTAAAAAAATTATCAATCAGTTCCTAGGTAATAATTAAGATCCAATTTACTTTTTCATATCTAACATCTCTTTATCCTAACAATATTATCTCAATAGCCAAAATATATTAAAGGATATATCCCCTTAATCAGAATATAACCTTTCTATTAAATCTCTTTTCTATTCTATTATGTCCATTAAACATATTCTCGAAAATACTTAATGAAACAATTATACAAAAAATCATTATATATATATATATATATATTCAAATATTATAATCTTGGAATTTGAATACATAAACACATTGATTATTCCACCTCATCCTTAAGAAATTAACTAGGATTCCTCATCTTATTACCTAATAACTCTTTATTTTAATATTTCATTTGTAGTCTCTTCATCATTAGTAGTGTAACCATTAATCATACCACCTTTTAGATTCTCCTCGCGATCTTTCCCCAAGGATATCAATTTGTATAATTCCCATAAATACCACATTTTAATCATTTATCCAATTATAATACCTTAGTAAGAATAATATTCAC
This sequence comes from Viscum album, assembly GCA_963277665.1. Classification (NCBI taxonomy): domain Eukaryota; kingdom Viridiplantae; phylum Streptophyta; class Magnoliopsida; order Santalales; family Viscaceae; genus Viscum; species Viscum album. The sequence goes on along the minus strand of OY728158.1, from coordinate 1,853,414,857 downwards.
AACCATTTTATTACCTAAACATTTCATTTTCCTTTCGAAATTTCTTACTCCATTATTTTCTTCTATAAGCATAAAATATCTTCTTTTTATTTTGATACATACCCTATAGTGCTTGTTCCCACATTCTCAACCTATAGGAAACTGAATATTCTTTCCTCCATAGTCTCCACAACTTGAAATCTCAGTTAACTCTATCATTCTCTTCATTGGTGAGTTTGAGAGTTAGTTAAGTGGAAAATTGTTAATCATGTTCCATGATAACTGATTAGTAATAATCATAATTTCCTTCACTCCAGTCATCATCCCAATTGGATTCTCATCAAAAAAGTTTCTATCACATTCAATGTTAACCCAACTCCTTTTGATTCTGATAATTGTCTGAAACCAAGAAACATAGTGTGATCAATGCTAATCAAAAAGGAAACCAAATAATCATGAAAATCACTTATATTATTTTTAAATCATGAAACCTTATTTTTAATTTAGGACACCTTAGGTTTATCCTAGGTAATTCATAGTCATCACCTATTTAAATAATTTATGATAGTTTATAATGATTTTTTAAATTGTCAAGGCATATCCCTTGAGAGTGTCAATCAAGGTGTGCATCATGTCATGTTGTTGTTCACCATGTGACGATCGAGTCCAACTCAATACACCCTTTTTTAATTATTAGACTTAGGTACCTCTATTACAGAGATAAATCCAAAAATATTTTGCAGACAAGGATGTAATTTCATGGACACCACTCACCCTATCCTTTACCAAAATTTCATGGCATTTTACTATATTTAGATACTTCCCTAGACTTATCCTAAGGCATATCCCAAGGAATATCCTCAAAAATATCATTTGGGACATAAATAATATTTTCTTATCCTAGTTTCTAATGGTGAATTAAACGTTTCCAATGATGCCAAATATCACAAAAACATGACTGAGGGCCATAATAGTTTAGTGTATTTGGATACTAGGTACTCAATATTATAATTTGGTAAAAGAAATTCAATGTTTCCAACAAATATCATCCCATTTATTACCCCAAATATAAATACCATATCTAACACCTTTATTCATAACTTCATGAAAGGAAACAAAAGAAAGGTTGATCTCATATGCTCTGTAAGGGTAAAAAAAGGATGTATATAAGCAAAACATGGACATAAGGGTATAAGAAGAACAGTGTAACATTTAAAAACCATAAATTTCATATCAAATATCATAATATTGGGACATGGTATTAAGATCAGTAGTTTATACGACATGAATCATATGGGAATCAAAGAACATGAGGCATGAGAGTATAACATTGGCATAAGGCATAGATTTTTAGCATACATATAAGCATAGAAAATATTATACCAAGGATACACACTAAGAAATTAAAAACATGTTAGGCTTGGGCCAACAAACCATGTACCTTCTTTCTGTTTGGGTCCTACCATATGTGTACCCTCCTTTCCTGTCATGGTGTAACCACCATTGTACCCTCCTTTGATAGATTCGGATAACCACATGTTTATCCTCCATTTGTTTCTTGGGATAACCATCGATATACCCTCTAAGGTCATAAAAATTATCATTACTCAATTTATTGGATGGATATATATGTATCACCCATCACATAATTAATAGAATACATAAGTGTGACACAATATCATAAAATATTCATTATATCCTAAACCATGAAAAGAAATTGGTTTCATAAATATTTAATCATATCATAAACCATAGAAAATAAATAGGATTTATAATCACTATAGAATAGCCTAATGTCTAAGAAGTGGGTTTCATAAGAATATTATCTTTGTATAACTCATGGAAGAGAAACAGGTTTTTGAAACATCATGTTGTCATAAACATAAACCATTCAGAAAATAATAAAAATGGTATCCTTGGATCATGTCCCCATTAAGGAACAGATATCATCAATAGATTTAATATTATATGGAAAATGATTTTGATAGATCATTTAAAAAATATTTTGTGGTAAAAACTTTTCTTTGAAAATAAATTTGAAAGAAAAAAAACTTTTTGAAAATCAATTTAATAAAAAATAACCATGAAATATTATAACATAATCTTTTAAAATTATTTAATAATTTTCTTGAGGAAAATGTCCCTTCGTATTTTGAAAACATTTTTGAAAACATAAAACGTTTTGAAAATATTTTTATTTTAAAATATACTTGAAAAAATATAATGTAATATTAAAAACATAAAGGTCATGATGATGAGAAGTTTCGTTCTTTCCATTCACATTAAGACTATTATTATTTTCAAATTTTCAGTAATATCCCTACAAGAATTGTTTAGAAAACAACATTAAGAATACTTTAAAATATTTTTTTTCTTAAAAATAAAATCATGGTTAAAATTTTTGTTAAAAAATTATATTATAATAGTAAAAAATTTTGAAAAACGTTTTAGAAAACATGTTTTGGAATGAAAATGAATTTCTGACCAAAGAGGAAAAAAAGTCAGATTTTCATAAAGATATTTCTCAATTAATTTAAGTACCAATGAGTATAAAAATTAAAATATTAATTTGAAAAATCTTGGTTAACCATAGAATAATAAAATTAATGAGTTTATTGTGAGATGTATCATTAGATTTTATAATCTAAAATATAATCGTAAACAATCCTGATAAACGATGGAATTCAGACAAAAGATCTTTACAATTTTGGTATCTTTAAATAAAAAGCCACATTTAGGAATAACATAAAATAATACTTAAAATATCATGAGCATAAATAAATTAATGATATTACATGTAAAAGGTTATTTATATACACCTCATAAAGTAATATAGGGTCATAATATAACATATGTCTCAAAGGAGTAAGATTGGGAAAAAATCCATTAACGCTTTGGTACTATTTTGAATTATAATACCAAATATTTCAAAACATAAAATGAAATAGTAAATATCATTAAATTAATTGGATAAATGATATAAAATTTAAAATTAGTGTTTTATAAACTGCACAAAGTAATTGAGAGGTGAATTTGCATATATCTCCTGGAAATAAAAGATACCTTAAGTCCTGACATTCTTACTACACATTCAAAATTCCTATAAAAAAATATATGTTAATTATTTTTATTTTAGAGGTGAATATTTATATATATCATATAATATATGGTTTTATTATTATCTTTTATTACATGTTTACGAATAATTCAATGTTAAAGTCAGGTTTCATGCGATAACTACTTTTTCTTTCATGTATGCTTTGACTTGTTATTTTTTGTTCCTCTTACATCAATCTTGTTTTAACCATATCTATAATTTTAAACATGATATAAAATAAATATAAAATCATTATATATTTATTAATATTGATACATAATTGTTTTTATAAAAACATAAATACATAGTTCATGGAGACAATTGGTCATACGTACACACGAACATTGTTTCTATTTTCTTATCAGATTTAAAGAAAAAAGAGTAAATTATATATATATATATATATTTATATATGTTTATTATCATTCCAAAGTAATTTTCATGTCATATAATTTTTTTTCATTAAACTCATTATTATTACCTTCCATGTAAAGTGGGAACAAATCACATCACTTTGTGAGACAGTAGTTCGACGTCCCCACGAGTGACATTATCTTATTCCTACAAGATGTAAAGAATGAAGATATCTATGATAACTTAATTATAGAACTATAAAAATATCATAAATATAACAAATAAAAAATATAATTAATCATTATTTCCAACCATGATAGGTGGTAATGGATAAATGAATGACATCAGTTTGCGATGGGGAAGTACGCCATACACATGAATGATGATTTCATAACCAATTTGATATAAGTCGAGATGTTTGGTGGTCATTACCTTAACATAAAAAAATAGTGTATGTGAGATAATGAGGTAACTATATCAGTATGTTATAATAATAGTAGAATTATGTGGAGAAATAAATAAAACAAAAAATCTAATTGATAAATGTGACATCTTCTTCAGGTATCCTCTTTAAGTTTGCAAAAAAATCCATCCTAGGTTGGAATTATGTACAAAATGAGGATAATAGAATGATATGTGGATATTTTGGATATGATATGGGAAATAATTGGCCCAACCAAAAGTGTTTGTAGGTGTGATGTATAGAGTATAAGGGGTGGCCTTTTATAAGTGAGATGAGTGGAATGATTGTAATTTTTTTGAAAGAGGAAATTCTACTCATATTATTTTCCTGTAACACGGAAAAAATATTGTAAAATTCCACAGATTGTAAGTTTTAAGGTAAAAATGTGGAAATAAAATGGGTATTAGAAATCTTTTGGTTTATTCTTAAATATTATCTTTTTAATTTAACCACTGTTAAAACCATTTTTAACTTAACCATGATAAAACAATTTTTATTGTTTTCATTATTCATTTTCAAAAAAAATATATTGTTCTTATTAGATAATATAAATTATTATTATTACAATTATGAAAATCTCTTTCCAAAATTCCATTCATAGAATTGAAAAAATTTAATTTAAAATTAACCCTACATACTAAATGATAAAGTGAGTTTTTAAAGAGAAAATGTAAAATAATTTACAAAGTTTATATATGAATCTTCAATGTGAAAATTATTCCAATGAACTAAATTGGATTAAGTATTGTAAAATTTAACTAAAAATATTTTAAGACCAATTATAAATATCATTTAATGTTTTAAATAATTTAATAGAAAAGGAGGTATTAAATTGAAGCTCAGTATTTTTCACTATTCATAAAAAAAATAATATTTTTAAAAAATTATCATAAATTCTCCAAAAGATAATTTTCATATTATTATTTTAAAAATTATATTTATTTTACAAAATTAATTTTATTATGTCTCAGAAATTAATTATCAAAAAAATAGCGATATTTGTAACAAAACTAGTTTTTAGAAAATTACAGTTTTTAGGCATAAAAATGAGATTTATTGTTATTTCTGGTCTAAGAAAAAATTAATGATAGAAAATTAATTATATATATATATATATATATATTAAATTTTCATTAAGATAATTCACCAGAAGTGGTTTATTTAATTTTTTGATATAAAATATGTTTGTGATTGAAAAAAATAGTTTTTAGAAAAAAATCATTATTTTCAAACTATTATTATTTTAATTTATAATTAATTAGACACCAAATAATTCATCTTATATACATGTGTAAACCATATTTTCATAATTTAGTTAAAATTATTCATATATTTCATTCCAATGGATATGTGATAACTATCATATTAAATACTAATTTTTTTATAATATGTAATGTTACATTTCAACATAGTGTTGGGTGTAACATAAGATAAACTCAGTGTTTTATACAATGCAAGATAAAATTGGTGTTGCGTGGAACACAATCCAATCACAATGTTGTGTATTACACCAACTAAACTTGGTGTTTCATGTAACAAAAAATATCAAAAAGGTTAAATTAATTTGAACAAAAATATTTCATAAAATCTCAATGTGTTATAGTTTAGTTAATATAAACAATGAAATAAATAAAAAAAATTAACATTTATATTATTTTTGTCTCAAGGAAATATAAAATAATAATTTCATTTAATTCCATAAGAATGCATACTTCATAAAATTGGATTTTATCAGTTTTTTATGAGAAAAATAAAAAATAATTTTTTATATTAAAATAAATTCTATTTTTAAGAAATAAATTAATTTTTGAAATAAACATGTCAAGATTATATTTTTTTTTTCGTTTTTGATATTTTTAAGATATAGTTGGCTTTTGGGTGAATCTTGAAAAATATAGATTTTATTGAAAATGTCACCTCTATGACATTATAATGACATATGAATAAATTGAAAGATTAAAAACAATTATTTTAAGATCAAATATATATTTAATATGTAACATAATTCATAAAAAAATATGATGTTGAACTTAGAAATATATACTTGACATTTTGGATATCTAAGTAATATTGTTTTCTTAAGAAAAAACGTTTTCAGTCATTTTCTCTTAATCAACTATATACATGTCTCATTTTTTGATTTTTTATAGTATTACATAAATAAATTCACTTTTTATTTAACATAATCTAATTAATTACATTGGAATGAACATTATAAAATATTTTTCTAGAAAATCATTTTTAAGCATAATTTTGTTTATTCTTTTAAAAAAAATTCATTGCATTTTGTGCACTTAAATTAAAATTAATTACATACCCTTTGTTAAATTGAACTTTATAAAATGGTTTAAATATTTTGAATAAAAATAAATAATATGAGGTTATAATATCAACTTAATTTTTAGCCCTAATTAATAGTAACATAAGTAAAATTTTGATTCCACGGTTTGTGTTAAAAAATGTTTACTGGGGGTTAAACTAAGAGATAAGAGAAAAAATATTAATTTTTCTTGTACAAATATTATTTTTTGAAACAAAAATTGGCCTTATGTTTTCTTAAATTACATGTATTGGCCATTCGGTTCCAATTTCACTAGAAAATGACTTTATATTATTTAAATCTTTTAAGTAATTCCATGTGTGTCCCTCCCATCACTTATGAAAAGAAACCTATTCTTTTGCCTTATTCACAAAATTTTGGAACTCTATATATGAAGATAATTCCCCAAGAAACATTCTAGATTCCTTTCCTAAATAATTATTCTTCTGGTATTTCCCTAAGACCACCCTAGGAAGTCTTAATGTGTTAGATAAAGGTTGTCTCTTAAAGAAGAGGTAACTAACTTACTCAACTCTTTCAGTTTTTGTTTCTTTTCAACTTCATCTAAATACATTTTATCAATAATAAAATAATTATTCCAATATAAAAAATATAATAAGTTTCTAATATGATTATGGGTCAATCATTTTCCACTTAATTTCAATCACATATCAAATGAAATTATTGCTTGTGCGTATGTGTGGACTACCACCTCCATACAACGATATGATTCATTGTACATCATCACCTCATATTTATGGATATAATGATGTATTTAATAAAAAAATATTATTATTTTAATAACATTATTATTCTATAATGATGAAATATTATTTTTATTTCTTTACATATTTTTGTTAGAAATAGAAAACAATGTTCATTTGTACATAAGAATTACCATCTCGATAAACAATATAATTCATTTTTATGTATATAAATTTTTATATTGTTATAAATATGTATATACTTCATATATATGATATTTAAATCATGATTAATATTCTAGATATTATTTAGTTTTGAGAAACGTTTAAGGTCCAGATTTTCATAATTAAAACATTCATTAAAAACAAAATAGTGGTTTTAAAGAATTATTAATAAACAGGTGATAAGATGTTAGTAGTGGATCACATATGATATTATAATATTTAATATGTATAAAAAATATAATTATAATAAACACTAATTTATTATAAACGATATTAAAAGTACTTATGTGGAAATTCAGACTTATGGAAAGGATTAATTCTATAATCTCATTTTTTTATTAGGGATTATTTATAGTTAATATGTTTATATTTTTAATCCCCTTATATTTTATTATAATCTGGTTATATATATATATATTTTACAAGTTTTCCTTTTATTTTCTACTCTTTGGTACATAAAATGTATGAGATAATATTTGTTTATGAAAATAAATATTATTTCTCCTTTTGGTCGAGAATCATTCTCTTCTTTATACATGTTCTCTAAATATTTTTTAATAATGTTTTTTCATATTATCCAATGATTGTTTAAATACACTTTCAAATCTATTTTTCTTTATTTAAGAAGATTTAAAATAAATATTCTTTCCATTTTCTAAGCTAAGTACTTTTTATTTTATACCAAAAGTATGAAATGAATCTTTTTATTTAATGTTTTCTGAATGAATGAGTTATCATAATATCATAACAACTCTTTATTTTGAAGAATAATTTATATATTTACATGGATATTTTCAAATAAAATAATACTATAAATATTATGGAAAATTTTATTTAAAATAATATCAAAACGAAATATATTTTTCTTATGTTTTCAAGGAAGGGGTCAAATGTTATCTTAAAGGTGTTATCATATATGCCAAAATCCTTTAGCGATTCAGATTATTTACTGGGGATATAAAATTATTATATGATCCTAATATCTATGTGTTGACTATGACCATGTTATTATATTTATAGAATGGGGAAAATATTAACATTTTGTAAGATAGTTTTTCAATATGAATGTATATCTAGATTATGTATTAAATTATTTTCATACATTTTGTATGATGAATGTATTGGAATTTGTATGTAATGGGAGAGGACTGTTATAGACCCAAGATACATCGGTAGGTCACATCAGAAAAATTATTTTGGGTATTTCGTGTATGTATTACCCATTAATGTATGATGTTTTGGCATGATTCCATGATGGTAAGAGTATGATGCCCAATATTATTCGTTCTTTTATTAGGAAACTATTTTTTTAATCCAAGTGATTATTTATGTTTCTATTTCATAAATGGATTTAGTAACTTTTTATGATATTAGTTCTATGGAATAATTGATTATTTTTTATCTCTACCATTCTAACCACGATTTATTTATCCTATAATAGATTAAATTGTATAGTTTCCCTTACTGAGGATCTGAGTTCACCCTTTATTTTTTTACTTTCCCAAAGTTACCTAGACGGGATATATAAATGTTTTCAAGGATAAAAAAAATAAATAATAATGTTATCACTAGAATTTTAATTTGTATTAAATATTTTTTATTGTAATTTTAGAATCATATATTCATATACATTCCAAATAAATCTAAACTATTTGATATTTCAGGATGAGATATGTTGTATCTTATTCCAATTTAATAATACGACCACTGTATCTGGGTTACTTGAGGTGATGTGTAAAATTTTGTGTCAAAGGACTTTTAATATATACATTGAAAACTATATTCAGGAAAACTTATATTTAAGAACATAACCCTATGACATACTCTAAGGATACTTATAATTATAGGGTAATATCATATTTTCCTAGTAATGTGAGGAATATTTAGTTTCATAGAAATTATATCCTTATCTATATATTGGCATGTGGATTCAAATATGTCACAAATACAGTTATGGGAAACTACCCAAAAAAACATTGGTTGATCATCAACTTGATCTTCACTACATGCATGATTAGTGGGAATAATAATAAAAACATGGATAGAAACTCATGGGGGTATTATTTGGTTGGTTTACACACTCTTTAGTAGCCATTATGTAATATTTGAAAACATTTTTATGATTTTATGATATTCATAAAGACACTAAACTTATGATTCTAATATTAGATATGTATAAATTATCAATTTAAGTTTGGTATTGTAATATATTCGAAATTATAAACTATCATTCCTAATGTTATGATTTAATCTAGGATATTCTATTATAAATAAATGGTTTCTAATGTAAGGAATGAAATTTTTTTCAACACCCATAATCAACATACTGATGTTACTAATGATAAAGTCAGCATAGATGATGTTGGAGTTGTAAAAATCATCACTATATAAGGGGATTTGAATAATGTTATGACCTATAACATTTCCCATATGAAACAACCTATTTTCTCATAGCATGATTCATTTTTTTACTACTTCACATGGAATAAAATTTTATACTTTAATCAAACTATTAATGCATTGACGATTAAACAGTGGATCAAGTCCCTTAATAGTATATTGATGACCTTAAGACAAGATAACAAAGGGAAGAAGTACCTTCAGTATTTTTTTTGAAATGATGATATGGTATTAAGTTCTACCAAGACGGATAAATAATTCTCCAAATCATATATTTTCAAAGTAAATATACAGAAAAAGAGGACGATTAAGAACTATGAAAAAATAAATTTATTGAATCAGAAGAAGGGTAGGATGAAACATCCCATAAAATATAATAATTTTAGAAATAAAAATTATGGAACTTTCTTAAATGGAATGAGGGTTTTAATTATGTTTTAAAATAATATCTATTAGGAATGTTAATGTAAGGGTAATAAAGAATCCTCTAATGTCCAGTGCTTTAACTGTACGGAGATGCGAGACTACACAATCCTATTCCCAAAGAGTCAAGGGAATTTACCTTAGAAAATGATAAGGGAACAATTCCAAGATTATGAAATTACTATAGTTGAAGTTAAAATACAATAAGTTGTTATAGTAGGTACTTTGATCATAGCCTCAAATTTAATTAATGAATTATTTGATTCAGGATTTTTTCACTATTATATCTTCCATGTTTTCCAAAAAAAATAGATATTTTCCAAGAAAATTATTAAGGTATTTTTTAATAATAATCCTTGTGGGAATATTATTAAAATAAGGATATATCAGTATGTTCCCATTATAACACACATACATACCCTATTTTCAAAATTTATTATTATACATTTGTTTAACATTGACATAATCATGATTTTATAGGTTTAATTAGTTTTAAAGATTTTAGAATTAGTAAATGAAGTATAAAATAATCTATGTTGAACTAATGGTATTATAATTTTTTGTTTAAGTTATTTTATCATTTCAATGGGTGTTATTTTTTATGTTTCTATAATTAATGTGATACATATTAACAATAGGTTTTATTCATATTGAGTAAATTTTAAACTTGTTCTAAACATTTTCTAGATCGATGAAATAACCTTTCATTCTTTTATGGATCTTATGATTCATTAAAATTTATTTTTTATGATTTAAGAATGAAAAATTCCTCTTAGTCAATTATTTTTGCAATTATAATTGGAAATTTATTAAAATAATCAATTATAGAGAAATGATTTCACTTAGATTTTTTAAAGTAATCCTATATGTATATTTTCATAAAACTCCATAAACTCAAGCAGTTAAAAAGAAATATGCCATGTTTTGAGTGGAATATATTAATTAATTATAGAATAACTATTATATAAATTCATTCACTAGTGTATGTCTAGTAAAGGTTCACATTTTTTTATTTACTAAATAATATTATCCTAAGTCATAATATAGAATGTAGAATTCATGATAAAATCTGATAAAATTCCTAGAATTGATCAAAATGAATTAAAATAATGAGTATGAAATTTATATAATTATGGTTGAATATAAACCTATAATAATTTAGTTTTCATTAGATGTATACTCTATTCAATAATGTGTACTTCACCCAACCCTAAGTTCAATTGAATTGCGAAAAACATTATTTAAATATGACTGTTATAACCTAGCCGATGATTTGGAATGTATGAGTAAGTATAACTAAATTATAAAATATCTATAAATTATTTCCTTAATTCAAATAATTAATTCAATATAAACAATTAACATTCAATTAATTATTTTTACTAGGAAAATTTTAAGTGTAAATTTGTTTTATTCAATAAGAATATATTATTCATAAAAATTGTTTTTAGGTGTTTTATGTGAGAATAATTATAATTCAAATATACCATTTTTATAAATTCTAATTAGAAAAAGTAAAATATATTTTTCAAAATATATTTTCAAAATTATATTAGGGTAAATTTATAACACCCTAATATTTTTATGAAATATTTATCTTAAATAATTTTATTTCTTCGATAGCTTGTGTCACACCCAACATCAAGATCAAATGAACCACATAACATTATTAAAATATTATGTGTCCTTTATTGCCTAGAAGTTAGACAGGTGGGTATTAATAGAAATTAAAAAAAATTGTAAAAAATATATTTTCGACACATTTATCAAATGAATCCATTATATGTCAAATGATTAGAATTAAAAAAAAATATTTGAAATAACAATTCCTTATGATTTTTTTTCATGTGTACAATGTATTTTTAATAATATAAAATGAATTAATAAATTTTCGTGAAGGATTTTAATGAAATATATTTATTATTTAATTAATCAAATGTTTTAAAAAATCATCAAATATTTATCTCGGAATAGGATAGGAATAAATCCACTTTTATGCTTAAAATGCATTTTTTTCTAAAAAGAAAGTTTTTGTGGAATTTTTTTGTACTTAATTTAAAATTAATTTTTTTTCCATTTATAGGTGTTTAATTATATAATATTAATTATGTATTTTTAATCAGGATGTTCAAATTTGGTAATTTGAACCCTTTTATTTTTTGCCAATATGAATAGTAACCATGGTAAATTTTATCACCTTCGTAAAGGGTAAATTGGATTAATCTACCTTAACAATAAGTTAGAAGGCCACAATTTTTAATAAAAATTATTATTAGATGAAGATAATTTTAACATTTACACCATAATTTATAAATCGAGTTTTTTAATGGATAGTTTTTTTATGAAATTGACTTATATATTATTTAAATTAAAGAAAGTTGGAAAATTTTACTCTCTTTATTTTTAATATTTCTTATGTGTTAGAAGAGGGAAAAAAGTAAGTTATTAATGAATATAGGTTTCTATATTTATATTAATAAAGTTATTCACATGATTAAAGTTTATTTTAAATCCTTAGTAATTATATAATGACCTTAATAGCTTATGCAACACTAATGCAGTATTTGTCCATTTTATAAAAACATATGACAAATGATTTCAAAATTATTAAAAGTGATATGAAATGAGTGCATTAATGTTACCCTTGACATTTATTGATTTATAGGACTTATTAGGTACATTTTAAATTGTTATAATCAAATTATTATTTTTTATTGATGTATTCAAAGTTAAATTAAATGAATATTGTCAAGATAGACAACAATAATATTTTTTCAAAATGATATTTTATTAAATTATTTAAAAATCATAAAAATATTGAAAAAATACAAGGTGTATATTATATTTTCCAAAATTTCATAAATAAATATTTTATGGTCCAATTTTCAACTTATATGTAAAATTTTCAACCCTTTAATATTAAAAAATTGTTAACATAGTTAAAATTAAAATTCGTTAACTAATGGTAAATCAAAATGAAAATGTTTTAAATTATGAAAAAAAAATTTCTAAATTATATTGGTTGATGGAGTTACAACCCTATATTACCTAATATTCTAATCCATTTCTATTTTTAAGTAAATTTCTTCCGAATTAATTTATTATAATTTAATATTTTGAGAAATTCCAAAAGAGACCCTCACCCCAATTATAAAAGAGAACATCCTTTGTCGCTTTTTCACACCACAATGAGAATTATATATCAACAAAAATATACCAATTTACCTTATAAACTTACATAATCACATTTACTAACCCTATATCCCTTTATATGAGTTCTAGAAGAATCATTTCAAAGAATTGGTAATCTCTTTAATAGATCACCTTCTTTTCTACTATTCCTTATCTCCTAAAAATATATGGTATTTATCATTAAATAATAAATTCAATATAATTAAAATTATGAAATTATATCATGATTAAGAAAACACTGTTATACACCATATTTCCTATAAAATGATAAATGAAAGTATCCTTCAGGCATACAGATGACTTATCATCTCGACGTTGCAATACAATTCATTTTTCATCACTATATTTTAAGAAATAGTGTCATGTTGGGTTTAATATTTATATATATTATATTTATGAAATAAATATACTTATTAAATTATAATATCATATACACCTAATTACCATCCAATTATTTGGGAAATGATAATGCCTACCACGCATATGTGTTGATTACACCTCCACGAAGTGGATTAATTCATTTTACATTTATATTTTACATGTATTGTAATTAGGATGAATGTTATTAATATAAATGATAAATATGATATAATAATGATCCTATAAAGGTTAATTGAAACTTAACTTTCTTTCATTCAATCAGTTGAAAAATGAAAGTAGTGTGCATGCATGCGTACGACCTATCATCTCCAAGAATGGTGAAATTCATTTTATTTCTATAGGTTTAATAGATTAATCCAAAAAATGTGTTTTTAAAATTTATATCATGGATAAAATTATAGATATAAGGAATAATTATCATTTTAAAAGGACTTAAAATACAAAATTAATACATAAGTGAAAAATAAAGAAGGTATCACTAAAAGATAACAAAGAATTATTAATAAATGAGTAATAAAAGTTTATTAGAAAATCATATATTGTATGATATATATAATAATGGCTATTTAATAGATTAATAATAATCCTATATTTATTATAAATGATTATTGTGAATTTAAGAAGGAATTCATGCCTTTTGTATGGGCTTTGACTCATAATTTTATCAATATTTGGGATTGTTTATGCTTAAGACTCCGCAGAGTAATATTTTTATTACATGTCCATATTTTATAAAAAAAATAAAATAAGGTTTTTATTATTCTCATATGGTTTTCAAAATTTATTTTTAACCATGTTTACGTTTTTACAAATCTGTATGAAAGGAATCTATTTTTCATTTCCCAAATGTTGTACTTTCGGAATTTTACGAAAAAAGTATGAATGTATTATTTTTTAAATTATGATTCATGAAAGGATTTTCCAACCATCATGAATAATTTTTTATTTAAGCTTAATTTACAAGTTTATAATTATATTTTAATAAAATTACATTATAAATTCATATCTTTTTTAGAAAGAAATCATTTCAAAATGGTATGGTTATTTTTCATCAAGAATTAGTCCATGTGATCTTTCAAAAATAACTTTCCCTATAAAATGAAATCATGTTATGTTACTTATTATAAATTGGGATGTTATCTAGGGATACCATCCTAATTATTTTTCTATATAGTTTATGTGTATAATGAAAATATGAAATGTTCAGGAAACCCATTTCTTTTTCATGGGTTATGTTATGTTGATATTTTTATGAAAGTTATTTCTTTTCATGGGTTCTGATATAATGAATGTTTTGTGATATTTTGGAGACATATGTTAGATTTTCATTATTTTATAGGTGGGACCTATGTCTCCCACTAATTCATTTGGTAAATATTTATATCTCATGAGATAAATAGGACTAGAATGGGGAGTGACCCTAGTTTAGTAAGGTAATTATTCCACTATGATAGTCTTGAGAGTGAACTTTGACTACTATAATGGTTTTGGGAGTAAACTCATTAAAATTTTATATCCTTTTTATTGATAATTTACTACCAATGAAATTATTTTATATTCTTATGCGTATTCAATAATTCTATGACTTATGCCTATGTTATGATTTCATAATTCAATTTCTATTATCAACTTAAGATTAATGTCTTATGAACTACTATGATTTTTTACTTAACTTAATATTATGATCTTTGATATAATATTCATGGTTTTAAAACATTAAGATATTTATCTTATACCCTTATTCTCATGTTATTCTTATGTGATTATTCATATTTCCCTTGTTTACACTTACAGAGAAAATGAGATAACCCTTTTATGTTGTTTATTCCTTAGGTTATGAACAAAGATATTAAGTATGAGATATCTAATAAGGTTTATAATTATGAATAAATAAGTGGGATATAATATAGATAATTTATGAACTAGTTGATTATGTTTCCATGTTTCCAAAGATATAAGACCAAAATGGTTTTTGGCTTGGATAAAAATATTATGTTTTGAATATCCATCTATTAAGACTTAATATCTATATATTAAATGTATGGGTCTCTATAGTTGGTAACAAATCAAGGCTTAGGTTTCCATTATAAAATATGATGTGAATTTTTTTTAATAATCCTATAGATAACTCTATGTATAGGATAAAATGATAATGTTTTTTAATGGTCATGATTGACCATGGTTAAACCTAACATGTCATAGAAGTCTTCATGATTTAGACATCTTATAAATGATTTTTTAAATATTTTGTTTTTTCCCACTATTTTTATTATAGATCACACTATTATTTTTTGTTTTATTCAATTTCAGCAACCCAAAGGAATCAGGTTAATGATGAATTCAATGAAACATTAAATGATTTCCCTCCAAAGCGGCTGAATGTTATGGGGGAATGAATGAAAAATATCATTTCTATGTTCACAAAACATTCTCAATATATGAATCACAATGATATTACAAATAATAAAAGGAGGTAAAAAAGTTTTTTTGATTCCCTCATGACAAAACACCAACCTTCTTTTAGTGGTTCCACTAGTCCACTAGTTTATGAACAATAAATATGTACCATTGAAATGATATTTTCTATTATCCAGCATTCAAAACATAAAAATGTTATTTTGGATATTTATCATTTGGAATGATAAGTAGATCAGTGGTGTAATATTATCAAGAACCTAAAGAGAAAGAATAAATTTAATAAATGGAGTGGGATGAAATTAAAAACTCATTCTTCAAAAATTACTTTCCTCACATTATTTGTATGGAAATAAATAAATGATTCCTTGAGTTAAAGTATAAGGATGATGATTTTTTTGGTAATTCTGGGGAAAATTTCATATGAATTTTAAGGTACACTTATAGTTTTATCATCCCACCAAAATGTATTATTGATTGATTCCTCGGTGTCTTGAAGTTAAGTCTCTCAATGGTGCTATATATAAGTGAGTTCCATAGCAATGAAAATATTGTCCAATGTTCTATCAAGTTGGAGATGAATATAGGAGTTACCAATCAATATAATGGTTTTGATATGAAAAAAATGAAATTAAAACTCATTTATAAAAACCCTAGAGAGAATAATATGAGCCTTCTTTTATTCTCAAAGTGTGGAAGGAAATAGGTGTGAGATTTTATTAAGGGAACTAGTAATTGATTCATGTGTGGAATGTAAGTTTATCAGGCAATCAAAATCCAAAGTTATGGGAAGAAGTTAACTAATGATGTGAATAGAGATAAAAATCAATAGAAATAACCAACCACACTCTAATGATTTAAATAAAATTAGTATTGGAATTATTCTAACACTTTCCCAAATCCAAAGGTCAATGACAATAGTCGATGTCAAAAACCTCTTAATACCATCGAAAAATGGAAATCTCATGTAATCAATATTTCTAATAAAGGGTATAAAAATGATTTGGTAAAAGGTATACTTACCAACCACTCTATAACTACTAATACCATATTGATTCGAGATATACACAGTCTTTTATATCAAAATACATTTTTAAGGGTATCATAGTACCACCTCAAAAATTAAATATTGAGTTTGCACAAAAAACCCTTAATGGTATGATGATCACATCCCAGGTATATGATTCTTCTCTGGTAGAAGTTTTTTAGAAAGTTTCTCATGAATATATTTTCATTCTACCTTTATTTGAAATAGATATAATTTTGGGTAAATATTAGATTTATTTACATACATTCCACATCAATTGTCGGGGAAGGGAAGTTATATTTTATATTCAAAACCAAACTTTGATATTCCATTAGTGTGGTGAAAAAAATATTCTATGGAAATTTGATCCATCATATGAGTCATTATTCCTATTTAAAATGGAATTTTATCTCTTATTATTGCGGATATACTCAAAATTGAATATATGCCTATTTTATGGGATTTTATTGATATATTTTTGGAATTATTTCTTGGACTTCCACTGAATTTTAAAATTGAGGTTTCAATAGAACTCATATATGGTGATACACCTATTTCAAAGAATCCATATAGAATAGCCCTAATTGAGTTACAAGAAATGAAGAAGAAACTAAAATAGAGTCATGAGAAGGGATTAATTAGGCCATGTTTGTTACCTTGGGGTTCACCTATTCTATTTTTTTATGGAAAAATATAGATCAATGAGACTCAGAATTGATTATTGAGAACATAACATGATCATTATCAACAAAAAGTATCCTCTACCCCATATAGATGATTTTTTTTGGTAAAATATATAGATCTCATTACTACTCAAAGATTAATCATCATTATATATGTCATAAATTTTGGGTCAAGAAAGAGGATATACCTAATCCAACATTCAATATTAGGTATGGACACTATGAATTTTTAGTGATTCCATTTGGTCTTAATAATTCCCTCAATATCTTTGCAAATTTAATGATTATAGTATTTATAGATTAACTAGATATTTTTTGTTAGTTTTTATTAATGTTATTATTATTTATTCTGATAGTAAGGAAGAGAATGAATATCATTAGAGAATTTTGTTCAAGTCCCTAAGCTAGGAAAATATTTATAAAAAAATTATCAAGTGGGAGTTTTATATTTTGAATGTTTCATTCCTTTACCACAAAATCTAATGTGAGGGTATATTAGTAGAACATTCAAAGAAAAAAAGTTATTGAGGATTTCTATAGACTAACCACTATCGATAAGATCTATAGTTTTCTTGTTTTGGATGGATATTATCAGCACTTTTTATAAAATATTTCACAGTTATCGAATATTACCACCAAGTTAGCTTGGATGGTATCCAAGTTCCATTAAATGGATGAATGTGAGGAATTTTTTAAATAACTAAATGGGATACAAGTAAAAACACATGTGATTACACTAACCTATAGTCGACATGGGTTTTTAATCTATATTTATGCATTATAGAATGGAGTGGGATGTTCCCTCATATAGAACAAAATGGTTATATCTTATGACACATGAAAATTGAAGGTTCATGTGAAAAATTAACCACCTTATTATTTGTAAATAGATATAGTAATATTTGTATTAAATATATGGAGGTAATATCATTATGGTTTAAAGTATAACATATATAAAGATCAGAAAAGTTTGAAGTATATCTTTTCATATAAATAGATAAATATTAATTAGAGAATATGGTTAGAATTGATCATATACTATGATTTATAAATACATCACTACCCTGGGAAAGCGAACAAGGTGGAACTTTCTATAAGTCTAAAGGATCATGCTATCTTATCTACGATGAGGATACAAAAATATTCAATACTTCTGGACTTTCCAAGTATGAATATTGAAAAATTTAATGAAGGGCATAAAAATAATATTTATCAAATGAGTTTCAACCATTTATCCAATTAAATACTAAAGAGTCACATAATGAAGATTTAGGGCTACAAAAGAAGGTGAGAAATGTTCATGAGTTAAACCTTGGTAGGGATTGAATAAAAAGGTTAATTAACCATGTATGTGTCCCTTCAGTGCCGTATTTGATGAAGGATCACATGGATGAAGCTCGTATTTATTCATTCCCAATTAATACTGGAAGTAAAAAAGATGTATGGATATTTGAAAGAGTATTTCTATTGGGTTGGAATGAAGAGATATATTGCAGATTAGGTTTATGGGTGCATGGTATTTCAGAAAGGTATGGTTGAGAGACATAAGTCAGACATCACTGTGTATGTTGTCATCATAATTCCCAAAACATAAAAATGGTGTAATTCTATTTGGTTTGTGGTCAATTTATTTAAAAATTATTCATAGTTAATTTCTGTTTTGGAATATTTCTATCTTGATCAAATAAGATACTTATACATTAAGTAAGTGATAATATTTCATGGTATACCACTATCATTTGTATCTAATTGGGATATGAGACTTATCATGATGTTTTTTAGAAGACTTTATAAGGGTTTTTATATGGAGCTAATTTTAATCACTACTTATCATCCTCAAATATATGGTCAGTTTGAAAGGACTATTAAAAATCTACAATACTCATTGGGAGATTTATCTACGAATTTAAAAGGTGGTTGGGATAAAAACCATCCTTGTTATAATGATGTAGAAGGTTAACCCAAAGAATAGAAATCAGGTTAATAATTCCCTTACCTCGGGGTTTTCTTACTTAAAACTTGTTTAAACCTCCTATATAATGGTTAAAAGAGTGTTATTAATATATTAATGAAACATATTCATGTTTATAATACCTTATATGATCATTTAATTACATCATTTATCCCTTTAATTGTAAGTATTTTGTTCCTTCCATTGTTTTGGATGCGTTCTTTACATGATTTCCATGAACGATTCATGATGGATATTCTTGTCGATTGGAAGTGAAACACCATAATTGGAATGGAAGGGTATTTATATATTTATAGAAACATAAATTATACCATTTATCATTTTGAATTCTTACATGTGGATGATTCATAAGTTAAAACATTATTGATATGTGTGTAGGTTATTTTGGTGATTCTTCGATCATAGTGAACTCATTTTGTTTTATAAATTGAAAACTTGTGAATAATATTATTTTATAACATTATATAAGATATAATAAATAAATTATAATCGGGTTCAACCATAAAAATGGTTTCATGACCAATATTTATGGAAGTAAAATAAATTGAAATCACATCATCCATAATGTCAGTAAATCGACACATCAAATATGGTTCATTGATTTCTTAAATAAGTGGGAGAGGAGAAGAATTATAATGGTTAATATTTCATAAACATGATGAAATACATAATATTTAAGATACTAGATCATTCATTCCTCTTGGATAATGATAGGTGAGGAAATATGAATAATAAAAAAATAAAATGAAAATAAAAGAAGGAAAACAAAAGAGGATGTTTAATCCTTGATCTCTTCTCCTTGAGATCCTTCTTAATGCCCTTGGTTTTGGCCTTTTAGTGAGACTAGTAGGTCTTGGACATGGGGAAGTTTCTCGGGAAGAGTATTGGGTAGAACTTAGTCAATGCTCAAGGCTTGAGAGGTGTGAGAGGATGAGGGGAATGAGGGTGGTGTTTATAGAGGAGGAGAGTCTTTTTACATTATATTAATCATTATTTTAATATTTTTGTCCAAAACTATGAATCGTCTTGATTAGTGTGACCCACATAGAAATAATTTCATGTGAGTTTGAACCAATTGAGATTACATCTGTTATGATGTCATAAATAGTGTATTTAACTGATAATTTGAATATACTGTATTTTATCTTATTTCACTATTCATCAAAAACTCAAGAATTTCATAAAAATCCCAAAACTTCACCCTAACCATTTCTTGACATATAGAATTCAAAAATGTAATCCGTTTTTTGAAAATAATTTTCCAAATATTATCAATTTAATTTTTTTAAAAAAATTACACTTTATTCAAAAAATTAAGAATTTTAAAACTATAACTCATTTTATATCACCTTGAAAAATTAATCAAGATGTCATTATCTTAAAGACTTAAAAAAATTAAAAAATAATACAATTTACTATTCACTAGGTTCATATTACTATTCAGATTACTATTCATAAGGGTATGTTACTATTCACCAAAAAATAAGCTGGTTCTATTAGACTCCAATAAAATTATTTCTCACAAACGTAGATGATCGTTTTTTGAAATTCAAATCATGAAACCAGAAAAATTATGTTTAAAGGAAAGTTATAAATATCTACTTAAAACAAATTTTCATTCATTTCATTTTATTTTTATAAACATGGGGTGTTACAATGATGACATTTGGAAAGAATGGAAAGCTAACCCATAGGTTTATTAAACCTTTTCAAATTATTCATTGTATCAGGATAATAGTTTAATGATTTGAGATTCCACTAAATATCTATTGATTTCATGATGTGTTCCATATATGTCTCCTAAGGAATTATATACCTTAACCTTCAAATATACTAAACTCAGAGGTTATATGTAACGTCCTGACCCAGATTCTAGTAAACCGGTGATCCGATCCGGTGGGTTACAAAGCCTCAATCAAACATCCCCATATGCTAGAGGATGCCTACTAGAAGTGAGGGCCTAGGGTGTGATAGTGGGGAAACTATTCCCTCATATCAGAGTAAGAAACATCAGAAAAATAGCTAAGTATCATACACAATGTAAAGTAAACATAGTATGGAATTAGTAAATAACTAAAATATAACATACTGTAATACTAAATGAAAAGATGTAAGAGCCCAAAAAGTTAAGCAATACAATACAAAACTAGTCACCACTTGGGCTAAACATATAGATACAGGATTAGAAAAGAAACTAAAAGTAAAAGTACATGGCTCTACTACCAACTCTAAGCCATACCACGTACGCGGTCTCCATACACCATCAAACTACACCATCCCGATTAGAAGAACCCACTCGAGTAGCTCCTCTCAACCATGTAACACTGTGCCTCAACCCTATCCACTATGAAACTCATCCTCAACATGAAAAGAAGACAAAGTCTATAAGTTCACCGAGGTTCACGTGCTAGGGTGAGAAAGAATCTTAGTAGGCTACCCCAACAAGCAACCTGTAACTGTATTGCTAACAGTGTATGTAAAGAAACATGCCTAGCCTAGATGAAACACAACTAAAGAGTAGTAAAACCAAATGTGAGCCCACAGTAGATCCCAGTGTCTGTAATCCCTATCAACTGGGAAAGTGTCACCATGGATATACATAACTATATACATATAAAATTATTGTCCCATAGCTATACATATATACATAGATATGAATATTCATTGGTATGTGAATCAATAACATGAAACCAAATCATTAGTCGATCCTTGGGTCTGTAACCCCAATTTCATGGACATCCTATTCAAGGTCATTGAGCTGGATGTTGTGCCACTCAACCATTGCAACATCAAGTCGGTCTCTGGTTTCATAATCCTAATCGACATATAACTACTTCGTCCAATGATGAAAACATTTCTAAGCAAGATATGTCACCACAGGGGGATACACATCCTACACCTGGGCTCACCTATACTCGCCTTCATTCACCGAAACAAGGATACCATATACCGATGATCAATCCTATACAGATCATTGTAAGCAACTTTGGCATGCACCGAGTAAACACATGTAAAACATCCAACATGTCCATGTTGTATAATCACATGTGTCAGAACACAAAGAGATGGATACAAGGAGAACAACCAAGAAATCCTCATAATAATTCTAGACCACGAAGGGAAAAATCCAATGAACCCATCCAAGGAATCCACATCTAGTCCCATAGGCATCCCAGTGGAAACTCGGTCTAGGCACTGGTTGGGGTCCTAGGAGCATGCCAAGAGAACATGTCCTACATGAGCCCAACAAAGTTGGATCCATGGGGTAACAAGACCCGAGGCATCCCATAATATCAAGACCTAAGGGTAATACACAGCCCAAGGTGACCACTACCATGTTCCAGATCCATGTAGACCCATCCATAGAATTTATGAAACCACTTATACATCACACATGAGTATACGCATTCATGTAAACCATTTCACATTCCATCCGAAGACATGGGTATACCTACCCAATCATCATAGTATGTGGAGAGGGTAATCATCCCCACCAAATATCACAATCCAATGAGTTCTTCCAAGATATTCCTACATCAAGGAAACCATGTATCACTCAAGGAGTATAAGAAAACACTTAAGGATCCAAAGAAAAATCTCGGGTTCAACCACTGGGTACCAGTAAAACATTGAAAAAACATTACTCAGAAGTAGGATCCTTGGAGAAAATGATCGGGTATCTCAACATGAAATAAAGATGCCTTGTGTTAGTCTCATAAACCACCATACAAGAATAAACTTTGGTAAACACAACTGCATCATCCAAACCATGTTAGATGTAAACAAATGAGTGAGGGTAGCCAAGCTTCCAACCCAACACTCTGACCAAATCCCCACAGGTGCATCATTTCGGTATGGATTATAGGTGATACCTGAACACCATATCTACCCAAAACCATCGTACAAATCATGGTTGGACAAGTAACAGGTGCTCGTTGGGTTCCTCAAGTCAAACACTGGTATTCATCCTACTTGGGATCCTCTGGGTAAACTCTATTGAATGCATCATACTCAGGATCCTTAGTTGTAAAGGAAAGGGAGGGATCCTATACAGTATCCCCAAACAAAAAAAATAAAGGCATCCTAAAATAGGTATCCTCTAAATGACACAGTGTCACAAGGATCCTATAAGGGAATACCTAGGTCAGTATATAAGAAAAGGCATCCCTCAGGGGATCCTTGGAAGTAACTAGTCTCATGACCTCATAGGCTCGAATGGAACATATCACAAGTGGAATATCCTCAGAAGTGTAGGTCATAGGAGATAGCTCATATCTCATCTCAGATCAATATCTCAACTATGTAGGTCTGAACACCTAACCCATAATTCATGACAAGTATCACTTTCAGTTGACATCTAGATTTGATAACTATAGGAAGAACATATCCATTCATATTGATTCCCAAAAATACCCATTAGGATTCCTTATATTGATCCATGGGTTTCCCAATCATGATCTATGTGGAAAACCACTTAGAATTGACTAATATCTGGTCCAATTCCGACATTAGGGAAAGAAAACATGAAAAATACTCAAAGGGTTACAAGGGTAAGTACACGACATGCAACCACGGTACACAATGTGTACTCCCAACTTGCCACATGGGTATGTACTCTATTCGACCTAGGTGTGTAAAAACTAGATGCGGCATGTACCCAACATGAGGTACATGCACATGTACCTCAACTATATTGTCCATCTATGTGGACAAACCATGTACCATTACATGGAGTGCTACCACCTTGGGGTCTGGTCGTGTACTCTACACGGCCATGTACCCCTGCATGGGTTGACATGCCCAAGTACTCAACCACAAAGCTATGTACAAGTAAAAAACGTTTATATACCATACACATTGTGTAATCCATAAAACTTCATCATCTCGGATGAGAAGAATACATATCCTATCACTTTAGACTACATTATGTGAACCGTGTTTCCCCAAACGAGAAACCCTCAGATTTCCCAAATTACCTATTTAAACCCCCGAAACTACAGATCAAGCCTTAAGAGGCCACAAGAATGTAATATACAGCTATAATAACATGAAAATTAATTTAAAAGGGATGAATAGAGAAAATGTAAATGCGCCTACCTTTTGGTGGACAACTCCAAATCTTGGGTCAATTTGACGGTCCACAGCTTCCAGAAATCGATCCCCCACATCGAGGACTTCTCAACGACACCTCTATTCACTTCCCTCTCTCTCTTGTTCTAAATCTACCTTTTCATCTCATATGTCACGTGAAGGAGGCTACTACAAAAGGGGAATTAATGATAAGGAAGGAGGAAAAAGTAAAGAAACGATAAAATAAAGACAATAAAAAATAGAAAAAGAAAATAAAGAAAAAGGGCTCTGGCCTGACCCTGGTGCCCGACTCAAATTTATCCCTCACCTAGGGAAAACTATTTATTTCAGACTCAACGGTAGAGAAAAAATCCTGATCTGACACTCTGTTCAAAATATACAACCGGATGAACCAGCACAGAGAACTTAATATTTAATTTATTTAAAATTAAATATTGATTATTCTTCCAAAATTTGAACGTCTTGGATTCTTACCAAACTCCTATCGTAGGGTAAAAACCCCCTTCTAGGACCAACTAAGTAGTCAGAAATATTATCTATGGTTATATGCTATGGGAAAAGACCAATTTTCCCTTTATAATCATCTGACAAAAAATATTCAAATTTCTTCTAAAAACTACATTCTGGAAAAACATGGGTTCTTACAAATTCCACATCATAATTATTCTCGTCCTCAAGAATATTAGTTAAAAGGAAAGCAACCATTATCTCAACCTGACCACCTATACAACCAAGCTATCTATAATTTCCAATGAATAGCCACATAGCATCAGCAAATTCCTTCTACATAGAATACTTTCAATAGATACTGATATGGTACTCCCCACCATAGGAATAACTTTATCATCGCCCAAAAAAATCAAGCCCAATGGCATAGAAAAAAAATAACTCCACTATGGAGATCAACTAAAAATGAGGGACACCACCATCAAAGAGACAATGTTGAACTCCCCACCATATGTCTTACCCTACACTCCTCCTCAAGTGCAACCTCAACAGGTTCCTATCCTCAATAACAAAGAACATCTATAAAGAAAACGTAGATCGGTGTAGGAATGATGCCCTCTCAACATAGACGAATCAAGATAGCACATGATCATCTCTAACATGAGTACACTAAGATTCCACCCAGGCATATTCACCTCTCTTTGACCCATGCTCGCATCTTGTAAAAACCTAACCAATATTCATCCATAGGTCAACCATATCACGGTACCCCAACCTTTCATGATGTCACCTCTACCATTAAAGGGACATTCCAGCACAACTTACAGAATCTAATGCCATGGAATGTATGAAAAACATTGGCCCTCAGCTCACACCCATCCACTCACCGATTTAGATTCAAACTATATCACATACAACCAGCATGTATCTTTATCACTAGAAACATACTCCAGTGAGTCATCCATTGAAAATCTAAGTTGAGCGTTCTATATGGCACATCGGTTTCATTAATCTAGAAGTCCCCTTGGAACTACTCTTCTAAATTTATCACCTCACCCAGGCCATGCTTTATTCCATGACCACCCATCAACAATTTTCATTTCAGTCATGAGCATCTACCCATGCTCTAAATACATTATCAATTTCAGAAACACTAGTTTAAAAGGCCCGAAACCCAAATAGTTCTTCCTGTCAAAGACTGTATCAAAAAACAAGTACCCAAGGTGCCTCATCAAAAATATAATGCAAAAACATGCCTATAATGTATAACTAGAGAATCTAATGTTCCTTGATCAAAAAATGAGCATAAAAACAAGCTCACTACAAAAAATACACTTGAAAACACAGTCCAACCTTCCTTACACAGGTTTCCCTAGAATGAAAAATACATCGACCTAAAAGGTTCTGAGTCTAAAATAAGGTTCTCTAGGTCTCCCACCAAGCCCTACAAAACATGATTCACAACCGGGTCACAAGGTCTAACCACCTAGCTGAAACTGTCAGATTCTCTCAAAAGTAGGTAAAGATCACAATGACCACTGAAGGTCAAAACTGAAAAACAAGGCCTATAAGGGCCCTAATCCCCTATGAGCATCGTCAGAAGGAACTTATCCTTGGAGGTCAAAAACAACGAAGAAGATAAATTTAACTGACACTCATCGAGCATCGGTACATGAAAATACCCCCTGGAGGGCAAGTGTACATGAAAAAGTCTTGGTTTCCATCATCATCGTACTCAAATATCTAACCAAATATCCCAAGACCTAAGAAACAATACACTGTAAGGGGTTCATCAAAAAAGGAATCACATGCCATATCAACCAACTAGGGTCACTACACCTCCTGTGCATGAGAACTGAGTCACTAGCCTCATAAAAAAACTCATTGATGTAGATCCACATATCGTGCCATCATAGTGAAATATATATGTAAGCAGTCCCGAAGGCCTCAGTAATCAGTAAAATCACCCATTAGAAGGCCTATATGATGTGAATACTATGAGAAGAAAATGATACATGAGACACCTCTTGCCTTTTTTGGCCAAGATTCAAAATCCATCCTTGGCCTCTTGCCAATGTCCAAGAGCAGAGATCCATGGTAAATCATAACATCCACACAACATGTGCATTTATCAAGGGGAAATCATATACAACTATAACATAGTAGATCAAAACAACAATCCCAAAACCCTGGAAACCACAACATTTTACCAGAATAGGTTTTCTCGATGCATCAATCTCATATCCATAACCTGTTCCAACACATTACTAATAAACCTCTCTACCATATCCTAAATACTAAAGACCAGAAAAAATGCCTTTGATTCCACTTTGTAACGTCCCGGCCCAGATGCCACTAAACCAGTGCTCTGAGATAGTGGGTTATAAGGCCTCAAGCATGCCTCCCTGTATGCCAGAGGCTTCTGACTTGTAGGAAGGGCTAAGGTTGTGATAGTGGGGAGACTATTATCTCACATGAGATTAAGAAAAAATGAAAATTGTTTGGTATCATACATAGTGGAATGTAAAAAAATCTTGTAAGAAGTAAAAAACTGAAATAGAACATGCTTTAATTATAAATGAAAGTATCTAAGATCCTGAATAGATATAAAATACAATACAACACTAGTCACCCGCTGGGCTGACTATACAGATATAAGAGTAAAAAATGAAATTAAAGTAAAGGTACAGGGCTCTGCAGCCATCTCTAAGCCAGAACATGTACCTGGTCTCCATGCACTGTCAAACTTTACCAGCCCGATTAGAAGAAACCACTCAAGCATCTCTCCTTGACCATACAACATTTTTCCTTATCCTTATCCACCATGAAACTCATGGTCAACCAAAAAATTAGACAAAAGTCTACATGTACACTGAGGTGAACATGTAGGGGTGAGAAAAAATCTCATTAGGACACCCCCAACAATTAACATGTAATTGTGATGCTAAAAGTGTATGTAAAACCAATATGCTCAGCCTTGCTGAAACACAACTAAAAGGTATTAAAACAAAACTTGATCCCACATTCAATCCCATGGTCTGTAATCCCTATCAACTGGGAAAGTGTGACCATGGATGTCCATAACTATATATGTATTCACGTACATTCCCATACCTATATATATATATATATATACATAGATATGAATATTTATTGGTATTTTAATTAGTAACATGAAACCACATCAACATTCGATACTTGGGTTTGTATCCCCAATCACCTAAAAATCATGTGTAAGGTAATTTATTGGGATTTCGTTCCTCTCAAGCCGTGTAACATCAAGTTTATATCTGGGTCTGTAATCCCAATTGACATATACCAACTTCATCAAAAGATAGAAAAGTCTCTGAGTAAGATATGTCACCATAGGGGGATACACATCCTACACCTGTGTTCACTTGTACTCGTCTCCAATCACTAAAACGAGGATACAGTGTAATGACGATCAATCCTATAAGAAGAACTCCAAGAAACTTCATCCTGTGCCGAGTAAACACAAATAAAACATCCACCACCGCCTTACCGTATAATCATAATTGTCAGACCACGAAGGGCCAGTTCTAAGGAGCATGTCCAAGGCATCCTCATAAGAATTATAGAACACAAAGGGTCGGATCCAAGGAATGCGTCCAAGGCATCCACATCAATTCCCATGGGATTACCAGTGGAAAATTGGTCTTGGAATTGGTTGGGGTCCTAGGATAATGTCAACAACACATGTCCAAAGAGAGCCTAAGCAAGCCGGGTCCATGGGGTAGTAAGGCACAAGGCATCCCAGGGAATCAAGACCCAAGGGGCATACTCAAACCAAGGCATCCAATATCAAATTTTAGAGACATTGAGATCCATCCATGGAATCTATAAAATGAGTCATACATCACACGTGAGTATACCTACACATGTAACCCATTTTATATTCCATAAAATACATGGGTATACATACCCATCCATCATAGGCTGAGGAGATCATAATAATCCCCACCACATATAACAATCTAATGAGTCCATCCAATCCATTCCTATATTGCAGAATCCATTTATCACTCAAGGATTACATGAAAACACTTATGTCTCAACATCCAAGTCCTGGGTTCTACATCTAAGTTCCAGTAAAACATTGTAGAAGCATGGACCAAAAGAGGGATCCTAGTAGAGCATGTCTGCGCATCCCAATAAGCAAGAAAGATGCCTCGTGTTAGGCTCAATAGCCACCAACCAGAAATAAGATCTGGTAAACATGGACACATCATCAAAACCAATTCAAAAATTAACAAATGAGTTTGGTTGGTCTAAACTCCCAACCCAACACTCCAGCCACAACCCCACGGGAGCATCAGTTCGTCATGAGTTCTGGGTTACGCCATAACACCATCACTACCCAAACCCGATGTACAACTTAGGGTTTGACTAGAAATGGGCACCCACTGGGTTTCATAAGTCTAATGCTTGGAGAAATCATACTTGGGATCCTCCAGGTAAACACGAGAGAAGGCATCCTACTCAGGATCCTTAGCTGTAAAGGCAAGGTAGGAATCCTACATGGGATCCTCAAATGATAACAATAGATGCATCTTACAAAAGGGATCTAATGAATGATACATAGGTACATGGATCCTACGAGGGACTCCCTAGGTCAGTATATAAGAAAATTCATCCCGGAGGGTATCACTAGAAGCAACTAGTCTCACGACCTCTTAGGCTAGAATGACACATACCACGTGGGGAACGTCATAAAAATCACAGTTCAAGGGAGATAGATCATATATCATATCAGATCGGGATCTTAAATTGGTTGATTTAAACACCCAACCAATCATTCACTCCAATTATCACTTTTAGGAGATAGATAAATTTGTTAATTAGAGGAAGAACCTATTTATTCAAATAGAATCCTTAAAACACCAATTAGGAGTCCACATATTTCTCCATAGGTTTCACTATCACTATCTATATGGAAAACCTCTCAAAATGGACTACTCTTAGGTCCAATTCTGACATCAAGGAAAAAAACCCTCAAATGGATAGAAGGGGAAGTACACAACATGGAACCTTGATACACGAAATGTACTCCTAGCACACCACATGGAGTGTACTCTCGATGGCCTGGGGTGTGTAAACAATCTAGGTACATGGTGTGTGGAACTGGTAAATAGCGTATACCCAACACAGGATATATTTCTGTGTCCCTCAACCAGCTTGGTCATATATATGGCCTAGTTGTGCACCTTTACATAGTGTGTTACCCGCAAGGGGTCTGGCCATGTACACCTACATGTATAGAATTTCTCAGGTACTCGACCACACAACCAAGTACTAGTACATGGTGTGTATACCTTATACACGACATGTACCCATTAAAACATAGTCTTCCCTAAAGGAGAAGAACACATGGTGTGCCACCTTAGACTACACGTTGTGTGACCTGGTTTCCCCATATGGGAAACCCTCGGATCGCCCAAATCGCCCGTTTAAACCCATGAAACTACAGATCCAGCCTCAAGAGGACACAAGAAATCAATATACAACTATAAAAACTTTAAAAAATTTATTTAAAATGGATCTATAATGAAAACATAAATAAACCTACCTATGAGCAGAAACAGCCAAACCTTGGGTCGATTTGACGGCCCACACATGCCGCACGTTGATCTAGGGAGATAAGGGCTTTAGAATGGCACATATCCTCCCTTAACTCTATTTTTTTTATCCCTCTTCCAATTTCTATCTTAGGTCATGGAAATTGGGGTGACGCAGGAGGGTAATTCACGATAAGTAAGTAATAAAAAAGAGAAGAAAAAATAAAATAAATAAAAGAAAAGGAAAATGAAAAAGAATAAAAGGGGCACAGGCTGTCCCTAGTTTCCAACTCAAGTTTATGCCTCACCTAGGAAACTCCTTATTCCAAACTCAATTGAGGAGAAATAATCTTTATCTGACACTCTGTTCAAAAGATATGACCGAATGAACATGGGCGAATAACTTAATATTTAATTTATTAAATATTAATTATTAATTATTCCACCAAAATTTGAATGGATCATATTCTTATCAAAATCATATCCTAGGGTAAAAACCTTATTCTAGGACCAACAGAGTGGTCAAAAAATTATTTTATGGAATCTACTAGGATGAAATACCATTTTACTCTTTTATAAGCATCTGACAGCAAAAATGCAAATTTATGCTCAAAACTACAGTATGAAAAAACACACGTTCTTACATAATACAACTAGATAAAGATATTTCTTATGAAGAATAACTAGTGTAGAGTATGGATCTTATAGATAAATATTTATGAGACAACACCACTCACCACATAAAAGTTTTTTTGTGACACCACCAATTTGAGGAAGCTATGTGGGAACTTGAGGATATGATGTGGCAAAAGTACACTTATTTTTTTGTACCAAAATGATGGATTTTGAGAGATAAATCCATTTAAGGGGGAATAATGTAGCACCCTAATATTTTTATGAAATATTTCGCTTTAAATAATTTGATTTATTCAATAGCTTTTGTTACATGCAATAATGAGTTTAGATAAACCACATAACATTAATAAAATGGTGTGTGTTATTTATCACCTAGCCTTTGGATTGGAAAGAATGCATTGTAATAACTAAATAATTAAAAAAATATGGTATACATATTTATCAATTTTATGAATTAGTTATCAATTGATTACAATTAAAAATTAAAATTCTTTGAAAATAAAAGTGTTGTTTCTCTGAATTTTTTTCTATATACGGAATATATTTTTATTAATAAATTAAATTAATAACAATTATTAAATGATATCAATGTAATATATATATTATTTACCAAATAATTTTTTTTAAAAAGAAACACATATTTTTTAATTAATATAATAAGAAAAAAAATCTATTTTAGGCTTTCAAATATATTTTTTTCTAAAAATTTATTCTTTATCACATTTTTTATACTTTATTAAAAATTAATTTATTATATCAATATATATATAATAAGATAAAATTAATTACATATTTAGACTCATTACGTTCAAATATGGTAATTAGACCACTTTTATTTTTTGTCAATATGAATAGTAATCATAGTAAAATTTATCACCTTTATAAAGGGTAAATATGGTTAATATTAATTAAAAACGAGTGATAATGACATTATTTTTTATAAAAATAATTATTAGATCAATTAAAATTTAAACATAATCTCTTATCTTTGAAATTGAGTTTTTTAATGGAACCTTTTCCATGAAAATGACATATATGTTATTTAAATCAAGTAAAGTTTCAAAATGTCACTCTCTTTGTTTTTAATATTTATTATGTTTCAACATAGAGAAAAATGTAAGTTGTGAATTAATATAAGTATATATTTTGAGATTAATAAAATTATATTCATGATTTTTTAAAATTTTAGTAATTTTACAATGACTTTAATTTCTTATGCAACACTAATGCAATATTTCT
This sequence comes from Viscum album, assembly GCA_963277665.1. Classification (NCBI taxonomy): domain Eukaryota; kingdom Viridiplantae; phylum Streptophyta; class Magnoliopsida; order Santalales; family Viscaceae; genus Viscum; species Viscum album. Next base: position 1,853,382,233 of record OY728158.1, on the reverse strand, counting down.
CTATTTAATAGAAATATATAATTAATGTTTTTAAAAATATTAAAAGTGATTTAATTTGAATTAGATAATGTGAAAATGAATTTTATAGATTTATTGGACATATTAGGGAGTATTAAATAATTATAGTTTAATTCCCTCTTCTTATTTATATATTTAAAGTTAAATTAAATTAATAGTGCCAAAATTGCCAAAAATGATATTTTAGAAAAATAATATTGTATTAAATTATTTAAAAATCATAAAATTATTTAAATAAGAAAAGGTAGAAATTATATGGTTTGATATTTCGTAATTCATCCTTTAGGGTGGGGGGGTTTCTCCTTATAAGTAAAATTTACAACCCTTTAATATTGAAAATGTTGTTACCATAGTTAAAATTAAATTTGGTTAACTAATGGTTAATCAAATGAATAAGGTTTAATATTGTACCATATCTCGTATAAATTTTATTGGTTGATGTTTTTATGACCTTATCATACCTTTGATCAGAATTCATGTCCATTTGAATGCATATGGATTGGCAATGCGTTTGTTGTAATTAAATATTTTGAGAAATTCTAAAAATGACCCAGAGGAAAATTATTAAAGGGAACCTCCTCCCAGAAATCTTAACACTTCATCGATCCTTCAAGATAAAAAAATCAACCAATTTAAGGTTTAAAATTCATTAGAAAAAATTAATATTAGTTGGACTTACCAAAAGGCACCCCTAGAGCCCTTTAGAGGAGATCTAATGGAATCCTGTCAATGAAGAGCTAATCGCCCTAACCGATCACCATATTTTATAGTCTTATTTAACACATATAAATATTTTTTATTTATCATAAAATATAAATTTTATTATCCTAAATATGAGTAAATTTTATTATTAGTTTTAAAACACTAATATACATATTCTTTCTCACAAAATGGGAAATGAAATTATCGCTCAAGTGTGCGTACGACTTAACATCTCCGCGTAGCGATACAATACATTTTTATAGCCATATTTTATGGATGGGTATTATGATGGGTTTTATATTTATTTATTATATTTTTGAAGTAATTATACTTCTTTAATTATAATATCACAACCACATACTAACCATCTAATCTTTTGGGAACCGACAATGTCGTTTGTGTGTGGGTGTGAACTACCACATCCATGATGTGATGTGATTAGTTTTTTGTTTATATTTTACATGGATAGTAAGGAATAATAATTTTAGATATATATATATATATATGAAATATATGATATGATCATGATCCTATAAAGATGAATTAATAATAAATTTTCTTTCATTCCAATAATCACAAAATAAAAACATTCTTCATGCATACGTATGACCTACTATCTTCATAAATGGTGAAATTCATTTAATATCTAAAACTTTAATGGATTAATCTAAATACATAGGTATATTTTATTTATTATATTTTAAAAATATGAAATATTTTGGAATCATGACCAAATTAAAATGTTTAAAAATAAAAATCAAAACATAAATGAAAAAGAAAGCAGTTATCACCGTAAATATAATTTTAAAAAATAATTTTTAATAATTGTCTAATAAAATGATTTGATTAAATAATATATGGTATGATATATAAAATTATGTTTCTGTAATATAATTATAATAAACCTGTATTTATTATAATTTTTTTTATACATGTATGAAGGAAGATAGACCCGACTCAATGGTTTTAATTCCCAATCTCATCAATATTTTGGATTGTTTATGTTTATGTATCTGATAGGGAATATTTTTATTCCATATTCATATTTTATTAAACTTTTCTGAAATAATTTTATTAGTATTCATTTATGATTTTCAAAATTCATTTTTACCCATGTTTTACTTTTTATAAAATGGTTGTAATGGAATCTTTTTGTTGTTTTCTGAACAAGGTACATCGTGACTTTTCCAATAAAAGAATAGAAGAAATATTTTTTCAACTTATACAGCATGAATAAATTCTCCCACCTCCATGCCTAATTTTTTATTTTAAACTTACATTACAAGTTTATAGTTTTCTTTTCATAATTTTTTTTAATAATTGTATAGCTTTTAAAAAACATAAATACCTTCGAAATTGAAAGGTTATATTCCTCATGAATTATTCCAAGTAATATTGAAAAAAAAATTATATATAATTTGATATCCTTTGATATTACTAATTATTTACTATGATATGATCAAATTATACTATCATTAATATTTCTTTTAACAGTTTTTTTCAATGATGAAAATATGAAATGTTCATGAAACCCATTTCTTTTTCATGGGTTTTTTCTGTAATGAAATGTATCGGAAACTCATTTCTTTTAATAGGTTATAATATGCTGAATATTTTAGGACCTTTGGGAACATGTGTGTATTATTTTATTTATGTGATGGGTGGGACCTATAAATCCCTCCAATTTATTGGGTAATATTGATATCTCATGAGATAAAAGGGACTAGATGGGGTGTGAACCCTATTTAGTAAGGAAGTTTTTCCACTATGATAGTATTGGGAATGAACTATGACTTCTATGATGGTTTGTGTAGTGAACCCATTCCACTATTATAGATAATGAAATGAGCCATGATGAGCATGGAAATACTTTTCTATACTTATGTGTGTACTAAAATTCAATGTCTTGTGACTGTGTTAATATTTCTTGGTTTATGTTATTTGATTTCCTTATGATTAATTTCTATTGAAATTCCATGAATTACTACATGAATTGAGATTATGATATTTTAAATGTAGGTAATGGTTTTAAAAATTAATATCTTGTTCTTATACCCTTACACTAAAGTTATGCTTATGTAATTATTGATATATCACCTTTTTAGACATAATGAGAATCTATGATCAAACTTTTGTATGATTACTTTATTTGGATATAAAGAAAGGTATTAAGTTTAGTATATATAATAAGGGTTCTAATTATGAAGAAATAAGTGGGAGGCGATGTAGATATTTTATGAACAAATTGTTTATGGTTCCCTGTTTTCAAAGATACAAGGCCTAAAAAATTCTAGAGTGAGTAGAAATCTTATGTAATTAATATTCCACTAGTAAGATATAATATCTTTATATGAATGTTATGAGTCACTATAGACATTTTGAGATGTATCAGAAATAGTTGAATTTTGTGTGGGTAGTAAAAAATACTTATTTTATGAAAATGGTCAATTTTATGATATTAGAATGATATATGAATAACATTAGTGATTAAGAAACATTTTTTCAAAAACAAATATATATTTAAGAAGTCATTAAATTTATATTAAAATTTATTGTTGAACTTATAAATATATTCTTACTATTTTGGAAATCTAAAAAATGATTTTTTCCAAATAAAAATTATTTTTATTTCTTATATCTTAATAAAGTATATAAAGTGTTTTTTAGTTTTGGATTATTTTTAAAGGAAACTAAACCCCATTTTGTTTCATATAAAACAATTAATTTCATTGGAATAAATATTAAACTATATTTGAATATAAAATAATCTTAATTATTAAAACAAACACTTTAAAAAAAACTATTTTTGTTTTATTTTTTTCCCTCATATTAATATTAATTTCCAAAACTATTTTAATTTAAATATCTTAAAATAGATACCATATTTGGAATCATAATAATTAATATTAGTTAATAACTTGAAGTTATTTTTTTATAATTAATAGTAAAAACTATATAAATTGGTTTCCATGGTTAGGGTTAAAATGAGTTTATAGGGGGTAAAAATAAGAGATAAGTGTAAAAATGAGACTTAAACTTATCTAAATATTAATAGTTTCGTATATTTTGACCTTCCCTTATTTAAATTTTAATTATTTTATATTTGATTACACCTACAATACAAAAGACTTTATATTATTTTAATATTTTATGTAATTTCATTTATGTCCCACCCACCACTTATAAGAAGACACCTCTTTTCATCCATTATTAACAAACATTGAGATCTATATATCTTTCAAGAAAAACATAAAAACTTTCTTATATTCCTTCCCATAATTGTTGATCATCTTTTCTTCCCCTAAGACCACGCTAAGAAGTCTTCACGTGTAATACAATGCTTTCCTCTCAAATAATAGGTAATCGTCTTACCTAAATCTTTAAAATATTATTTATTCTTATAATTAAAATAAATTGGTTGTATTCATACCAAGATAAATAATCCAGTATACTAAATATACATATATTTTACTATTATTATGAAAAAATCATTTTCCACATTTCCATCAAATTAGAAATGAAAGTATCGCTCATGCGTACATGTGGTATACCACCTCTGTAGCGACCCAAAGTTTCATTAATGGAATCCATCTTGATCTAATTAAATATCTCTTTATGTTTATATAAAATGTCAACTTCCTTGGTTTTATGTCAAGAATTTTTACCATTGCTAATATAGCCATTGAACAGTGATCACATGATTATTATAAATATAGGACTTTAACAAATCCAATTTACTCAGACAAAGGAAGCGATGACCTCATCCAGTAGAATTTCCCCATACGAAGCCCATTTTTCAGAGCTCGGAATAGAGTTGGCATCTTTGGGCTTCACTCTTGACCAAGCCCAAGCCGAGCTTCATCATGTCAAGCTCGAACATGACCGTCTACAGGAAAAGTGGAAGTTGATTAAAATTACCACTCGAGCGATGTTATCCGAGCCACCCCAAGAGTCTTTCAGCATCGAACACCTTACCCTTAGGTATTATGCGGATTTTTTAAGTGGTTATGTAACAAATAAGTAGTACTATGTTCATGTACATTATTTTTGTCTATAATAATGAATATAACTTCTTGTCATTTTTGATACATTGTAAATAGTTTTTAAAGTACAAATGATGTTTTTAGTTATTATTTAATTAAGAAATATATTTTATTAAATTAAGGTATTTTTGAATTAAATAATATTTTATTAAAATAATAATATTATTATTAAATTAAAATGATCTTATAATTTTATGAATGCAATTAAATTTTTTATTAAGGTTTGAAATCCATTTCTGTCAAAACCCATGAATTTTCGATAAATGTTGGTTTTTATTTTAAAAGTGAAAATTAACATATTTAGAAAATTATTTAGATAAAATAAATGTTATTTCTGGAATCAGGACATCGAAATTATCCAACGGTGAATTTTTCATAATTTTCTGAGACAGTCAAATTTTTGAGTAAAAATTAAATACCGTTTAAATATATAATGTGTTTTATGACATCATAATGACCCAATAGTGATGTAATAAAATACTATAATATTTATCTTCGGCCAATATATGTTTTAACATTAAAATAAAGTGATTTTTGGATTGTTTGACTTACTTTTTAAAGCATTAATGGACCCCTCAAGACTTATTCAACACCTTGCATTTTTAAATTAATTTCCACGGGAGTGTGACTCACCCCCACATAAGAAACCCTAATATTTTAAGAAGTTAAGACTTTGACCTTATAAAATATTTTTTTTCCTCTTCCCTTTTCCAAAAACCATGGGCAAAAACCATGGGATGGTTTGTGGTTTGGATTAATTTAATGTAAGGGGACCCAAACCTAAATAATAAAGCATTCTCTCACCTTTCCTATATAAACCCACCCAAGCTCCCACTTCCTCCCACTCAAAGCATTTGGAGTTCGTCCAAACTCTGACCAACTCTCTCTAGAATACTCCCAAGGTTCCCTAATTTCCCAAGAATCCTCTCACAAGCCTCTCTCTAGCCTTTGGAAGCACACTTCCAAGTAAGGGTTTTGTTCTTCCTTTCTCATTTTTGTCCAATTTTCTTTAAGTTGTTTGCCCTTTTAATTTCAATTATAAATGTTGGGGTATGGTTTATAACCTCCCTCATACTACCCTTTTTATGTTTGAATGATGGGAGACCCTTTCTCTATCATTAAATTCCTCCCATGTACACCTGTTACTATGCCAAAATTCCGAAAGGAACTTCTCTCTCCTCTTTTACATTCAAGCAATACTTTTGTATCATGAATCTAAATTCCATTACAATTGTTGGTACATGTATCTATATGACCTCCTTACGTTCCATTACATGTAAATATGATGAGGAACCAATTTCTCTCTCATCAACCATTTTTATGAATTCTTATTTCACGCCGTTACGCTGCCGAAATCGTACCGATTTTCTAAGCCAATGCCATTGTGTAGTTGATACCATGCCCATTTCCCCATAAAGGGTATCCACCTTTATAAACCTTTACTTATTGATTACAAATTTTAATGTATTAATTCCACATTACTTTATCGTGTAATAAATGATTATGTTTTATTGAATCCATGTTTTATGATCCATGTGGCACACTGATGCATGAAATGAAATGTTTACGAAAGGTGCGCCCTTATAGCGCTCCAATGAATTGGGTAAAGTATAGTATCATGATACGTCATGTGAAATGAGTGTTGACTCATGCTAATTCAAATGTAATTAGGGTTTACTCGTGCTTTATGTGCAATGAGAATTTACTCATGCTACATGTGCAATGATCCATGGCTCATGCTAATTCCATGAAAAGTGTTGTTGCCACATTTCCGTGTTATGATTATCATGCGTTATCATGAAATTATGTTCATGTTTCTTTTATGCTCTATTGATATTCCTATTGTCTAACATGTATTTTACTCCTCATGTTATTCTAGGTGTACTCCTTTACTGGGCTTTATAGCTCACCCTTTTCTTATGCATGTCCCCAGGTTATCCCATGCAATGCTAAGTACGAGGGAATGTAGTGGTAATGTTAAGGAAGTTTTCAATAAAGATGTTGTATTTCATGTTTTATGTTTTTATGTAATGATCCTAAGCCCCAAAGACACTAAACCTCTTGATCTTATTTTTTGTATCAAGTGATGTTTTATGTAATAAATCATGTTTAAGTTTGTAATAAAAAGCAGGGTTGTCATAGTTGGTATCAGAGGATAGGTTTAGTTATTTTTTGGATTAGGAAACCCTAGTAAAGCCTTAGATACAAGAATAAGTATAATAAAACCATCCCTAAGTTTTGGTAAGTACTGAGTAAGTGGTTTATCAAACAAATACATCCCTGTCTGGATAAGAACAGGTAGAGGCGGCTCTGGAACAGATGTATCTTAGGGGTAAAACCCGAAAACACCACTTTGGGCTAGACTCGAGCGGGAACTAGTGCAAGAAAACGGGCCTTGCTGCACTCTTGGTTACGACACTCCCAGAGGATATGTTTTGATAAATTTAAAAGCTTATTATGAACCCTTATTAAGGGAATTAAAAAAAACGCCCCTACAAATATATGTTAGAAAGTAGATCATGAAAAGCCTAGATTGAAGCCTATAGAATCATGAGTTAAGGAAATAAAAGTTTATTTATAAGTCATGAACTTTTGTCTTTGGATTACCCTTTATGTGTTTCCCCGAACTTTCCTTTTATTCCAGCCAATGGTTGGTAATAGGAGGTCTCGGGCTAACAACCATTGTGAAGATCAGTGTGATGACTGTACTAATGAGATGCCCAATACAATGAGAGCGGGAAGCGTGAACTTTGTCACGATTATATCTCAAATAACTCAAGTTTTGAATAGAAACACAGGTCAAGAGGAATGTCCAAACCCCCCTAAGAAGGAACAAGTCGCTATCGAGAGCTTCATGAGTTAAATGCCTCCTACTTTTAGTGGATCATCCGATCCCACGATCGCTGAACAATGGATCAACTCCATTGAAAAGATATTCTCCATCCTTCAATGTTCTGAACAAGAGAAGGTTCTCTTGGCTGCTTATCGTATAGAGGGTGAAGCTGATCAATGGTGGACTTTGAAAAAAAATACGAAGCCTGATGAGGATATTGAGGCGTTGGAATGGAAGGATTTCTGGAATATTTTTTTTGATAAATATTTTCCATGCACCCTTTGGCTTAAGATGGAAAGGGACTTCCTTTTCCTCAAGAAAAAAGATGAAGAATGTGTTGGAGCGTACGAGGAAAACTTCATAAGGCTTGCATGATATGCTTCAGGCTTTGTTGTTACCCTCGAATGCAAAGTTGACTTCTTCTTTGGTGGGTTGAAGCCTAGCTTGAGGAAAGCATTAGCGATCCATGACTTCGACAGCTATGAGGAAATTGTTTGATGTTCCCTCAAGGTCGAAATGGAGATCGGGGAATCACAGGGGTATCATGGGGACAAGAAGCGTAAGGTGGACTTCAATGTTGGTGGTCCGATGGATAAATCCAACGGTGCTAAGAAGATCCAACACCCCACTTGCCAAAAGTGCGGAAAGAAGCACCCTTGAAATTTCCTTAAGGGGATGAGAAAATGCTTCAAGTGTGGAAGAGAAGGGCACCTAACTGTTAACTGTCAGCAAGAAAGACCCATGGCTGTGACAGAGGAGAGTAATGCTCCGTTCGAACCTCAACGTGTTGTTCAATGCTACAAATGCAAAGAACCATGTCATTTTTCAAATCAGTGACCTAATCCAAGGGTTTTTGGAGACAACCTACAACCTCCAAGGCAGCAAGGAAGAGCTTTTTTCCATCACTTCTACCGAAGTGAACCCTGAAAATGAAGTGGTGACATGTACGCTAGTTATTCATTCAAGAATAGTGAACATACTTTTTGATTCAGATTCTATGAATTATTTTATATCTCAAAAGTTTAGTAGAACAATCCCAGCACCACCACAAATCATGGAAGTAAAGATGTCGGTGAGTACGAAAAATGGGGAAATCATTGCATCCCAAGAATATAAGTCCTCCGCTGTTACAGTATATGGATTGAATTTCTTGGCGAACCTCATCATACTCCCTCTGGTGGAATTTGATGCAATTCTTGGCATTTATTGGCTTTCCTTATATAGAGCCAATATAAATTGTTGGGAGAGGGAAATCACACTCCATATGGAGAATCGACCCCCAAATCGTTACAAGTGTCAGGAGGAAGATGAATCTCCTTTAGCTTCATCATCTCAAGCATGGATATTACTGCCTTATGAGCAAATTTATCTAGCTCATACGAATTAGTACAAGGAAGAAACCATCCTTAATGAAATGCCTGTTGTGAAGGAATTCACTGAAGTGTTTCCTGAGGAACTGCCTGGTCTTCCTCCTAGAAGAGATGCTGAGTTCTCAATTGAACTTATATCTGGGGCGCTACCAATATCTAAGACTCCATATAGAATGGTTGTTGTAGAGATTGAAGAGTTGAAGAAACAACTACAGGAGAATCTGGATAAAGGGTTTATACACCCAAGTGTTTCACCATGGGGTGCACCAGTCCTCTTCATCAAGAAGAAGGATGGGTCAATGCGGCTTTACATCGATTATCATAAACTTAACAAAATCATGATAAAGAACAAGTATCCTCTCCCACGAATTGATGACTTGTTCGATCAGCCGCGTGGATCACAATACTTCTCCAAGGTGGACTTGCGGTCGGGATATTATCGAGTAATGTTGAATAAGAAAGATGTCCCCAAGACTGCTTTTCGTACAAGATACGGGCACTATGAATTCATAGTAATGCCTTTCGGACTCACCAATTCTCCAGCAATATTCATGGACTTGATGAATAGAGTCTTTAGAGATTACCTTGAAAATTTTTTGGTAGTCTTTATAGATGATATTCTAATATACTCCAAAACCAAGGAGGATCATGAGGAGCATTTAAAAACTGTACTAGAGACTTTGCGCAAGGAGAAGCTCTATGAAAAGTATAGCAAGTGTGAGTTCTGGTTGAAGGAGGTCTCATTCATGGGCTATATCATCACAAGCAATGGGATATCTGTGGACCCAAACAAAACAAATGCTATTGAGGGATGGCCGAGGCCAACATCCGTAACGGATATCCGTAGCTTCTTGGGGTTAGCTGGATATTATCGACGATTTGTGAGGAATTTCTCATGATTGTCCAACCCTCTTACCAAGTTAACTAGGAAGGGAGTAAAGTTTTCTTGGAGGGATGAATATGAAGAAAGCTTCAAGGAGTTGAAAAGGAGGCTTATCACTGCGCCCGTGCTCACTTTACCCACAATTGGGGAACTTTTTGTGGTATTCAGTGATGCTTCGAAGAAGGGCTTAGTTTGTGTGCTGATGCAGAATAATAAAGTGATATCCTATGCCTCAAGGCAGTTGAAAATCCATGAGAGAAACAATCCAACGCATGATATGGAGTTGGCGGCTGTGATATTTGCCTTGAAAATATGGCGGCATTATCTCTATGGAGAGAAATATGAGATATATACTGACCACAAGAGTCTTAAATATATATTCACATAAAAAGAGCTTAATATGCTCCAGAGAAGAGGAATAGAGCTCATCAAGGATTATGACTATTCAATCCATTACCAACCTGGGAAAGTGAACAAGGTGGAAGATTCCCTAAGTAGAAAGGATCCAACGATTCTATCAATGATGAGAATTGAGAAGGATCCAATCTTCTTAGACTTGATGAAGATTGACATGGGAATCATAGAGAAGGGAACATCATCAATCCTTTCACAAATGATTGCTCAACCATCTCTTTTGGAAAGGTTAAAGGATGCTTAAAAGGATGTTGTGGGAATTCAAGAAAAAGTGGAAGCTATCAAAAGGGGAAATTTTCGGAGTTTAAAGTTAATGAAGAAGGAATTGTGTGGTTTGGGAAAAGACTATGTGTTCCATAAAATACGGAGCTGAAGAAGGAACTTTTGGATGATGAAAATAGTTCAAATTTCTCTATTCACCCAAGGAGAACAAAGATGTATCGAGATCTCCAAGAAAAATTTTGGTGGGATAATATGAAGAAGGTGATCGCTGAATATACATCAAAGTCCCTGGTGTGTTAGCAAGTGAAGGAAGAGATGTAGAAGTCTAAGGGGATAATGCAACCATTGCCCATACCAGAATGGAAATTGGAGGAAATCACCATGGACTTTATCACTATACTTACAAGGACATCCAAAGGCAACAATGCAATCTGGGTTGTTGTGGATCGTCTTACAAAGACTACACAATTCATTGCTATTCGGGAGGATTTCTCTTTAGATCAACTGTCATGGATATACATCAGGGAAGTGGTAAGGTTTCATGCAGTACCACTATCAATTATGTCTGACCGAGATCCAAGATTCACCTCTAAGTTTTGGAAGAGTCTTCAACATGCTCTGAATACTGAACTGAACTTTAGTACGGCCTATCATCCTCAAAATGATGGACAATCCAAGCGGACTATCCAAACACTTGAGGATTTGTTGAGAGCATGCTCAATGGACTTTAAAGGAGGATGGGATAAACATCTTCCTCTGGTTGAGTTCTCTTATAATAATATTTTCTAATCAAGCATCCAAATGGCACCATATGAAGCCCTGTATGGGAAAAGGTGCAGAACACCGGAATGTTGGGATGAGGTCGGTGAACGTAAGCTTCTTGGACCAGAAATGGTCGAGGAAATGGTGGAGAAGGTAAAAACCATTCAGCAGCATATCAAGGCAGCTCAGAGTCGATAGAAGAGTTATGAAGATAATCATCGATTAGAGCTTGAGTTTAAAGTTGGAGACATGGTGTTTCTACACATATCTCCATGGAATAAGGTCATGAGGTTTGGAAGGAAAGGGAAGTTAAGTCCAAGGTACATCGGCCCCTTTGAGATTCTTGATCGTATCGGGGATGTGGACTATCGACTAGAACTTCCACCTGCCATGGCCAAAGTACATGATGTCTTTCATGTATACCTATTAAGTAAGTACATACCGGACCCTTAACATGTACTCTCTTATGAGGTGGTACAATTGGAAGATGATCTTTCTTATGAGGATCAACTAGTGAAGATCTTAGATCGTAGAGAAAAAGTTCTACAAAATAAGAGAATGACCCTCATAAAGGTGTTGTGGATAAACCACAAGTTAGAAGAAGCAACTTGGTAATCGGAGGAAATGATGAAGCTGAGTTACCCACATCTGTTTTAGTGTGGGAAAATAAAAATTTCGAGGGAGAAATTTCTTAAGGGGGGAATATTGTAACGACCCAAAGTTTCATTAATGGAAATACCTCTTGACAAAATTAAATGTATCTTTATGTTTATATAAAATGTCAACTTCCTTGGTTTTATGTTAATAATTTTGACCGTTGCTAATATAGCCGTTGAACTGTGATCACAAGATTAGTATAAATATAGGACTTTAACAAATCCAATTTACTCAGAAAAATGAAGTGATGGACTCATCCAGTAGAATTTCCCCATACGAAGCCCATTTTTCGGAGCTCGGAAAAGAGGTGGCATCTTTGGGCTTCGCTCTTGACCAAGCCCAATCTGAGCTTCATCATGTCAAGCTCGAATGTGACCGTCTATGGGAAAAGTGGAAGTTAATTGAAATTACCACTCGAGCGATGTTATCTGAGCCACCCCAAGAGTTTGTCACCATCGCACACATTATCCTTAGGTATTATGTGGCTGTTTTAAGGGGTTATGTAACAAATAAGTAGTACTATGTTCATGTACATTATTTTTGTATATAATAATGAATATAACTTCAAGTCATTTTTGATACATTGTAAATGGTTTTTAATGTACAAATGGTGTTTTTAGTTATTATTTAATTAAGAAATCTATTTTTATTAAATTAAGGGATTTTTTAATTAAATAATATTTTAATAAAATAATAATATTATTATTAAATTAATTTTTATTAAATATAAATGAACTTATAATTTTATGAATACAATTAAATTTTTTATTAAGGTTTGAAAGCCATTTTTGTCAAAACCCGTGAATTTTTGATAAATGTCGGTTTTTATTTTAAAAGTGAAAATTAACATATTTAGAAAATTATTTAGTTAAAATAAATGTTATTTATAGAATCAGGACGTCGAAATTATCCAACGGTGATTTTTTCATAATTTTCTGAGACAGTCAAAGTTTTGAGAAAAATTAAATACCGTTTAAATATATAATGTGTTTTATGACATCATAATGACCCAATAGTGATGCAATAAAATACTATAATCTTTATGTTCAGCCAATATATGTTTTAAAATTAAAATAATGTGATTTTGGGTTTATTTGACTTACTTTTCAAAGCATTAATGGACCCATCAATACTTATTCAACACCTTGCCTTTTTCAATTAATTTCCATGGGAGTGTGACTCACCTCCACATAAACAACCCTAATTTTTTAAGAAGTTCGGACTTTGGCCTTATAAAATATTTTTTTCCTCTTCCCTTTTCCAAAAACAATGGGCAAAAACCATGGGACGGTTTGTGGTTTGGATTAATTTAATGTAAGGGGACCCAAACCTAAATAATAAAGAATTCCATCACCTTTCTTATATAAACCCACCCAAGCTCCCACTTCCTCCCCACTAAAAGCCTTTGGAGTTCATCCAACCTCTGCCCAAATTTCTCTAGAATCCTCCCAATGTGCCCCAATCTCCCAAGAATCCTCTCACAATCCTCTCTCTATCCTTTGGAAGCACACTTCCAAGTAAGGGTTTTTTTCTTCCTTTCTCATTTTTGTCCAATTTTCTTTAAGTTGTTTTCCCTTTAAATTTCAATTATAAATGTTGGGGTATGGTTTCAAACCTCCCTCATACTGCCCTACTTATGTTTGAATGATGGGATACCCTTTATCTCTCATTAAATTCCTCCCATGTACACCTATTACTATTCCAAAATTCCGAAAGGAACTTCTCTCTCCTCTTTTACATTCAAGAAATACTTTTTTATCATGAATCAAAATTCCATTACAATTGTTGGGACATATATATATATGACCTCCTTACTTTACATTACATGTAAATATGATGAGGAACCCATTTCTCTCTCATCAACCATTTTTATGAATTCTTATGTCACGCCGTTACGCTGCCGAAATCGCACCGATTTTCTAAGCCAATACCATTGTGTAGTGGATACCATGCCCATTTCTCCATCAAAGGTGTCCACATTTATGCACATTTACTTATTGATTAAAATGTTTCATTTATGAATTCTACATTCTTTTATCGTGGAATAAATGATTATGTTTTATCGAATCCATGTTTTATGATCCATGTGGCACACTTATGCATGACATGAAATGTTTAAGAAGGGTGCGCCCTTATAGCGCTCCAATGCATTGGGTAAAGTATAGTATCATGATACATCATGTGCAATGAGTGTTGACTCATGATAATTAAATTGAAGTGAGTGTTTACTCGTTCTTTATGTGCAATGAGGATTTACTCATGCTCCATGTGCAATAAGCCTTGGCTCATGCTAATTCCATGAAAAGTGTTGTTGCCACATTTCCATGTTATGATTATCATGCGTTATCATGCCTTTATGTTCTTTTTTCTTTTATGCTCTATTGATATGCCTATTTTCTAACATGTATTTTACTCCTCATGTTATTCCATGTGTACTCCCTTACTGGGCTTTATAGTTCACCCTTTTCTTATGCATGTCCTCAGGTTATCCCATGCAATGCTAAGTACGAGGGAATGTAGTGGTGATGTAAAGGAATTTTTCAATAAAGATGTTTTATTTCATGTTTTAAGATTTTATGTAATGATCCTAAGCCCCAAAGACACTAAACCTCTTGATCTTCTTTGTTGTATCAAGAGATGTTTTATGTAATAAATCATGTTTAAGTTTGTAATAAAAAGCAGGTTTGTCATAACCTCGACCTAGAAATGTGATTCATTTTACACAACCACATCACATTTATGTATATAAAGATATATTTAATAAATAGAAAATATATTTCATATATAATTATTATTTTAAAATTTTGAAATATTATTTATCTGTATTTTTTTCATTTCATTTAAATTTAAAACTATGTTCTTGCATATGTACTGACTACCATATCCATGAATGGTGTATTTAATTTCTTTATATATGAATTTTATGGATGTTTATATATATAAATAAAGAATATATATTATATTTATATCATTATTATCAATCTTTAGATGATGGAACCATGATCAAATTTCAAGGACCGAAACTGCCAAAATTAAACCTGCATAAAAAGGCAATTATCACGAAGAACATTGATTTTAAAGGATTCTTAAATAATATGTGACAAGATGTTATAAGTGGATAATATATGATACTATAGGAATATAAATATTTCTATAATATAATTATAATTAATTTTAATTTTATTTTAAATTAGGTTAAAAATATACATGGCAAGTCATGCTTGAGGTAAGGGTTTATTCTATAATCTAATTTTTATTCAGGATTATTTATGTTTAAATTCCCATTGAATAAAATTAAAATATATTTTTATATTTAAACTCCATATATTTTATTTTCTTATATTTAATTTTTTATTTTACATACTTTTCTTTCATTTTCATCTCTTTGGTTCTTAAATCAACTGAAAAAATGTTTTTTAATAAAAAAACATTGTTTCTCTTTTTGCTGGGGAATCATTCTACTCTATATCCATGTTATCTAAAAAAAATTGAGAAAGTTTTTACTATGATACTATGATAATTTAAGTAAATTTTCAAACATATTTTAATTTAATTACAATATTTTAATTGGGGTTTTCTTTTTATTTCTAAATGAGGTAATTTGGAATTTTTACTAATAGCGTGAAAGAAATAATTGTATTTTTTTTTACTGAATGAATGAAATATACCGCCATTATAACTATTATTTTCTTTAAAATATCCTTTACATGTTTCCATTACTATTTTAAAATAAACTTATTTTCTTAACATTAAGAAAATTTTCATTTAAAATATATTGAAAATGTTATTTTTTTCTCATGTATTCCAAGAAAGGATTGATTGTTATTTTGAAGGTATTTTCTATTAATATCATTTTATGATTCTTATGATTTACTTGGTATATAATCTAATGATGAAATCCTTATTTTTTAGATGGATTATGATCTCGTTGTTCTATTTATTGACATGAGGAAATATTATCATTTCAAATTCTTGTTTTTCAATATGAATGTTTATATATGATTTGTGTTTAATTTTAAATAATTTATTCCATTTGATGAATGAATATGAATTAGTATGTGACAGGAGCATACCATTATTTTCCCCCATATTCTTCTGTAAACCATAAGAGACAAACTATTTTTTTATTTGGTCTATTATATTCCTTTTTATGTATGATATTTTTTCATGATGAATTAATAGTAAGATTATGATGTCTGACATTATTCATTATATCGTTATAAACCAAGTTTATGTTATCAATGTGATTGTTTAATTTTTCTATATCATCCATGGATTTTTCCCCCTTTTTATGATATTAGTTATATGGTATATTTGATTATTGTTCATCTCTACTATATTATTGATGATTTATTTATCCTAGGATATATTTTTTTAAAATTCTTTATCGTATTGAGAATCAAATATCACCCATTATTTTTTATCTTTTCCCTAGGTTACCAAGAATGGATTTATGATTGTTTTTATTCATATTCTATAATAAATAATAAATTCATCACTAGAATTTTATTTTTTCAAATTTAATGTGGGAATCATGTATGTATATAGTCGACCAATTATACAAAACTATTAGACCCTTTAAGATACAATCTTGTGTATCTTTTTCATATATAGTAAGAAAACCACTAACAAAGGGTTACTGGACTTGGGGTGTTACATCACTAGTGGGTTATTAAAATCTTTTTGATATGATCACTACTCATTCATGGTCCACAAAATCTTCATTTATTTATCTAAATATATTTGAATGGGGATACATATATTTATAATTATAAAACATAGTCATTATTACTATTATAACATAGAATGAAATGACATCAGACAACCAAGGGTGTTCTCCATGATGCATAAAACCCCCATTTTTTATCATTACAAGTATCCACACTAAACTATTCCTACCAAACTAGATATTCAATGTATGTAAATGTATAAAAATATGAATGTTAAGATATTATATATTTAATTAAGTTCATATTTAACACACATACACTCTATCTCATTTTTACATGATATTTTGTGTATTTTTCTATCTCCCTCCCTTATTGTACAACCATAATATTATATATCCTAGAAATGAATTTGAATTTCAAAATTTTAATTTTAATTATTAATAAATTTTAACTTCATAAACTTTAAACTTGTCAATTAGAGATTCCTCAAAAAATCATTATCATTTAACTCTTTTCTAGATGATTAAATTCAAGAAAAAACCTCTATGAATCATTAATAATTATAGGTAAAAATATTAATTGGAAGAATTAATTTATCAAAAAATGACGGTGTTATATTAACCATTATGGTTTAATGATTTAGTTATTTTATTAGTTTCATATAATTTCCACATATATTATTGTTTTATGTTATGTTTCATAGTACAATCTCCTTAAAACCATCCGGTCTAGAAAATCACCAAAATTTTTTGGATTATTAATTTTTTTGTTAGATCCTATATCATGAGAAATTTTTTTTCTTATAGTGTTATGTGTGTTTCCTTAATTTCAAAAAGGAAACATTTGGCAGCCTGAAAAATCACTTCATAATGTAGTGACCAACTGTCAAAAAATTGTGAGCACCTTAAATTCATGGATCGAGCATTATAGAATGCCCTAACCAAACACATTAATGTGTTGTGAAAATATTAAAACTATTTTAATGATATTATCTCACCATATCCAACATTATCCATTCATTTATTCCTTTCATGATGTAATCAATATGGTTTCATTGTTATATTGTTATAATAATCCACTTTATAAATCTAATTGAAGAAATAAAACTATATAACCTCTTGTTACAACATGCAACCATATTAATGGTACCTGATAATCGTTTAAAATTAACAAAAAAATTTATAGGGAATTTATTTGATCAAAATAATTTTCAGAAGAAGATAATTTTATATCTTAATATAAAAATGGAGGCTTTAAAAAATACATTAAAATCAGATTTATTAAAATAGTAACTAATTCATTATTTTGATTTTTCTTATTTAAATATTTATTTTATAAAAACATGACACACACCAATCTTAGGGTCTTGAAAAATAAATCTTATTCTTATGTAAAAATATAGTTTTAGTGGTAACCTAATTTTTTCTGTTAGAGATGAGTGCTCAAAATGAGTTTTCACTTGTTGATAAAATAACGAAAAATGGTTTTAAATTTGAGTTTTTGATTTTGTATGAGAAAGTGAGTACTAAATAATAAAATTTTTCAAGCATGTTTATGACAATGGTAATTATTTGAGGTTCATATTTTGACTAATAATGTCATCAAAGACCATAAACATGTATTTTTAATGAACCTTTTTCCCTTCAAGTATGCTTTTTCTTTTGTTTTTGGTTTCCCTTTTTATTTTGGTGGATAGAGGGATTCTTGGGAATATAATTACTTTTCAAGAAAGAATAACATAATGTTATGGGATGTGTGTTTTTTTAATTAATGGGGTCTAGATATAAATATTTCAAAGGATATATAGGGTTCTCCCTAAGTATGGATAATGTTTTAGGTGGTTTTTGTATTTTGTGCAGAACTAGCCTATCTATTATCTGATAGACGATTAGACACCATGTAAATGGGTTACACATTTTTTAGTTGTCACTAAGAATATGTCATGAAACTATTTTATGGTTTAAAATAATTACATATCATAAAAAGAGTTCACATCATGTAATGTCTAAATAGAGTTTTTTTTAAAAAGTGATCCTTTTTACGCCATTTTTATCCTTTCTGGAATTCACATCATGTAATGGGATTTCATGAATTGTAATTATCATGATTTATAGTTTTCAAAGAACTGTAAAATTTATTTTCATTTAATTCAACCATGAAGCCTACCTCTTGTGATCTGGATCTCTCCCAAGGAAATTTAGGAGATGTCCACTCCTTCTGGATCTTTAATTTGAAGATCGATCATCATGGTTATTGTGGTGTTCCTCTCTAGGTAAGGATTACTTATTTATTTAATTTATTTTTATATATGGGAGTGGTGTTTTATCCAATTAGGATTTAGATTTTTTATCATATATTGTGTTCTATTTATCCTTTCTAGTTCCTTGGAATGAAATATATTTTAAAGGCATATCTATTGGATTCTAATAACCATTGTAGAAGGAAGCTAGGTCTATAACATTTTGATATAGGTGTTTCTATACAGTGGTTTAATTCAATTAATTACTTATATTTTTTCATAAACTAATTTTTATTTTTAATTCAATGGAATTTATTTTTTGTTTCAAGGTATTTCATGGAAAGGTAAATTCTTTTAAAGGTGTTTTATTTACAAACAAATATCTTTCAATTTGGAAATGGGTTTCTCAAACACCAAAGTGGTTTTCATTGGATTTTTTAATGGTGATCATGGTATTGAAATTAATTTTTTCAAGATTCTCCCATTGGGAACCTTAGGAGCATCAAGAAATAGAAATAGGCAACCTTAGGGTGTGTGGCACCACTATTGGTTGTTTTGTTGATATAAAATGACTCTGGATGGACTCAATATCAGTTGGATCTAACATTTGACCAGGTTTAGGTCTAATTTTATGTCTATTATTTATTACCCAAAGGATATTTTTCAATTTATAGCATGCTTTTACATATAAATATATCAATTGTATGATGCTTTTATCATTGATTTTTACTCACAAGTTTTTATATGAGGTTTTAACAAATGGATTCACATGACGATATTTCATGGATATGTGTTTACTTTATTAACTTTTGATTCAGGAATATGATTTAATATTTTATCACTTATACTTCAAATATTTTTGGATTTGAGAATATAAAATGCTTTTATGAATAACCAATTCAAAAATGATTTACAAGCAGGTTAAGATTTAAGAAAATTATTTGTAAATTTTTTTTTGTTTTAAAAGATAGAACTATTTAATTCATGATATAATACCCTATATAGACTTTGTAGTTGTATCATACTAATATGGTTTGAAGGGGATGATTCTTTATATGGAGACTATCAGTCTTGTCTGATTCATACTTTTATTTTCATTTAGCTTGTATAGATAGGTTTTATGGATTTAGTTGTATCAATTTTATTCCACATTGTATTCTGGTTGAATTTATTATTTAATTTATATTAAATAATTATTTTCTTTATCTTTATTTTATATCATTGAGATGGGTCAGATTAGGTGTCTTGTCTAGTTGACCCGAGTTGGTATGCTACAATTCGGTATTAGATGGAAATCTCATCTTGAACTATGTTAACACTGCCTTAGTTTGGTTCTATTTCTTATGTAGACATGAGTTAGGATCATCCAAATCTAGAAAGTTAGTGAAGAAAAGGGGATTGTATAGCTCACTTCCATGATTGAACCTGAGTTACCATGGGTGGGTAGATATTTTTACCAGGTTTGAGACATGAAGTTTTAGTTCATTTGAATAAAATATATGAGATTTTTATTTAAATTGACCCATTCATTTTTAAGTAATGTATTTCATTGGTAAAATTCATAATTGATTTAAATTCCTGTTTTATTAAATCATTGGTTTGAATTCTGAAAGTGGTCTTTCGGTTTTGGAATATTCTCTACATCTAATTGGTTATTGTATTATGTTCATTAGACATGAATTGAGAATAACTCTTCAAAATCTAATAAAGGAATATCTGAGATGGGTTCTATAGGAAAATCCTCCAGTGGACCCTTCCTTGCTTGAAGCAGTAATCTATACAATTTAGACTATGGGTAAAGTGGGTGTCAATAACCTAGGATATGTGGTGGATCATGGATTTGAGTTCACTAAAGTGCATCCACCCATTTTTCGATGATAAGAGAATTTAGGAATATGAGGAGTGGCATGAGTAGATTGAGATAATATTTAATTTCTTGAATACTCATAAAGACTCTAAGGTGTATTTTTCAACATACTTGATTGATGGTTCGGGTATGAGATGGAAAGACTCCATTGTGAACGCTAAGTTACATGAGGATATTACCTATGATTCTTTTAAGAAAATATTTTATCAGCTGTTCTACCCTGAGAAGTTACATGCGGTGAATACCTGATAGTTTCTAACCTTATATCATGGGGACAAACCTTTTCAATACTATTTCACCCATTTATTGAGATGGTTCATATGAAATCGGATCTCATCACTAATGACTATCTAAATACTCAATGTTTTGAGGGGGGTATTATGCCTATATATTTGTTTATGTTTATTCTCACGTTCCTTCAGAAATTCTGGTCAGTGGCTGACAAAGAAGCTCTAACTGAGTAATACATGGGAGGGAAGACAAGTCTTGATAGAACTTCAGTTGGTGCGGTTGTTAGTCAGGGTTTATCATCTAGATATAAAAGGAAAAATAAGAGTTTTTAGTTCTCTTCCGGACTAGTTTCAAGGTTTTCATCAAGACAAAAACTATTTTTATGCTACCAATGTGGAAGGAGAGGTTATAACAAGCCCAATGTTATGGTATTTTCCAATAATAGTTGACTTTTTGAATGATATGTCTATCTAAAATGTTTTTCTTATTGGATATCCCAGTGTAGTAAGGTAGGACCACTCTCACCAAAAGTACACAAGTTGTTACTGATGCTTCCAAGGGTGATGGGTCTTATATTCAAGCTAAGGGTGATTTTTTATGTCTAATAAAGATCAGGGAGGATCTGAGACCATACATATTTATGAAGTGGAGTATGTACATGAGGAATTTGAATTAGTTCCAACTATAGTTAGAGGTACTGTGTATATTTTATCTTATATGGTGATAATTGTTTTTGGTATAGGTGATAATAATATTTTTCAGATCATCAAATTTAGTGTACGTATTGGGATTTCATTTAGAACATATATTGAACTTGTTATATATTTTCATGACTTTGAAAAGGATGATCTAACGAGGATTTAAGTTCCTCAAATGTTGGGTGATGATTGAAAACTTCGTATTGGTATGGGAATTTCTGGTTCTTGATTTTGAAATCTGAGACTTCATTATCAGTATGGATTGGATGATCAGTGTTAAGACCTAGATAGAATGTTATCACTCCAAATTTTCATTCTTATCTTCTGATGGGGCCACTCAGGTTTTTTAGGGTATTTGGACTCCAGATCCAGAAGGTAATGACATGTTGTTATTTATTTTGGGGGTAATCTCATTCTAGTTATTAGATATTTTTCTTGATGCAATTTCCCCATGTTTGGGTGGTCAAATTCCAACAATGGTGTGTGCATACCCCACTATATTTTTAGTAGATTTTTATTACCGACCTCCATATATAGACATCATGTTTTCTATTCAATGACTCCCAAGAAACTTTCTCATTTCACTACCATCTTATTGAATGGAACCTTATTAGTTAATGGAACATAAAGACCAACTTTAGGACTTAGACTCCAAATGATTTATTCATCCTAGCATGTCAGTGTACGCTTCATTGTCCTCTTTACTAAGAAGGATGATGAGATCCTAATACTTTTTATTGACTATAAGAAGTTGAATATTGTGACCATTAAGAAAAAAATATCCCCTTCCAAGGATTGGTGAACCTTTTGACCAGCTTCATGGTGCTTATCGGTTTTAAAATATAAAGTTTCAGTCAGGGAATCACCAATTGAGGTTTTCAGAAGAGGATATACCTAAGACATTGTTTAAGGTCTAGTATAGGAATTTTGAGTATCATGTTATGCAATTCAATATAACTAATAATACCTTGGTGTTTATATATTGGGTGAACAAGTTATTTCATTGGTTCTTTGAATATTCTTTATGTTGTGTTAATGGATTGTATTTTGGTGTACTCAAACTCATAGGTGGATCAAAAGAACCATTTGGATATAATTCTTTGAATCTTGAAGGAAAGTTGACTATGTGGAATGATTTCATAATGTTAGTCTTGGATCCATGAAGTGCAATTTCTTGGAATGAGATATATGAGAGGATTATATTAGCATACCCTAAAAAGATACAAGTTTTTATGTTCTGGGACTATCCCATAAATGTTTTTTAGATTCAAATATTCTTTTTCATGGTTGGTTACTTTAGAAGGATTGTTTAGTATTTCTCCAAGATTGCATCTTTGATGACTATTTTAACAATTAAGGGTGTAAATAGTGTGTGAAAAAAAAGTGTCATATATGTTTTGAGGAACCAAATTTGATTTTGGATTAAGATCCAATTTTAATTCAACCAGAACCGAGTTTTGATAATGATGTTTTCTACGATGCCTACGGTAAAGGTACGAGATGTGTCTTGATGCAAGGGAAACATCAGGAAGCCTAAGGAACATTCTAATTACATATTCATGAGAATAACTACCATACCCACTACCATGATAAAGAAACAGTTATTAATGTAGTCAAAATGTGGAAACAATATCTATTTGTGGGGGTGTTTTACTATGTATTCAAATCATAAGTGCCTAAACTATATTTTTACTCAGAGGGATCTGATCATGAGAAAACGATAATGGGTAGAATACCTTTATAATTTTTATTTTGATATTGAATAAACTCCTATAAAATGGAATGTGGTTTACAATTAATTGAGAAGAAATTTTATGACACATGCCAGGAAGGAATCAATTGAGGAGTTGTATCTAATGATTTTGTTTGCTGATATGGTCTTAGGAGTAAAAGAGGTTGGTGGATAGGTGTTATTTTCTTTGAAAAAAGTTTAATTTTATTTTTTGTACTTTTATCTCTAGTAGGTGATAAACACTTAGTTCCAATGATTACATAAAATCATTTAAAGTGTAGAGACATTGGTTTAGTGATGTCGGTCTCCCCGTGGTGATTTGTGCTTCTGTAGTAGGATCGTTTTTTCATTTTCCCTAAAGAAGGAGTTAATGGATAGTGGACACTGGTCTTGTTGGTGTGTGCACCCAGGGGCTTTCATGATATATAGTAACTTCTTATGTCAGTATTGGTGGCCAAGAATGTGGTGGTTGATTGTGTATTTTGTATTATATTTCATTACTTGTCGGTGGATTATGGAAGATCACTAGAGACCAACAAATGTTTTATATACCTTACCCATTATGTTATGAAAGTGGGATGATATTTCCATGTATTTCATCATTGGTTTTCCATAGATTCATAGTGGAAATGATGTGACTTGGGTGATCATTGATCGAATCCTGAAATTGGAAAATTTTATGCTTGTCAAGAGGATTAATAAAGTTGAAAAACATTGTGACTTGTACATACGATAGATTGTGACACTTCCTGGGGTTCCCTGTACAGTTGTATCTAAAAGAGGCATGAGGTTCATGTCTATGATTTGAAAATTTTTACAGTAGGATATGGGTTCCTTGTAGAAATTAAGCGTGCCATATCATCCCTAAATGGATGGAAAAATATATTGGTCTATCGATGTTCTTGAGCGAATTCTCTTGGCATGGGTTCTTGATTTTGATTGATCATGTGAAAAGAATTTGTATCTTATTAATTTTTCATGTAACAATATTTATAGAATTCAATAAATATGATTACCTTTTATGATTTTTATAGGTGTCCATATAGATCTCCTTTGTTGGACCCCTCATGATATTGTGTTTTTTATAATCACAAAGAATGTTAATATACAGTTTCATATCTTTCATGCCAATTTTAATATTTCTATGTGAATCAATTTTTTCATACAGCAACATGTACATTAATAAGTAAATTTCTTAAAATTCATGAATAAATATGTTTAAAATTGTATTTTTACATATACTTTGATTAACAATTAATATTTTAATGGTATATGCAAGATAGACTCTTCACAATCTTTCCTGGCTTCCCTTAGACCGAAGTCTGACTCACCGAAGTTTGACAAAACGAAGTTCAACAGACCGAAGTCTGAATCACCAAAGTTTGAAAAACTGAAGATGACACACCGAAACTAAAGATGACACACCGAAACCAAAGGCAACACACCGAAACCGAAGAATACACACTTAAACCGAATAAGACACACCGAAACCGAATTTTGACAGACCGAATTCGACATACCGAAGACGAAACACCAAAGATGACAGACCGATGTTATCAAACAGAAGAAAAAAGATCGAATATTACTCACCGATTGATATAAATAACTATTTTCATCTTATTAATTCAAATTTATTTCTCAGGGTCATGTGTAGACAAATTAATGTTTCTGACATTATTTAATGTTTTCTGTAGGACAATTCGTAGACAAGTATGAGGTACATGCACGTGCGAAGATACTTATGCATAGAGAATCGGGGAGTATAAAAGGACCCCATCTTTTATGTTAAAGATACGACGACGATGATAGTAGCAGTACACGCTGATACGCAAACCGTGCATAAACAAAAAGAGAAGAACTAATCACTTGAGATTTCAAGAAGAATGTGACAAACTATCTTCACCACAAAGGCTCAATATACATTGAGACATCAATGAGATAGAACTTTTCACTCCCTGAAGCTGGATTACAGAAACTACGATACTTTGTTTTGAAGACAACTTTGAGGAGAAGACTCAAATACCATATTATCAACATTCATTGAGTCTAGAGCTTTAGTTCACAACACACAGAGAATTATTAACTCTATTCTCATCCTTAACTCTGTTGTGTTTTATATTTTCTATTTGAGTAGTGTGAATATTTATTTGTATAACACACACTATCTCCACAGCACGATAGGAGGATATCGAACTATCCTCATAATCAATCTCTTATTTCTTTTGTTTCCCATGAATAACGGTGGTAGAGGTCAAGTGTGACCTGGACAGCCTGGTGTGAAGTTGTAAACCCCGATCCAGAGTTTGGATCAAAATTTTATTTACATAAAGAGCTTGGTGGTAGGTGATCACCAAGTGGAGAGGATTAAGTCTCTTCTTGAGACTGAACCTCTTGTTTAAAACTGTTGTGCATTTTTAGTTTAGTTAAAACTATTTTGAATATTCCGCTGCTAAGTACATTAAATATAAATCTATTTTAAAGTTACTCTGATAGTTAAACTAGAAAATGTTAGTATTTATTGTAAACTAGTAGGTTAGTTTCAAAATATAATCTAATCTTTAGATTATATTAACTAAGAACCAATCAATCTCCTGAGAACTAAACTGACCCTTTACTGTATTACAAATTTACAACAGTTTAGCTTGTTATTTAAATTATGGTATTTTAATAGATATATTTTAAATAGAAATTTTAATTGGAACTCAATTCACCCCCCCCCCCTCTTGAGTATCTACTCCGAACAACATTTGGTATCAGAGGTTTTATTTATTTTCAAGTTTTTCAAATTATTTTCAACTATGATTTTATTTGTATCTTAAAGATCTTAAAATTTATGTCATATCTAAATTTTCAGTTATTTAAATTCTAAGTAACTATGGAAACTATATTTGAGGGTGCTACTACTAACCGGACACCTTTATTTAATGGTAATAACTATGCTCAGTGGAAATTAAAAACGAAAATGTATCTAGAGAGTATGAGACCTGAAATCTAGGACCCAATTGAAGAGAAACATACATTACCTGCTACTGCTAGAGACACATGGTCTCAGCTGACTAAATCTACGTATAATAATAACTGTAAAGTAATGAATGCCTTGTAATGTTCTCTAGGTGATGATGAATTCAATAGAATATCCGCTTGTAAAACTGCATATGAAATTTGGGATACTTTAACTGTTTCTCATGAGGGAACAATTAATGTTAAAGAAATGACACTAAATACATACACTATTAAATATGATAATTTTAAGATAAATCCTGATGAACCAATATTTGAAATATATCTCAGGTTCAACGAAATAGTGAACACTATGAGTCTGCTTGGAAAACCAGTGGACAACTAGGACCAGATTATGAGACTGCTTCGATGCCTACCTGACAGATGAAGGGGAACTTCTATTTCCATTCAGAAATCTTGTGACATAAGAAAGGAACCAGTAAAAGAGATAATTGAAAACTTATTATGTATGAGGAAGAACTTAAGGTGAATCAAGAAGTAGATGAGGAACCAAGGAAGAAGTCCGTAGCATTCAAGACTACTACCTCAAAGAGAAAAAACAAAGAAAAATTTCAAGCTCCTGTAGACAGCTCTACTAGTGAAGAATCAGATTTAGAAAATGACTAGGAGATGGATCATATTGCTAAAAGGTTAAAAAAGTTTTAATGAAAAAATAAATTCATTAGAAAGTAAAACTATGATGGAAATTATGATAGTAAAGGAAAATGGAAAAAGATAGAAAATGGAATGAAAACTCAAATGAAATTATCTGCTATGAGTACTAATAAAAAGGTCATGTGATGGAAGACTATCCCAAGGTGAAATCCAAGAATAAATATGTAGAAAATGGTAAAGGATATAAAAAGTCTATGAAAGCTACTTGGAGTGCTTCAGAAGATAGCTCCAGTGGATCTGATGCTTCTGATAGTGAACAGAACAATCATGCCAACTTATGTTTCATGACAGAGACATCTGAGTTAACACTTAACTCTTCTATACATAATGCCTACTATTCTAAGAATAAGAGTGAGTTACATAATGATGAAGTTATGAATAATGATGAACTATTTCAATATTGAGAAATGCTTGAATATACCTTTAATGAGCTCAAGGACAAATATAAATCATTAACGAGAAATCATGATTTAAATGAAAATTATTAGTCCAGTCTGGATATTGAAAAAGAAAAACTCTCTCAACTGTTAAAAGAAAATTCCAAACTCAAATGATCAAATGAATCATTAAAGAAAGATCATTGAAAATTTATTGCTGGTAGAGATACCCTGACTCAGTTTCTAGGACAATAGATTGCCCCAAAATATACAACTGGTCTAGGATATCAGCCTGGACAGAGAAGGATCATTAAAACTAAATTTATTTCAAAATCTATACAATTCACTCCTAGTTCAAGTACTGGACCATTTCTTGAAAAAAAATTCTATAAAGGACCAAACAAAGTGTTTATATCATAAAATATATCTTCTGATTATAGGAAATCTTTGAGAAAAGTATGGGTTCCCAATATATTACTTGCTAACCTCTCAGGACCCAAGAAAATCTGGGTACCAAAGTTACCCCATGTCAAATCTATTTGTAGGGATATTTCCTAAAGAGTTCCTATAAGTCTCTTTGGTATTTGGATAGTGTATTTTCAAGACATATTATAGGAGAATACTCATTCTTCAAGAGCCTAATCAAGGTTGATGGTGGTCACATAACTTTTGGGGACAATGCAAAGGAAAAAATAATCGTCTTAGGCCATATCAGAAACCCTAATACAGAATTAACTTCCAAAGTACTTTTGGTAGATGGATTAAAGTACACTTTACTTAGCATATCTCATTTTTGTGATGATGGTTTTAATGTAAAATTTGAAAAAGATTCATGTAATGTCTTTAATTCCAAAAATGATCTAATATTTACTGCTTTTAGAAATGAGAATGTGTTTTCCATTGACTTAAATTCTTTATCTAATCAAAATGTTTCTTTCTTAAATGATTTTCATAAAGAATCCTGGATGTGGAACAGAAGATTATGACACTGCAATGTGCACTCTCTTAGAAAACTGAACAGGAATTGTTTAGTTAGAGACCTACCTAAACTAGAATTCCCAAAAAACAAAGTGTGCAATCCTTATAAAAAGGGAAAGAAACACAAAGTTTCTTTCAAACCTAAGAAATAAGTTTATACTTCTCAACCTCTAGAGTTGTTTCACATGGATTTGTTTAGACCATCAATAGTTTCAATTTTAAATGGGAAGCACAATGTTTATGTTCTTGTAGATGATTTTTCTAGGTAAAATTGGATATAATTTCTTGCTCACAAAAGTGAAGCTTGTTCTTATTTTATCAAATACTTCAAGTTTGTAGAAAATCTAAGTGGACTTATAATTAGGACCTTGATAAGTGATCATGGTCGTGAGTTTGAAAATCAGGAGTTCAAATCCTATTGCTCACCAATGGCTATAGTCAAAATTTCTCTACTACTAGAACAAATCAACAAAATGGGGTCATGGAATGAAAAAATAGGACCCTTTAAGAAATAGTTAGGACTATGCTTAGTGAGTATAATCTACCTATTTATTTTTGGGATGGGGCTATAAATACAGCTTGTTTTACCATTAATAGTGTCTTGATTAGACATGTTCTTAAGAAGACTCCTTATGAACTTTTGAATAATAGGAATCCTAAGGTTAACTACTTCAGAGTATTTGGTTGAAAAGTATTTATCCTTAACACTAATGATATTCTTGAAAACATTGCCTCCAATAGTGATGAAGGAATTTTCCTACATTAATCCACAACCAGTAAAGCCTATAGAGTATTCAATAAGAAGACAAAATGTGTGGAAGTTTCAGTTCATGTCAAATTTGATGAGATTAATCGACATGAACCCAAAACATCTCTTGAATATCTTGAGGAAGATATGTCAATCCTAACGCTTAATGATAATGATGGTGAATCCCCTGTAAAAGTGACCAGATCTGGGAATCTTCCAGAATCTACACCTGTTGAGTCTAGACCAATAGACAATCATGAGGAGTCTAGTTCAACTCTTTCTAGAGGTATTAAAACTCTCAGGAATCATCTTTAGATGTTGTAGTAGGTGATTTAAATCAAGGGTCACAAACTAGAGTTTCTCTAAGAAACCAGGTTGAAGATCAAGATTTTCTTTCACAGCTTGAACCTAAAAATATTAATCATTCTATCAATGATGAATTTTTTTTATTGGCTATGAAAGAATAATTAAATCCATTTGAAAGAAACAAAGTCTAGAAACTAGTTGAAAGACCTAAAGACACCTTGACCATCGAAACTAAATGGGTTTTTAAAAACAAATTTGATGAGTTTGTAAAAATATTTTGAAACAAATCTAGTTTAGTTGCACAAGGATATAGTCAACAGGAAAGAATATACTATGAGAAGAAATTCCCACTTGAATCTAGGTTAGAGTCCATTAGGATACTACTTGCTTTTGCAGCTCATCTAAATCTGAAACTTTATCAAATGGATGTCAAAAGTGCTTTTCTAAATGGGTATATAGTTGAGGATGGAATTATTGAACACCCTACTAGATTTTTAAATCCCCACTTTTCAAATCCAGTTTTTAATCTTTCTAAAGCTTTATATGGTCCAAAGAATGCTCCAGGAGATTGGTATGATAGAATTAGGTCCTTTCTTATCACAAAAAGGTTTTACTAAAGGAATAGCAGATCCAACTTTGTTTATTAAAAGGATTTCTAAAGATATTTTGACAGTACACATTTATGTAGATGATATAAATTTTGGATCTTCTAAAAATTATTTATGTACTGATTTTTCAAAAATAATGCTAAATGAATATGAAATGAGTCTAATGGGAGAACTTAAATTTTTCCTTAGATTTCAAATTTTTAAAAATAAATATGGTATTATTTTAATTAAAAGTAAATATACTAAATACCTTTTAAAACGTTTTGGTTTGGATGGTATTAAAGGTAGTGATACACCTATGAGTACCACTTGTAAGTTGGATGCTAATGATGCTGGAGAATCAGTGGATCAAACCAACTACAGAGGCATGATAGGGAGTCTAATCTACCTTAGTGCTAGTAGACCTGATATTATGTTCAATGTATGCATGTGTGCTTTATTTCAATATAATCCCAAAGAATCCCATTTAAATGAAATTAAAAGGATTTTCAAATATCTCAAATATAATCCCAATTTAGGACTATTTTATCCAAAAGGACAACTATTTGATTTAATAATCTATTCAGATGCTGGCTTTGCTGGTTATAAGCTAGATATAAAAAGCACATATGGGACATGTCACATGTTAGGAAAGTCACTAGTATCATGGTGCAGTAAAAAGGAGAATTTTGTTGCATTATCTACTGCCAAGGCAGAATAGATTGCTATTGGTAGTTGTTTTGAACAAATTTTGTGGATAAAACACACTTTACTAGACTATGGATATCAATTCAAACAAGTTTCCATTAACTGTGAACACACAAGTGCTATTAACATCTATAAAAATCCAATATCTCATTTGAGAAAAAATCATATTGATGTAAGACATCACTTTTTGAGAGATCATTATCAAAAAGGTGATATAACTCTAGAGTTTATTGGAACTAAACATCAGCTTGCTGTTATATTCACTAAACCCTTAAATTCCGAGAGAATGAATTACATCTGACATGAACTAGGAATGATAAATTTGTAAAACATATCTTTGTAAAACCAATATTTGAAAAACCAATCTTTGTAAAACTGATCTTTCTAAAACTGATATTTATAAAACCAATCTTTGTAAAACCGATATTTTTAAAATAGATCTTTGTAAAACCAATCATTGTAAAACCGATCTTTCTAAAACCGATATTTATAAAACCGATCTTTGTGAAACTGATTTTTTATGAAACCGATTTTTATGAAACCGATTTTTTATGAAACTGATTTTTGTGAAACCAGTCTTCTTGGAACCGATTCTATGACACCGATACATTTAAGGGATATTTTGTAAATACAATCTACATTAAGTGAAATGACGTTGTTTCATTTCTTTCAACTTACAACGTTTAAATTTTATGTTTTCTTATTTACAATCCCTATATGATATATTAAGGGAAACCCATCCCAACCTTTCACCTTCTCCATAGTCATAAAGCCTCCTACATTTAGTCACTCTCTCTCTCTCTCTCTCTCTTGACTCTCGACCTATCGACACAGTTAGAACCCGCAACTTCGCCATGGCAAGGACTAAACAAGCAATGAGAGAGCCTCGAAAATCTCCTCCTACTAAGTGACAAAAGGGTGAAACTAGTGGGACTGGGAAACCAAGCTTAGAAAGTAGGGTTTTTATAGCTGAAAAGGAAGTGTCTGCTGAGTGGCTTCTGTCAAGAAAATCTTTTCTGATAAAGGTACTGGAATCAAAAGGATGGCTCGGTTGGTTTAACAATAATGAAAGACCATATTATCCCCAGATTGTGCACGAATTCTATCATCATTTAAGTATATCACTGGATGAAGCTGACGTAGTAAAGATGAAGTCTATAGTTAATGGAATGGAAGTGGTTTTCTCTTTGAAGGAATGGGCTGAATTCCTAGAGGTACCTCATGAAGGTTTCAATGCTGAATATCCTAGTAATATTCCACCTTCATCAAAAAAAATTCATATGAAGATGCTCTGAAGGAGATTACTATAAATGAATAATCTAGAAGGACTGTTGCAAACAAATTTTAAGGAGAAGTGAGATTGCTTTTTATGTTCATTCAACATCAAATCTTCCATAGGAAGGGATATTTCTCTACGGTGAAATATCAAAATGTGTTCTGGATATTTTTTTGAAACATGGAATAAAGGTTAATATGTGAAGATATCTCATGGTATATATTTCTGAGATGATTAAGCCATCTAAAAAGGAAACCTGCTTATACTATCTGAGAATGATTTCTGTCATGTTGAAGAATTTAGATTGTGTAGAATATGGAGATGAAATGATAACTTCTTGTAGTGGTTTTTGTCTTCATGAAGACATTTGTAAAAGGATGAAGATCTTCTGGAACCCATGGAAGAGATGTTGGGTAGGAGTTGAAGAAATACTGTATGAGGAATTCAATCCGGTTTACCATCCTTCTAGACCAAAGAACCAAGTTGATCATGGTATCAAAACTGGAGAAGTTCCTGTCTATTATGATGAGGAAGCTGAGGATGAGGTACCTAGGGAATAAGGATCTCCTTTTGATGATAGAAGTGATCCTGATATCACTGAAAGCCCAAAAAATATGACTCATGGACCTACTAGTCAACATATGGAACTGCATTCAAGTGAAACTATTCTAGGTGACGAAGAAGAGGAAGAAACCCAAGTGAATGGAGTTGAAGGTTATGTTAGAAAATCAGATGAGGAATCTAATGATAGTGATGATGATTATGATGATAGTGGTGGTGATAATGGTGATGATGGAAAAAAGTGTTGAGCATGTGAGTGACTCTCTAAAAGTGGGACAACAAGTGGTTAACAGATCGAGTGAGGAATCTGTTCATGGAGCTGGTGATGAATTAGAGCCTGATGATCAATAGGCTGATGATCATAGAGATGCTAGACATGAGAACAGACCACTCCATCCCATTGATAAAAATCTAGAGATCATTCAGGAATTGATTGATATTATGGATTTTGGCCAATAATAAGAAGATGTAGTTTCACTACCTCAATTTGAGGAAATACCATGTGAAACTGAAGAAGCTGGAACTCAGGCAGAACTTGATGTTCGGTTTGTTCTTGTCCCCAGGCAAGGTATTATGTTCAGATATCAGGATGAAGAATTTGGTGATATTGATGTTTTTCCTATGCCTCAGGGAAGAAGGTTAAGAGTTTATACCATTGAGCCAAGAGATTAGACCAGTACTATAGAGTGGAATAGTAATACAGGATATATTATTTTCGGTTTATAATATGACTCAGATGACGAAATGGTACATCCTCCTCTTGCTCCTCAAATCAATGTTGAACCAAAATATACTGCTTCTGTTCCAACATTTTCATCTCCAGCAGCAGACCTAGTTGCTCAGTCAGTGCCTAGTGACTATGTCACTAAGGATGATTTGGAAAATTTTAAGAATGACATATGTGAGTTTGTGATAGCTTCAGTGGGATCTAGAAATGAAGCCTCCACCTCAATAAGTTTCTCGGATTATGATGCAACAAAAATTGCAAGAATTGTGATTCAGTAGATTCAACCGAATCTTATTACTACAACAGAAACTATTATTAGATACAACACTTTGCTAAGAGAAGAGGTAATAAATATGAACAATGAGAAAAATTCCTTAACATATGACTTCAACACCTCCTTTAGTGGTGTTTTGAAAGTTCTTAAGAACTTGGTAACTCATCTACTCAGTGTTGACTTGTAAAAGTTTAAAGAAGCGCTTCGAAAAATGTTGACTGGCCCATCTAGTTCCTGGAGTGTAAGAAGTATTGTTTCTGATTTAGAGTCTCTCAAGACTATGATGAGAGAGGAGATTCAGAAACACAAGATTTCTTCAGATAAGGGAACCCTTGAAAAGGTACAACAGAATGCAGATCTGGTATATAATATGATTAGGCAATGCACCAATGAAGCCTCTGCAGCTCAGAAGTAAATTCGAGAAAAAGTGGATAAGTATTTCACTAAGATATATACCAAGAATGACCTTACCAATAGTTTCAAGTTCCTGGAAGAAAATCTTCGAATTCCCCCAGTCACAGAAGCTTTCAAAAAGAAAGTCCTCTAGTTAAAAGAGTTTACACCTTTACTGAGTAAGTTTATGGATAATAAGGAATACATTGAGAAGGCATTGCAATATGGAGGAGAAATCATCAATGACTTCATCAAACTGCTCAAACCTTATCTGCATGTTCATGCTGAGGCTATCGTGGTCCCCCCCAATTGCTTCAATTGGTACTGCCTCTCGTACTCCTATTCTAATTACTGTCTCTCAGGCTCTTACTCATATTTGACTGATCATTACTGAGCAATCTTCAAGTCGTGTTCTTTCAGAAAGAGGGCTTAACCTTGCAGCTACTGTTCCAATAGGTCTTTCTCTGCCTGGTGTTGTAATTAGATCAGCTCCATCCTCTTCCACTACCAACCCTTCTCCATCTCCTTTGGATCCTTCACACAAAGGCAAAGCTCCTCTGCATCCAAAACCTTAGTGATAGATTGTTTCTTTTTTATAGGGATTTTCTATTTTTTGTTTGTATTGTACTGTTATAATTTTGAATGAAAACTCTTATTGTATCATTGTTTTATCTTTTTTTCTTCTTCTGTTCATTTCTTCCTTTCTCTTTTTGTTAATCCCAAAAGGGGGAGAAAGTCAGTATGACATATGAGAATGGGGTAGATAGTAAGGATGCTGAGAAAATAGGGGTGGCATATACTCTCCTTAATCCATCTATTGAGGGAGAGATTTGTTTTAAATAAATTCTAGAAATGTCAAATTTTAGTTATATTGGTCAAGTATATTTATCCATGTTTATTCTATATATTTGAATATATAAAATAATTTTTTATTATCAAAAGGGGGAGATTGTTGGACCCCTCATGATATTTTTTTTGCTTATAAGTCATGAATGAATATGTTTACAAGTGTATTTTTACATATACTTTGATTAGAAATTCATCCTGTAATGGTATATGCAATATAGACTCTTCCCAATCTTTCTTGGATTCCCTAAGACCGAAGTCTGACTCACTGATGTTTGACAAACTGAAGTTCAACAGATCGAAGTATGACTCACCGAAGTTTGAAAAACTGAAGATGACACACCGAAACTGAAGATGACACACTGAAACCTTAGTTTGACAGACTGAAGTCGACACACCGAAGATGACACACCAAAGTTATCAAACAGAAGACAAAAGACCGAAGATTACTAACCGATTGATATAAATAACTATTTTCATTTTATTAATTCAAGTTTATTTCTAAAGGTCATATGTAGAAAAATTAATGTTTCTCACATTATTTAAAGTTGTTTGTAGAACAATTTGTAGAAAAGTATGAGGTACATGCACGTGTGAAGATCCTTACGCGTAGAGAATCATGGAGTATAAAGGACCTCATCTTTTTACATTAAATATACGATGAAGATGATAGTAGGAGTACACACTGATACACAGACTGTGCCAATACGAAAAAGACAAGAACTAATCCCTAGAGATTTCAATAAGTCTATGACAAACTATCTTCACCACAAAGGCTCAATATACATCAAGACATCAACAAGGTGAACCTTTTCACTCCCTAAATCTGGATTACAGATACTATGATACTCTGTTTTGAACACAACTTCGAGCATAAGACTCAAATACCATTTTCTCAACATTCATTGAGTCTAGAGCTTTAGTTCACAACACACAGAGAAGTCTTAACTCTATTCTCATCCATAGATCTGTTGTGTTTTATATTTTCTATTAGAGTAGTGTGAATATTTATTTGTATAACACACACTGTCTCCTAATCATAACTGGAGGATATCGAACTATCCTCATACTCAATCTCTTATTTCTTTTGTTTCCCACAAATAATTGTGGTAGAGGTCAAGTGTAACCTGGACAGCCTGGTGTGCTGTTGTAAACCCCGATCTCGGGTGTGGATCAAAAGTTTATTTATATAAACATATTGGTGGGAGGTGATCACCAAGTGGAGAGGATTAAGTCTCTACTTGATACTGAACCTCTTTTTTAAAACTGCTGTTCATTTTTAGTTTAGTCAAAAATATTTTGAACATTTCACTGCAAAGTACTTTAAATATAAATCTATTTTAAAGTTATTCTAATAGTTAAACTAGAAATTTTTTGTAATTATTGTAAACTAGTAGGTTAGTTTCAAAAGTTAATATATTATTCAAATTAGATTAACTGAGAACTAATCAATCTCTTAAGAACCTAACCGACCCTTTAGCGTTTTACAAATTCACTACAGTTTAGCTTGTTATTTAAATTAGGGGATTTTATTAGAAATCTTTTAAATAGAAATTTTAATTGGAACTCAATTCACCCCCCCCCCCCCCACCCTCTTGAGTATCCACTCCAACCAACATCTTTTATACTAGATAATGTTTGGAGATAGGTCCTTGGTTGGGATAAGTCTTGTTCGAGAGATGATGCAGATGGTGCAGTTGATCTGAAAGATATTGATCATAGCATAGATTTTTCATAAATCTTATATGGAATATCATCATCAGCTGATGGAGTTTGAGGTGATTGATCGGATTTTTTTTAATGTTATAATTCCCTTGTAAAATATTTAGTTGGGTAAGTAAGTTAAATTTTTCACTGAGGTTTTTATGATCCTCTGAGAACATTGGATGAATTTGAAAGGTGGCATATCTGTTGTACACACCGTCTAATTTGAATTCTATCCATGATGTGTTTTATGTTTCCCTAGATAAGGATGTATATACTAAAACCTTCCCATATAATTGGAAGGAGGATGTTTATGTTGATCCTAAAACCACTATTTTTCAGTAGTGAGGTGATATTATAGATTTCCATGATAAGGTGCTATGTGGTAAAATAATTCCTCTAGTCCGGGTACTGTGGCAGTGTGGATAGGATAGCCATGAGATGTTGGATCATGAATCATTGATGATGCAATAATGAACTTATCTTTTTTTGGATCCAGAAATATGATGACATACTCAAGATATAAAATATTTATGGTGGTGATATTGTAACACCCCATTTGTTTCATTTAGGAGATACTTATCTTTTGTTTTAGGTTTCCTTTTTTTGTCTGGGTTCATTGCGAGATTCTCATTAATAGAGATAATTTACTAGGTAAAATGACCAAATACTCCGCGATGTATATGTTTTTGAATTAGCAGAGTTTGGGTAAAAATGTTTCAAATGCCTTATATGGTTATCCACGAGTATGAAGAATACTGAAGGTGGTTTTGGGATTTTGTGAAAAAATGGTTTGTTTTCCATCTGTTTTGAGACTGCACATTATATTAAGGGAATATAATCCCATTAATTTTCATTGAGTTGATTCATTTAATTTAGTTCTAAGCATGAATGTGTTACATGTTATGAAAGGTATTCACGTAATTTAATCTCTAAAATCTGGTTTCTATAAAATGGTGATGCATTTTTTAGTTTTTTCAGCATTCATGGAATTAATATCATGTAATGAGATTATATGATGTGTAATTCTCACAATTTATGGTTTTTAGGGTACTATATGATTGATTTTAATTTCATTCAACCATGTAGAGTCCCTCTCAAGATCTATATCTCTCCCCATGTGATTTTTTAGATCTCTTCTCCTTCCAAGTAGCTCATTCGCCAATTGGTCATCAAGGTTGTTGCAATGTGCCTGTAACGCCCCGACCCCAGCTACCCAGAGTCGGTGCATTACTTCGTAACATTGGCATGATCATAAGAAAGATCAAATCCTGAAAGACCGATTGGTTTAGTAGCCTTGGAAACACTAGATATAATCATAAAGTTTTACATTACATTTCAAAGTGAAAAACTACTACAACAACAAAGTCTTCATATCCACACTATTAACCCCTCATAATATCCCTGCAAGTCATTCATAATTTACTTCTTCACTACCTGGGAAAAATAAAACATAGAAAAGGGGTGAGCTCAAATGCCCAGTAAGGATAACAATATAGCGGAACATTCAAAATAAGCATAAACATTTAAGGCAATGAATTACTAAAACAAAAGCCTTTTAAAATTGAACTTCAACATAGTATGGAAAAAGTAAAATAAAATAATTCCATTTACTTATTCACATGGATATTCTACTAATCGAATAATCACATGCAAAAATCAATAACCATTTTCATAATGTTGGGATGCATAATGCCAGACTGTCATAACCACATAGTCAAGGCCTCGTGCCAAGACTACAAATAAGATTTTGTCAAGGCCTTGTGCCAAGACACTAGTTTGTCTCATGAGACCTACCGATGCATCGAGGAGCTATAGCGGGCTCCACCCGTCACTTATTAAGTCCAATGCATTCCCATATGAAAAGGTTTAAACATAACATAAACATTCGTATTAAAACTAGCATACGAAATGTCAATAATTTCACCATAAACTATGAATGGTATAAAAATAGCACATCCACAGTCAAACATATTACAAAAACTTCAATACAATATAGAAGTTTTGTATCATAATAAATCAACTTCAAATAATCTTAAAATCCATCAAAGGATGTTGACATAGATGAAATCAAAATTCTTTTTAAAGAAGTATCTCCTTTTATTTTGAAATCATTTAAGATCCATATAAAATAAAACATTTTCTTTGAAAATATTCTTATAAGCTTGTATGGAAAGCTTCGACGATTTTATAACGGCGGAAAATAACCGCACCCGCCGTATAAGTTAAAAAAACATTCTTATCTCAATTCAGTCGAAAAGGTTAAAAAGGACCTTGTTTTGAAAACGACGGAAAGATTCCTTTATAAACCTCTTATAAAAAGTCAAACAAGGGTATAAATGACTTTAACCCATATTCTTGTAAATAGTAAAAATGTTTTGAAATACATTTCAAAGAAACATGGATGTGGATGATAAAGAGATCCCAGTAGATTATTACGTATAATACAACCTCGGATAATGAAGAGATTGTGAAATAACCCTTACCTTGTACTTTTCCTTGGTTGTGGTAGGTTAACCTCCTGTATAATGGTGAAATAATTGTTATTAAATTATACAAGAATCATATACATTAATATGATATCATATATGATCTTTTAATATTGATTTGATAATAATATCTTAGTATTATCGCTGTTTCGGGTGTTAACTTACTCATTTTCTTTATATGTTTTGTTACATAAGTCATGTTTGTTGTATCTTATTCATATCTAGAATGATATCAAGTCCTTAAACATAATTTTTAAATCATTAAATGATAATTATACTTGAATGGATACGATGGAGAATGAATCTCATCGCGTTCGTGGAGACGGTAGTCCGTACGTACGCACGAACGCTACTTCCATTTAATTTTTATTTTAAAAGAATCGAATCCAAATGATACATAGGTATATTAATATTCCTGTATAATATAATATTTTATATATGTTACTTAAGTTCATTAACACCATCCTTTATACGTTCCATGTGTGGTATGAACGAGTCATATCATTTTAAGGGGGCGGTAGTCCGCACTTCCTCAAATGAAATTATCGTATGTATATACAACATGAAACGAATAATGGTATGAAATAAAAGGGAATTACAGAAGCTTATATATAAAATATATATCATTAATATCATATTTAATTACAGTGCCATCATAATGGCCACCATGAGAGGCGGTAAGATGTATTTGAACAATCATCGTTTCGTGAGGCGTTAGTTTGCCATCCACAGAAACATTATGTTCATCATCCATTAGATGGAGTTGTGTGTATGTGTAGTTTGAATACTTATTATAACAACATCCTAGTATATTGAGGATACTGGTGTTGTTACAAAAGAAAGGAAATAAAAAGATTTTGGGGGTTGGAAAAGCAAAATAAAGGAAAATAATTTAAGAGAAATCGTTACCTTTAATTTAGGTAACTCACTTTGGTTGGAACCAAAGGACTTCTTGAAATGATTTCTGCCTAAGGGGAAGCTTCAAGGAGGAGTAGAGGGATGTGGGGAGCTTAGTTGGGCAGAGTTTGGACGAGCCAAGTGGCTTGAGAGGTGTGAGGAAAAGAGAAGGAGGAGTGCCCTTTTATAAGAGGGGTGAGGGGCACTTTTGGAAAAGCTAGAAATATTAATTTATAATAAATTCATATTCGGTTTCCAAAGGCTCCAAAGTTGACTATTAAAAGGATGAGGTGGGGATAGGTCGAAAACAACTCATCCAATAGAATTTAGACAGGTTTGCGTACTTATATTAACCTTATCTTTAAGTATTAACTCTAAGTTAATTAGTTTCACTTTTACAATGTCTCTTTGTATTTTTATATAATATGGTTAATAAACTTACTATATACATACAAGCGACCCCCAAGTGGTCCATTAATGATTAACCTATCATAATATAAGTCTCTTGGCCGAACCTTAGATTTTTAGGAAGTTAATATCAATTAATAATATAATATTTGTTTTAAGAACTCTTTTATGTCAATTTTGACACTATTCAATAGTTGATTTTTGTGAAACTCATAACAGATTGATTACTTCTAACAAAGTCAATTAAATCAATCCTAATATATCATATTATCCTAGAAAATTAGTTTAATTCATTAGAAGTTTCATATTATATTTATTTGGGTATTTATAATATCACTTATTTTAATTTTTCACTATTATAGTAATTACTGCATCATCATTGTGTCATAAATAAAATAAATTATTTAATGTCTAAAAATTATAAATAAAACATAATTATGTAGGAACTCTATTTAGCTTTCTAATGAATATTTATAATCGAAAATCCAACATGTATAACCCTATGTAAAAATTGTTCTTCTAAAAGATGTAAGCTTATGCCATTTTTATTTTTATTTTAACTTTATTAATATAATGTGTCCCTACCACATACAAGTGGCTCCAAGGGGTCCCCAAATTGACCCAAGGATGCCCATGGTAGGTTATGTGTCCACCAATAAGGTTAGGACACGTTTTAGGGTAATTTTGTATTATTATAATATTATTTTTTAACCCTTATTTACCGGATTTACCCTTTAACCATGGTAAATAAAATATTTACCGCAGTAATTATTCAAAATGTCTAAAAATAAAAGTTACCTATTTACACAATTTGAACATCCTGATTCCAAATATGGAATCCATTTTTCTAAATTCAAAACACAGAAGTGGCAGAAATTAATTTAAAATTAATTCCCGCTGTCAAAACAAAAAGCGTGTTTTTAAGAGATAATAATTATCAAAAGATTGACACTTGTTTATGTTCGGTTTAATTGTAAAATTATGTCCAATGACCAAAAATATATTAAATGGTAAAAATATATTCTAAATATACTTTAAAACCACTCAAATTCATAATTTATCACTATTAATTATTTTGATTAAAAAAGATGTTTAATTAAAATTTAGAAATTTCCACTATTCATCAAAATATGAAAGTTATCCGAAATGTACCAAAATTTCACCCTAGGCTAATTTCGATATTCCGAATCCAAAAATGAAGTCCATTTTGAAATATAAAATATATATAATTTTAAAAAGTAGTTATTACTATTCATAACGGCTAGTTTAATTGGTTGTTAGAACTCGGTGTTGCGTACAACACACGCTATCACATTATTCAAAGAGAAGCGTACCGTAGAAGCTTGGGATGTTTCATTTTAAATTTTTGATGTCCCCATTTAGTCAAAAAGTTTAAAATATAGTATTTAAAAAGGGTTCACTATTAAAGTTGATAAAAGTGCAATACTGAAAATGAATTTGTTCTTGCATTATATCTAAGAAACTCATAATATGGATTCTAAAATTATAAGGATTATATAAACATTAAAATTTATCTAATACTATTCATAACCTCTTTTGAACGGCTTGTTTGGTAAGTCATGGTGTTCTTGAACTTTGTGTTGCATGTAGTGAAAGTTATTGAATTATTTTGAAGAACTAACACACTATGAAATCTTGGGGTGTTACAGTGCCTCTTTGGGTAACAGTTCCTTTTTTATTTCATTACCATTGGTCACAAAAACAACATTAGATGGGACTATATTTCCTATTAATGAATGGATATAGTTTTTTATAGATTTGTTGCAATATCTTGGAGTTCCTTATCTTTCAAATTCTGAGATCTTGGTTTTTTATTCAACGTTATCGAAGGCAATTAGGTTTATATCATTTTAATGAAGGTGTTTCTATAAAATGGGTTAATTAAATGATTTTATTATAATTATTGATAAATTAGTTTGGGTTATTCACTGAATTAAATCAATTTTTAGTCTCAAATGATTCCTTTGATAGGTAAATGTTTTTGAAGTGTTTTTCTATAAAAACTGATTTTTTTTTGGAAATGGGTTTTTTAAACACTAAAGTGGTTTTGATTCCATTTTTAAATTATTATTTTTTATTATGAGAAAGGTTTTGAAATTTATTTTCACCAGATTGGTGCTTTTGGAACACTGTATGCATCAAGAAATATACATAGAAAACCCTAGTGTGGCTGGAACAACTAGTGGTTGTTTTGTTTATATCGAAAAACATTGTTTAGAATCGATATTGGTTGGATGAAACATATGAGCTAGTTTAGGTATCCTTTTATATTTAATTTTCATTTCCCCCATAGTCTAGAGCCTACATTATAATGTTCTTTTCTATTTAAATATTTTTATTGAATGATGGTTTTTATCAAGGATTTTTTCTCACATGTTTTTATATGTGGTTGTATCATACGGATCCACATGAGGGTATTTCAGGGATATGTGTCTAGCTACTTAATTTGTTATACCTGGATATTATTTCCTATTTTTTCATATATACTTTTCATATTTCTATATTTGATAATACGAAATTCTTTTATGAAATACCAAAATAAAATGATTTACAAATAGGGTTGGATTTATGAAAATGAATTATAAAACGTTTTTTGATTTAAAACCTAAAATAATTGCATTCATGATCTTAGAACTTACATAGAATTTATGGTCGTATCCTATTGGGATTTGTTCTCACACCCATCTTTTTTCTTGGGTTTTTTTAATATTTTATTGTAGGATACATGTAAAAGGAAGAGAATATTATAGAATGTTGGCTTCTCTTGTTTTCAGTTCCTTTAGTACTTGATGGTGTGGAGGTCACTGTTGGTCACTTAGAGACTTGTTAGTCTTTTGATTCATACTTTTATTTTAGTTTATATTATAATTATTGGTCTGTAAGGATATAATTGTATCATTATTCTTCCACATTTTACTCTAGTTGTATATCTTTTTTGGTTATATTCAAGACTTTTTTCCTTTATATTTGTTAAACCACACCACAATAAGACTTCTTTTGTGGATATTTTATTTTACCTATGTAGGTATGCTACAGTAATACTTCACTCCTTGATAATTTATAAGTTCTAAATTAATTGATAGATTCATCAAAAACCTTGGGACAAATATTTTTGCAGAGACTGGTCTAATAATGATAACTACTTTTTCATCCTCCCATCCCGTGTGGGTGGAATGTTAGAAAACCACCCATAACCTACCAAGGATATACCAAATCCAACATTGGTTTTCCTTGGAAAATTATATGAAACTCACTACCACCACACATGTGCTAGTGTTTTTTACATACTCACCACCTACAACTACCAAATCCTTCAAGAAAAAATTATCTAGTTTTAGGGAGATAATGTATTTCTATAAATGGTAATAAATAATGAAAATTTTAAAATCCTAAAATATAGTTTCATTAGAATAATTAAAAAACCACTAAAAATTTACATCAATCAACAGAAAAGAGTATTTAATTAATAAATTATAAAGGATCAATAATTAAAAGAGGTCATATTAACTTACCCAATCACTCCAAATATTATCCCTCCCACGAAACGGTATCATATAAGAAGGGGAGAGATAAACCATAATAGAAAAAAAAGAAAAATAGAAAAATAATGTTGAGAAAGTCATGAGAGAACTCAAAAAATTTACACATGATTCCAAAAATCTTACCCAAAACAACCTCATGTTACTTTGGTAGATAATTCATTTATAATATCTTTTCAATGGTCAAACCTATAATAACTTCTCCATTTTTGAATTTTATAACTTTTCATTCTTTATCATATTTCACCCCTAGCAGTAAGCTTTAATTCCCCAGAATTCCAAAGCTTTCTTAACTTGAACTTGAATAAAATATTATTCACAATAATAATTTAAGTGTCCTCCTCTGATTAGTTGAATTAAGGTTGATTTGAAACCCCAAATATTTATCATTAATTCTAGATGAATCTTACGATCTCCCATTATATTCATCCTTAAATCGAAATTTAACTATGTAATT
This sequence comes from Viscum album, assembly GCA_963277665.1. Lineage (NCBI taxonomy): Eukaryota > Viridiplantae > Streptophyta > Magnoliopsida > Santalales > Viscaceae > Viscum > Viscum album. Next base: position 1,853,337,921 of record OY728158.1, on the reverse strand, counting down.
TAGCATTGGTGAGGCCTCTGTAAGATAAATTAACATATGGTTGGTGGGGGTATGGGTAAAATGCCTTTTTATCCTCTAAATAATTATATCAATTGTATATAAAGTAAATAAATTCCCTTATAAGTTGATAAATTATCTGGAAAATGGGTTCTATAATATATTTCTCCTGGGTAATTTTGTACCTCAACTCAATGCTCCAAAACTTGTTCATATAAATTGAAACAATATTCAAACATTTGGGGAATACATTGAAAGTATCAATAAAATGATAAAATTAAGATCAATACATCCATTTATGTTTATAAATTATATATGAAAATAATTCAATAATTATGGATATTTAAAAAATATTTTATAAATTTTAAAAAATGATACTCTAATTAAAAAAACTTCAAAAATCATAATAAATTAATAAATATTGGGAAATAAAATTAATTTAATATTAGGAAATATAATATGAATTTATTTAATAGGTCAATTTACATAAACTTTTCTCTTAGAATAAAATATATGTAAACCCTAAGAGGACTATCAAAGAAAAATTTAAATAATAAGCCAATGTGGGTTCCCTTCTTCTGCACAATGCTTCACAAGATATCATGACCTATAAATGCTAAATCTATAATAAACCCTAATATATTAAACTTTTTAAATTTTTAACTTTAAAAGTTAAATATTTAATTTGAGTTTATAATAAAATACTTATTTTCTATAAAATTCCTTTTATAGATGTTATATATTCTGTTTCAAAAATATAAATTTACAAATATTATAATTTAATGTTTATAAATTAAAATTTTCTTTTTAATTTCTAAAAAAATTGTTTTTGATGTATCTTTTGAATTTTTATAAAATAATTATTTTTAGGTGGATAGTAAGAAATATAAATTTTTAAAAAATAGTGGTTTTTATCAAATTATAAGTATATGGGAAAGGTATAAATGTTTATAAAAAACTTTAATTGATAAAATACATATTTTAAGGGCATAATTATGAAATATTAAATATTATTTTAAACTTATAAATTATATTTTTAGTATTTTAGGGCTTAATAAACATTTAGTTATAATTTTATAAAATATTTATTTTATTTTAATTAAAACATTTTGTCGTAAAATCCAATTTTTTATAGAATTTAAATCCAAATATGTTTTAATTTTTAAAATAAATCAATTAGTATCATGAATATAACTAAACATAAAAAATTAATATTATACATAATTGAAAATTTTTAAAACCCACTTTTATTTATAAATAAATTTTATCTGTTATGTCCGTATAATTTTAAATATTATTTTATCATATTTTTAAAATATATTAGGTAAAAGGGATAAAAATTTGAAATCGTCATGTCCAAATTTGGTAATAGTATTTTTCTTATATTATCAGTAACCAAATAATTATCATTATTAATATTTAATTAAGATTAACAAATGTTTAAATGGATAATCTAAGGTGGATCAAATTTTCTAAAATTAACATGATCTTTAGAACAATTATAAATCATTTATTATGTTATAAAGTATTAATAACATGTCCTAAAAACCTTCCTTTACCTAACTAACATAAATTATCATCCATTCTATTTTTACCCATCACTAAACATTAATTTCCATGGATAAGTCCATGCACTTTACTTATAAATGGAATATCACATCCACCCTTTCAATTATCCTCTCCTATTTTAAAAATGAATTTAAACCATACACAAATTTCCCCTCAATGATGTACTTTACATTCCCTAAATCCCCTGGTCACCCCCAATTACTCTAATTAAATCAAATATAAAGCATTCATCATCCATAATTTTAAGGTCTCAACATAGGTAAAACATAATTCTTAAGGTTTATTTCTTATTTTTTTCTTTTCTAAACCAATTATAACCATTATATAATAATAACCTTATAATAATAAATGTTTTGACATGGGTTTATGTAACACATCATGTTTACATGTTTTATGTTGTAATTACTAACCCATTGTAATTTTTATATAATGATTCTATTATATTTCATGATATTAAATGTTCTATTTTATGTTACATATCTCATTGGGTTTGGTTAAAATGTTTTAAAATTTATAAGTGTTTCATATGAAAATATCCATCATTGAGACTCATGTAATTTTATACACCAAATGTCTTATAAATAGTGTATATATTTCCAATTGGAAGTCTAATTTCATGTGTCATTATTATTCTTGTAATTTTAAAATTATTTTCAAGATCTATTTCATTCAAGGTGATTTTATTTGACTATTCCTTAAGATGAATGTCTTTTTTCATCTCAAATCCCATTTATGGGTCTTATTTTAATGTTATAAACCAATATATTATTTCTAGGTGTACACACTAATGAGGAAATTATTCTGAAAAGATATATTATTAAATTCATGATATTTTCATAACCACCTGTATTTCAATCTTACAATAAATTTTTATTCAAAAACTACTAAATATATAAGTGTTTCTATGTCTCAAATTTGAATCCCTTGAGACATATTTAATTTTAACACCATTTTTTCCTTTTCAATGGTACAAATACTACCATAAATTTTACCATTATCCACTTATTCTTCAAGACATTTTTTTTATTTTAAGTTATAATTATCATGTGGTTTTGATTCAAAAATTAAAAATACTATAAGCGGCTTTTGTGACTCAATTCCCTTACTTAGGTCATAATCACTCTTCTATGATAATAATATTTCAACACTTTTCTACTATAGAACATGATGAAGTTATGTTTTATTTAAACCTTATTTTCTAGGAAATGATGTTCCATACAAAATTATTCTTTCTTTATGATTCTATTGTTTCAATAAAATTATTTTTTATTAAGAATAAATCCCACTTCTTTTGAAGGATTATTATTCTATATAAATGTTTATACTCCCCATGAATTTTCTCCTTTCCCTAATGGAAACAAAAAAATTATCCTGAGTAATTGTTTTGTTAACCTTATTTAATTTTGATGACATATTTTCATTATATGTTTTTGTGATGTGGGTTTTGAACAAGGTAATTTAAAAATGATAAAACGGTTTTTCATCATTTATGAATAAAAAGTTTTATCATCAGCTCCGCATTTTTTTGATAACTTTTATTTACTTTTTAAGGATTCATTATTAAATATTCTTTTTAAAATTAAAATATTAAAATTTATTTTAACTTTCCCTTTTGAAAATATTATGTCTTTTTAAATTTTGTATTATTATAGATTATTTTAAAAGTAAAAGTTTTTAAAGTATATTTTCTTTTTTTGAAGTCCTTCTGTATTTTTTGATGTCTCTTAAATTAAAGATTATTTTAAAAGTAAAAGTTTTCAAATTATTTTCCCTTCTCTTGGTTATAATTTATGAATTTTGATTAAATTTTCTTGGGGAACTATTTATATTTAGGTTTTCAAAAATCTTCTCTTTCCCTTTACAATAATTTTTTTGAATGCAATTTACACATTAATGTTTTAAAAGGTTTTTTGAAAATAGTTGTATTTTCACATTCATTTAAACTTCAAGGTTTATCATTTATGAAGTAATGTTTTGATCACATTATATATATATAATTTATTATTATATGATTAATTTTGGAAAATTATATTTTGTATATATTATTATTTTTTATGTTCTCGATATGCGATGTTTTATATTGGTTTAAAAAACTATTATTTTTAAATCAATTGTTTATGAGATAATGAATGTTGTATTTTGAAGTGGAATAATAATATATGGATTATGAGATGGATGAGTCCTATATCTACCACAAATTCATTTGTTAAAGGATTATATATAATGAGATAGAAATGTTATGTGAACAGGCTAGCAAGTATCTAGGTTGAAAAGGGTGAGTGTTAAGGAATTTATCTCTTCTGAAAAATTTATGTGAGAAATTTTTAAAAAGTATCTAGGTTCAAAAATATTGATTTTAATGAAATTTATCCAAAAAAATTAATAATTAATGAGTTGACAATTAGTTGGGATCATAAAGAAATGAAATATGGTGTTTATGATTGTGCCACTTTCTTTCCTTTTTTCAATGGATCGTGATTTTTGAAACATTTTTTATTTTAATATTCCATGATAAAGGTTTAATAATTTGATGTTATATGTTTATATTTCATGATTATAGACAAATATTTTATAATAAATATTTTTTTGGGGTGTTATGGTGTTATATATTTTTATTATACTCATATATTCATCTTATGTTTAGTTATGATCATTGATTATTATCACATATATTTACTCTTAGTGAGAATATGATGTCACCACATTATTATGTTTATGTTTCCCTATTTTATAATGAAAATTAATATATATTTTTTGTCTATAAATATATCTTATTAGAATAATTTTTTCAGGGATATTGTATAATGTTTATGGATTAAGCGATTACTCTCATATTGGAAAGTAAAAATGTCCATTAGTTGAACAATCCAAGACTTTTGTAGTTAATTTTTGTTATAATTATCTAAAACTCAAAATGTAAATGTTCTTTGGAGTGAATTATAATGAAATACTTTCATTTATTTATGTTTTTAAAAGATAGTTAGAAATGAGTTGTCATAGTTGGTATTGAATACATGTTTAAATTACTTTGGATATTAGGATTTCAGCAGTAGAGAAACATTTAGGAGTATGAAATGTCATTAAAGTTTTTTGTGTTATGATTTTTCTTGACTTCAAAGGAGTAGATAACACTTAATTTTAGTTTATGTAATAATAACTAGTTTAGAATTTTGTATTAGATACATTTAGTGAAAACCTAAGGCATAAGTCTAAGGGATAATACTATGTATAGTATATCATTCCAAAACAATGGTAATGTATAGATTGTGTGGTTTTCTTAGAAATAACATACCTTTATGAATACTACAAGTGTATAAAATATTTTTCATATTTTTATATAGGGGTCATAACCCCAAATGTGTGGATTGTTTATTAGCTCGATTTTTACCTGGTGCATGACAAAGAGACCTAACAGAAAAATTGTTTAGAATCTCTTAAGGGATATGATTTGGTTGATTTCATATTATTTATACACCATAATGAAGGATTTATTTCCAAATTAAATTAATTTATTCAATTAAGAAGTATGAGATAACAAAATTTAAAGTAGCCAAGGTATGGCCAAAGGAGTTATTTGATTGACCAAGTATAAAATTGTTGAAATGAAAATATAATATGTTTAAATGATAGTCTCATTGGAGAAGACATTTAGATTGATATTCTATAATCATATACTCTATTTCTTTATGATATTCTTATAATTATTTTAGTTTTAGTGTTTCTATGAAATTGTACTATGGGGATAAAGTTAAGAAAGGTATGTATCCAAAAATTAGAATTTCATATAACCAAATAGGGGGCATACCAAAATAACTAAATCTTAGTATATTCTTATTATGATGGTAATGTGATTTTTCTATTATTAACTATTAAATTAGCATGATATTATAATATAAATTTAGTATAGATTCTCTTAGAATTTTTAATTATTAAAATGATTTGTTTTGATGTTATTTTGGTATATTCTAAAAGTTATTCAGGATTATGTGTGCCATCTAAGGACTATACTTCAATAATTTTTCAATAATTCTTTCAAATTATATATTAAATTGTATCAATGAACTTGGAAAATTGTTTTATAGAAATGTTATATTTTTGTGGATAAATATTGAATAACACAAGTTTACCGGATGGATAAGATTTAGTTATAGTAAATATTTGATGTAGAGGTGATAAATAGTTGGGAGAATTTGAAAATTTTTGTTATGTAACATACATATCCTTGGGATTGATAATATTTTATGATATTTTTTATAAACTTTATCTCACATTTGGAAAAATGGGTTATATTTTATTTTTTGTAATCTGAGGAACTAGTGGATAATAACATTCTAAGAATAGAGATAAAATTAATTTTATGGAAGAATATGAAAATTAACTATGGTTTTATAACTTAGAGACTTAGGTTGTTTAGAGAAGGTACAATCTGGATAATATATGATTTCAGTATGAAAAATCAATTTTGTTTGATCAAAGATAAGTATATTAATCTAGATTAAGGTAGTAAAGTAGATGTCATATTTTAAGTTCTATCTTGAATTATAAATTTGTTAAGAATACCATCTCTTACTATACATGAAAGCGTAATAATTAAAACTATGGGGACAAAATTTATATAAGTGGGTGTAATGTAACAATCTGAGATTTTGGATCCTTTAAAATAAATAATATGTTCTATAACATGTTTCGCATTCTACAACCAATAAAAAAATGAAATCCTATTAAGAATAAGTTGATAATAAATCTTGAATAAATTTTAAGATGGATAATAATTAAATGTTGTCATATTTAAAAGGAAAATAGTTCAAACGTTTTAATAATGAAAAAGTAATTTTCTATAAAAGAATGTTTTCTTTATATAATATATTTTCTTTTTAAAATATAAATTTAATTTTTTAAAATAAATATTTTAAATTAGATTTCTAATTTTAATTCCTTATAACAAAATTATCGAAGGATTTATTTTTGAGATTTTTCTAACATTATATATTTTTAGATGAATTAAGAAAAATATATTTTTCCAAAAATGGTGACTTTCATCACATTATCAGTATAATTAAAAGGCCTAAAAGTTTATAAAATATTTTAATTGATAAAATGTATATTTTAATGGGATAATTATGAAATATAAAATATTATTTTGAACTTATAAATTCTATTTTTAATATTTTAGAACATGGGAATCATTTTAGTAGAATTTTTAAACTGTTTTCATTTATGTCTTTTAATAAAACCTTTTCAGGGTGAAATTAGATTTGGGATTGATTTTAAGGCCACATAAAATTTATTTTTTATAATAAAATTTTTAATATAATGAAAACGAGTAACCATTAAAAATTTATCTTATACATATTTTTAATTTTTAAAATCACTATTTTATTTACAAAACTATTTTTAAGTGTTATATGGGTTTAATTTTAAATCATAATTTCTCACATTTGTGGAATTAATTAGATTAAATAGAGAAAATATTTATAATTATTATTTATAAAATTTTTCATAGGTGTCTAATTATATTCTTATTAATAAAATAATTGACATGATTAGTGTTTAGTTAAAAGTAATAAGTGTTTAATTTACTAATCTAAGGTGGCACTAATTTTTCAAAATTAAACTCACCTTTAGACCTTAAAGAAATAATTTTTGAGGTTTTAAATCCACACCTACATGTCTTACCTCCTGAATTTCATTAAAACCACCTAAATCTCATGTCATTCCATTATTACCCCTCACATAACATTATCTTCCATTGAAAAGTCCCTCCTCTTCACTTCTAAAAAGTTGGGATCACTTACATCCTTTAAATACTCTGCTAATATTTTAAAATTTCCTTTCAAACAAACCAAAATATCCACCCATTTAATTAATTTACATTCCCAAATTCTTCATATCACCAAAAATTAGCCTATCACATAAAAACTATGTGTTCATTAAGAGGAAGTCCATAGTCTCAATATACGTAACACATCACTCTTAATGTTTCTTTCTCATTATTTACTTTCTGAACCAAAAATAACCGTAGTATAATAATAAAATAAGATAAGTTAGTTTTTTGATAAGTTATTATAATAATGTTAAAATAATTATTCATTATCTTCCATCCACTAATAAAAGCTAGAATCATCATTTGTGCATGTGCACTGATTACCACCTCCATGAAGTGACACATTCAATTTTTCATCACCATCATTCATGGATGATTAAAAAAGTATTTAATAAGATAACTAGAGTCTCGTTTGTGAGTATGTGGAGATAAACTCATCTATGAGATGAAATTTCTCTTTATTTTTACCTATCAATGGATAAGAATAGAGTTGAAAATATTCTAAATGTACAAAAAGTGTTAATTAATAAAGCATTAATATTATACAGTGATAATATTATATATTCCATAATTGATATTACAAATAAATGGTTATAGTAAATTGAACCACTAAAAAGAAAATATTAATGTAACTTTTATAAATTGAGTCTATTAATTGAGAACATATTTAAATGTATAAATTATTTGATTATATTATATTAAAGGAAACATTTTTATTTAATCCTGTATATTATGAAGCAATTTTACAATACTTCGGACCACAATCAAAAAAATGAATATATTATGATGAAATTAACCAAACAACCCCAAGTGAATCACATAAGAGAAAATTATATTAAAACTAAGTATCAAAAGAAAATAAATGGAATTAATAAAATCAAATTATAATGAATAATTTTCTTCAATATGTATCTAATAAACTTAATTTAATTAATCATAAAGTAAATTATATAGGGATAACACTTCTAGACACATGTAAGGGTTTCCATATCAATTTCCTTTCATTGTGATAGGTTTATGTTATACAACATGTTAATGATTATTAAGTGTAATGAATACCCAATTGTAATTTTTATATCATGATTCTATTATATTTCATAATATTCAATGTTTAATTTCTTGTTATATTTCTCTTGGGAATTTGGTTTAATTGTTTCTAAACATCTACGGGTTTTTTCTCAAAACATCCTTATTTGAGGCACATGTACTTTTGTGCACCCAATTTATTTTAAATTGTTTATATACTTGCAATTACATATTTAATGAAATTTATTTTTCTTATTCATGGTATTTTAAACTTCAACACCAATATCACTGTATTTCAAGGTGCCTTTATTTTAATTTTTCTTAAGTTGTATGGGTTTTTTTCATCTTAATTCCTCTAATTTGAGACATGTATTAATGTTATAGAACAATTTCTTACTTTTGTGGTGTATATTATACCCAATAATTTATTTTGGAATAATAAAAAAATTAAATAATGTAATATACAAAAATATATGAATTTCAATATTCTAATGATTTTTTTTTTCAAAAATCACTAAATTTGTAATGGTTTATTTGTAAAAACTTGGACTCCCTTGAGTAATGTTTACGTTGCACATCATGTTGACTTTCCAATAGTGTAAATACCACCCAATTTTCATTTTATATAATCATAAAATTATACATCATGATATTCAATGTCAAATGTTTTTTCTCATGAGGTTTTAATGAAAAAGATATAATGGTTGTAAGGAGTTTTTGTGACTCAATTAATTTCATTGGGTCATAATTACTCTTCTTTTAATATAATCTATCATGATAGATTTTTATTCCACATACATGTTGTTACTTCCCAATAATTTTATTATTTACCAAATGGAAACAAAATTTCTTATCTCCAATGATCCTCTAATTCCACTTGTTTCATTTTATTGAAAAGGATTCTTTATTTTTTTTAACAATGTGGGTTTTAAAGATGGTTATTTCAAAATTTCCAAATAGTTTTTCAATGTATTAACAAAAAGAAATTATCAACCCATCCATATTTTATTTTAAAAAAATTTATGTCATTTTCAAGGTTCAATTATTAAATATTTTTAAAAAATTAAAATATTTCAATGCATTTTCAATACCATTTTTCAAATATTTATGTATTGTTTAATTATTCATTGTAAAATTTCATTAAAAAAAAGTTTTTAATATATTTTCACATCCTTTTTTTAGACATTATGTATTTTTTATGTTTCATTTATTAAATATCATTTTAAAAGTAAAAGTTTTAGAATTATTTTCAATTAGATATTTTGATAATATTTATGCATTTTCAATGATGTATTAATTGGAAACACATTATATTATGGTTTTAAAAAGTTTCATATTTCCTTTCAAAAAAATATTTTTGAATGTAATTAGCACTTCAATGATTTAAAATGTGTTGTTAAAAATCATGTATTTTAACATCTATTTTACCTCCAAGGTTTATCTTTATTTAAGTGAAGTTTAATCACCCTATATATGTGTGTGTGTGTGTGTGTGTTATTATGATATTATTCTTGTCAGAAAATGAGTTTTTTTATATCTTATGATTTATTATTTTCATGATATGTCATGTTTTTGAAAGTTTAAGAAAACAATTATTTTTAATAAGTTATTTATAAGATGTTGAATATTTTATTTTTGAGTGGAAAAAAAATGTATCGATTATGGGGTGTGTGGTACCTATATATCCTTCTAATGTAGTGGATAAAGGATCATATCTCTGGAGATAATAATTTTATGTGAACCGGTTTTCGAGAATCTAGGTTCCCAAAAGATAAGTGTGATAGTATTTAGAAATACAAACAATTTTATATGAGAACATGTTTCAAAGTAGATTTTCTCAGAATGTATGAGTTTGAATTCATTTATCTCTACTCATAATATTATGAGTGAATAGGTTGGCATGTTACTAGGTTCACAAAAATAATAAATACTATGTTTATGATTAATCTACTTTTTTTCTTATATTCCATGGCTCATGATTTATGAATCATGTTTTATTTTCTTATTCCATGGTAAAGGTTTTATTATTTTATATAATATTTATATCATTCATTATTATAGATACATTTTTTATTATCTTTTTTTAGGATAGTATTTTCTTATATATCTTAATTATACACATATACTAATCTTATGCTGACTTATAATCATTGATTCTTTTATCTTATGTCTACTTGTAATAAGAATAATAGATCATCCATTTATTATGTTTCCATTTCCCAAGGTAATAAGAAATTTTAATACATAATAAGTATCTGGAGGGGTATTTTATGACCATAATTTATATAATATACTAAAGACATTATATGGCTTAAACGGTGGCTCTATTAGTGGAAATAAAAAATTACCATTAGTTGTAAAATGAATAAGTTATCTAGTTAATATTTTTTACCAATTACTAAAAACTCCAAAAAAAAGGTATCGAGAGTGTATTATAATGAAATATTTACTTTAAGTCATGTATTTTCCATATAGTCAGGTATAGGGAATCGTAGTTAGTATAATGGCCAAGTTTAGATAAATTCTTATATTTGGATGTAATCTGTTGATAAAAAATTATAGTTTTAAATATTGTCAAATTTTGATAAGTTTATGTTTTCCTTGACTTAAATAGTTTTGATTACCCTTTAGTTTAGCTGAGTTAATATTGAATATTTTAGAACTTTGGATAGGGGAACTTTTGGGGAAACCTAAGGCATAAGTCTAAGGGATAATTTATGTATAGGATAACATCATAAATTATTTTTAAATTAGATATTGTGTGTTTTTCCTAAAAATGAAATCCATGTCTAGATACTAGTGTATTCAGGATCTAGATTGGTTGTACTTAGTGTTAATAACCATGAAAAGGGAGGATTGAGTAGTCACATGATTTCCACCTAGTGCGTGATAAATAGGACTAACTTCACACAAGGTTTGAAACTCCTATAGGATATTCTTTGGTTGATTTCATACTGTTTAAAAACATTTATGAAGGATTTATTGTAAATACCCAACCTTATTAGGCTAATGTCAGTGGTTACTTTATTTCATTGGAAATAGTTATATGGTATTTCATCCCAATGGACTGAATATATTAGTAATATTGGTAAAATCGAAACATTCTTGAATCTCAAATTATTTTTTGAAACATAAAATACAAAACATGGTGAAAGTAAATACTTTACATCCTTAAAATCATTAAAACATGTCTTCTCCATATCCTGGGAAAAAGAAAAAATGGTGAGATCAAATAGTCAGTATGGGTTGCATATAGAGGAAGTTATCATAATTAAATAAGTAATATTCAACACGGAAAGGAAAATAACTGAAAACAAAAGATATTTAGTAAATAACTTGAGCATGGAAAATAATATGGCATGAAAATATGAAGATCAAGCGATCCCATATTAATTATCAAAAGTTACTGAAACTTATCCACTGATATTATTAGAATAATTACATTGACAATATTAAATAATTTCAAAATGATGAAATGCATAATTCTGAACATCAAAAACATACCCTCTACACCTCATGCTATGACAATTTAAAATATGAGTATGTATAAACCCAAACCCATTAAATAAGTATAGCCAATTGGTTTGTCTTATAATAACTACAGATGTTTTGAGCGGATATGTAATTCTAAGCCCCACCAATTACTTAATATTCCCAATTAATTCATTATATGAATAAACAATACAATATAATCATTATTCCTTATTTAAAAACAATCCATATATGACGAATAAGGATATGGGATATCAATACTTTACCTTGTCAAACTAATCCTAACCCATCCAGAGAAGGAATATGGATAGTATTTTTATAACATATAACCAGTGGAGAGATATTGTGTTTTTTATTAAATTTAATAACTATAACGAGATTATTAAAAATATTATTGAGGAAAACTACCCTTTTCACTTCGAAATCCCATTTGAAAAACAAAATATTTTGAGAATATTATTAAAAAAATTATCTAAAATGAATCATGGAATCATGTAAAGGAATATTAAAAACATTGAGCAGTCATGAAGGTGGTGAATTCCATTCAATTGAGTATGTTAAAACAAATATTTCTTTAACATTTTTAAAAATTGTTAAAAATCAACTCTTTTGGAAAATGATAATAATATGTTTTTCAAACCATTTTGTAAAAATAAATCATGGGTAAAAATTTCATTAATAAATCATTATAAATTATTAAAAACATTATTTGAAACAATTTAATAAAAATATGGAATGGAAGAAAAAAATTCCGGATAGAGTAGAAAAAATCAAATTTACATTAAAATATAATTTTGGTGTACATAGTACTTAATGAGTGGAAAATTAAAGGAAAAACTTTTCATTTACATAAAACCCAAATAATAAGAATATAAATTATTTTCTTTCTATAAATATATAATAAATCCCCCATTGGAGACATTAATCTAAACAATCTCATATAATAATGATATTGTAAAATAAACCCTTACTACTTTGTTAACTTTCAAATCATAAACCCCATGAAGGAAATAGAATCAAGTGACTTATTAAAAAAAATGTTTATAAATAGAGTTGTGATTTACAATATCAATGGGGTAGTATATGCACCTCAAAAAATAAGAAAGGTTTATAACATAACATATGTCCCAAAGCACGTAATTTGAGATGAACAACCCTTACAATGATCATAAACAGGAAGTGAGGCGTAATAAATAATGGGATTATGTGTAAAACAATTAAATCCACACAGAGCATGAATAAATAAATAAACAAAAAATCAATTTTACACATAATATTTAGATAATATAATTAATGAAGAAGTGATATAACCCAGTGAAAAAAACTGGAGTTATGAAACACTTACCACTTGGGGACTATCAATTAAAATCCATTTGGATGAAAAATACAAAATAAACCATAAAATAACATTATTTATGATTTATTAATGATATAACATGTAAATTTTAAGCATATTCAATATATATATATGAATTTTTGTGCATAAAATTAAAATATGCCTCAATGAAAATAAATTGAGATGAAATCCCCCACCTCATGTCCAAATAATCATGCACGTTATTTATATTATTAAATAATAAACATATGTTAATTATTTAATTTACTAATAAAATTTTCAATGTTTATTAATCATTTTATTTTAACTATTAACAGGTTTTATTAATTTACTTAATCAATTAACTTCACATTAGATGTTTTGATGATATTTTGTCCATATGTCTAAAATGACTTTGGTAGATTGAATATGGTAAAAACGTTCATTTTTAAATCATCTCTATAATAATAATAAGGATATAATTATAATTTTTATACCTAAATTATACTTTAAAACCCAATAATGAATGATGGTAGTTAAAAAATAACTATTTTACAATCATGGAGATGGTAGGTCGTACTTACGCATGAGTAACATCTCCATTTTCAATGATCATGATAGAAATAATGTAACTATTATTTTAGCTTTACTGAATTATAATATTATCATAAATATAATATTATTTCATAAAAAACATTTATATATACTATTCATATGATGTTGTAATGAAAAAACATATCACATCACCTCGTGAAGGTGGAAATCTACACATAGGCACAAACGACGTTATCATCTTTCAATGAATGGAAATGTAAGAAAATATATTATATAATAATTTTTTAAAAATAGAAATAGGTCATTAATATCATAATTATAAATTAAATGTTTCATCATGAACATCCACAAGAGCCGATTATGGAAAATATTTTACATCGGTTTGTGTGGTGGTAGTCCGATGTACACACGAATTGTGGTTTCATTTTACATTTAATAGAATAGGAGATGAATATAGATTATGAAATTAATATAATAACATATAATTATATGATATATATTGATATTGTTATATCATCATTTTTTAATAACATTTTAATTAGGGTGAAGAAGAAATAAAATAAAAACACTCAGTTAAGAATGATTCCTCTTCTTTTTAAAACTTCTTTAAGTTTACACCAAACTCCTACATAAGTGGGTTTTATAATCAAACCAAGGACTCTGGTACATGTTAAGGGAAATAAATAAGGTATTTTTTAGGTATTTTATGAACAAAAATAATTTTTATGTGTGAAAAAAAAAAGATGAAAGGAGATTCCCTTTTATAAGTAAGGGGAGGGGAACTTTTGGAATTTCTTAAAATATTAAATTAATATAATTAAAATTTCATCAATAATTAGATGTAAAATTATATTATTAGATTATATTATTTTTATTTTTAAAAATAATATCCTTACATAAAATTTGGTTAGGTTTATAATAATTTTCTACCCTTATCACTTTGTTTTATCCAATATAAACCCATTTTGAAAATTAACGTGATAACAAAGTTTTTAGTATTTAGGGGTCATAATGGTAACTATAAAAGAAAAATTATAAAATAAATATGAAATGGTTGATATTTTAAACAAATTATCAATATGATTTCTTAATATATGAATTTTAGTAATTTTTAATCTTTTAAAAATATATAATTTGATAAAAAAATATCATTAATGTATTTTTTGGATATTTTAAGTTAATTTGAACTTGAAAGCATCATGATAGAAATGGAATTTCAATTAAATACATTAAAAAATTATTAACATGTTAAAATTATGTAGAAAACTTTTTAACATGATTATTAATTCAATCTATATTACTTTCAATAATTGTAAAATAATTTGTTTTATTTTTCTAATAATTGAGTAAATACACTATCAATGTTTCATAAGCATTAAAGGTAATTTTTTCATTAAAAAAATAAGAAACAAATTAACATGATTAAAATAATAATTTAAATTTAACATTAATATTTATATCCAAACAAGATTTGGTTTTTTCTATACCAAAAAATATTATAGATATTAAAATCAGGAAAGTGAAATTTTTTTCTTTATCATTTAATTAATTATTATAATTGAAAAAATCAAAGATATATGGCACCAAGTTACCATATATGTTTTATACTTTGATTGATATGGGTGAAATCCAATCATTCAATATTATAACTATAGTTTTTAGGGTCAATTTTGATTCCTCGACATATAATTTTTAAGTTTAATTACCCAATTTTCCCTTAGCATGGTGATAATTATTTACAATAGTCATTATTTATAATGAATAAAAATAAAAGGGACATATTTACAAAATTTAAACCCCCAAATTCTAAATATAGAATCAATTTTTCAATATTCAAATCATATAATTAGGAAATTTTAATCTAAAATTAGACCTGTGAGACGTGATGACAAAAAGTTTTTTTAGAAAAATGTATTTTAAGTGAAAAATGTTTTTATACTATATTCATGTATAAAATTAACTACAAATGAAATAATAAGATTATTGTTAATAAAACATAATTAATTACATTTTAGAAATAATCCAAAATTTAATTTTACTTTTTAAAAACTTGAAAAGAAAATACATCTTTCAAGAAAAATTAGTATTTTTCGTTATTTGTTGAAACATTATACTTTTTAGAAAAATTTCAATGTTTCAACATAAATACACTTGTTTCTCATGAGAAGTAATAAAATTTATTTTTAAATAAAATGTATTTTGAACAATTAAATGAGTTTACCAAAAATGACTGATTATTTTGTAAGAAGTTTATAAAAATTTTATATTTTGCAGTTCCAATATATAAATATATATATATATATATATTATAAATCATTTAATCTTATTAATTACATCTAAATTAATATTGGTTTTATCAGTCATATTTAACTGATAATATTTTATGGTTAACTTTGTCTCTGTGTTTATTGTTATATACACTATAAAATATAAATTTATTTTTTAAAAATATCAAAGTGTTATTTTTATTTCCAAATTACATTAAGGTTTTAAGTTAATAAGTACAAAAGAAAACAACTTTAAGTAACATACGTTGAACCTAGATATTTAGTACATTGACCAAGTTTAATATAGTTTAAATGAAAGAATCATATGTACAAATGAAGGTTAAATTGGATAAGGAATATTATTATTATTTAATATTAATTTACTCTAATCATTTAGAATATTATCATAACAATTATGGTTTTAGTATTTGGTTGAAACAAGATCATTAGGAAGAAGCAGAGAAAGACGTGTATCCAAAAACCACTATGTCTTATAACCAAATAAGGTATCATAATTAAATATATTAATCATTGTATATTCCTTTTAGGATGAAAGGGCGGGTGTTCTAGTCTTAGCTATGGTAATAACGTTGAAATCCTAATTTAACATAAATCTTGATTTTATTAGTCATTTTTATTTATAAAGTGATATTCATCGATGATATTTAGGTATATTTGAAAATTCATTGAGAAATATGTGAAACAAATAAGGATCGATCTTCTATAGTTTCTCATTAATAGTTTGAAATCATATATTATATGGTATTAGTAACCTTGAGAAAATGTTTTATTGAATAGTTATATTTTTAGACATAAGTATTAGAGAACACATGTTTAAGGGATGGATACATTTTAGGTTTCGTACAAGTTTGATATTGAGATAGTAAATCATTGTTTGGGTGATTTTGAAAATTCACGTTACATAGTATCAATGTCATTGGGTTTTTTGATAAATAATTAATTTTTTTGATGATTTTTGTTACATTTTTGCGATCTTGGTATAAATTTTATAATATATGATTTTATGAACTAGTGTAAAAATACCTTTTTGGATTAATTAAAGAATTAACTTTTATAATAATATGATATTTAACTATGGTTTTATAACTTGGAGACTCAGGTATTTTTAGGGAAGGTATACTCTTGAGAATAAATGATTAGGGAGTAAAAAATCAATGTTACTTGAGGAAAGATAAGAATATTGATCTAGCTTAAGATAGTACGGTAGATTTTATGTTGGATGTTGCATCAAGATTTGTAAATATATTAAGAAAAACATATCAAAAAAATTTCACTGGGTAATAATAAAAATTATGACAATTCAAATTATTTAAGGTGTGGAATGTAATGACCCAAGATTTTAGATCCTTTAAAATTCACACTATATAGAATAATATGCTTCATACACAACACCGAACTTAAATGAACCACAACATATTAATGATAAATTATTTATAATTCTATAACAAACACTAATATCATATAGAATTAAAATTTGTTACTATTGGAAGGTAAATAATTAATATGAGTTAACATTAAAAAAAAGTTATTTTCCATAAAATCAGTTTTGTATCTTATATATTTTCTTTTAAAAATCTCAATTTCAAAATAAATACTCTAAAGAAGATGATTTTAAATTCATTTAATAATTCGTTAGAAAAAAATTAGTTTAGGATTTATTTTTTAGGTTTTCATAATATAATGAATTTTTAGGTGAATAGTGAAAAATACTATTTTTTCCAAAATGATGAATTTCATCACATTATCAATATAAGTGAAAGGAAAAAAGTTTAATAAAATCTTTTGATTTTTAAAATATATATTTTAAGGGCATATTTATAAATTCTAAAATATTATAAGGAAGTTATAAATTATATTTGTAATATTTTATGTTTAAGGATCATTTTATTATAATTTGGAAAATCTTTTCATTTATTTTTTTTATTAAGAATTTTCATGGTAAAATTTAGTTTTTGAATTCCTTTAAACCCGCATAATTTTTTCATAATAGAAACAATTAATATCATGAAGATGAGTAACCATTATAATTTTATATTATACTTGTTTTAATGTTTAGGAATACTCATTTATTTAAAAAAAATTACATGTTATGTGTGCTTAATATAATATAATATTTTATCATATTTGTGAAATCCATTAGGTTAAAAGAAGAAAAAGTTCTGAATAAACATGTAAAAATTTGATAATAAGTTCCAATTAATATTTTTAGAAATAAAATAATTGAAATGATTTATATTAAATTAAGAGTAATATGTTTTTAAATGACTAATATAATGTGGCTCAAATTTTCCTGAATTAATATTATATTTTTACCATATATAAATAACTTATTATGTTTTAATGTCTTAACTGAAAGTGTTATTGTAATGACCCGGATTTTTCTCAAAATTATTTTTATAAATTAATTGAGAAGTTTCTTAGACCAGGCA
Source organism: Viscum album (assembly GCA_963277665.1). NCBI lineage: Eukaryota > Viridiplantae > Streptophyta > Magnoliopsida > Santalales > Viscaceae > Viscum > Viscum album. The sequence goes on along the minus strand of OY728158.1, from coordinate 1,853,319,426 downwards.
CTGGGATGGCATGATATTTTGAGGCCCGATGTGCCAAGAGTAAATCTTTGAATAAAGTTAAATTGTTAATTTAAAATGATTGTGGGGATAAATTTTAACTTTAATAACTTCTAAACTGATATCCATATTATAAATATGAGGGCACTGTTGCATTCAGAACTATGACTTTACCATAGTCAGGGCTTGACTATTATTGATGTTGGATAAGGATGAAAGTTAATTTTTTTACATTTAAAATGAGAATAAAACAAACTTTAATATTTTATTTTATTTCTTTTGACATTTCGCAGTGAAGTAGTGACATTGTGACGCCATGATAGGGAATCCCATTTTCTTTCATAAATGAAACCATGTTGGGATAATGAAACACAGCGACACGATAACGCTAAAAAAAATTTCTTCATATAATAGCTTGTCAGGGATGTGGTATTAGATTTACATTTCTAGAGAAATTCCCTAGAAACTCTTGAGAAGAAAAGAGCTTTCCAAACTTCTCTTTAGAAAAAAATGAAGGACGACGAGATGATAGATCAAGATAATTTGTGGATGTGTCCCTGATGAATATGAACATTCTTCACCGATTGTTCCAAATCCCAAGAAGGGTGTGTGATTCAATTGCTTTTCCCTCCTTGTTCTTTATCTTTTCCTATGATGAACGTGAATCAATCGATGAACAGATTCATTCAAGGGTCATAAGTAGTATAGGTATGGGATTTATATTGCAAGGTAGATGCAGGACTTATACATATTTAGAATTGATTCATATTTGGATTTGTTTGTTCCTTCCTCTATCTTTCAGTTCTAACATGGGCATAACGTGGACTACACAAAAAAGTCCTAGATCCATCCACATTGGCTCTTCATGTGTCTCACCTCCTTTCACAAATTGTTTTCTTTTTCATTCTTTGTTGGGTGCAATGATCCGGAAGAGGATCTGGGACTGTAGTGGTGCAAGGTGGAAGCAGTGTGAGGCAACGAATGGAGGTGGTGGGTCTATCCTTTTCATGTGTAGCACAGTGAGGCAAGGCTATCAGCGGGGTGGGTGGCGGTGAAGGTGGCACCGAGAAGACGAGGCAATCATGCCAGGCAGACCCAACAGAATATCCGCTGACTCGATGATAGGGGTGGAAGAAACCCACATTCTAGATGAGACCATAGTGGTTGGAGCCCATGGCGGCAACATCCAAGGGCGGTGGAGAAAGGCCACAACAAGATTCTATGGTGGTGGAGGGGCGTCACTCCTCAGATCCGCATCGTATGAAGAACCTATGGTGGAGCCATGGGTATGTGATTCTCACATGGACCAGCCGTGTGAAATTCGGTCCTAATGTGTTGATTGGGACACCTTATGACACGTGGTCTGGTGACTGCATGGGCCATGGAGGGGCGTGGCTAAATGGGCCACATCTGGTAGAGTTGGGTCAGTCCTCATGCAGTGGTCCGGGCGGAAGAGACCAAGACACTTCTGCAGCATGTTAGTCTGGACCACCCATCGCATCGGGCCACAACCCAATGAACCAACAGTCCTAGCCCATTGGGTCAGGGAGGTTTGGGCTAACCCAAACTGAATCGGTTTGGGTCAGGTTGGCCTAACCAGGTCGGGTCAGACCCAGGCCGGACCGGACCCGTTTTCACTAATATGCACATAACTTTAAAACTAAAGGTTCATTTGAAAATTCGTCTATGGATTTGGTACCCTTGCAATGAGGAAGTCATTTTGAGATACTCCAATTTAGTTTTTTTTAGGTTGACATATAATCGTTGGCATGAGGAGTAGGTTCTCCCAGATCAAGTATGTTGTGAACAGATTTCTATGGCTTGCAGAGACTGGGTGTTTCCTTGACTTGGTGTCTACACGACTTGGTGTCTATCCTAATTGGTCTCTACATGACTAGGTGGCTTTGTGACTCAGGGGTTGTATGACCCTTCAATACTCTGTGTGAAAATCCAGAAACTCTGTGCTCTATTGAAACTTTGTGCTCCCCCTTCGATGATCCATGCACTAACCCTGATAGTTCATACTCCATTCACACTTCGTGTGCCTCCATCGATGCTTTCTATGCCAAAAATAATTCTTTCTGTGCCATCAACGCTCTGTGTGCCTCCATCGATGCTCTATGTACTGACACTGAATCTTCATGCACTATAAACGCTCTGTGAACCATCAATACTCTATGTGTCATAAATATGGTAAGTTCTATAGACTACTATTATTAATCCCCCATCTTGTTATAGACTCATACCTATGTGATCTGACTATACCTTCTGTTTAATTTCAATTATGGTGTGCATGGTGTACTTTCTTTTGTGGTTTCCTTTTTGGTTTTTGGGTATCCTACTGAGTATTGTTTTACTCACCCCTATACAGAATTTTCTCACATGTGTCGTGTCTTGTGCAGACGATCGATGCTTTGACAAAGTCCAGGGTAGACAAGGACCAAGTGGTGCTCAGTGAGATCAGACAGATGATGCATACTCGTACTACTTCAGGAAGCTTCCCTACACCTACCCTTCAGGTTGGGTTTTCCATAGATGATACTTCAGAAAATGTGATTTCACTTGTGTTCATTCTTTATTTGTGTGGTCTTGTGTACTGGATAGTTTTAACTTCTTATACCTAACTTTATTTTTGTGCTCTGGTTATGGTATATGATTAGTGGTTTACATGCATTGTTTACTTAGGGAGAATTTGTGGGATTGGAGAAGCATTCATGGATACAAGTACATAGGAAATTCTTACTATGTTATTGATATTCCTACTAAGTTCTACTCACCATCCTCTAACCTATTGGAGGCGGGCTTAGAGAGTCGTGACATGAGTCCCTCTAGGACGTGTCATTACAGAGTGGTATTAGAGCTAGGTTCAGTTCCACATTGGGATTGGGAGTCTGTGATATTGGTTTGGGGAAAAAGTGTTATGTTTTATGAGTTCAGCTTCAAAGCCATGGAATCTGGTTTTGGTGTGGAGGCTGATGTATCCATACACCAAGACTCTATACAAATTCTTTCCAACTCAATATATGAAAACACTATTTCCATGGACTAAATAGTACATAAATCATATATGATTTTTTATTGTTCCCTCATGTACTTCTTAATTTATCTCACTAAGTATACTTTATTGATCGTGGTTCATCTTGATCTATTTGAGGAGGCCTCCATGCCGCTAGCCAGCTAGGATTATGTTGTGTGACCGTGAGTATGATACACCTAGTGATAAGTCATTAGTATAGGTACCCATACTAGAGATACTACCTACATAAGAGATAAAAACTCTGGGTGGTGCACTGGTGAAACCACCACCTGTAGAGAAGTAGTTACTAACAGCACTACCGATAAAGGATTCATGTAGGTTCATTGTGTTGGATGAATTACAAAGGTTGTGACCTCCTAGTTTCAGGGGTGAGACAAGCCCCTATGTAGATGAGGGTTGGATAGAGGCAGTAACTCTTGTCTTCTTCCTAGTGAGGACATCTTCTGACCAAATGGCGGTCCTAGTTGTGATCCTTCTTCACTGATTAGCAGGATTTTGGTTGTGCTTAATGACCCAGACACATGATGAGAAGACTCTCTCTTAGGAATACATTGAGAGACTCTTTATGGAGGAGTTATTTCTAACTATGATGTAGTCAGTGAACATCCCATAGCTCATGCATCTATTGTAGGGAAGTCATACCGTAGAGAGAACACAACAAGGTTCACCAACCTATCTCATTACTCCACAGATATGGTGCGAGATCTGTTATTTAGGTATTGGACCTCTAATTAGGGGCTAAATTGGGAGATCAGGGTGTTGATGATATCCCTTAGCATTCCAAATTATGTTTGGGTACTGGAGTGAGCTCTGCTCATTGAGAGATTTCTTGCGGAGTAGACACCAGTAGTGGGAGCTACCGGTATGCACCAGGTAACTGAGTGTTCATAGGTGAGTATCTGGAAGTAGACGCAGGCACCCAAGTAGGTCAAGAACTCTTGGGGACGACCCTAAGACACATGATTGGTGATGCGTGGCTCCCAATGAAGAGGGAGTCATTCTAAGGACAGTTCTTGCTACACGTGCGGTGGTTGGGGACACAGAGCTAGTTATTTCCCAACTCTCCATATGGAAAATCAATGAATGGTAAAGGGACCACTGAGGTAGAGGCAGAGGTTCAAGCACTATGGTCTGCATGGTGGAAGATGTGGAGGGGACCATGCAGAGAAGTAGGTGATGGGAGGTGGTTCGATGTACTACCACCGCCAACCCCAAGTGGTCCACTACTGGATCGAGGAGCTGGTTCATAGGGGTGAGGCCATATTCAGGTGATAGAGGATTAAGACCCTGGTGCTCCAGAGATGATTAGAGGTATGATATGTATCTTATCCCCCTATTTTCAGGTCATATAGACACTGGTTCCAGTCAGTCCTTCCTTTCCATGGACCTTGTTCGGAGATCAGATATTTCAGTAGAGTCATTGGATCAATCCTTATGTTTAGAGACTCCTACAGGAGGGGATTTTATGATCACACACTAGTGCCGGTAGTGTGAGATTACTCATAGAGGTGAGACCATCGTCTAGGATCTCCTAGAAATGGGGTTGAGGCCTTACGATGTCATTATAGGTATGGACAGTTTATCCACATTCCATGGTCAGATTGACCGTTTTAGGTGTAGAGTGTGGTGTTTCTGTGGTGATGGGACTAGTTTTTACTTCACTGGAAAAAAGGGAATGCACATAGTGTAGGATGGACTTTCTCATAGGAGGGTGAATCCGATTACTCACCAGTTATCTATCCTCACCCTCGGTGTTGAAGAAGATGAGTATCCCTGGATTCCTATAGTGGTGGAGGAGTATGAGTACATATTTACCAAGAATGTCCCTAGATTGCATCCTCATAGGGAGGTTGACATATAAATTGATCTATACCCCAGGATGGCATAGATATCTAGACTTGCATATCAGATGGCTCTTGTGGAGCTTTATGAGTTGAGGAGATAGTTGGAGGACTTGTAGAGGGATCAAGTTGGTTCTCAAAGATAGTCCTTATATATGGCTATATTAAGCTTCGTGTATGAGACAAGGATGTACTGAAGACAACCTTTCAATGTCGGTATGGCTACTAAGAATAATTGGCTATTCCATTCAGTGTGACTAACACCCCAGTAGTGTTCATGGGACTCATGTAGAGGTTCTTTCAGCCTTACCTTGACCAGTTCATCATGGTCTTCATTGATGACATCATGGTGTACTCAGTATCTGAGGGGGAGCATGAGACACACTTGAGGATGGTCATAGATTAACTTCGAGAGAAAAAACTTTATGGGATAATCTCAAAGTGTCAGTTTTTGGATTTGGGAGGTCAACTTCCGGAGATATGTAATTTTAGAGGCTGGATTGGTAGTGGATCCATCAAAGATAGAGTCGGTGCTTGCTTGGGAGACACCTATGAGAATGACCAAGGTGTGGAGTTTCTTGGGTTTGTCTAGGTACTATGAGAGGTTTTTTTTCTGACTTTTCCAGGGTAGCATCACCCTTGATGTATTTGACATAGAATGAAAAACCCTTTGTGTGGATGTAGAAGTTCTATTAGTGTTTTTAAAAGCTGAGGAAGAGGTTGACGATCACTCCCATCTTAAGATTACTGGAGGAGGGAGACGAATATATAGTGCTCTATAATGATCAAGGACTGGGCTAGGTTGTGTCTTGATGCATGGGAAATCTGTGATTTCCTACGAATCATGAAATATTAGGCATCATGAGAAGAACTACATGTCCCATGACCAATAGATAGTTTTAGTAGTATTCACATTGAATATGTAGAAACATTACTTGATGGGGGAGTAGTTTTTCATCTACTTTGACCAAAAAATCCTCGAGTATATATTATCCTAGAAGGATCTGAACTTGAGGCAGAGATAAAGGCTGTAGTTCCTCCAGCATTATGAATATTAGATTTTCTATACTCTTGGTGAGTGAAACGTGGTGGTAGATGCACTCAGTGAGAGATCTAGCTTGTAGTTATTGAGTGAGTCGTCAGAGCAGTTGACCACACTACAGAGATACTTTGCGGATGATGATGAAGTAACTTATTTTCATGGTTGCCACTCGTCCACTCTTATAGAAATTTAGGGAGGCCTAGCTAGGGGATATGGACTACAAGGTTCGACGTGCTAATTTTTCCATAGGGCAGCCCCTGAATGGATATTTGATATATGGGGATCACATCGTCCTTTTTAGATGGCGCACTGTTGAACTAGTGGTGTTGTGGGAGGAGGTACTGAGGGAGTCCCACACATCCCCTATGGAGGTCCATCCAATTATGGAAAATAAGTACCATGACCTCTAACATCATTTATAGTGGCCAAAGATGAATAAGGTGGTGGCAGAGTTCATTTCTCGGTGCCTCAATTATCATCAAGTGAAGGCAGAGCACCAGGTTCTAGAAATCTTTACTCGTCCACTAAAGGTACTGAAGTGGAAGCTTTATGGAATATCGATGGAATTTATGATGAGTTTACCAGGAATTTCCTAGGGATATGATACCACCTGGGTGATTGTTTACTGACTCACGAAGTCAGCCCACTTCCTACCTATTCGAGAGTACGGTTTAGTAGAGATATTGTGATGCCTATACATATATCAGATAGATAGGCTCTATGGGTTACCCATAAAAATCATTTCATATTGTGATTATATTTTCACTTCTTAGATGTGGAAAGGGTTTTAGGAGGAATCTGGGACTCAGTTGCGCTTGAGTATGGCATTTTATTCCTAGACAGATGGCCAGATAAATATGACCATCCATGTTCTAGAATACATGCTACATGCTTACGTCTTGGACTTTGGACACAGTTGGGAGGATCACATATCTATGGTAGAGTTTACATACAATAATAGGTACCACTACACCATTGGTATGGAACCATTCGAGGACTTATATGGGAGACCATACAGGTTGATGCAATGATAAACAGACCTAGGGGAGTCGGCATTCATGGGCCTAGAGTTTGTGTGGGTTACCACTAAGAAGGTGAAAATAATCCCGGAGCAGATTAGGACTACAAAGAGCAGACAGAAATAAAATGCGGACAAGAGATGGAGGCCCTTGGAGTACGTGGAGGGAGACCATATTTTCCTTTGGGTCTCACCTCAACGTGGATTATGGAGATATTGTTGGGATGGAAAGTTTTCTCTGAGATACATATTCCCTTTTCAGATTCTGAGTAGGGTTTATGATGTGTCATACCACCTAGCTCTACCCCTACAAATGCATCATGTGCATAATGTCTTTCATGTGTTGTAGTAGAGAAGGAATTTTTATGATCCATCTCACGTTATCGACTGGGGAGAGCTAGGCATTAAGGATGGGGTGACATTTTCAGAATACCTGGTGGAGATAGAGGATCAATAGGAGAGGATCCTTCTTGGGTGGTTGATTCATCTGGTGTGCATTCACTACCAGCACAGAATCTCTAGGAGAGAAATTTGGAGTAGGAGGCTCAGATTCATACATAGTACCCTCACCTTTTTGTTGAGTATCCCATGTTTTGGCTTCTGAGGATGTAAAACCATAAGGTAGAGAGTATGTAATGACTTGTATTTTTCTCTAAATTATTTTAATAAATTAATTTAGAAAATTATAAGAGCAGGAATTAAGAAGGAATGAGATTCCGAGACCTGGTGATCCCAGAATAAATCCTTGAATAAAGTTCGGTTATTAATTTAAAAGGCTTAGGCGGATGACTTTGAACTTTAATAACTTCTAAAATGGTTCCCATATCAGAAATCCAAGGTCATCGTTGCATTCATAATAGAAACTTTACCTTAGGTAGGTCCTACCATTGACTGGTGTGGGTCAAGGTTGGAAGTTAATTTTTAGATGTTTAAAAAAAGAATGAAATAAACTTAAAACGTTTATTTTATTTATTTTGACATTTCACATCAACGCGATAACACTGTGATGCCACGAAGGGGAAGGATATTTTCTTTCATAAATGAAATAGTGTGGCAATGCTATGACATAGTGACATGGAAACACTGAAAGACATTTTCTTCATTAAATATATTGTCAAGGATGCAATATTAGATTTACAATCTTGGAGAAATTCCATAGAAACTCTAGATAAGAAAAGAACTGGCGAAACCTCTCATTGGTGAACAAGAAATGATGATGAGACAATGGATCGAGATTATTTTTGGAAAGATCCTAGACGACAACAAACATTCTTCACCGATCAATCCAAATCCAAGGTAGGGTGTGTGTTTCAATTGTATTTCCCTCCCCATTCTTTATCTTTTTCTAAAAAATGTGAATTAATCGACTAACGGATTGATTCATGGGTTGTGCATAGTGTGGGTTTGGGATTTATGTTTTGGGGTTGATGTAAGATTTATCCATGTTCAAAATTGATTCACATTTAGAGTTGTTTGATCTTTCCTCTTTCCTTCATTTCTAACATCGATGGATCGAGGCCAATATTAATTAGGCCTAGATTCATCCACTTTGGGTGTTAATGTGCCTTTCCTCCTTTCCCCAATTTTTTTTCTTCTCATTCTTCATTTGGTGAATTGATCTGAAATGGGATATAGGACCGCAGAGGTGCAATGTGGCAACAGTATGAGGCAGTGACTGGAGCTAGATGCTCTGGCTATTTCAGGTGGAGCACGGTGAGGCAAGGCCTCTAGGGGTGGTTGACGATAGAGGTGGCACCAACTTAGTGAGGTGGTAGATCCAAGTCGACCATATAGAATAGTTTTCGGCTCGACGGTTACTGACGACGGTGACCTATGGTCGAGGCGGGACTATGGCAGTGGGATCCCACAGTAGTAGTGGCTATGATTGGTGGAAAAAGGCTACATTAGGTCTTCATGGAAGTGGAGGGATACTGTTTTTTGGAGCCGCATCGGATGGAAAACCTATTGTGGAGCCTCAGGTGTACGATGGTCATGCGAATAGGCCGTGTGAAATGTGGTCTGGATACGTTGATCGAGGTGCCATTTGACACACATTCTAGTGACTGCATGGGCCAGGGAGGGGCACAGCCAGCCAGGCCGCATCTGGTGGAGCTGGGTCAGCCCACATGCAGCAGTCCAGGCTGGACAGATCAGGTCACTCCAGCTGCCTGATGGGTAGGACCGCATGACCCAGTGGGTTGTGTTCCAAAGGCCCAATGGGCCCCACTCATCAGGTTGGTCTGGTTTGGGTGTCTAGACCAAACCTGGTTGGGTCAGGTTGGTCGGGCCAGGAGAAACCCATTTTCACTAAAATGAGCATAACATTCAAACATAAGGTCTATTTGACGAGATGTCTGTGACATTGGGACCCTTTTGATGAGGAATTTATTTTGAGATACTTAAAATGAATTTTTATGGAGGTTATAATATGAATTTTTTCTTGGGGATTAGTTTCTCCTATATCAATCAAGCTGCGTATGGAATCCTATGGCTGTCAAATACTTGGTGTCTATATGAATTTATGTCTACATGACTTGGTCTCTACCCAGATTTGTTTCTAAAAAATAGGCGGACTTTTTAATTAGGGTTTGTATGACCCTTGGAAACTCTGTGCTTCGATACAGATTCTCTGTGCGCCATCGACACTTTGTGTGCCACCTTCGATGCTCTATTTTCCGACCCTAATGCTCTTTGCACCATCGACGCTCTGTGTGCCAACATCAATGCTCTGTATGCCGGCACTGACAGTACATGTGCCATCGACACTCTATGCACCATCATCGATTCTTTGTATTCCAACACTAAAATTGCATGCACCAGCGATGCTCTATGCACCATCGGCACTCTGTGTGTCATCAATATGGGAAGTTATACAAACTACTATTATTAATACCCCTTCATGATTTAGACTTATACTTATGTGATATGACTATACCTCATGTGTAAATTCCTTAATAGTTAACTTTCTATACTTTCCTTTTTAGTTTTGGGGTATCCAATTGAATATTGTTTTACTCACCCCTACACGGGCTTCACCCGCATATGTCATGTCTTGTTCATATGATCGATGCTTTGATAGAGTTCAGGGTAGACCAGGGCTAGGTAGTGACCAGTGAGATCAGATAGACAAGGCATACTCCTAAATCATTAACTATATACCCTACACCTACCCTTCAGGTTGGGTTTTCTATGGATGAGTCTTCATGAACTTTTGATTTCACTTGTGTTCGCTCATTCTTTGGGTGGGCTTGTATACAGGTCTGGTTTACCTTTTTGTTCCTTACATTCCAATTTTACTCCAGTTGTGGTATATGCTTAGTGGTTTGAATTCATGGTTTACTTAGTGTTTTTACATTTCAGAATTTATGGTCTTAGAGACGTGTGTGTGTGTGTACAAGTACATAGGGATTTCCTCCCATGTTTGAGATATGCCTACTTGGTGCTAGTCACTAGCCCCTAGCCTATTGGAGGCTAGCTAAGGGAGTCACAACACGAGACCCTCTAGGACGGATTGTGATATATTCAACCTTTAATTTACCTTACTCAACTAAATTTCGTGTTATTACATTCTCACCCATCACATAACATTATATTCCATAGAAAAGTCCTTCCTCTTAACTTATAAAAGAGGTATCACATGCACCCTTTTAATACTTCATTAATATTTAGAAATTATCTTGAAACCCTACCAAAATTTCCTCACCTTGTTTTCCTCTAAAATACCTAATTCCCCTGGTCACCACAAATTTTTCTAAGTGCCTCAAATCTAAGGCCTTCTTCAAGAGGAATTCAAGGTCTCGATGAAGGAAGCCCCTATTTCTTAACATTTATTTCTTATTATTTCATTTATAAATTAACCATAACCATAGTATAATAATAAATTAAACATAATTAGTGTTCTAAGATTTTACTATAGTATTGGTTCAACCATCATACATTCTCTTTCATCCACTAATAAGAACAACAGTTGTTGTTAGTGTGTGTGGGTGGATTACCACCTCCACAAAGAGGCGATTTTAGTTTTCCATCCATACATTTCATGTATGGTTAAAAAAATATTATTGTATAGGATAACAAAATATTTGTAATATTATAATGATTATTAAATGATATGATATTTTATTTTCTAATTTTATACCATTCTTCGAAAATGGTAGACTTTTCCCTGTGTACATGTGGAGTACTGCCTCCATGAGATGATATTTCCGTTTCATTTTACATATTGAATAACATAAATTGAATTAAAAATGAATTTATTTTATAAAAAAATTATTTACTAAATAATTAATTTCTTGTAATTACAATACTATACATTACATAATTTTTATTAGTGATAAACGATTATGGTAAATTTAACTGATAAAAAATAAATATTAATGTAACTTTTAAAAATTGAGTCCAATCATCGAGAACCTATTTAACTATATAAATTATCTTCTAATGGAATATTAATGGAAATAATTATATTAAATTACTGATATTAAAAACTATTATACAACACCTTTGACCATGATAGAAAAACCAAAAGTATTACGAAGAATTTAACTGAACTACCCCAAGTGACCGACGTAAGATGACACTATATTAAAAATAAGTTCAAAATGACAATAAATAGAACATGTCAAATTAAATATAGATGAATATAGTTTTGGGGTATTTGTATAATGAACTAAATTTAATTATTCAGAAATTTAATTGAAATTGAATAAATATTTCGGACGTCACTAAGGGTTTCCATATCAATTCCCTTTTATTTATACATATATATGTTATACACCATGTTTAAGTTTGTATGGTGTACGTACTACCCCATTGTTATTTTTATATCATTATTCTCTTATATTTGAAGATATTAAATGTTCAATTTTATCACATATTTCTCTTGGTGTTTTGGTTCAATGGTTTCAAAAGTATAAAGGGTTTTGTCACAAAACATCATTCTCTTAGACACATGTTCTTCTTTGATCCAAATTTATTTTAAATGGTGTATATACTTATAATGGAATATTTTAGGTAATTTATTATTCTTATTCATGGTATTTTCACCTTATATTTATTCTTTCTTTCTTTCAAGTTAATTTTTTTAAAATCTTCCTTAATTCAGAAGGTTTTTTTCATCTAAACACCTCTTCTTGGAGACATGTTTTAATATTTTCACCAATTTATTATTTTTATGATTTATATACCACTTAATAATTTATTTTGGCATAATAATTGATCCATTTACTATAAGTTATATAAGCAAATTAATTGTAAGCTTTCAATGACTTTTTTTATTAAAAAATTACTTAATTCGTAAGGGTTTCTTTGTCTCAAATTTTAATCATATAGAGTCATGTTAATGTTTTACTACATGTTTCCTTTTTCAATTATGTAATTACAAAATTATTTTAATTTTTTAAAATTATCCTATTATATTTTTTATATAAAATGTTCTTTATAAATATATACTTCTCATGAAGTTTTAATTTGAAAGTTACAATGGGTATAAGGGTTTTTCAGGACACAATTCTCTTCATTGGGTCATAATCACTCTTCATTGATTCTAATCTTTCAAGATCATTATACCATAACATATGATGATATTAATTTGTTTTTAAAACTTATTTTCTTTATAATTAATGTTTCATACAAAATTAATCTACCATTGTGATTCTATATATTTGTTAAAATGAATTTTTTTTAATAATAATTCCCATACCATTTGATGCATTTTTCTTTCATATGCATATGTTTTCATCCCTCTAATATTCTCATTTACCTAATTTAAAATAAGTTTATTTTTATCCCAAATTATCCATTCATTCCCCATATTTATTTTTAAATCAATTTTTTCATTATATTTCTTAATAATGTGGGTTTTCAACACAGTTATTTTAAAACTTTCAAATAGGGTTTCCACCCATTCAATATAATAAGTTTTTATCATTTTCTCTACATTTTCATTTTAAATTTCTATGTTTCTTACAAGGATATATTATTGAAAATTATTTTTAAAATTAAAATATTTTAAATTATATTAAATTATATTTTTTAAAACTCTTTCTTTTTTAATTTTCAATTATTAATCAAACTTTTTAAATTAAAATTTCTCAAAGTATTTTCACAACCCTTTTTTGATGAACATTTTCTATTTTAAGTCTACATTGTTAATAAATATTTTGAAATTATATTTTGAAATTAATTTTAAAATTGAATTTATAATATCTTATATGTATTTTAAATGATATTTTTTTATAACTCTTTATATTAAGGGTTTCAAAAGTATTCTATTTCCCTTGACTGAAATGTTTTTTAAAGTAATTTTTACTTCGATGTTTTAACTAGTTTTGTAAAAACTCTTATATATTCACATATATTTACCCTATTAGGTTTATCTTTCATGAATTGATGATTTAATAACTTCATATATAGTTTATTATGGTATGATTATTTATTTAAAATTATTTTTTTATATCTTATGATTTCTTAATTTATGATATTTGATGATTTTGAAAATTTTAAGAAACCCATTACTTTTCCCTAGGATATTTATGAGGTGATGAATGATTTATTTTCAAGTAAAATACTAATTCCTGGATTATGAGATGGGTGGTGTCTTTATATCACTATAATTAATGGGTTAAATGATTATATCTCATGAGATATAAATATTATTTCATCATGATACTGAGTTTTCAATTTCACAAGGGGTAAGTGTGATGGAATGTTTCTACACAGATAATTTTATATCTAAACATGTCATAAAGTATATAGTTTCCAAAAGGGTTAGTGTGATGTCATTTATATTTAACCATAATTTTACGATTTAATGGGTTTGAGGTTATCCAAGTTTAAAAAGATAAGAAATCCTAAGTTTATGATTGTACAGCTTTCTTTAATTTTTTCCATGGCACATGATTTATGTATCATGCTTTATTTTATTATGCCATAGAAATGTATTGACCATTAGATTATATATATATATATATATATATCTTTCATTAATATAGATATATGTTTTATAATATATGATTCTTTGGGGTATGAATTTATTATCCAACATGATTATACCTATATACCCATCTTATTCTCTCTTACAATTATTGATTGTTATCACTTATATTTACTCTATCAAAGCTTCTAAGATCACCCCTTTATTATTACTCCATTTCCCTAGGTTATAAAGGAAAGTAACATTTATGATCTTTCTAGTAGTGTGTCCTATGAGAATAATTTAAGGGTGATGTTATAAACTTGTTATAGATTAAGCGGGTTCCCTCATAGTGGAAAGAAAAAATGTCCATTAGTTGAAATGACATGAGTTTTATTGGTTAATGATCTATCCTAATTATTTAAATCACTAAACCTTAAAGTTTTTGGGAAAGTATTTTAATGAAATAATTTCTTTAAGTACATAATGTACCTACCATTTTGGTCTGGGACATCATAGTTGATATCAGTTCTAGATTTAGCAAACTTCGTAATACCAGGATGTCATCAGTTGAGAAATATTTGGTAGTTAAACCTCACAAAAGTTTAATAAGTTAATTATTACCCTAACTTAAAATGTATAGATTACCCTTTAGGTTATTTTAAGTAATATGTAATATTTAGGAATTTATAATAAGATAATTTTAGTGAAACCACAAGGCATAATTGTATAGGATAAGTATATATAAAGGACACTGAAGTAATGGAAAAGTAGAGATTGTGTGGTTTTCCTAAAGATAACATCCCTATTTAGAAAAAAAAAATTGATATATGATCAGGAACAGTTGTACCTATGGATAATATCTCTAAATAGGGATGATTGGGTATTAACTAGATCATCACATGTCGCAGAAAAAAGTGCCCTAACTACACACTAGGATTGAAACTCCAAGGGGATATGCTTTGTTTGATTTCATAAGAACTTATAAACCATTATGAATGATTTATTTCCAAATTAAATTTATGGATTAGTTTAATAATAATGATATAGCACAACATAAATTTCCTTGGTAGAACCAGGAAAGTTATAGATTGACCAAGCATGGAATAACTCAAATGAAAGTATCATATGTTTAAATAAGTTTGTCACTAGCGAAGATATCTTAGGATTGATATGTCAAATTCAAAAACAATAACTCATTAGGATATTTTCATAACAATTTTGGTTTTATAATTTGGTTGAAATAAGATCATGAGGATAAAGTTGTAAATGAGATATATCTAAGAAATACTATGTCTTATTACTAAATAAGGGAGCATACATCAACAGATGAATCTTAGTATATGCCAATTATGATGGGAAAATAAGTACTCTAGTATTACATATGTTAATGAGTTTTATATCATAATATAAAATAAATCAAGATGCTCTTAACTATTTTAATTAGTAAAGTGATATGTATCAATAATATTTTCATATATTCTAAAAGTAATTTAGGATTATTTGAATCATTTATAGATCTTTCATTAGTAGTTTCTCATTAATATTTTGAAATAACATATTAAATGGAATCAATAACCTTGAGAAGTTATTTTATGGAATTTTATTTTGGAGAAAAATATTTAAAAACACATGTTTATGGGATAGATATTTCATAGGTTTAGTACATGTTTATTATAAAGATAAAAAAAGTGTATGGTGGTTTTTAAACTTTATATAATGTTGTATTTATATCCTTGAGATTAATGATAATTTAGGATATTTTTGGTGAATTTTATTTCATTTTTGGGGTTATAGTATATAATAAATAGTGTCAAATAAAATTTTAGGATTAAATATAGGATTTGTTTTAGATGAATACCTTATTTAACTATAGTTTTTTGACTTGAAGGTATATGATTTTTTGGGGAAGGTATAATTTCTAGAATAGATGATTAGGGTATAAACAATCAATGATATTTTATAGAAGATAACCATATTGATCTAGAATAATATAATATGGTATATTTGAAATTATAATTTGTATCTAGAATAATAAATATGTTAATAATACCATATTCTAGTTTCAGGAGTCGGTAATAATTATAATTTTAAGGACATAATTTATCTAAGGGGGTAAAATGTAACAACTAGAGATCTTGGATCCTTT
The DNA here is from genome assembly GCA_963277665.1 of Viscum album. NCBI lineage: Eukaryota > Viridiplantae > Streptophyta > Magnoliopsida > Santalales > Viscaceae > Viscum > Viscum album. Next base: position 1,853,303,429 of record OY728158.1, on the reverse strand, counting down.
AAAATACATACAATGTTCTATAACATTTTTCATAAAATTAAACCCAATAGGAGAAAATAAAACATATTAAGAAAGAATTATAAATAAGTAGATATTAAATAATAAGATTGTAAACCATTAAAATTTTTACTTGTAGAATATGAATAATTAATATGAGTTAATGTTGAAAATTTTATTTTCTACAAAAGTTGTTTTATTTCTATTATATATTTTCTTTTAAAAAGAAAAATGTACAAAATTTTTATTTTTATTTTCATAAAGTGAAATAAATTTTCTTAATTTCACACAACTATATTATCTTAAGATGGAATTTTTATATTTTTCTAAAATAATTGTTTTTAGGTAAATAGGAAAAATAATGCTTTTACATAAAATAAAAATTTTATCACATTATCCGTTTATGTGAAGTGTGTATAAATTTCTAAAATAATTTAATTGATCAAATATATATTTCAAGAGTATAATTATGAAATCTACAATATTATTTTGAATTTATAAATACCATTTTTAATATTTTATTACCTATGGAATATTTTATAAGAAATTTAAAACTATTTTTTTATCTTAGTTAAACATTTTCAAAAGAAATTATGTTTTTAATTTTCTTAAAGCCAATTTAATTTTATATGTTTTATAAAAAATAAATTATGATCATTAAAAATAATAAACCAAAAAAATGTATATTATACATGAGTTTAATATTTTAAAACACTCTTTTATTTAAAAATATATATATGTTATGTGTGTTTTATTTAAAATTTTATTTTCTCATATTTTTTAAAGTAATTTGGTTAATTAGAGCCCAAATTTTGGATTGTGATCTCTATATTTAAATTGGATCAAATTTTCTTAAATTTAATTGATCTTTAGACCTTATAGAAATAGTTTTCTATGTTTTAAAGTATTAACTTCATGTCTTTACTTTATTCACCAAAGTATCATAACTTTCAGGTCATTCCATTTTTTCTACTCACTTCTCATTCTCTTCTATTGAAAAGTGCATCCCCTTCACTCATCAATGAGGGATCACTTCCACCTTTTAAATAATATAATAAAATTTAAAAATTTACTAGGAAAACTTCCCAGATTTTCTATCCTTAAGGTAATTTAAATTACTTAATTAACCTGATCACCAAAATTTATCCTATGTTACTCAAATCTAAGTAATTATACAAGAAGAAGTTAAAGGTGTTAATATAATTATTCGTTCTCTGACATATACTAAGGAAAAAATGAATTATCATTAGTGCATGTGCGCATATTACTGTGTCCATGTATCGATGTTTTCAATTTTTCACCCCCACCTTTTATGGCCAATTCGAAAAAAAATATTTTATTACACATTATAGTATTTATAACATTTTAATTTCTCTTAAATGGTAATATATATTATTTTCTACTTTGTTTCCATTCTAAAAAATTATGAGTGTCGACTGTGTGTACGTGTAGACAACCACCTCCAAGGGATGATGTTTCTATTTTATTTCAGATTTAAACTAAAAAAAATAGACTTATAAAAGTATTTAATGTATAAAAAAGAATATATAATAGAGAATTAATATTATATAACGATGATACTATATATTCCAAAATTAATATTAGTTATAAGCTGTTATATTAAATTTCACTTCTAAAAATGATATACAAATGAAATTTTTATAATCGAGTATATTCATCGAGAAAATATTTAACTATATAAATTATTTGATAATATAATATTAATGTAAATAAAAATATTAACTTATGAATATTATGAAAAACATTACAACACCTTTGACCATGGTGCGTACACCGCAATTATTATAGAGAAATTAACTGAACAACCACGAGTGACCAATGTAAGAAGAATCAATATTTAAAATTATTACCAAAAAATAATATATAGACCTCAAGAAATTAAATATATATTAATAATTTTCTAGTTAATATATTTATTGAACTCAATTTAATTATTCGGTAATTTAAGTGTTAGTGTTGAAGGCTTTCAAACACATGTAAAATTTTTTGTCTCAATATCCTTTCCTTGAGACATGTTTATTTTATACACTATGCTTAAATTTGTATGGTGTAATTATTACCCCATTTTAATTTTTATATCCTGACTCACCTATATTTCTTGATATTTAATTTTATATTTCAGGTTATATTTCTCATGGGTATTTCATTCAAATGTTTCAACAATTTTAAGGGTTTCATCTCAAAACTTTATTCATTGATATGCATAGTATTTTGTTCTCCCGATTAGTTTAAAATAGTTTATATAATTCCAATTGGATATTTAATTTCATTTATTATTCTTATTAAGGAATTTTTAACTTCAAATTCATTCTATCATTATTTAATTTGTTTTAATTATAATTTTCCTTTAGTCGAAAGCATTTTCCATCACAATTACTATTCCATGAGACATTTTAATGTTATGAAACAATTTATAATTTATATGGTGTATATACTAACCAATATTTATTTTTTCATATTAGTTGATTTATTTCATGATATTATAAGAAATATTTTAATATCAAGCTTCTAATTAATTTTTATTTAAATTTTTTAAAAAAAAATTAGGAGTTTCTTTTTGTCGAATTTGAATCACTTGAGACAATTTTTTTTACACACCATGTTTCGTTTTTTATAGTGTAAATAATAATCCATTTTCAATTTGTTTCCATGATCCTATTATACTTATTGATATTCAATGTTCTTTTTAAATTAATACGTATCATTGTGTTTTCATTCAAATGTTTCAAATTTTTTAAGTGGGTTTTATAGCGACTGAATCCTTGAACACGTATTATTATATAACTTTAATCATAACTATCTTTGAAATAAAAACCAGGGATCAAAATTTTTAGTGTCATTGGAAGATTACCCACAAAATTAGAAAGTGTGAAAGTAAAACAAAACATCTATTTATTTATATCTATAATGATATCCGAGCTTACTTTGAGATCCTACAAATTTATAGGATAACTTGGGGATTACATAGACCAAAGGGATAATCTAAAAAAGGTTAGTAAGAGAATAATAATTGGAATGAAGCATAACACTTGAGTTATAATGGATAAACCAATAAAATAAAATGAATGTCTCGTGAATAATTATATGTAATAAAAACATATAGAAGGTAGAATCACATTATAATGGAAATATTGGAATGTGGAAGCAAAACAAAAATGTGAAATAAACATGAGTCAAGGCTAACTACCAAGATTCTATCATATGGTGGCCAAAGTCCCATAATGGATTATGTTTACTCCCTAATCCCATACATAATTCCTCAAGAGACTAAAATTACTGAATTCATTAAAACACTATCTAGGTGATCCCGTCATAACATCTTATAAAGAATCAAACATAAGGTTTACCTGTAGAATGAAATGGACATCGTAATCAAGTCATAAGGCATAAAATGGGCGTTTAAAAAGGTATACATACTAGAACAGATTTAAATATTTTTTGGATAATCCTAAAGTAAAATTCATAATATATCATGAATATTGATGTCCAAATAAACTGGATACATGAAAAATGGTATTTAGGAAACTTTAGAAATGAGCAACTTTGTTGCGGTTTAAGGGTAATGATTATAGATTATTTAAAGAGAAAAATGGGATAATTGTTTATATAAAACCAAAAATAAACTAAAAATTTATTTCCTTATAAAATGAGAGATTTTATATAAATGTTTTTGGATTAAAAAATTTTGTGTAGTGTGTTTGAAAATGGGTAAAAAATGAAGAAGTTCCCTTTAATCAGGCTTTCTTATCGAGAGGAATTGAGAAGGGAATATTTTAAAAAAAACATTTACCCATTAAATAAAGGTGAATTTAGATATATACACATGTTTGGAAAATATAAATATAATTTATGAGATTTATATAATATGAAAGTAGAAATACATTATGTTAAATAGATAAAAAGCATAACTGGAAGGAAAATGGAGGTTCAGAGAGATACCTTACCTTATGTCTGAATGCATTATGAACTTGAAATAAATATACTATATAATAAAATTAGATTCATTAATTAATTAATTTTTAAACTATCATACATGTATTTTATTTATAACAATTTTATTTAGGTCATTTATCAACATTTTGAGAAGTTCTGAAGTTCAACTTCATCGTTGAGGGAGCGTCCTTTTTCACAGTTTCATGGTCGATTTACTTGTGTATAATTATTAAAGTACTTGAAAAATTGGAATAATTCTCAAGAAGTGAAATTATATAGTACTAATTCATGCCCATAAATTAATTAGTCCCATATATAATTTTTTTTCTTGTATGAGGATGATTCATTTGAAAAATTGTTAATAATTAATGTTTAGTTTATTCTGGCGATTTTTCAATCGTCAAGAACAAGTTTAATTTTATTTAATATAATATCTTTATATTATTTCCAGGACGTCAAAAAAGTTATAATATAAATATTAAATATTTTTTAACCATAATAATTGTTTTACTACCGGTCTTGAAGGCAGTAATAGAAAACATAAACTCATTGTCTATGGAGATGGCAAACTACCATATTTTGGAAAATAATTTTGTCTATTTTAATAATATGGGATGAGAAAAGGGGTGTATATAATATATTCCATTATAAATATAAAACTATAGTATATAAAGTATAATAGATTTATTATTCTTTATGTTATGAAGGATGTGATGAGAATGTATAAGAAGAAAATAAATTAAAAGATGTAGTTTGAGAAAGTTTCCACTTGAATATCACCTCCTTGAAGGACCCCTTAAGGAACTTATAAATTTTATTTATTTTATACCAGTTTCTCTAGGATGTGTGTAAGTGTCCTGGGAAGTTAATTAGAAATAATATTGACAATATCCAAGGATTATAATGTGTGAGAAGGAGCAGTGGTGTGGGGTGGTATTTATAGGGGGAGCATAGGGGTGTTCTTGAGTATTATATTCATTAGTTTATTATACTGGAATAAGAATATAATTTTTTTATTACTATGTCTAAAAAAATAAATAGTGAAGGAGGGTTTGAGATAATGGGTAATTACATCATTAAAAAATTCAAGTATTTATCTTATAATGTCAAATATAGTAAATTATCGTATTTCACTATTCACAAAAATTCAACTATTTTAGAAAAATATCAAAAATTCTCCCTAAATAGTATTTGAAATTTTTATTTCAAAAATGGAATCCATTTTATGAAAATAATTTTCTAAATATAATAAATTTAATTTTTATATAAAATCATCATTTATTTGAAAAATACCTATTTTAATATTATAATATATTCTTTGACACATTGAGAATTTAATTAAGGTAACATAAAATTATCATATAATTATAATAAAACATAATATTTATTTAAAAATAAATTTTATGGAAATAAATTTTCATTTAAATAATTGTATTAATTATAAAATTATAAATAAACATTTATGTTTCTTAAAAATACTAACACTTCATTTATCATTTGCAAAATATTTATCTACTTATACCATTATATAATTATATCATATTCTCATTTATAAGATGCCTAAATTTCATTTTATACATTCATAGTTAAGGTTACTATTCTAATAACCAAATTACTATTCTTAATGTGAAGATTACAATTGCATTGGTCAAGTTATAATTCCAACAGAATAGGTTCCTTAATTTATATAACTACCTATTATTTTATTCATTATTTATTCACTTATATTTCTATTAAGGTTATATATATACATTCATCTTTGAAATAATTTTTTATTATTAAAATTATGTTTTATTTCTATTTCTTTGTTCGTGAGTGTGTTCATTCTAGTGGATCCAGTAGGTTTAAATTTTCCCATTCTTATTATCTTATTTTCTAATAATTTTCCCACTATAATATTTTTTTATTATTACTAGTTTATTTTATGAGTTATCTTTCATTCTTCGTTTATGAGAATAATTTTTTTATTATGTTATCTATGAGATGTATTTTTTACGACATAATTACAAGAAGGAAATTCCATGGATAACATTCCAGGTAGTTATATTCTTTCCCACTTATGAAATTTCTCTGTGGAAATTTCATTTTACATACCAAGGTGAAAATATGTTAGGGTAATTCTATTTATTTTATTCATTTATTTTCCATGTCACCTATTCAAATTTAGGGTTTCTCTATGGTAATTTGACTAGGTGAGTTGTGGTTTTGTGTAGAACCTTATCTCTACGGTCCAAAATCTTCATCAGATACACCTTATAAGAGAGATTGTTTTACAGTTGTACCACCACTTAGTTCAGTACATGTGTGAGATCTAATATGTATGTACTCAGTAGGGATACGTGGCAGACATCCTATACTTCAGAAATGTTTGGGGGAAGCTCTTGTCGATATGCCACAACTCTGACCCGATCAAGAATCTCAGAGAGGATAATTTAATTGGGACATAACTTTCCTTTCTTCCAAAATCTCATGACCCTCTTCTATGGATATATTAATTGTAATACATTTTCACCAACCTTAAACTCATTGTCTCATTGGTGATTATCTGCATAACTCTTATTTCGACTTCTGTAATCCAAGATATGCGACTGGAAAATATTCCCTTTTTCTTCCATTTCCTTAATGATTTTAAATCCCATCAGCTTACATTCACAAAATTTATCCCAATATGCAGGTGTTCTACATATTTTCCAATAATGGGATAAATATGGAGCAATTTGGATGCTTGACTAGAAACTACAGTTGTAAGAGAACTTGATAAGTAGAGGATGTTGATCTCATCCTCCTTTTAACTCAATTGAGCATGCTCTCAACAAGTCTCTTAGTCCCAGAATATTCCATTCATATTGGAAATTATTTTGGGGGTTATGAGATATACTAAATCTCAACATAGTATTTAGACCATGTTGGATACTTTTCTAGAACATAGATGTGAATGTCGGATCACGATTGGATATAATAAATAATGGTACTCCATACAATCTCACTAATTATTTGATTTATAAATGTGTATGTTGGTTGAGTGAAAATACTCTTGAATATCAATAAATATAGAACTATTTGTAAGATGATCCACAGTGACCTAGATAGAATTATTTCATCAGCATGTATTCATAATTCTTGTGAGAAAGTCCATAGTTATGTTTCAGAATTTTCATGTTGCTATGGGTATTGGTTTCATTATCCCCTTAGTTTTTTTCCTCTTAAACTTTACTTGATAACATACTAGGAACATTTATTCATATTCAGTGATCTTCTTATTCATATTATCCCACCAATAATTCTCTGAGAGATCTCAATAAATCTTTGTGCTCCCTGGGTGGATGTAGAATGATAAACTATGTGTTTCATTCAAAATATCCATCTTTATCTCAGGATCTAATGCTACATATCGATGTGATACAAATATTTTGAATTTTTAGTCATCAATTTTAAATTCTGATGATTTTCCATTCTCGATGGCTTCTATCTTCTTCTGAATCTTCACATCATTTCTTTGAGCATCCTTTATATTCTCTGAAAGGGATGTTTGAGAAATAATTTGTGAATGGAATTATTATTTATCTTCCTTTATGATTCACATGTACATCCTTTTAAATTCTAAGAATATTGGATCCTTCTCATTTCTCATCATTGATAATGTTACAGGATCCTTTTTACTTAGAGCATCTTTCACTTTATTTACATTAACAGGATAGTAGTTAAAAAGAATCCATAATCCTTGATGAGTTTTAACAAACTTAAATAGTTCATATTAATATTCTTATATGTGAATATATATTTTAGGCTCTTATGACTAGAATATATCTCAAAATTCTCCCCATAGAGAGAATTCCACAAAATTTTCAAAGTGAAGATCGCATTCACCAACTCTAGATCTTGTGTGGGATATTTTTTCTTTATAACTTTCAACTGCCTTGAGGTGTAGGATATAATGTTATAATTTTTCAATAATTCATATCCTAATACCTTATTTTAATAATCACAATTTACCAAAAATATTTCCCCACTTTTCTGTAGTGTAGGTACTAGAGTGGTGATAATCGTATTTCTCAACTCTTTGAATAATTCCTTCCATTCCTTACTCCCTTTTAAGTTAGCTTGTTTTTTGGATTTTAAAATCATGATAAGTTCTAAAAAACATCGATAATACCCGAATAAAACAAGGAAACTTATGGATCTCCATTATATATCTAGTTCTAGGAAAATGCTCAATTTCTTTTATTTTAGAAGGGTTTATAGATATTCCATTTCTAGTGATAACATAACCCAATAATGATACGTCCTCCACCGATAAATCACATTTACTATAATTTTCATATAGTTTCCCTCTAATCAATTTCATTAGAATAGTATTCAAATACTCATTTTGTTTCTCTTTTCTCTTAGATTATTTTATAATATCATCTATAAAGAATACCATAAATTTTTTGAGGTAAACTATAAATATAATATTCATTAAATCTGTGAAAATTTCTCGAGAATTAAGGAGTTTGAAGGGTATCACTATAAAATCATAGTGTACCTACCTCATTTGAAAGTCATTCTTGGTAGTATATTCCTTATTAACTTTTAATTGGTGATATATCAACCAAAGGTCCACCTTAGAGAAATAATTCACCCCAAATAGTTTATCGAACGAGTAATATATCCATGGAAGGGGATAATTGTTCATTTTCTTGATTCTGTTGACATCACAATAATAAATATAGAGGTTTATTGATCTATCCTTCTTCTTGATGAATAGGATTGGAGCTCCCCATAGTGAAGTACTCTGAAATATATAAAGTAGTTCAATATTCTTCTTTAACTTCTTATTTAATTCCTATAAGTCAATATTTACCATCTTTTAAGGACTGTTTAATATAGGAAGAGATCCAGGTATAAGATCAACTGAGAAACCAACATCTCGTTTAGGAGGAATACTAGGAAATTATTCAGGGAACACATCAGTGTAGTCCCTCATAATGGGTATGTCTTTGAGCATGATTCTATCTGTGTCTCGATAATTTGAGTAAGATATTAAAGCACATAAGGAAATAATGTCCACCATTGAGATATTAATTATAAAGAATATTAATCCTTCTCTATACACTTGTACACAATTAGGGGATGCCTTGGGATGTTATGAGTGATCTACCTTTCCTGATTTTAGATGTTGGTTTTTTATAAAGATAGCCAATCCATGCCCAATATAACATAAAACGACACTAAATTAATTAAGAAAATTTTTTCTAGGAGGTTTATACTAGAAACATTAACTGGGAGGATTTTTATACTTTACATGAAATAATTACACCATTCGATTTTCTCATAGATAACTCTACCTTAATAATTTTAGGTGTTGTTTTAATTATTTTACTAAACTTTCATGATATAAAAGAATGCGTAGAAAAAAATCAAGTAGTATGTTCACTATTTAGAAAAGAGTAACTAGATTAACTAATAGAACATCATTAGCGAGCTCTACCTCAGTAGTAGTGATAGCATATTCCCTTCCTTACACCCTTAGAGGTTTTTTTGTTGATTTTATCCGAAAACCCTTGGCTTAGGGAATTCACTCACATAGTTCCCATGTTCCTGGAAGTTGAAACACTACACTATAGGCTCAATTTTGATATGAACCTTCCTTTATTCTTACATATTAGTGGGATTCCTTAAATACCTTAATCAATAATTATCTAGATTCCCATATCTTCCACATTTTAATCATCTCTAGTTTCCTTTTAGAAAGTTCTCAGAATGCTTCTTCCCACACTATTGATATGTGGTATGTTGGGTTTTGTTTCTTTTATGGGACTTATCTATTTAGCTTCCCATATTAAAATCCAATTTAATATTTCTATCCCTGATCCCATGAGACCATAAAAATTATTAAATCTCTTTTTCAACTATTAATAAAAAATAAACAATCTCCTCCTAGTTTTCGACGTATCATATCTCCAAGGATTTTCATAGACTTGGATTTAATCCACTAAATAAGATATTACCCTTACATTTAATGTGCATGAAAAATCCAGAGGTGTATCATGCATTCGTTTTAAATCTTACATCATTCTCCTCAATAGATCCATCTTCCATTTTTTTCATTCTAAGGAACTCCCTAAATATATTAAGATGAATATTTCATGGCAAATATTGATTGGAAAATATTTTACCGAAACCATCACAATCCATGGAATCAATTGCATCCATGGAATTTGTGTGTTTTTATTAGTTTCCACCACTAATCTGCTTCCCCATAAAAATGATATATTGGAAGTATGAGTTTATCTTATTCTAACCATTAGATAACAAATAATATCTTCTCAAAGGATTTAATCCCTTATTCCTACAAAATGGGATGAGAAGATACGCTAAAGATAGGAGGTCTCTTTCGTATAAAGAATACAAAAAAAAAAGAGTTCAATTTATTAGAAGATGGAGGTCATTAAACATGATTCAAGTAATTATTACTAACTTGATCTAGTTGATAATTTACTATCATGAAGTTTCTGGATCCCATTCACATCACACTTCGCATCAAAATAGGTAAATCATCACATTGCCTAACACATTTAGTTTTGTCATGGGTTCTCCAATTTACCACAATTAACTAAGAAAAAGAGATAAAATACAATTTTGGGGATTCAATATAGTGATAATGAGTATATAAAAATGTAACTATGAACAAATAAATAATAAATATATAAATTAAAATTATATATTAACTTATGATTCCCTAATTTTCAATCGAGGTTATCCATGGTGATAATATTATCCCTACAGTCTTTACTAAATTTTTATATTTCTAATCCCCAAAAATAACTAGACAATGCTCTAATACAAACTATAGAGACCTAATCCTTTTACACATATTGTTATAAGAATTTAAGAATAATTATCTATAAAATAAAAACCAAGTATTGAAAAGTGTAGTGTCTTTTGAAGATTAGGTATACAATTAGGAAACATGAAACTAAAATAAACATTTTTTAATTTATATTCATAATGAGCTCCAAAATTCCTTTTATCTATTACAACAACATAGGAAACCCTAGGGAATACATAGACACAAGGGATGATATAAAATGACCATTAAAGAAATAAGCATGAGAATAAATCATAGCACATGACTTATGAAGAATAACATAATAAAATAAAAGTCATGGATTTTGAATAATCATATAAAAGCATAACATATAGAACATGGAATCATATGATTATGAAAATATTGTACTGTGGAAGAAAAATACAACATGAAATAAATATGAGTCAAGGTTAACTACCAAGACAATACAACATGGGGGGGAAGTCCCATAAAGGATTTTTTTTAATTCTCTAATCCCATACATAATGTCTCATGAGACCCAACATTACCCAGTTCATTAGAGCACTATATGGGTGAACCAATCATAAAATTTTCATTCATATGATTTCCAAATAAAGAATCAAACATAAGGAATGAACATAAGGGTGAACCAATCATAAAAGGGCGTATATAAATGGTATCCATAAGATAAGGGATTTAAATCATTTCTAGAAAATGATAATGTAATAATAAGAATATAAGATGAATATATATGTCCTAAAAAAGTGAATACATGAAAAATGGTGGTTAGGAATCTTTAGAAATGATTCAATTTAGTAAAGTTTAAGGGAAAACATTAAAGAGTCTTCAAAGAAGAAAAACGAATAATTGTTTCTATAAAATAAGAAATGTAATAATATAATTTTTCATGATAAAATAATATATTATAAAAATATTTGTGGCCTAAATAGTTTAAGGATATAATTTGAAAATGGGTAATAAATATAGATGTTCCCTTCAATTGGACTTGCTTATCGAGAGGAATTGAGAAGGGAATATTTTAAAACATGTATTTAATAATAAAATAAAGAACAATAGAACTATATAAACATTTATGGGACATATAAAAAGAATTTAGGATAATTATTCAATAATAAATAAGAAATAAATTATGGTTAAGAGAGAAAATGTGTAACTCAAAGGAAAAAATGAAAGTCCAGAGAGATCCCTTACCCTATATACAAATATGTTTTTCACTTAGAATTAATGTAATGTATAATAAAATTATATTAATTAATTACATAATTAATAACCTATTATACATGTATTTTATTTATAATTTCTTTATTAAGTTCATTTAGGGTAACTTCAATGAGTTATAAAGTTCAATTTTTTCATTCAGGAAGCGTTCATTTTAATTATTTCATGGTCGGTTTACTTGTGTATAATTATGGAAGTTCTTGTCGAATGAGAATAATTCTTAAAATGTAAAATTATATGGTATTAATGAACCAAATTTTTTTTAAATGTTCCCATATATAATTTTTTTATTTTACGTGGATGATACATGTAATAATATTTTAATGACAAATGTTTAGTTTATTTTGGTGATTTTTCAATCATAACAAACTAGTTTCATTTTATTTAATATTATGTTTATATATTGGTTGAAAACATGAATTAAGTTATAATAAACATTTAAAATTTGGTTTAATCATAACAATTGTTTTATGACATACCTTCAAGGTGTTAATGAAAAAAACTCATTATCCATGGAGACAGTAAACCACCATAATTTGGACAACGGTTTAATTTCTTTGAATCAGAAGAGATGTGAAAGGGGTTGGATATAAGATATTCAATTATAAATATAAACTTATAATATATAAATGGTATTGGATTTATTATTATTTAAATGATGAAGGTGGTTTTGAGAAGGAAGAATAAGAAAATAAATTAAAAGTGGTTTGAGAAACTTACCTCTTAAATATCACCTCCTTGAAGGACCCCTTAAAGAACACGGAAGTAGAATTTTTTTGAGACCATAAGCTCTTGGAGATGGTTAAGTGTCTTTGTAAAGGAATTGTATAGAATATTGACATTACATTATGTCTTTAATGTATGTGGATAAGGGGTGGTGAAGGATAGTTTTTATAAGGGGAAAGAGGGGTGTTTTTTATTATTATATTCATTAGCTTATTATTTTAGCTCAAGAATTTTAATAGTGTTTATTACTATGACAAAATATAGTAAATAAATCAAAGTTTGTTTGATATAATTTTTTATTACATTTGTAATGACTCAAAAATTCATGTTTGTATCTTACAACGTTAAATACTGTAAATTATTATATTTCACTATTCACCAAAATTTCAACTATTTTAGAAAAATACCAAATATTCACCCTAACAATTTTTTTATGCTTTGATTTTAAAAATGTAATCCATTTTATGAAAATAAATTTCTAAACATAAGGGATTTAATTTTTAAATAAAATCATTATTAATTCAAAAAATTCCAATTTTAATATTATAATCAATTTTTTGACCATTTGAAAAAATAATTAATGTCACATAAAATTATCTTATAATTATAATAAAAGATAATATTAATTTATTTATATATTTCATTAAAATATAATTTTTTTGAAATCATTTTATTAATTATAATATTGTAAATAATCATTAATGTTTTATAAAAATATCATCATTAATTTATTATTTTCAAAAAATATATATTCTTATACCATGATAAAATTATATTATATTTTCATTAATGAGATAGATAAATTTTATTTTATAGTGTCATATGTGTGGTTATTATTATAATGGTCATATTACTCTTCTAATAGTCAGGTTACTATTTCAACAGTATAGGTTTCTTAATTTCTATAAATACCTCTTATTTCATTCATTCTTCATTCACTTATATTTTATATAAAGGTTATATATATACTTTCACCTTAAAAATTAATATTTTTTATTAACATTGAGTTTCATTTTTACAACAATTTTTGTGAGTGTGATCATTCTAGTGGATCAAGCATATCCAAATTTTACCATTCTGGTTATCTTATTTTCTATTTATTATCTTGCTATAATATTTTTCATTTTTATTATTTTATTTTTAGACTAGTGTATAATTCTTCATTTATGAGAATTAAATTTTTATTTGGTTATCTATGTTATTTATGTGTTTTATGACATAATTATAACAAGGAAATTTCATTGATAAATTTCTAGGTTGTTAAATTTTTAATGACACAATTCTCTTCCTTGGATCATAATCACTCTTCTTTGACTATACTCTATAAAAAATATACTATTATAACCTATGATGATGTTATGTTGTATTTGTGCAATATATTTAGGGTGAAATAATTTTTTATACAATATTATTCTTTCTTTATGATTTTATTGTTTTGTTAAAATTCTTTTTTATTTAGAATAATTTCCATTTCTTTTGATGAATTTTTATTTTATATCCATGATTTTACTCCCAAGTAATATTCTACATTCCCTATTGGAAAATAAATTGGTTTTTATCTAGTAATAATTTCATTCCCCTTATTTAATTTTAAATAAAAGGGTTTATTATATTTTTTATCGATTTAGGTTTTCAGCATGGTTATTTCAAACTTTTCACATGGTTATTATATCATTTTAAAAAAGAATGTTTTATCATGAACTCAACATTTTATTTTGAAAACTTTTATATATTTTTTCATGGTTACATTATTAATTATTATTATTTAATTTAAAATATTTCAATGTATTTTCACTTCCCTTTTTGAAAGAATTATTCCATTTTCAATTCTCTAATATCAAATATTTTGTTAAGAGTAAATGTTTTCAAAGTATTCTTAATTCCCTATTTAAGAGAAATTATATGTCATTTTAAAGTGTTCCTTTATAAAATATTATTTTAAAATAATAATATTTTAATGTATTTTAACTTCTCCTTCTTAAGAAAACATATTTAATTTCAATGATTTTTTATTTGTGAACTATGTCATAAAGTCTTTAAAATTCTTCTATTTATCTTCAAAACATTATTTTGAAAGTAATTTTCAATTCATTATTTTAAATTTTTCTGTAAAATCATGTATTTTCACATAGATTTACCCAATAATCTTTCATGGTGTTATATTTTTATCACCCTATATACATATGTGTGTGTTATTGTGATAATATGTTTTTTGGAAAAAATGAGTTTTTTGTTATGTTATGATTTTTGACGTTCATGATATGTGATGTTTTTGAAATTTTTAAAAACCCATTATATATCCATGGATTCATTATGAGATGATGAATTATTGATTTTAAAGTGACACATAATGGTATTGATTATGTGATATGTGGGGAAAATATCACCCTCCAAATAATTGGGTAAAGGATTATATCTCATAAGATAGAAAAATTTTGAATGGGTTAGTGAGTAGATAGGTTTACAATGGGTGAGTGTGAATCCATTTAGCTATACTCAAAATTTTATGTCTGAATGGTTTAGAAATAGTTAGGTTCAAAAAGGGTGATTTTAATATTGTTTGTATCTACTCACAATTTTATGGTTGAATGGGATAGAGGGTATCAAGGTTCACAATTATAATAAATCATTTGTTTGTGATACTTATACTTTCTTTCATATGTTCAACGAGCCATTATAATGAATCATGTATTTTCATATTCAATGGTAAAGGTTCGATCATTTGATTAAATATGTATATCATTCATGCTAATAGAAATGTGTTTTCTGATTTATTTATTTTCTTGTAGTATTATTTTATTATTTATATTTATTATAAACATATATTGGTCTTATGATCACTTATGATAATTTATTTATTTCACATATTTTTACCCTTAACAATAAACAGAGATATCCATATTCTTATGGATCCATTTTCATAGTTTATGAAGAATTATAATAAAAAAATTGTGTATAAAAGGGTATCTTATTACTATAATTTATGGGAGATGTTGATGACTTATTATTGAATAAGTGGTGTCTCTCGAAGTGGAAAGGAAAAATGTTTATTAGTTGAAAAAGGCTTGAGTTTTCAGTTAATTGTTTCATCCAAATTCTCTAAAAGTATAAACCAAAAAGGTCATTGGAGTATACCTTAATGGAATATTTTATTTAAGTTACGATTTACTTAGTGGTTTGGTATAAGGTTATCATTGTTTTTCTCATTCAATGTTCTTGCAGTTTTCACCATAAGCTTGATGAATTTCTTCATCATTTACCAATGAGTAAAGTATTTTTTTTCATATAATGGTGTCTTCTTTAGGGTTATTCTATGGGTTTATGTTGTTAGGTTATAATGATAAAATCATTGTGGTGGATAGAGAGCTTTATCCGTATGTTGAAGAATAATTCATGATTTTTAGTTTCCATCAATGATTAATTCCTTATTATATCACTCTCCAATAATTTAGATCCACACCGTTTGATATCCAGTTGGATAGCTCACACCCTAGGTATTATAGTAGCAGTAAACATTCTCAATCTCAATTCACTTTATCAGTTTCAATTATTCCATATTTTTTCTTACACTCTTGAATGCAGAGAGGCACTTTAAAATTTCAGACTTCTAGTTGTGATATTTTTTGAGCCCTTGGTTAGGAAGTATCTTCCTTATAATTAATTCCATGGAATTTATTCCAAAACAAATTCTGAACTTTATTTAAAATATATTCACTTAGAAATACCTCATAGATTCCAGTATATCCAATCCAATTTTATCTTTTAAAAAAAACACATTTCCAAAAAATCCTTATTAGATTCATGAATTTTAAATAAATTGTAATCTTTAGAAGCATGAAATTGTTCCAAACTTTATTTTTATTTTCCATTAGCAATGTCTCAACTCCTTTAAATCTAGAATAGTTTTTTATATTTGATTTTTTTGAGGTAAATAAATGATATTTTCACTTAAAACATGGTATAATTCTATGCCTTGTATTGGGTTATATTTAGGATGTCTTCCCATCCTTCCTAACATTATTTATCTCTCATATTATCAACACAAGTTTTTCAATACCTCCATATTCATCTCATTAAAATATATCAAATGGATTCTACCAACTCAATTTCTTCCTCTCCCATACTTTAATTAAACATAGTTCATGTATTAGCTTCTAAATAAATGTAGAAAGGTATATTTTGATAATAACTTTTTTTCTCGGTATTATTATTCATAGTTTATAAGGGATATAAGAATGAAATTTCAATTCAGGTTATAAATCCATGTTCATTAAAATGAGGAATTTTTAAAAACAAAAGAAATCCATAATAATTTATAAAACAGGTCTTTGAATTATCCAAGGATTTGACCAGATTAAAAAGGAAGTTCTAGTTACTTAAACATGTATTGGTTCTCTCAAGAATAAATTCATAGTAACGTAGGTGTTATAATTTTTTAGAATCCTATCAGGTAAGCGATTTAAATTTTAGGATAGTATATCATGTATTTAGTTTCAAAAATTAGTGGTCTTTGTATAATTTTCACACAATTATAATCTAGAAACAATATAGTTTCGGTATTAATATAATTTGATTAAATTATTTGAATCCATTTCTCATTATTAGAAAAAAAAATTAATATATTTAATGTAATTCAATTTGAATTACATTGGTTTTAAAAAATACTAAAAAATGAAAAATAAAACACACAAATTTTATAAAAACACAAAAAAAAATTACAAAAAATAGACATTTGTATAGTCTAAAAGTATAAAGGTCCCTATCCCACACATAAATGATATTGTGTTATAAAAATAATCAAATAGATATACCATGTATGTATATTTAAAATTTAATCACAACATGTAAGTAAATGATAAGGAGAGGTATAACTTAGTGGTTGTTATTGATAGAAAGGTTGAAAGAGTGTGATATCCTCTATTTATTTTTGATAAATATTTCTACATAATGTATTCAGATTGTTCCCAGTAATAGTTAATGGGTTCTTATTTCCATACTTAATGGCTTTAAAAACACAAAAATAGTATACATTAGTGTCTATCAAGGGACCTTCCCATATGGAACAAAGTTTACTTGATATCTTTATGAGTTTAGAATGTCATAACAGTACTTGATCTCTTAGATAGAAATCCTTTTGATGAATTAGCTTACCACGAGCCACTCTAACTCATTATTTATAAATTTTTTAACACTAAATTTTTTTTATCCATGTCTCTTAAAAATCATGCAGCTATTGTCTTCCTTTATTTCTAGCTCTATCCAAGTTCGAACTTACTTTTCTCACATCCCAATATTCCTTGGGCTTTAAATTCATAGATAGGTTACAGATCTTTCTATATACCAATTGATATGATTAATTATAATGGGAGTTTTATAGGATTAAATATAATACCAAAAGGTTTATTCCACCCTTTGTCTCTAGAATTTGATGTTTGGTTTGACAATATCTTCTAAAATTTGTTTAATATTTCTATTTGACGCTTCAACTTTCAAATTTGTATGTGGATGGTAAGGTGTGGATATATTCTTACTTACACATTATTTTCTTAAAAAATACTCTTTTATCCTATTATAAAAGTGGGTTCCCTGATCAGTTTTGGTGTCTCTTGGAACTCCAATCCTAAAAAATAAGTTTGTCCTGACAAATATGCTCACACAAAATTAGCATCATTGGTCTTGGTAACCTAATATTTCACCCATTTTGAAACATAATCCATAATAAGAAAAATATGTGTGTTTATAAATGACATAGAAAAGGAACCTAGAAAATATATTCCCCAAACATTAAATATTTTTAAAAAGGTGATGTGTTTTTAAAATATTTCAAATCTATTTGAAATATTTATAGAAAATTGAAATTTATCACTATTTTTAAAAAATTCATGTGTGTCTCTAAAAAAAGTGGTATTATAGATTAACAATTCCAAAATTTTCATTATAGTTATTTGAGATCCATATTTTACTCCATAGTATTAGTTAATAATCACGTTTTCAGTTGATCATTACAGATTGTTCACTCATATATAGCTTCTCGAATGTATCATTTTGATTTAGATTTGAGTTTTTGAATTTTATGTGGGTTTAAATGAGATAGTAATTGAAAATTTTAAAAATATTTTATTATTTTAGTATACTAGGAATCATTTCCTTCAATAAAGTACAACTAATCTCCCAGAATGTGATCATTTATTATTTCATGGTATGGAATTTCAACTTTAACAGTGTTGGGATGCTTGCTTATGTGGTCAATATCTTGCTTATTAGCTCCTTTATTTTCCTTAATCTCATAGTTAAACTATTATACAAGTTTCATCCATCTAACTAGCCTTGGGTTGGCCTCAAATTTATTTATGAAGTATCTATTAGTTTCATTATTTTAAAGCATAATGATAATATTTTTTATAAAATATTATCTGAATTTATCTAAATAAAATATGACTGCAAGAAACTCTATTTCAATGGTTAGATACTTGATTTGGGAATCATCCAAGGTTCTTGATACATGCGTAATAAATTAAGGAAAAAAAATTAATTTTTTGGGAAATGGATTCTCCAATATCTTGGTTAGAAGCATTACAAACTAACCCAAATAGTTTCTCTTAGTATTGTTGCTAAATCACTGGTGTAGTGATTAATCTAGTCTAAAATTAAATAAAGTCTTCCTTGCATACTTTATTAAAAAATAAAAATCCTTAAAAAGTAATCTATAGAAAGGAAACAAAATCCTATTAAATCTTTTGATAGACCTTATGTATAAGCTTGCATGTCCTTGAAATAATTTCATATGTTTCTCACTTGTGTATTACGGTAAAGAATAAATCACATCAATTTTTGATTTAGCCTCCTCAATTAATTTTTTTTTTGGAAATTATATACCCTTATACTATTTCTTTTTTCACCATGAAATGGAAATTTTTAAAATTCAAAACCAAATTCTTTTTTATTCATGTTTTGAAAAAACTTTTCAAATGGTAAACAATGATCAAATAAATTAGAAAATACTGTGAAAGAATTTAATAATACCTCTAATAAGCCTTTAATATGGTTTTAAAATATACTTTCTATACACATATGGAATGTAACTAGGGAATTTCATAGTATTAGGGAATAGTGTTCTAAGAAATTATTCCAAAGGGACATATAAAGGCTATATTTTCTTGGTCCTATGGGGAGTAGGAACCTGAAAATAACATGAAATCCCATCTAATAAACATATAAGGCCCTAGCCTTAAACCTTACTTAATCTTGAGTTATTACAATATTACACATTGAGGATCTTTTCAGGTTTAGAGTTTTAGAGAATTAGATCATGAAACTTGCATTACATTCCACATTTAAACAAAGTGGTTACATAAAAGACATTATTCATTCTTCCCATCAACGGAAAAATATTTAAAATAAAACATGGATTCTTTCTTGACACATCCTTGACACTATCATCACATCATGTACCTTTCCCTTGACCTTTGAAAAACATTTCAAAAACATGGGATGAGCATAAAAAGCTCAGTAAGGGTTATAAAAATATGGAAAGGAAACATGAGTTCATATATACATAAGAATTAAATCATACTTTACCCATAAAACATAGGCACTATAACATAGCTCATCAAATCATGAATAAATCATAGAAATAATAAGACATAAAAGGTAACTTGAGGCATTCATAACATTCTTATGTATGGAGTAACCCTCTTGGTTATGTTTGGAATACCCATCACAGTATATTCCCTAAATCTCTTCGGAGAAACCTTAACGTTTCACTCCTTCTCATTACCCAATGCATTGGAGAGCTATATCGGGCTCACCCGCCCTTAGTTTATCACGGAACCACCAGTTTTCATAACAATTCCCAAGAACCATAACATAAATTTATCACATAAAACATGCATAAAGTAAATATAACATTTCCACATTTCAATCACAATATAACATTTTAGGATATTGAAATAATGAATCCATTAAAAAACCATTTTCAAAACCATTTAAAAAATTTAATAAAGAGATTTTTGAATCAAAGTGTCCCATACCACCTTGTAGCTTTTAACATTTTAAACCATTAATATCCATATAAATAAATCCTTAAAACCACTTTTAAAAAATGGATATTAATAAGAATAAATCATTAAAACATTTAAAGCGATATTTTGGTTAATGGGTTTTCTCCAAAATTAGAGACACTTGAATACAATAATTGAGGAATAACATTTAATCATAACTTTATAATATCATGAGAATAAATGGATTAATGATATAATATTCCAAAGGACAGTATATACACCATATAAGAGTTAATTGGTGCATAACAACAATGAAATCTCAATAGAGATGTAAAATGTGATGAAATCCCTTATAAAGAAGATATCCTTAAATTAAAAAAAATCAATCTCAAAAATATGTGTGAAAAATATAAATACACCTAATATAATTGGATATTAAGTTTAAAACAATAAAAGGTCATTCACACATATTCAAATTATTACATATTCAATAACTACACATTGAACCCAAAGAAATCGAAATTGGGTTAAAAAGTTCCCTTGGTAAAATTCGATAGCCTAACGGCCTCACTTCAAAAATTCAGAAAATGAGTTGATGAGAGATAAAAAGGGAATCTCATCACTTGGACATAAAATTTAAGTCAATCAGGACATAAAAAAACATATCCCAACATAATAGTATGTGAATTAAAAACATAAAAAACGAAGTCTTTTAAAAAGAGGAGGGTGAAAGGTTCCCTTACCGACTTGGGTAACTTTCGAAAAGTACACCCCTTTGAAGAAGTGTCATACAATGATTATGTAAATACCCATAAATGGAATTATATTAAAAAAGGAGTGTAATAATGGGCAGTACATAAACCACTCAAAGGAAATTGTGGCAAATGTAGCATAAATCTCACGGGAATAAAAGTGAGATGAAAAATCTCTTATGAAAACTCGGCAGCCTAACGACGCCACTTAAAACTTCCAAAATGGATTGATGAGAGAGAATAGGGTCTCTCATCCTATTTACATAAAAATTATAGTAATATTAATATAAAATAACATCTCAATCACAAGAAAGATGAGCTTTAGAAGGAATGACATAAAAGAGTGTACTTAAAAAGAAAGAGAGGAGTAAGATCCCTTACCTCAAGTCCAACTTGTCTTGTTCGTTTCTTTATATTCCTGAATAATAAACTTTAGTCAATTAATAATTTCCTAAGTACCTCCTTTATAGATTATTATTCAGTTCATATCACATATTATAATGTTATAATAATTGTTTAATAATGTTAGTTCATATCAGACGTTTTTGCCGATGTTTGGTACATGAGTCAAAAATGAACTTGTTTGAAAAAAGATTGCCCATGTAGTTATAAGTAAATAATTTCCAGAATAGTATTAATGATTAAAATATCATATATATCCAGAAAATATTCATTTTATACTATTCCATATCATTTGGATATAAAAACGAAAAGCACCGTTCATGGAGATAGTAGGTCGTACGTACGCATGAACGATACTTTCATTTTTGTCATATTAATGGAATTAAAACAAAATGAGAGAGATGTATATATATGTTGTGATTTCAGAATGATATCAATAATTTAGATGTAATATTTTACATATATATCCATTATATATATGTACTTATAATATTACATAACATTTTGAGATAAGAAATGAAATGTACCGTTCATGGAGACGGTAAGTCGTACGTACGCATGAACGCTACTTCCATTTCTATTTCATATTTAATGGAATTAAAACATAATGATACACAATAATATTTTAATTCCAGTATGGTATCATATATAATATCATTAAATATATCCTTTATACGTACCACATATGGTATTAACGAATCAAATCACTTTGAGGGGGCGGTGGTCCGCACTTCCTTAAATGAAGATATCGCGTTTACCCATAATGGAAACCATAAAGGTATGACATAAATGAAAAATAAATAAGCTTAAGTAAAACATAAACATATTAGATATCATATATAAATATAGTTTCATATTAATGTCCACCTTTGAAGGTGTTAGAAGAATGATGAACAATCATTGTTTCGGGAGGCAGAAATTCGCCATCCACGAAAACAATATGTTCTTTAACCATTAGATGTAGGTGTGTATAATTGTAGCTCGAATCCTTCTTATAAAAACATCCTAGTATATTTAAGATACTGTATTTTTTACAAAATTAATTAATAAAAAGATTTTAGGGGGTTGGTGAAGCAAAATAAAACAAAAGGACACAAGTGAAGACATTACCTTAAAATCGGGTAACTCCCTTTGGTTTGAGCTCAAAGGATTCCTTGGGGAGACTTCTGCCCAAAGTGAGGCTTTAAGGAGTAATAGAGGGAAGTGGAGAGACAAAATGGGTAGGGTTTGGCCGAGCCAAAGTCTTTGGGAGTGTGGTTAAGGAGGTAGAGGTGGGGGCCTTTTATAAGAGGAGAGGAGGGGCACTCTTGTAAACTTACAAAATGTTACTTTATTTTCAAAAGCGTTTCGGATTTTAAAGGTCCCACATTGATGTATGTCGAGGATAAGGTGATAAGGGTTCTAAATACACTCATCCAATAGGTTTTGGACATGTGTAGGTCTTAGATATTACATTATCTTTCCATTTTATTTAAATCTTTAAATAATGAGGTCATCACTGCATCATCGTGATGTCATAAATAATTTAATTTATTTAATGTCTAAAAATTATAAAAAAATACTACGATGTAGTAAATATTTTTATATTTCCAATGACTATTTATAGTCAAAACTATGACTTGTATAACCCCATGTAAAAATTTTTTTAGTAAAATATCTCATGTTTGTGTCATTTTTACTTTAACATTAAATAAATAGATATTTATGTCATTTTCCAACCCAAGTGGCTTCATGGGGTCCCCAAGTTGACCCATGGATTGTCTTGGTCGGCCATGACACATCCAATGAGGGTAGGACATGTGTCTAGGTCATTTCATTTTATTAAAACATTATTCTTACCATAAACTACACTAATTACCTCTAATCGCGATTAAAAACTTAATAAGTTACAATTCAACAAAAAAATTATTTTTATCCCATTGAACCACATTTTACTTCTTAATAACAACCATGTATGTCAGATTTTTGAAATTCAGAATACAAATATGGAAAAATTTCATTTAAACGGAAAAATCATTTTTTATAAGTACCACATAGTGGTTTCACTATTCATCAAAAATTGAAGTTTTTCAAAAAAATCCCAAAAATTCACCCTAAGCTATATTTGATATTCCAATTTAAAGCATGAAGTCTATTTTAAAAAATTCAAAACATATTGTCACATTAATTAATTTAATAATTAATTCCCGCTGTCAGAGCAAATAGCGTGTTTTTATGAAACAATAAGTATCAAAAGATTGACACTAGTTTAAGTCTGATTTCAAAGTGAAATTAATTCCAACGACCAATATTGGATTTAATGGTAAAAATATATTCTAATTTCACTTTAAAACCAATTCAAAATATAATCTAATGATATAAATTAATTATATTAAAAAGAGGTTTTGAATTAAAATGCAACATTTTACACTATTCATTAAAAAAATGAACTTTATCGGAAAGATACCAAAAATTTACACAAAGTAAATTTTGATGTCCGGATTCTTAAGAAGATTATTATTTGGTCCAATAGAATGTATAAGAGTGAACAAAACTATATTTAATGACGGTTCGCCATCAAAAGGTGATAAGTGAACCTTTAGTGAAAACTAGGGCATATACGCCTAAAATTGAATTCTTTCCGTATTTTAAGCCTTTATATTTTATTGGATAAATGTAAAAACATTTAAAAACATATAAAATAATATTTTAGTTATTTATATCTATTCCCTCCAATACAACGGCTACATGTTAACTACCATTTAAAATAATATTATTTTATTATTAGAGTGCAGCGTAAGATTCCCAAGAAACTCGTTGTTGCGTGTTGGGTACGCCATCGAGCATAGCGTCCCCTTTAAATTAATATTAATATTTTATTCAAAAATATGGATAAATATGAAAATTTCATATTCTTTATTTACCTGTGGTGTTACATCCTTCCCCCCTTTTGGGAATTGCGTCCTCGTAATTTTTAAAATTGAGCTTGGAAACATCCTTGAAAGTCCCACATCGGAACAAGAGTCGGTAAAAAAATCACTTTAAAATAAAGGAAGATAAGTACAGAGGTCACCTGAGTTAACCCATACTAGGATTCCATGTAGAAAAACATGGACATGGAAGAAAAAGCAAACGGTCATGTTCTTGAGGGAGAGTGATAGTAAACATGTCTAGGAGAATTTAACCATAAGAAAATCACAAACTTGTGATGGGTTAAACGATATTCGATTCCCCAGTAGGAAAAGTTAATAGACAACATTTTTGTTTTAAGTTACTTTTTATTGAGGAATTTATTCATAATGAAACATAATCACTTATCATGTTTACCTTCAACTTTTACTAGATTCCTTAATCAAAATCATATTTTTTCCAAAAGATGAGTATTTAGGGAGACTTGTTCGCATTAAGAGTACTATAATAAAATTCTAGAGAATCACCTAATCCACCAAAGAGAACTATATACTTCCCATATATTTAGACCTTAACCAAAACCAAAACCAAAAAGGTTAGTACAAGGTCAGATAATCCAGAAAAGGATAACCCTTTAAAAAGAAAATCTATGCTTAATCTCCAAAATTTGTACAACAAAACCCAAAGTTCAACGAGGACCATCCGATAAACAATTTGTTCATAAAATTGTTCAAAGTAAACCAAACTAAGATTGAAACCCAAATATTTGAAGGATTTAGTCACATAGTCTTCCAAGTTAAATCGTAACATTTATCTCCAAACAACATCAATTACTCTTAATGTCTCGTATTGAAAAGTAATTAACCTAATCACATATCCTCCATGATAGGTTAATAAATATCCATAGATAACCCAAAATCAACTTACTCTTAATTCATAAAATCATCTAACTAAAAAGAATCAGTCAAACTAAACAGGGACTTCACGTAGTCCAGTGGTAGGCGATAAATACCAGTTGCACTTTGGTTGTGGGTTCGATTCCCGCAACTTTGTTCGACGCGACAGGTTGTCACACAGTCTACGTGTTCTCCTTTTTCCAAAACTATATAATTCTAAAATCATTCCCCAAAAGAGATAAAATCATCAAAAATAGACATAACATATTTTAACCTCAAGTTTATCTCATGCCTTTCATTTTCATCATAACGTATAGTAACCCATAATTACCTCAAAAGTAAGGATCATATAAACTCTAATGGTTACCTTTATAATTATTACCTGAACTTCCACATTGATTGGTCATCTCTTACATGATGAATTATAGAACATACCAAGGTTCAATTGGTTGATCATGAATCCTTGATAGTTGGTTTAGAACAACCATGAGTTTCCTCATTGAATACCCCATTTCATCCAGTCTCTCAATCAGAGAACCACCACAGTTTCCTTCAAACCAATTGTCACTTTGGTGCCTGCTAGATCCATCCATTTACTAAAACCAAAAAGGTCAGTGTGAGTATATCAACAAAACCATCATGTACTAATGACGAAGATAAACACTAAGATATACGTACTCATTCAATTTATCGAAAACTAGGACTCTTTCTGAAATCTTAACCATTATGGTAATGTCACTTATGCTTAAAGAATACCCTAACCTCTAAAGTTATCTAAACCGACCTCTGATACCAACTATAAGGCCCCAGCCTTAAACCTTACTTAATATTGAGTTATTAAAAGATTACACATTGAGGATCTTTTCAGGTTTAGAGATTTAGAGAATTAGATCATGAAACTTGCATTAAATTCCACATTTAAACAAAGTGGTTACATAAAATACAGTATTCATTCTTCCCATCAATGGAAACATATTAAAAATAAAACATAGATTCTTTCTTGACACATCCTTGACACTATCATCACATCATGTACCTTTCCCTTGACCTGTGAAAAACATTTCAAAAACTTTGGATGAGCATAAAAATCTAAGTAAGGGTTGTAAAAATATGGAAAGGAAACATGAGTTCTTATATACATAAGAATTAAATCATACTTTACCCATAAAACATAGGCACTATAACATACCTCATCAAATCATGAATAAATCACAGAAATCATAAGACATAAAAGGTAACTTGAGGCATTCATAACATTCTTACGTAGGGAGTAACCCTCTTGGTTACGTTTGGAATACCCATCACAGTATATTCCCTAAATCTCTTCGGAGGAACCTTAACGTTTCACTCCTTCACGTTACCCAATGCATTGGAGAGCTATATCGGGCTCACCCGCCCTTAGTTTATCACGGAACCACCCGTTTTCATAACAATGCCCAAGAACCATAACATAAATGTATCACATAAAACATGCATAAATTAAATATAACATTTCCACATTTCAATCACAATATAACATTTTAGGATATTGAAATAATGAATCCATTAAAAAAACCATTTTCAAAACCATTTAAAACATTTAATAAAGAGATTTTTGAATTAAAGTGTCCCATAACACCTTGAAGCTTTTACCATTTTAAACAATTAATATACATATAAATAAATCCTTAAAACCATTATGAAAACATGGATATTAATAAGAACAAATCCTTAAAACATTTAAAGCGATATTTTGGTTAAAGGGTTTTCACCAAAATTAGAGACACTTGAATACAATAATTGAGGAATAACATTTAATCATAACTTTATAATATCATGAGAATAAAAGGATTCATGATATAATATTACAAAGGACAGTATATACACCATATAAGAGTGAATTGGTGCATAACAACAATGAAATCTCAATAGAGGTGTAAAATGTGATGAAATCCCTTATAAAGAAGATATCCTTAAATTAAGGATAAATCAATCTCAAAAATATGTGTGAAAAATATAAATACACCCAATATAATTGGATATTAAGTGTAAAACAATAAAATTTCATTCACGCATATTCAAAGTATGACATATTCAATAACTACACGTTGAACCCAAAGAAATCGAAATTGGGTTAAAAAGTTCCCTTGGTAAAATTCGACAGCCTAACGGCGTCACTTCAAAAATTCAGAAAGTGAGTTGATGAGAGATAAAAAGGGAATCTCATCACTTGGACATAAAATTTAAGTCAATCAGGATATATAAGAACATATCCCAACATAATAGTATGTGAATTAAAAGACATAAGAAATGAAGTCTTTTAAAAAGAGGAGGGTGAAAGGTTCCCTTACCGACTTGGGTAACTTTCGAAAAGTACACCCCTTTGAAGAAGTGTCATACAATGAATATGTAAATACCCATAAATGGAATTATATTAATAAATGAGTGTAATAATGGGCAGTACATAAACCACTCAAAGGAAATTGTGGCAAATGTAGCATAAATCTCACGGGAATAAAAGTGAGATGAAAAATCTCTTACGAAAACTCGGCAGCCTAACGGCGCCACTTAAAATTTCCAAAATGGATTGATGAGAGAGAATCGGGTCTCTCATCCTATGTATATAAAAATTACAGTAAGATTAATATAAAATAACATCCCAATCACAAGAAAGAATAGCTTTAGAAGGAATGACATAAAAGAGTGTACTTAAAAAGAAAGAGAGGAGTAAGATCCCTTACCTCAAGTCCAACTTGTCTTGTTCGTTTCTTTATATTCTTGAATAATAAACTTCAGTCAATTAATAATTTCCTAAGTAAATCCTTTAGAGATTATTATTCAGTTCATATCACATATTATAATGTTATAAAAATTGTCTAATAATGTTAGTTCATATCAGACGTTTTTGTCGATGTTTGGTACATGAGTCAAAAATGAACTTGTTTGAAAAACGATTGCCCATGTAGTTATAAGTAAATAATTTCCAGAGTAGTATTAATGATTAAAATATCATATATATCTAGTAAATATTCATTTTATACTATTCCATATCATTTGGAGATAAAAACGAAAAGCATCGTTCATGGAGACGGTAGGCCGTACGTACGCCTGAATGCTACTTTCATTTTTGTCATATTCATGGAATTAAAACAAAATGAGAGAGATGTATATATATGTTATAATTCCAGAATGATATCCATAATTTAGATGTTATATATTACATATATATATCCATTATATATATGTACTTATAATATTACATAACATTTTGAGATAAGAAATGAAATGTACCGTTCATGGAGACGGTAAGTCGTACGTACGCATGAACGCTACTTCCATTTCTATTTCATATTTAATGGAATTAAAACATAATGATACATAATAGTATTTTAATTCCATTATGGTATCATATATAATATCATTAAATATATCCTTTATACGTACCACATATGGTATTAACGAATCAAATCACTTTGAGGGGGCGGTAGTCCTCACTTCCTTAAATTAAGATATCACATTTACCCATAATGGAAACCATAAAGGTACAACATAAATGAAAAATACAGAAGCTTAAGTAAAACATAAACATATTAGATATCATATAAAAATATAGTGTCATCTTAATTTCAACCTTTGAAGGTGTTAGAAGAATGATGAACAATCATCGTTTCGGGAGGCAGAAATTTGTCATCCACGGAAACAGTATGTTCTTTAACCATTAGATGTAGGTGTGTGTAATTGTAGCTTGAATCCTTCTTATAAAAACATCCTAGTATATTTAATACACTGGATTTGTTACAAAATTAATGAATAAAAAGAGTTTACGGGGTTGGAGAAGCAAAATAAAACAAAAGGACACAAGTGAAGACATTACCTTAAAATCGGGTAACTCCCTTTCGTTTGAGCTCAAAGGATTCCTTGGGAAGACTTATGCCCAATGTGAGGCTTCAAGGAGTAAGAGAGAGAATTGTAGAGACAAAATGGGCAGGGTTTGGCCGAGCCAAAGGCTTTAGGTGTGTGGGTAAGGAGGTAGAGGTGGGGGCCTTTTATAAGAGGAGAGGAGGGGCACTCTTGTAATGTTACAAAATGTTACTTTATTTTCAAAAGAGTTTCGGATTTTAAAGGTCCCAAATTAATGTATGTCGAGGATAAGGTGATAAGGGTTCGAAATCCACTCATCCAATAGGTTTTGGACATGTGTAGGTCTTATATATTATATTATCTTTCCATTTTATTTAAATCGTTAAATAATGAGGTCATCGCTGCATCATCATGATGTTATAAATAATTTAATTTATTTAATGTATAAAAATTATAAAAAAAATACTATGATGTATGAAATCTTGTTATATTTCCAATGACTATTTATAGTCAAACCTAGGAATTGTATAACCCCATGTAAAAATTGTTTTAGTAAAACATCTCATGTTTGTGTCATTTTTACTTTAACATTAAATAAAAAGATATTTTTGTCATTTTCCAACCAAAGTGGCTTCATGGGGTCCCCAAGTTGACCCATGGATTGTCTTGGTCGGCCATGACACATAAAATGAGTTTAGGACATCTGTATAGGTCATTTAATTTTATTAAAACATTATTATTACCATAAACTACACAAATTACCTCTAATCGCGATTAAAAACTTAATAAGTTACTATTCATCAAAAAATTATTTTTATCCCATTGAATCACATTTTACTTATTAATGACAACCATGTATGTCGTATTTTTGAAATTCAAAACACAAAGATGGCAAACTTTCATTTAAACGGAAAAATCAGTTTTTATAAGTACCACTTAGTGGTTTCACTATTCATCAAAAATTGAAGTTTTTCAGAAAAATCCCAAAAATTCACCCTAAGCTATATTTGATATTCCAAATTCAAAAATTAAGTCTATTTTAAAAAATTCAAAACATATAAGTCACATTAATTAATTTAATAATTAATTCCCACTGTCAGAGAAAATAGCGTGTTTTTATGAAACAATAAGTATCAAAAGATTGACACTAGTTTAAGTCTGATTTGAAAGTGAAATTAATTCCAACGACCACTATTAGATTTAATGGTAAAAATATATTCTAATTTAACTTTAAAACCAATTCAAAAGATAATCTAATCATATAAATAAATTATATTAAAAAGAGGTTTTGAATTAAAATACAACATTTTACACTATTCATTAAAAAATGAACTTTATCGGAAAGATACCAAAAATTTACACAAAGTAAATTTTGATGTCCCGATTCTTAAGAAGAGCTTTATTTGGTCCAATAGAATGTATAAGAGTGAAAAAAACTATATTTAATGACGGTTCTCCATCAAAAGGCGATAGGTGAACCTTTAATGTAAACTAGGGCATATACGCCTAAAATTGAATTCTTTCCGTATTTTAAGCCTTTATCTTTTATTGGATAAATGTAAAAACATTTAAAAACATATATAATCATATTTTAGTTATTTCTATCCATTCCCGCCAATACAACGGCTACAAGTTAACTACCATTTAAAATAATATTATTTTATTATTAGAGTGCACCGTAAGATTCCGAAGAAACTCGTTGTTGCGTGTTGGGTACGCCATCGAGCATAGCGTCACCTTTAAATTCATATTAATATTTTATTCACAAATATGGATAAATATGAAAATTTCATATTCTTTATTTACCTGGGGTGTTACATCCTTCCCCCTTTTGGGAATTGTGTTCTCGCAATTTTTAAAATTGAGCTTGGAAGCATCCTTGAAATTCCCACATCGGAACAAGAGTCAGTAAAACAATCACTTTAAAATAAAGGAAGATAAGTACAGAGGTCACCCAAGTTAACCCATACTAGGATTCCATGTAGAAAAACATGGACATGGAAGAAAAAGCAAAGGGTCGTGTTCTTGAGGGAGAGTGATAGTAAACATGTCTAGGAGAAAGTTAACCATATGAAAATCACAAACTTGGGATGGGTTAAATGATATTCGATTCCCCAATAGGAAACTTTAATAGTCAACATTTTTGTTTTAAGTTACTTTTTATTGAGGAATTTATTCATAAGGAAACATAATCACTTATCATGTTGACTTTCAACTTTTACTAGATTCCTTAATCAAAATCATATTTTTTCCAAAAGACGAGTATTTAAGGAGACTTGTTCGCATTAAGAGTACTATAATCAACTTCTAGAGAATCACCTAATTCACCAAAGAGAACTATATACTTCTCATATCTTTAGACCTTAACCAAAACCAAAACCAAAAAGGTTAGTACAAGGTCAGATAATCCAGAAAAGGATAACCCTTTAAAAAGAAAATCTATGCTTAATCTCTAAAATTTGTCCAACAAAACCCAAAGTTCAACGAGGACCATCCGATAAACAATTTGTCCATAAAATTATTCAAAGTAAAACAAACTAAGATTGAAACCCAAATATTTGAAGGATTTAGTCACATAGTCTTCCAAGTTAAATCCTAACATTTATCTCCAAACAACATCAGTTGCTCTTAATGTCTCGTATTGAAAAGTAATTAACCTAATCACATATCCTCCATGATAGGTTAATAAATATCCATAGATAACCCAAAATCAACTTACTCTTAATTCATAAAATCATCTAACTAAAAAGAATCAGTCAAACTAACCAGGGACTTCACGTAGTCCAGTGGTATGCGATAAATACCAGTTACACTTTGGTTGTGGGTTCGATTCCCGCAGCTTTGTCCGACGCGACGGGTTGTCACACGGTCTACGTGTTGTCCTATTTCCAAAACTATATAATTCTCAAATCATTCCCCAAAAGAGATAAAATCATCAAAAATAAACATAACATATTTTAAACTCAAGTTTATCTCATGCCTTTCATTTTCATCATAACATATAGTAACCCATAATTACCTCAAAAGTAAGGATCATAGTAACTCTAATGGTTACCTTTATAATTATTACCTGAACTTCCACATTGATTGGTCATCTCGTACATGATGCATTATAGAACATACCATGGTTCAAGTGGTTGATCATGAATCCTTGATATTTGGTTTAGAACAACCACGAGTTTCCTCATTGAATACCCCATTTCATCCAGTCTCTTAATCAGAGAACCACCACAGTTTCCATCAAACCAATTTTCACTTTGGTGCCTGCTAGATCCATCCATTTACTAAAACCAAAAAGGTCAGTGTGATTATATCAAAAAAACCATCATGTACTAATGAGGAAGACAAACACTAAGATATACTTACTCATTCACTTTATCTAAAACTCGGACTCTTTCTGAAATATTAACCATTATGGTAATGTCACTTATGCTTAAAGAATACCCTTACCTCTAAAGTTATCTAAACCGACCTCTGATACCAACTATAATGCCCCAGCCTTAAACCTTACTTAATCTTGAGTTATTACAAGATCACACATTGAGGATCTTTTTAGGTTTAGAGTTTTAGAGAATTAGATCATGAAACTTGCATTACATTCCACATTTAAACAAAGTGGTTACATAAAAGACAGTATTCTTTCTTCCCATCAACGGAAACATATTTAAAATAAAACATGGATTCTTTCTTGACACATCCTTGACACTATCATCACATCATGTACCTTTCCCTTGACCTATGAAAAACCTTTCAAAAACTTGGGATGAGCATAAAAATCTCAGTAAGGGTTATAAAAATATGGAAAGGAAACATGAGTTCATATATACATAAGAATGAAATCATACTTTACCCATAAAACATAGGCACTATAACATACCTCATCAAATCATGAATAAATGAGAGAAATCATAAGACATAAAAGGTAACTTGAGGCATTCATAACATTCTTACGTAGGGAGTAACCCTCTTGGTTACGTTTGGAATACCCATCACAGTATATTCCCTAAATCTCTTCGGAGAAACCTTAACATTTCACTCCTTTGCGTTACCCAATGTATTGGAGAGCTATATCGGGCTCACCCATCCTTAGTTTGTCACGGAACCACCTTTTTTCATAACAATGCCCAAGAACCATAACAAAAATGTATCACATAAAACATGAATAAAGGAAATATAACATTTCCACATTTCAATCACAATATAACATTTTAGGATATTGAAATAATGAATCCATTAAAAAACCATTTTCAAAACCATTTAAAAGATTTAATAAAGAGATTTTTGAATCAAAGTCTCCCATACCACCTTGAAGATTTTAACAATTTAAACCATTAATATCCATCTAAATAAATCCTTAAAACCATTTTGAAAACATGGATATTAATAAGAACAAATCATTAAAACATTTAAAGCGATATTTTGCTTAATGGGTTTTCACCAAAATTAGAGACACTTGAATACAATAATTGAGGAATAACATTTAATAATAACTTTATAATATCATGAGAATAAATGGAATCATGATATAATATTCCAAAGGACAGTATATACACCATATAAGAGTGAATTGGTGCATAACAACAATGAAATCTCAATAGAGATGTAAAATGTGATGAAATCCCTTATAAAGAAGATATCCTTAAATTAAGGATAAATCAATCTCAAAAATATGTTTGAAAAATATAAATACACCCAATATAATTGGATATTATGTGTAAAACAATAAAAGGACATTCACACATATTCAAAGTATGAAATATTCAATAACTACACGTTGAACCCAAAGAAATCGAAATAGGGTTAAAAAGTACCCTTGGTAAAATTCGACAGCCTAACGGCGTCACTTCAAAAATTCAGAAAATGAGTTGATGAGAGATAAAAAGGGAATCTCATCACTTGGACATATAATTTAAGTCAATTAGGATATATAATAACATATCCCAACATAATAGTATGTGAATTAAAAGACATAACAAATGAAGTCTTTTAAAAAGAGGAGGGTGAAAGGTTCCCTTACCGACTTGGGTAACTTTCGAAAAGTACACCCCTTTAAAGAAGTGTCATACAATGAATATGTAAATACCCATAAATGGAATTATATTAAAAAAGGAGTGTAATAATGGGCAGTACATAAACCACTCAAAGGAAATTGTGGAAAATGTAGCATGAATCTCACGGGAATAAAAGTGAGATGAAAAATCTCTTACGAAAACTCGGCAGCCTAACGGCGCCACTTAAAACTTCCAAAATGGAGTTATGAGAGAGAATAGGGTCTCTCATACTATGTACATAAAAATTACAGTAAGAGTAATATAAAATAACATCCCAATCACAAGAAATATGAGCTTTAGAAGGAATGACATAAAAGAGTGTACTTAAAAAGAAAGAGAGGAGTAAGATCCCTTACCTCAAGTCCTACTTGTCTTGTTTTTTCTTTATATTCCTGAATAATAAACTTTAGTCAATTAATAATTTCCTAATTACCTCCTTTAGAGATTATTATTCAGTTCATATCACATATTATAATGTTATAATAATTGTTTAATAATGTTAGTTTATATCAGACGTTTTTGCCGATGTTTGGTACATGAGTCAAAAATGAACTTGTTTAAAAAAAGATTGCCTATGTAGTTATAAGTAAATAATTTACAGAATAGTATTAATGATTAAAATATCATATATATCCATTAAATATTCATTTTATACTATTCCATATCATTTTGAGATAAAAACGAAAAGCACCGTTCATGGAGACGGTAGGCCGTACGTACGCATGAACGCTACTTTCATTTTTGTCATATTAATGAATTAAAACAAAATGAGAGAGATGTATATATATGTTATAATTCCAGAATGATATCCATAATTTAGATGTAATATATTACATATATATCCGTTATATATATGTACTTATAATATTACATAACATTTTGAGATAAGAAATGAAATGTACCGTTAATGGTGACGGTAAGCCGTACGTACGCATGAACGCTACTTCCATTTCTATTTCATATTTAATGGAATTAAAACATAATGATACATAATAGTATTTTAATTCCAGTATGGTATCATATATAATATCATTAAATATATCCTTTATACGTACCACATATGGTATTAACGAATCAAATCACTTTGAGGGGGCGGTAGTCAGCACTTCCTTAAATGAAGATATCGCGTTTACCCATAATGGAAACCATAAAGGTACGACATAAATGAAAAATACAGAAGCTTAATTAAAACATAAACATATTAGATATCATATATAAATATAGTGTCATCTTAATGGCCACCTTTTAAGGTGTTAGAAGAATGATGAACAATCATCGTTTCGGGAGGCAGAAATTCGCCATCCACGGAAACAGTATGTTCTTTAACCATTAGATGTAGGTGCGTGTAATTTTAGCTCTAATACTTCTTATAACAACGTCCTAGTATGTTAACAATATTGGATTTGTTACAAAATTAATGAATAAAAAGAGTTTAGGGGGTTGGAGAAGCAAAATAAAACAAAAGGACACAAGTGAAGACATTACCTTAAAATCGGGTAACTCCCTTTGGTTTGAGCTCAAAGGCTTCCTTGGGAAGACTTCTGCCCAAAGTTAGGCTTCAAGGAGTAATATAGGGAAGTGGAGAGACAAAATGGGCATGGGTTGGCCGAGCCAAAGTCTTTGGGAGTGTGGTTAAGGAGGTAGAGGTGGGGGCCTTTTATAAGAGGAGAGGAGGGGCACTCTTGTAAAGTTACAAAATGTTACTTTATTTTCAAAAGAGTTTAGGATTTTAAAGGTCCCACATTGATGTATGTCGAGGATAAGGTGATAAGGGTTATAAATCCACTCATCCAATAGGTTTTGGACATGTGTAGGTCTTAGATATTACATTATCTTTCCATTTTATTTAAATCGTTAAATAATGAGGTTATCACTGCATCATCATGATGTCATAAATAATTTAATTTATTTAACGTATAAAAATTATAAAACAAATACTATGATGTAGGAAATCTTTTTATCTTTCCAATGACTATTTATAGTCAAAACTATGACTTGTATAACCCCATGTAAAAATTGTTTTAGTAAAACATCTCATGTTTGTGTCATTTTTACTTTAACATTAAATAAAAAGATATTTATGTCATTTTCCAACCAAAGTGGCTTCATGGGGTCCCCAAGTTGACCCATGGATTGTCTTGGTCGGTCATGACACATACAATGAGGGTAGGACATGTGTCTAGGTCATTTAATTTTATTAAAACATTATTCTTACCATAAACTAGACTAATTACCTCTAATCGCGATTAAAGACTTAATAAGTTACTATTCACCAAAAAATTGTTTTTATCCCATTGAACCACATATTACTTCTTAATGACAACCATGTATGTTGTATTTTTGAAATTCAAAACACAAAGATGGCAAAATTTCATTTAAACGGAAAAATCAGTTTTTATAAATACCACTTAGTGGTTTCACTATTCATCAAAAATTGAAGTTTTTCAGAAAAATCCCAAAAATTAACCCTAAGCTATGTTTGATATTCCAAATTCGAAAATGAAGTCTATTTTACAAAATTCAAAACATATAAGTCACATTAATTAATTTAATAATTAATTCCCGCTGTCAGATCAAATAGCGTGTTTTTATGAAACAATAAGTATCAAAAGATTGACACTAGTTTACGTCTGATTTCAAAGTGAAATTAATTCCAATGACCACTATTAGATTTAATGGTAAAAATATATTCTAATTTCACTTTAAAACCAATTCAAAAGATAATCTAATCATATAAATAAATTAGATTAAAAATAGGTTTTGAATTAAAATACAACATTTTACACTATTCATTAAAAAAATGAACTTTATCAGAAAGATACCAAAAATTTACACAAAGTAAATTTTGATGTCCCGATTCTTAAGAAGAGTTTTATTTGGTCCAATATAATGTATAAAAGTGAACAAAACTATATTTAATGACGGTTCGCCATCAAAAGGCGATAAGTGAACCTTTAATGAAAACTAGGGCATATACGCCTAAAATTGAATTCTTTCCGTATTTTACGCCTTTATCTTTTATTGGATAAATGTAAAAACATTTAAAAACATATATAATCTTATTTTAGTTATTTCTATCATTTCCCTCCAATACAACGGCTACATGTTAACTACCATTTAAAATAATATTATTTTATTATTAGAGTGCACCGTAAGATTCCCAAGAAACTTGTTGTTGCGTGTTGGGTACGCCATCGAGCATAGCGTCCCCTTTAAATTCATATTAATATTTTATTCACAAATATGGATAAATATGAAAATTTCATATTCTTTATTTACCTGGGGTGTTACAAAACAATAGTTAGCTTTCCCCACCACCCTTTCTAATATCAATCCAATAATAGAAATGATGAAATATTCCATCCTAGTAACCTTGTTTAACCCATTATAATTAATGAAAGCTCTAACAGTATTCTTGATTATAATTGGTATTAACTCATGTTTCTCAATCATTATAACGGTTAGTCTAATTTTCTTAAGAACTACTTGAATGAGACTAACCCATTTCCAGTGTGACATAAGGTCAATTATGTCTACTTACAACTAATTATATATTAATTTTTTATTGGCTCTATTATGTTGAGATTTTTCCTTTTTTTGGTCTTCTTAATAGGTATAGAATTAAACTAATTTAAAATTATATTTAAATATATTTTTGGGTAAACGCCTAAAATATTACTTAAAATACATCTTTTTCTATGTAAATTTTCTTTCAAAAAGTCGTTTATTTTTTTGGTTGAGAAACAAGTTAATATAAATGATTAACGTTAACTTTTACCTTCCATTATATACCTGTATTTTAGATCCTTAGGTATTGGTTTCAATTCAATATTTGGTGGTTGCTCGAATGATTAAATAAAATTTGGATTTGTGACTTCCATTGTGTAACAAACCTATCACCTATAACACATATCTGATGTCTACATTATTAAATCGTAATGAAATAAAAGAGATCATTCCACCAAGGATCGATCATCTTAGTAGTATTTAAGAAATACATACATACATGGTTCCCATATTACATTATAAATCTAAAAGATACATAAAAAATAAACATTCTTCCATCCTTGATATTATTCATAATATACTTATGCATGTCATGGGGGAATTAAAAAAACAAATTGTGTGCTTAGAACTTAGAAATGAATAAATCCAGTAGAATCTATCATTAATTAATAATTCATAATTAACACGACAATGTTACTTACTAAAAAACATTCCATTCAATAAGTAACTTGAGAATGAAATGCATTTATGGATAATATTAATGTTGTAATCTCATTGATGATAATAACTAAATTCTCAATGAAGGAAATTTTTAATATTGGATTTCATGATCTCAAACATCTTGATATATTTATCATTAATACCTTGAGATAAGATATGTTAACTGATGTGTTATTACACACTAAAAAAACCATTACAAAAGTAAAGATAACTAGTTTGTCACATGAGACCTATCAATCCATTAAGGGGATATATAATTATAGGCCCCAACCATCACTATGTTTCCAATTAATTTTTAATATATTTATTAAAAAACTTAATTCTAAAATAATATTCCTTATCAATAAATATATTTATTTATTAAATTATACAAAATATCAAAATTTCCCAAGTCATTCTACTTACATTAATATTAAATAACCGTATGTGGAAATGGTATACAACATAAGAAATAAGAATATCAATGGTACAATGTATATAAATATTTAATATAAATTTAATGTATAATGAATTTTGATCATAATAAAGTGAATGATTCATAACCAATTTAATGACCAAAAAATGTACAAGTGATAAAATATGACCATCAATTTATCACAAATATAGGTTTTGTATAAAAATCATATCCTTTTGAGAAATTTGGAAAATAGAAGTGATACATTAAAATAATATTTCAATTAATATTATTCTTTTGAAAATCATTAAAAACATATATAGGAGGATAAATATTGTAAAATGGTTATGGCGATATGAAATTTTTTTAAAACCAAATACGTTAAAAAGAAGCAATTCTTTTCACTTTTTGTAAATAAATCCAACAATGGCCTTTTTGTAAACATTATAAAGTACCTTATAAACCATTTAAAAATTCAATGATAAACTAAAATTTCTATAATAATTCATTCTATTGAATAAAAAGTAACTTTTTAAAATAATTTTGGAAAATATTAACATGGAATAAAATATATCCAATAAAAAAGATAAATAAGATAAACTTTTATTTTAAGAAATTATTTTCTTGATTAAAATGAACAAGATATAAAAAGATAAAATATAAAGTAGAATATACTTAAATATCTAGTGGATAATAAAATATATTGAGTTTATGATGGATGGATTATTAGATTCCATCAATGAAAATAAAGGCAATCCCATATACGAGATTATAAAATATATTCTTACCTATTTGGTATGTTTTTAATTATAACCCCTTGAAGTAGTAAACATGAATAGAAAAATTAATCATCACTAATAAATAGATATTCATTTTAAATAAATCATAGGGGTAGTATATAAACTACATAAATGTAAATAGGTGTATAATACCATATATATCTCAATAGAGTGGAAATTGAGATTAAATCCCTTACAAATACCATATCATTGAAGTGATAATTTTTCAACGAAGTGATTATGTGTTGAAGATTTAAATAAAAAAATTAAATACAAAATAATATAATTAAAGGATAGTTCGCAAGAAATCATGGAATAACATTGACTATGAAGTAGAATTATGACCCAAGGAATGGAAATTGAATTAAGAAACCTCTTACTTCAAGTTTGAATTGCCTAATAAGTTATTATAAATTTAGGTATAATAAATTTATATTAATTATATTTTATTTACAAAACCATTAACATATATATAATATCATATATGATCTAATTATTTCATCTTATCACCAGTTTGTTAACAA
Organism: Viscum album; assembly: GCA_963277665.1. Taxonomy (NCBI): domain Eukaryota; kingdom Viridiplantae; phylum Streptophyta; class Magnoliopsida; order Santalales; family Viscaceae; genus Viscum; species Viscum album. The sequence continues at coordinate 1,853,262,948 of OY728158.1, read as the reverse complement.
ACTTTGATTATTAACACCATTTCTGCTGTCAGCTACTTCATTTCTCATTTTATTGAATTTGAAGTTGTGCTCTTTGTATATTGATCATGGTAATATCATATACATGTTTTTAAGACAAATATAAAAAAATTATATGTATTCAATATATATGTATTTCAAATCATCTATTTGGAATAGATATAAAAAAAGAAAACACATTACATCACAAAGATGGTAAGTTGTTCGTACACACGAGAGATGTTAACATTTTTCAACTGATGTAAGGGTATAGGAGTAGATTTTATATTATACTTAAAAAATTATCATTATTTTATAATTATACTATATATTTTTATTATATCCATTACTATGACAAGCTATGCTATGCGGTAATGGAAAACAAATTATATTAGTTCGCAAGGTGGTAGTACACTATACACATGAGTAATGGTTTTTTTTACCATTTGATAGAGAAGGAGATGAATAAATATTATGAAATAAATAAAATAACATCCCATTATATTATATATATTGGGGTTATTTTATTTTAATTATTATGACATAATTTAATGTGGTAAAAGAAGAAGATAAATGAAACTGCTTGGTAAAGATAACTAACTTTTAATTAAAAGTTATCCTTCATATCTCCTCTTAAGGGACCTAGGGTTGGTATTTATGGAATAAACCCACTTTTAAAACTTATATTAGGATGTAAAGAAAAGTTTTTTTCATGTTTTGGTCAACATAAGTGGTTCTACGTGGTGTATCAAAGAGAGGATAGGTGGTGACTTTTATAGTGAATGGAATGACACTTGTAGAATTAATAAAAAGATCTAAATATAATAAGTTTATTATCATGTAAAATTTTAACCATATGGCCACAATTTATAAGGTTAGTTAGGATTGTTTGAAACCCATTCATACAATAAAATTTGGATAACTTTTATTTTTATTTAAAACCTTATCCTTTTATTTAATCCCTTAGTTAAACTGAAAAAGATCAAGACCTAGACCAAGCGATTCATAAAAATAATAAAAATTAAAAGGAATGTTCCAAGTATTCCATGGGGATTTTCAAATGAAATAATGGATCACACCCTTCACGTTTTCATCAATCAATGATGATCTGAAATCGGGATTCTAGAAGGACCACAATGAGGTCATCTTCATGATCTTCTTCTTTGGAAAAGCATCTGCAACGTAGTTGGATTAATTTTAAGCATGTGAAACACTCTGATTTAGGTGGGTAATTAAAAGGATTAATTCAATCCATTAAGGTATAACTCTCTATGGTAAATCCATGGTATGGTCCCTGGGAACATTTATAACCACTTGAGAATAAAATTATATAGCAATACAAGCTTCACATATGTGGATATTACGAGCTTTTAGATGAATATTTATTACATTATAAAACCACATATCTAAGGAACATAACAATTTAGTGACATTGAAAACATGGAACAAAATATTCTTTTTTCTTCAAATATATCCAGTGTCTCACATAAATATCTTCCCATTAATTACTCCTACTTAAAACCATTCATCATGACATGGGGATAAGAAACATGAGGAAAGGTGAGATTAGATGATCAATAAGTGTAAATAAGTGAGATGTATAAGAATTAAATGAAAATAAGGGAATGAGAACATGATCACTACATTTTAAAAATTCTCCCTATATATCTAAGATCATAAAACTTTTTTTTGAATAAATATTGGAAGTTTATAAGACTTGAATAATAAGTAAATCAAATAACTTGAGCCATGTATCATAAGACATAGAATTGTGGAATATATGTAACTATAGAAATAATTTCCATATTTGTTGAGGCTATATTCCAAGGATATCATATTCAAATGGGTTGACTCCCCTAACCATAAATTAGTCAAGGTTCACTCTCAATACCATCATAGCGGACAATGTACCTTACTAAAATAGGTTCACTCCCTATCCAAGACCAATATAGATCATGAGATATAAATTTTAAACTAATAAATTGGAAGAATATATAGGTCCCACCCATTAAATTCTGAAAATCATACATATGTGTTCCATAAACATTCAACATATCATAACCTATAGAAAAGAGACGGATTCCAAAATCATTTCATCATTTCATCATAGCATATCACCTGAAAAAGAAGCCAGTTTCATAAGAATTTCATTAGGGTATAACTCGTTTAAGTGAAACTGTTTTCATAAACATATTTTCATCATAAACATAAACCATTTAGAGAAATAATAATAATGGTATCCTAGAATTATATCCCTAGTAATCATAAGTAACATCAATAAATTTCATCATATATGGAAAATCATTTTGTAAGATCATTTAGAACAGATTTTTAGGAAAATAAATTTTATTTTAAAATAATTTAATTAAAACCAAAAACCTTTTTGAGAATATTTTTGATTCAATATAACCCAGAAATCTTATAAAGTAATTTTTAAAAATCATTTAAAATAGTTCTTGATGAAATTTTACTTTACGATTTGACTTTTTTTTAAATATAACATTTTGAAAATATTTTTTTAGGATACCCTTGAATGATTATAAAGAAATCTACAAAGAAAATAATTTTCATAAGGATAGGAAGTTTCATGCATTCCATACATGTTAAACCAAATATTCCATTCACATTTTTGGTAAAATCCAAAGATAAATTATTTGGAAAAAGTCATAAATAACCCTTTCAAATAAAATGAAAAAGACGAATATGGGTAAAATTTTATTTTAAAATTCATTGGATAATAAAAAAACATATTTATAAAACATGGTTTCTTAAGAAAACTTATTTTTGACTGAAGAGAGAAATAATTTCATATTTACATTAAATATTTCCCAATTATTATAAGTACCAAAGAGTATAAAATTGGTACTTTTTCTTGAAAATATAATGAATATATATAGGATAAAACATTCATGAGTTTATTGAGATATGTATCATGATATTGTATCATCTGAAACATAATCCTAAATAATCCTGATAAATAATGATTTTGTAACATAAAATCTTTACCACTTTGGTAACATTCAATAACAATCCCCGTGAAGAAATAACATAAAATAAAATATTAAATATCATGATTAAAAATAAATTAATGGTATTATATTTAAATGGAAGTTTATATACACCTCATGAAAGAATAAATGTGCATAAAAAATGTACGTCTCAAAGAATGAAAATTAATACAAAAATCCATTATCACTTTGGTAACTTTGAAACTGTAAAACCCATAAAAGATGTATCCTAAAATGGATATCTAAATAAAAATAATTTTCAATGGTAGTATCATAAAATAAATTCATGGGAATTATTTTAACCATAAACAATTAGGGGTTGGGTATGGATTGTGTCTCATAGAAGTAAAAAAGTGACATAGAAATCCTTTACCATAAGCTCAAACTTAATTTATACTCCTTCGAACCTAATATTTAATAAATATAAGTTTTTTATAGATATATTACATTACCATAATTATATATATCATACCATATATGATTTACATATGTCCTTTTATTACCCGTTTATTAATAATTCCATGTTAAAGTCATGTTTTGTGTAATAACAACTTTGTTTTTTGTATAAGTTTTTATTTATATTTTTTATGATCATACTTTGATAATGGTTCCATAATATCCATAATAATAATAATGAAATAATTATCATATTTAAACATAAATTATACTTTTGAAACCAATAATTATTGGTGGTTTATATAAATGACACATGTTACGATCAGGGAGATGGTATGTCATATATACGCATGAGTAACACTTCCATTTTTCAATGACAATTATAAAAAAGAGGTCATTAGTATATTATAATTATATAATGATAATAAAATCCTAAATACCATATTATTTCTTCAAATATACTTATACATATCATACATGTTGTTTCATGATGAAAAGAGAGTCACATCGCTTCGTGAATGCGGTAGTCCAGACGTACATGAATGATGTTAACATTTTTTAGTGGGTGAAAAGGTAAGGAAGAAATTTTTATATTATATTTTAAGAATTATAAATAGCTCATTAATATTATTATTATTTCAGGTATATCACATATACTTAACCTTATTATCTTCCATGAAATATGTTAATGAAAATGGATCTCATCGCTTCGTGAGGCGGTAGTCTGGCGTACACACGATGGAAGTTAACGTATATCCTCTAAAAAAGAAAGTAAAAATGAATATATGATATAAATAATACATAGGTATAAATATTTTATTAATATATGTATATATATATTAAATCTATCATCACACCCAACCGTGAGAGGTGGTAATGGAAAAATGAATGACATCAGTTTGTGAGGCAGTAGTTCTCAGTACACATGAACGATGATTTCATAACCCATTAGATGTAAGTGGAGATGGTTGTAGGTAATTAAATTAATAAAAAAAAAATTACATGGAATTCACTGAAGTTATAATATCCTAATCTTATAATAATAATTTATGGGGGAATAAAAATAAAATAAAAACACTCATTGATAAACATTACCTCTTCTTCGGGTATCCTCCTTAGGATTTCACCCAAAAACTTCCTTGGCTGGATTAATATAAAAATTAAATATTCTAAGATGATATGATAAGATTTTGGAAGTTATATGTATTGTTTCAACAAAAAGGTTTCGATGGTGTGAAGTAAAGAGGTGAAGGGGTGGCCATTTATAAATGAGGAAGAGGACACACTTTCCATTTTTTAAGAGAATTGAGTACTCACAATTTTTTAAAATTAAAATAGTGTAAAAAAATACCATTATTGAAAATAATATGTGTAATCATCTAAATATGACCATATTATTGTTTTCAGACAAGTGGTCAGGTCATTTTAAACATTATCTTTTTATTTTAACCCCTAGTAAAAACTTTTTACCTTAACTATAGTAATTAATTTTTAGTTTTTCACTGTTAAATTTTGTTAAAAATTTAAGTTTAACTTATTGGATAATATAAGATATTCTTATAAAAAATATGGAATTCATTTTTTCTAGTTACATTCACAGAAGTTTCAAAATTTAAATTAAAACAAATCCTATAGACACGGCGAGAAAGAGAGTTTTTAAAGAGAAAATGTTCAGAATTTTACATAGTTTTTATACCCAATTTAAAAATGAAATTTATTATAATAACCCAAATTGGATTAATATATATATAATTGAACTAATTTTAAATTATAATTAATTTAAAATATAATTTTACTTTATAAATTATTTAATCAAAAAGGCACTTTTCAATTAAAATTCATTATTTTTTCACAATTCATCGAAATAAAATATAATTTATAGATTATCCACAAATGATCGAACTAATATAATTTTGAAAAAATGATTTAAAAAAATAAATTTTATTTTTTAAAATAAATTTTATAGAAGTGTAAAATGAAAATTAAACACAAAACCCATAGACCCAATGAAAAATCTGGGTCTTTTATACGTGTATTTTTAAAGAAAAAAAGATTATCTACTAATTTGTTGTATAATAATCATCATTTTATAAATAAAAACTAAAATATTTTGAAATATAATATATAAATTTCATTAAAAAAATTCCTTATTATGGATTATTTTATTTAATTAAAATAGAGAAACATTATTCACTTTTAAAAAGTTTTAAGAAAACACCTTTTTTGAACCCAAAAATAAACTTATACTAAAATCAAATATAAATTTAATTTGAAAAGTAATTAAGTGGGTTAAATATAACTAAATAATACTTATGTTACTTTAAAACATAATTTGGTCATTTAAAATAATTAATTGACTGAAAATAAATGATAGTTTTACAAAAATCTATATTTTTCCCTATTAACTAAAAAAGAAATATTTTTAGAAATTTCCCAAAACTTTCCCATAAGTTAATATCAATAAGATGATTCCAAAAATGATTTAAATTTTATAAAATATAATTTATCAAATATATATAAATTAATGAGAATAAAATATCATCAAAATCATTACAAATAATTTTTGAATAATACATAATTTTGATGAATATACTTTACTAAAAATTCATTGATTCGTTAATAATAATTTATAAATTTATATTTAGTAATAAAATTATATTTCATTAATGTTTTAATAATATTCATACATTAATATTTAATGGATAAGTTATAATGGTCATATATGAAATAATATTATTTCATGGTTCGTTGAATCTCACTATCGCATGACATTCATGTTGTTAAAGAAAGTCGTTGTTTCAAGAAAAAAACTAAAACTCGATATTGTATATAATGAAATAGATCTAAAAAATTAAATTAATTTTAGAAAATAATATATCATAAAATATCTGGATGTTACATTCTACCCCCCACTCTAAATGAATTTCACCCTCAAAATTCATCTCGAGCATCATAGGTTTAACATTTAAAAATTCCTTCATAGAAACCCACTTTATACAAATGAATAATAAAAATTAGCTTAAAAAGTGAATGAATGAAACATAAAGGATTCATAAAATAACTCATAACTATGTTTGAACAAGGAATAATATACGTGGGAAGTTAAATCATGGACATATATGAGAAAACTAACACCCACATATTGGTATAAAGTGATAGCGAACATTGTTCACAAGAAACGGGTGATCCAGAGAATGTTAACAACCAAAAAACCATATACCAAGTTGGCATGAAACATTTATTTGATATCATCAAAAATGTTGATGGTAGAATAATATTTTATTTCATGATCCTTTTCCTAAATTTTAATAACTCTCATGAGAAAATATACTTACTTGATTTCATTCTATTTCATGAGAACAATATCACTCTTTGGTTGTGTCTTGATAAACTTCCACTTCCTCACTAAATATATGGAGCGAACTGTAATTTTTCATATTTTAAGCAATAATGAATCATAATATCCATATATAGAATAAAAACCCATTCTTTATATATTTATTTTTCAACACAATAAAATGGTTAGCATAGGTTTTCCAATATACAGAAATATTAATGTGGTGAAGTAACACATTAATCCCTAATTTCTTGTCCAAATATAATCTTGAACCATCCCATATATGGTTAAACTTATAACCCTTAGAAAATATCTACATCCATAACTTTATAAATAAGGTCACAAGATTTCCAAAATGTACTTATCATTAATCCACCAAACAACATTAAGTATCCTTCAATTGTCACAAACCAACCATGTGAATACATTCATCGTTTATTCTCTTAAAACATTATAATAATTTAAATTATCATAAAAATTTATAAAAAATATACCTTCGTATTCATTCCTTTCATAAAACAATGATTATTAGATATATTCCTTAAATATAAAAATACTATAAACTCCATCAATGATAACATAAACCATTTTGTAAACAAATCTTTAATCTATTTAAAAGTCATTAATTCTATCAATTTTAATTTATCTATATAAATCATCACATTCTCCAAACTAAAAACCATGTTCTAAATATTAAGAACATATTAACGCCTACCTTCACTTAATAATGTGTTTTCCATATAGTTTAATTGGGAAATCGAAAAAAATTTCTAGGTCATCATCATCATTCAACATATTTTTGGAAATACTAACAAAATAATATACTAAATAGTCTATATATATTTCATAATTATTTAATTCTAATACCTAAATACAATAATCATCACAATTCCTTCTAAATCAAGTAACTATAGAACATCATCATATTCCTTAATAAATCATCCCATTAATAAGTTATCTGTCAAATATTAATACCAAATAGAAAAGGTATTACTCATATAACCTTGTTGATTCACTTCATGAGATTTCCCCTTAGGACATCCTTTTTCATAACGCCCATTATTTCCACATTTAAAACATTTCACAATCGATTATACCTTAGTAAGACCATTATTCTAATCTATCTTGTTGAACAAACTTTTCATTTTTACTTTGCAATTAATTTCTCTATGTCCTCATTTTCCACACTCAAAACAACTTCATATACCTTTGATAAGTTAACTTGAGTGATTCTTTCCACATTCTCAACATATAAGAAACCTGGTCTTATTTCCTCCATGGTATTCATTACTCGAACTCTGAGCAAATTATATACTCCTATTATTTAGTGAGTTTGATAGTTTGATAATGTGAACATTATTAATTATGTTAGATGATAAATTATTAGGCATATTTACAATATATTTTACACCAGTCATCATCCCATTCGGATGCTCATCATCAATGTTTTCATCACATTCAATGCCAAAAAAGTTCTGTCTGGTTCCAACCTTTGAAAAAAACCAAAATACATAATTTGAGAAACACTAATCATAGTGGAAACTATATAATTATGAAAATAACTTATAAGATGTCTAAATATTCACACCATATTTTTAATCTATGATGCCTTATATTTATCCAAGGTCATTCATAGTCACCATCTATTTAAATCCTTCATTATGGTTCATAAAGAGATTTTGAATTTCTTAAGAATATCCCCTAGGAGTGTCAAACCATGTGTACATTAGGGCTCGTTGTGATGAAACATGTGACAGTCAAGTCTAGATCAATATTTACTTTCCATAGTTATTACCCCTAAGTACATATGTTCTAGAGACACATCCACTTATATTATCCATATAGGGATGTAATTTCTTATAAACCACTTGATCTATCCTTTACCAAAATTCCAGGACATTTTCCTATAAATTGATTCATCCTTAAACCTTTACTTTGAGAAATCCCAAGACATATCTTTAGAAATAACCTAAGGGATATCACTAAAGGTTTATCGTCATATTTTACAAAGGTGAACTAAACCTTTCCTTTGATACCAACTATATAGACCTAGGCATCTTACACATGGATATTACATTTTTTAGACAAATATTCATCAAATTTGACAAACACATGCCTAAGGACCATAATAGTTTAGTGCATTTTAAAACATGGAACAAAATATTCTTAATTCATGAATGATATTAAATATATATTATAAGGATCTTCCCCTTTATTACATCTACTTAAAAACATTTCTTCATAACCTAGAGAAAATAAAAATGAGAAATGGTGATCTTAGATGCTCAGTAAGAGTGAACAATGGAGATACAAAATCATAAAATGAATATAAGGGTATGAGAACATGAGAATTATATAATAAAACCATACCCTACATATACAAGATCGTAAACATGTTTCATGGAATAAATATTTTCAATTCATAAGACATGAATCATAAGGAAATAAAATAACATAAGCCATGATATAATAACATTGGCATAAGAAATATAATTTGGTAATACACATAATCATATAAAATCATTTTCATATTAGTCAAGGATCGCTACCAAGGATGTCATATTGTAATGGGTTCACTTAACAAACCATCATAGTAGTCCCAATTCACTCTCAAGACCATTATAGTAGAAAAAAGTATTTTATTGAACTAATATCACTCCCCATTCCAATCCTTCCTATATCATGAGATATAAATCATAACCCAATTCCTTAGAGAGAGATATAGGTCTCACACATCACATAATGAAAATATTACATATGTGTACCACAAGATAATAAAATTTTCATCATATCATAACCTATGAAATGTAATGGGATTTATAAACATTTCACCATATCATAACCTAAATAAAATAGATATTTTTCATAATCATTTTATCATTTCACCATTTTATACCCCGTGTAAAATGAAATGGGCATCATAATAATTTTTTCATGGTATAATCCATGGAATAGAAATGGTTTTCGAAAATAGATTTTAACCATAAACATAAACCATTTAGAGTTAGAAAAATTATACTATCCTAGGATCATATCCTCACAAAGTCATAGACAATATCAATAGATTTCCTCTTTGAGGTAAAGGTATTTTGATAGATCGTGCATAAAATTTCTTGAGGAAAATTGTTTTCTTTAAAAAAAAAATAAACATAAAACCTTCCTAAAAGTCCATTTATCATAAAATAGCATTTAAATCTTATAAAGCAAGATTTTAAAATCATTTAAAACATTTCTTGAGGAAAATATCCTTTCAACTCTGAAAAACATTTTTTAAAACATCAAACCAATTATAAATATTTTCCCTCAAATAACATTGAAACTTTATAAAGAATGCTTAAAATAAAATAATAGTCATGATGACCAGAAGTTGTGTGTATGTTGTACACATTAAAATAAGGATCCCTTTCACATTTTCAGTAAAAGCTAAATGGGGACTATTATGAAAACAACTTTAATATTCTATTCAAATAATTTCTATAAAAATAAAAAAGGTAAAAATTATTTTAAAAATCAAAGGATAAAAATAAAACACTTATCAAAACATTTTTAGAAATAATGATTTTGGAATAAAAATGATTTCTAACTAAAGAGAGAAACAAAGACATATTTTATTTAAAAAAAATCTAAATTATATTAAGTACTAGTGAGTGGGAAAACGGTACTTTTAAATGAAAATATCATTAATAACCAGAGTAAAATAATATAATTGAGTTTCTTGAGATATAAATCATACTATTTTATCATTGTAAACATATCATAAACAATCCTGATAAATGGTGATGTTATAACATAAAATCATTACAATTTTGGTAACATTGATTCATAATCCCCATGATGGAATAACATAAAATGAAAATTAAAATAAAATTAGGATTAATAAATTCATGATATTACATGTTAATTTTTTTGTATAAACACCTTCTAGAAGAACTTATGTACATAACATAATGTACGTATCAAAGAATGAAGATTGTGACAAATATACCTTATCGTTTTGGTAAGTTTGAAACTGTATACCCTAAGAAAGAGTTATCCTAAAATGGACATGTAAATCAAAATAATTTTATAGAGAATCATCCAAAAATGAATTCATGGAAGTATATGCACCACATAAAATAAATAGGTGGATAATATCTCTTTTGTATCACAGAAGTACAAAGTGAGACAGAAATCTCTTACCATAAGACTTTAAATATATTATTGTAACAGTTGGGTCCTAATGATAGCACAGACACCCCGCCCTAACATGGTCATCAGATCCTAGCCTTCCATGTACCACTAGTTGCCATGCAGGCTCTTGGTCCCTGCCTTGGGGCCCAACCATGGGATTGAATGGTCATTACACCAGTTCCCCTGCAGACCTGTGGTCCCCACCATACGGCTCACACATCCTCATGAACGGGTCATCTGAATAATGATTTCCCCCACATTCCAACACATATTCTTTATGATGTGCTTTTTCCTTACTCATACACACCCTAAGTAACTTCCCAAAGGGTCACACATCTAGATCATTACTCCATGACAGGCATGATTAATTGTGCAGTTCTAATCAGGTAGGCTTCTGAAAAGTAAGGTTCACATTGTTGACATGAGTCATATAATTTAGTTTTTTAACCCATTATCATTATGGGGTGTTACATTCACCCATCCCCCTCCCCCCTTTAGAACATAACATCCACATTGTGGGCCTTATATCTCAACTCAGGCAGTGTACCGCAATTAAGGCTAGGTACCATTTTTGATAACAAATGTAACAACTGGACCCCGCTGACCGCATCGTTTCCCCAACCTAACATGGTTTTCGAGGCCAAGCCCTCCAAGTACCACCAATTTTATATAGACCCATGGTCCCTACCCTAGGTCCCACCCATGTACCTTAACGGGCCATCTAACTAATGAATATCCCCACAATCCAACACATGTTATATCTAGTGTTCTTTTTCCTCACTCACATGAACCCTAGAAAACTTCCTAGAAGGTCACTCATCCGGATCAAAAACCCCGGCCAAACACGCTTAAATGTGGATTCCTAATAAGGTAGGATCCTAAAAAGAAAGGTCTCCCTTGTTGACATGAGTCATATCATTTATTCATTTAACCCTTTATCATCATGTGGTGTTACATTTGTACTTGTTAAAACCTCATGTATAATAAATATAAGTTTATTATATATATATTACATAAAAATAATTATATATATATATATATATATATATCATACCATATGTGATTTATTTATGTTCTTTTATTACCTATTTATTAAAAATTCCATGTGAAATTGATGTTTTGAGTAATAACCCTTTTTTCATATATATTTTAATTTTTTATTTTAAATTCTCTTAATTTAAGCATGGTTACATAATATAAAGAATAATAATAATAAAACAATTATAATATTTATACATAAATTATAATTTTAATTCCAATCATGAAAGATGGTTTTGAGAAATGAAGTACATTATGATCATGTAGACGGTAGTTCGTACGTACGACTGAGTAACATTTCCATTTTTCAATGATCAATATGGAAAGTAGTAATGTAGTATATTATCATTAAATAGTTATAATTATATCATAAATACAATATTATTTATTTAAATATATTTATACAAATCATCCATGAGGTTTGGGGATTAAAATAGAGTCACATCGCTTCATGAAGGTTGTAGTCCACACATACCAGAATGAAATTACCATCTTTTTGTTATTGAAAAGGTATGGAATAAAATGATATATTATCTTTTAAGAATGATAAATATGGAATTAATGTCATAATTATTTCATTTATATCACATATACTTATCCTTATCATCTTCCATGTAAAATGTTAGTGAAAATAGATCATATCGATTCCTGAACCTGTAGTCCATTGTACACACGAGCGACGTTATTGTATCTCCTATGGTATGGAATATAAAATGGTTTTCATGATATAAATACTCATAATATATAAATACGTTATAAGTATAATATATATACTTTATATCCATCATCATACCCAATCGTGAGAGGTGGTAAAGGAAAAATGAATGACATCGGTTCATGAGGCGGTAGTCCTCCGTACACATGAACAATGATTTAGTAAACCATTTGATGGAAGTAGAGATGGTTATAGGTAATGAAATTAACATAAAAATATCTATTTTTATGAAATATACTTAATTAATTATATAGTTCTGGTATAATAAGAATTGATGACAGTGGCGGAAGAAATAAAATAAAAATTCTTATTGATGAACATTATCTTCTTTGGGAATCCTCCTTAGATTTGCTCAAAAATCCTTGAAAGCTTGGATTTATACAAAAAATAAGGATTATATGATTAGATTAGTGAATTTGGTAAGTTATTTCTATAGGCATTGTCTAAACCAAAATGGTTTAAAGGTGTAAAAAGAAGAGTAGAATGGGTGGTCCTTTATAAGTGAGGGAGAGGAAACACTTTCCATTTTTTTAAATAAATTAATTGCTCCCACATTATTCACATTAAAAAGGGTAAAAATGGACCATTACCTAACCACATAGGTTTTATGGTCGTAATAGGTCCAAAAAATGGTTTTTAAAAAGTTTTTATGTAATTTTAACCCTTATATTTTTACTATAACCCCATAGGAAACCCATTTTCACCTTAACCACGGTAAATAGTTTTTAGTTCTTTCATGATTCATCTTGGTAAAAAAATAATTTGAACTTATTAGATAATATAAAATATTCTAATAATTAATATGGAATATAATTTTATGAATTCCATTCACATAAGGGGAAAATATAATTCAAAATAAATCCAATAGACACGGTGAGAAAGCTTGTTTTTAAAGAGAAAATGTTCAATAGATTACAAAATTTTTATATCCAATTTCAATATGAAATTTATTAAAATTAATTAATCTGGATTAAAATATTTATAATTAAATTAATGTTACTTTAGAACCAATTTAAAATATAATTTAATTTTAAAAATTATTTAAATGAAAAGGCACTTGACAATTATAATTTAGTATTATTCACTATTCATAAAAAATTATAATTTGTAATAAATTATCTAAAAATAAACTGAATATAATTTTTAGATATATATTTAAAAAAATATTTATATTTTCACATAAATTCTTTAAAAGTGTAAAAAATTAAATTAAAAAAACCCACAGCCTTGATGAAAATAGCGGGTTTTCGAGAAGTGTATTTTTTAAGAAAAATAGGATTTTATATATGTTCTATGTCTAATAATAATCATTGTAGTAATATAAATTAAAATTTGATAACATATAATATATAAATTTCATTTAAAACGTTCCTCATTAGGTATTATTTTATTTAATTAAAACAGATAAAAATTATTCCATTAAAAAATAGTTTTCAGAAAAACCGTATTTAAAACAAAAAGATAAAGTTACACTAAAATTCAATAAAATGTATATTCAAAATATTTTGATTGTGTTAAATATAACGGAATAAAAATTATTATTCAAAAAATAATTATAATAATGACAAATTTTAATTACTTAATTTATTGAAAAGCAATTATAGTTTTTCCAAAACCTTTATTGTTTATTATTCATTGAAAAATCGATATTTACCAAAACATCCCAAACATTCACCGTAAGTTAATTTCAATATAATTATTCCAAAAATAAATTTAATTTTATCAAATAAAGTTTCTTAAAGATATATAAATTAATTATAATACTTTCTCATAAAAATCAATAGGAATCGTTTTTAAAGAAAACTTAATTTTGATGAATATAATTACTTTACTAAAAATTGATTAACTATTTACTAAAAATTAATAAATATATATTTTTTGGGAACATTATATTTTATAAAGTTGTTAATATTACTCATACCCACCTTTTTAATGTCTAGGTTATAATGGTATTATTTAAAATAATATTATTTCATGGTTTTCTTAAGCTCGGTGTTGTATGTCTTGGACGCTGTCAAAGAAACTCATTATTGTGTGTAACATAAACTTAAACTAGGTATTGAGTATAATGTAAGATATCTTAAAAATTACATTAATCTGAAAAAAATCGTAAAATCATAGTATATTATAGATTTGATCCATATGTTATTCAAAATATAGTCTACGACATGTTTGACTGCATAGATTGAAGATTGAAGTTCAACTTCATAGCCAATTGCACTACCAATGTAATACAAAAAATATTTTAAAGAAACCAAAGTGGGTGTGGAAGAAACCCTCACACCCAGATGGACCTAGTGCATCAAAGTTCGTGCCATCAACATTCACCTGAAACCACAACCCAATCAGGGGAATCCGGAAAATGAATTTCATAAAAACTAGTCTTATTTCCCTATAACATACACCAAGATTCTAAAGTGTATTGAGGTCATAAAAGAAGTTATTCATAGAACATGTTTGAATCTAATAGGTATCGAATACATCACTATAAATTACTATTGTACGTGTATGAATATAGGGTGTTTTGTTTTCAAACACCACTATATTCCTAGAAATCTAGTTCTCTATAACATCAGAGGTTATAAATACAAGTAGTAGACTGTACACCTATACAATGTGTACATTATTTATAATGTAGATCAAAAGGCGATCCACCTAGTTCTCCCAACTTATTAACATTACAAATAAACCCTATATATACCCCCATCACCTAGATATGAAGGAACATTCAACCAAAACATGTTGTATAGCTTGCATAGCTCCCATGAATAGCTGGTAATTTGAATACATTTGAATCCCATACCCCGTAATTGGTCATGTGTGGGTAGTCATTTTCTTTGAATTTTCCATAAGAGAAGATATATTGTAGGATGAATGAAAGGTGTCCAGAATTTTAGAATCCGTAAAGGAGTGTCGAGACCTCCCACATTGTTGATATTGTAGAAGCCCATAGTATTAATATGTACCTTACTATTAAATGTCCAAAAAAAGGGTGTCCCTTTCCATTAAGGTGTACCTCTATATTTTAGAAGAGAAATAGGGGGGAACACTCCCATCTTGTCGGGGGGTTCAGGAAAAAAAATTACGGATGGATCGGTTTTATCTATTCTAAGGTACAATTCGTATTTCTTTAGTGGGTTTGAAAATCCAATGAGTGGTCTTGGAGGTGAGGTTAGACTTCTTCTAAATATAACATTTTGAACTTTCCATTAGGAAAATGAAATATTTCCTAATGAATAGCCAGATGGATGAGGCCATGTAATATGTTTACCCACTCGGTAGCTTTGTGTTAAACCTGTTAAAGAGAAATTAATTTTTGCGGTTATTAGAATTAAAAAATAAACCCAATAAACTTGATGATGATGAAATCATTAAATATCTTGAGTTATTTCATACCAAGGACTCCCTTTTCCCTTGGTTTAATATAATCTTTTCATGCCATCTTGATGAAATTCGTTTCATAAATATTATTAGTCTAGATTAATCTCTTGATCATGGCTTGGATTTTATTAATAAGTCTTTTGGTCCAACTATAGATAGAGAAAGTGTAATTAAACATAGATGTGATCACATAGTTGACCAAGAACACACATTAAACATGTCAAATGGATTTTAATTTCAAATTATTTATTTGATTAATGATTCTAGAACACGTGTCTCTAAGATGAAAACATTGAACATTACCCTAGAAAATGGGGAAACCAAGATAAATTAAAGGGCCCCCTCTTGATTATAAGTTTCTTAGAAATAATATTATTTATTATAACTGAGAATCCATTTCCAAAGAAAATGAAGTATTTTTTCTAGATTATTACTTATCCAAACACCTCCTCATAATGATCTACTATGGATTTGATGGAAGTTAAAGTTTTTTATAATCCTTCCAAATAAATCTAATAAACCAATAGAATATGAGAGGGTTTGGAAATACCAATTCCTAACTTTATATTATTATAAATTACAATAATGAAAATTTCATTAATTCATCTTCTCAAATAGTATTCAACCAGAGGAAAGGGAAGGCCTCACAAAGGGTTACCTTACCTAACTCCCTTGTAGAATTTGAAGAAACCTCTAGTGGGTCCATCAATAATAATTTAGATTCTTTCAAAGATTAGTATGGTGCTGATAATGCTAATAAAAGTAGTAGATAAGACATAACTTTTAAGGAAAACAATGATAAATCTACCTTCTAGGGTATAAAAGGCCATGAAGATGCCAATTTTATGTGTGAAGTTCCCAACCTTTTCATTCCTTCTCATAAGGTTAAAAGTCTTAGATTTAGTGAAGATGTATTTTCAAATGTTCATGTCAGGGAAAAATCCAAAATGGTTTGGGGGAATAAAGTCATTTACTAAGTTTAAGAATCTGACCTAAATGATCTTCCTGACAATTTTAGGAAGTGTATTCTGAATTTCAAGAATTCTGAAATCCCTAATAACAATGTCATTCTTTTTATCGGTTATAAGTGAAATGAAATTAAATCTCATCACATATGGCATGTAGGGATTAATTAAAAATTCCCACACAATATTCCTCACATCACTATAAATAATGTCCTAATATAACATGGAGAACTTTTTAGTAAACCCATCCAACCTACCACACTGGAAATGATGAGGGAAAAGAGGGTTTTTATAACTTCCTCTCCATATGGGGTCAAGATGAGGCTTTAGTTCTATTGTTGTCTAATGTAGTAAGGGATGTTATCAATCATCTTATGGGTACTGTCAGACCCATCATTAGGGTATAGTCCTTAGAATTATTCAATCACTTCATTAAAGATTTAATTTTTAGATATGAATAAGTATTCATTGATGACGAGGGAATTTATTCATACCTCAATTATTTTATCTTTGTGCACTCAATAGAATTGTATGGTGTTCTTATCACCATTCTATAACCATTAAATAATTAATTAGTTTCTATTCAACCTCTATTTGATGAATAATAGATAATACAACTTGGAGGGGGCGTGAGCTTCCTCCATTAAAAGATTTTAATAAGTGAAGTTATAGATCTAGGATCTTAGAAGGAGAATTTCAACAGCCTTGATATCATCATCAAGCATAGAAAATGATTTTTTATACACAATTTCAAGAGGCCCATGGTGGGTTTGTGTTTTCATTCCAATATATTTTGGGGGGGTTCCATGAGAGTATATTTTTAGGCATACTATATAATTTCCCTAAAACATGGGAAGACCAACCAACCATTATTCAATATGAAGGGAAAGAGGGAATTTCCTTGACTGTTATATACATACCTCAATAAATAAGGGGTTATGACATGAATGAATCTGGAGGAGAGTATATTCAGAGAAACCAGAGGAATTACATTCATAATTAACATGCATAAGATATATATAAATCTTCCATACTTTCCTAGAATTAAGATTCTACCTATTCTATGCGAATTCACCTCGAGAAATTGGGACCACAATAAGGTTTCACTTATAAATTCACATAGAGGACTCCTAAGAGGAAAGTATGTGGAAGTTAAATATATATATTATCTAGACTCAAAAGAATATTAAATCCCCAAAGGAATTCACTTGTGATTCATTTTCCAAGACATTATACTGAGTTTCATCTATAACTCCCTTCTAATAATATAAGAGAAAGAGGAATAAATGATGAGAGTGTATCCCTATGAGAAAAAGTAAACTGAGATGAATTGGTATGCTATAATACATGAGTGGATATGAGAATTATCATGTTTGAGGGTCTATAAATGATCCATTTCACTACCATAAGAGTTTTTAGAGACAAACTTATACCCAAGGGATTCCCATTTAAAGTAATAACACTTATAAAATAACATCATTGGATTAGAAAGCCCAATTATTTGGGGATTTGGATAATAATAAAATTTAAAAGGTCTGTGATTGGGGGGAGTTCTCAAGTCCTTAAAAATTATAATTTAGGATATTTCTTTTTAATATATTTTCCCCTTGTTAGAGGCCCTCCATGTTGTGAAATATACTTTGGAGTCTTCTTCATTTTTTTCCTTCTCATTGTTTCATTTTTTAGTTAGGAGAAACATTTTCCTTTGTCTTATACCTCCCATAAAGTGGTTCACTATCAACCTAATTTCTTTAAGGAGGTTTTGGATCTTCAGCAGCATCCGCCTAAACTGCACCACTCTAGGGGGAATTAGTTGATGGAATGAACTAATTCTTTGGGTTATATTTATGGTAAATTTTTATTGTTTAATTGGTGGTATAAACTTTAATTAATTATCCCTCCATATTATCACAAGTGTAAAAAAATAATTCTTTTTAGCTTCAATCATTTCATCATATCTGGATAGATACTATTCTGATCCCTAAACAAGTGGATACTCTAATATAGAGGGACCAATGGCTATGTCAAAACCTTGAGGAGGCCCAAAACGGGAAACTTCCATTCTAAATGTCACCTCTTGGATCAACCTGTGATCCTAAAACTTGATATACTCATATTTTTACACCAATATAACCTCTTAAGAAGGGGTTCATTCGTTCTGGGATAGGAGGGTTTTGGAAACCCCCTCTTCTTCACTTACTCTATTCAGGGAAGGGATGTCACTATATAGATCAATCACAGTGAAATCATAAGATGCATGATCTTAAAAAAGATTCCTTATAATCAAGAGTTATTATAAAAATATGGTCCTCTAAAATCATGATCCTCTCATTCCCTACCTTATTGGTAGGACATTCACAACCATGGAAGGATACCATGTGCTCAAAGAAGGTAGGAGGGACTTAATACATCTTGTCAATCCCTTTCTTATTCTTTCAAGTGGTCTCTTCATTACCTCATGATTTAAAGAAGGAGAAGATTATGTCCCTATTACATTCAGATGATAAATTTCTAAATAAGATTAAATTTATATAGAATTTTGGATTCCTTCTATATTGGATTTCAAAATTGATAATTTCATCAATAGTCGTTTGGAAAAACTCTTCAACTAGTTTGGAAGCAATGTAAACCTCCACTATAATCCTCTTAAAATTCCCAAACCTTATGTTATATATTATCTTTTAAATTTTTATTGAGTTTCCCATAGTGTATTATATTTACCAAAGTATTCATGGGTGGAAATACAACCAATTAAACATATAGATTTGGATCCACACCTGTGTATGAGTATTCTTGATATCCCCAGGATCAATGTTATGATCTCACTCATGTATCCTCAGGAGGATGAGTTTGAGAGATACTAAGGAAAAGATTGATTCCCTCCTATTGTATTCATCTAAGGGGAAGACAACGTGATAATAACCACACCCCTATTACATAATTTTCCAATCATTTAATCCCTAAACCTCTAGGATTCTTCTGCTTAGGTCATTTAATTTCTAGAACCTCTCCCTTTCGGAACTAGGAATAATGCAATGATTTAAAACGTACACAAATTCATTATTTCTTCAACTACATAATAGTTGGAAGATAAATGGGAGATAAACCACTCCTTAGTAACCTTACTATGGGATAGGACATAAAAATAAAAGAAATATAGGTTGGTGGATGATTTGACTATCTCCATGAATTTATTCCATTGACCAAAAGATTCAGGGTGACCTCTGTCCGTATCAACTGATTTGTTCATCACACAAAAATAGAAAATCTCTTTGTGACCACCACGGTCGACCTGAGTGATTTTGAGATCTATGATGCTTCAATCCATGTGTGAGCTTCCAGATCAGTGTGTTTGGGTTCTTCCCCTTTCTCCCCTTTCTTCACCATCTCTTTGATCCCCTTTATTAAAAAAAATTAACCTCAATTGCTAGGAAAACTTTTCAATCTGAAATGGATCTAATTTTAATTATTAGGAAAAAAATTCACATAAATGGACAATGGATGAAATTTTAGACCACTTCTAGTCCTAATTTTTCCATTGTAATATTTTTAAGACTTTTTGATAAATATTATTTTCAATAAATATCATTAATATCATTTTTGACACTATTAATTTTATTTGACTTCAAATACATAAAGAAAAATATGGAATTGGACTGTAATTATTATCACCATTTATAATAAATTTTTATTAACAAAAAAATAATTTTTGAACTATAATTCAACATCAAAACATTAGTTTAAATTTTTTAAAAATTATTTACTTTCATTTTTATACTCCCTGCAAAAGCACTATATTTGCATTGTGTAATAATTTAAGGTAATTATACTATTACAAAATATTGAAAATAAATTCCATCATAAAAATAAAATTTTCATGTTCAAAATATTAATTTATATTCACTTATAACACATTTGTTTCTATATCTAAATATACCAAATATATTTATAAGTAAGAAAGTGAAATTTTGTATTTTTCATTACTTAAAATATTATATAGGTAATTTTAATGGAATATTGTGTTGTTAAAGAATACGATGATAAGGGTCATAATTTTTTCACCTATTTAGAATTGAGATGAAAAAATGGTGGTATAAGTTATTTTTAACCTATGTTTACCAGATTTACCCTTTTTAACAAGGAGATAAATTTTTATAATTTTTACTATTCAACATGAAAAAAAATTAAATTTCCACTATTTAATAATATTAATTATTCTGATTCAAAATATGGAATAAATTTTACCAAACTTAGTTTATATTTTTTGGAATAAATTTATTATATAATAATCCCACAAAGTGTGATGGAAAACAGTTTGCTAAAAAATTGCCTTTTTAAATGAAAAGGTGTTTTTACCAACGTCATGTATGATGTTGAAACTAAAGGTATAGATTAAATTATTTTGTAACAATAATAATCAAATGTAATTTTAAAAAAAAATCAAATTAAAAATTAATCTTTAAAAATACTATTTTCTTTAAAAATTAGTATTTTCAATATTCACCCAAAAATTGACTTTTTCATAAAATTCCCCAAATTTAAATGAAAGTTAATTTCAATATTGTGATTTAAAAAATGATTTTTTTAAAATTAATTTCTTAAAAGTGAAATAAATAAATCATTTTATTTTCTCACAAAAATAAATACAAACCATTTTTGAGGGAAAATGATATTTTAAAATCATATAATGACATTACTAAAAATTATTTATTTATTTATAAAAATATTTTATTTTTTTAGGAAATTTACATATTTTTTTATAAATTTTTTTTATTATTATTCATTCCACTATTTTCAAATCTAGTTTATAATAATATTCTATATTATGGTTCACTTAGACTAGTAGTTGTGTTTATCATAGAGTATCAAAATAATTGAATTTATTTGATAAAAAATATATCATAAAATCTTAGGATATTACATTCTACCCCATTTAAATAATTTCTCCCTTAAAATTATGTCACTATGATACAAAAAAATGGGGCCACTTCTGCTTCATCACATCCTCACTCCCACATAACTTCCTAAAATTTATAGCTTTTATAAAAAAAAATTGACCAAATGAGTGGTCTTGTTTTATTGAAATTTCTCTCTATGATCCATAATTTCCTTAAGATGTTCATCATAAGACAAATCTTTATCAAATGGTATGAACTATTATTTTAGTATATGTGAATGGTCGGGTATATACTTCCTCTAGAGAGATATATGGAACACATCATGAACTTGAGTTAGATTCAGTGGAAGCACTAAGAGATAAGCTATCACCAAGATATGATCAAGAATATGAAAGTGACCAATATATATAGGGAACTAAATTACCTCCATTAAAAATCTCATTACCATATTCCAAGTACATATTCATAGGAATTCCATGTCCCTAAATTTTAATTCTAGATCTTTCTAATGATTTTTAGCATAATTTTTTTATTGCCTCTAAGACACCCTTTGTGTTGTTAAATTAATATAACCTTATATAAAATTTCCTTAGATAGATCATATACTAATAGATTTATTTCTCTAATTTCATCCCTACACTTTGAATATTTTTACTTCCTTCCATTGGTGGATTCACAAGGATCAATATGAATTCTCGAGTAAAGGATATTTTTTAAAGCAAATTCTACTATGAGAAGTTATTAATCACAAAAGCCATTGAAATCTATAGATAATTCTATAAAATTTTATTATAGAGTTTTAATGTCCATATTAGAATTATCAATGTTTTTAGGATGATGAGTAGTACCTAAACACAACTATTTATCTAGCACTAACTAAAGGTTTCTCGAGAGCTTTGAGGTAAACCTAAAATCCCAATCTGATATGATTGAGAGTGGTACTCCATTATATCTTACAAATTCCATAATGTATAACCAAATAATATATACCAAATATAAATATTGTATAATAGTGTTAAATTTCCCTAATTTTTTAAATCGATCAAATACAACCCAAATATTATTATTCCCTTTTGATTATTTGAGGAGTCTAATGATGAAATCCATAGAAAAGTTTTCTCATTTCCATTCTGGTATGGGTAATGATTGTAATATAACATTATAATTTTTTATATCTCAATTAATTTACTAACACACTAAAGATCATGAAATATAATCTATAATATACATTTTCATGTTTTTCTACCAAAAATACTCTTTCATATCTCTTAGATATTCATACCTCTAGGATGAATAAAGAATGATGAATTATGAGCTTCATCTAACATCTCCTTCAGCAAGAAACTTATTGATGAAACAAATAATATGTTCTTGAAATATATCATTTAATCATGATCATGTTTTTACTCATGAACTTTCTTCACCCTCTATTATAATTCCACATCATCCTTCTATTCCTTCTTAAACATCTCATGGTTAGATTGTTGAATACTTATCTTAGAAGGATAATAAATTTATTCTTTCCCTAAGATTTAAATATCTATCTTGTACATATATAAAAATATTGTATCTCTTTCAATATTTATCATGGAGAAACTATCATGGTATTTATGACTCAGAACATCAACCACATGTTTCCTCTTCTGAAGGTGTTAATTTATTCAGAACTCATAATCATTCATCAACTATAAAAATAATCTATAGGTCATATTCAACTCTTTATATGTAAATATATACTTCAAGATTTTATTATTATTATATATATCACACCTTTCACAATACAAATAATTCATCCATATATTCAATGAAAAAATAACTCATTCCATCTCCAAATTATGAGTCTGGAAATTTTTATCTTTATTTTTTAATTAGTGGGAGGTATATGCAATTACCATGGAATTATGAAAAAGTATGCATCCAAATACATTATTTTATATAACAATATAGATAATATAATCTTATCCACTATAGATTATTATAAGAAAATGTGCATTGACAAACCCTCCCTTAAACTATTTGAAATTCTCCACAAATTAATCTGTCAATGGATTCCTTCTGGGTTAACATGGTGAGTGGATTAGATAGTCATGAGAAATATCTCACAAAATTTAGTATTATCAATACAATCTAAGAAAACTATGGATATTGGTTTCTATGGTTAATTTAGTCCATTTCTCAAAAAAAATCTTTCTCGGATGGATCCACTAATATACTCTCCCTTGAGATTATATGACCCTAAAATAAAACTTTTTTAGAAAAAATTAATAGTTGGTAATTTTTTCATAAAACTTATTTTTTTTGGGTCTTAAGTACAATTATCAAGTGATCATCATTCTCTCCCTTGATTTTAAAATATATAAGAATATCATCTATAAAGACAACCAAAAACCAACCTCGGTAATCTCTAAGGACACAATTAATTAAATCCATGAAGATAATAGGAATCGAATCACTATAAATTCATAATGACCACACCTCATAAGAAAGGTTATCTTGGGTAGATCCTTCTTCTTGAGGAATTTTTGATTGTATAAAAATCAAATATAAATCTAGGAAAAATAATTGCCTCCTCATAATTGATAAAATAGATCATTGATATGGGGTAGAGGTTACATATTCTTAATATTAAATTTTTTATGTTCCTTATATTCAATGAAAAGATTAATTGACCCATATTTATTATTAACAAAAATAACAAGTGAACCCCATGGTGAAGCACTTAGATGAATAAATGCCTCATCTAGATTATCTTGGAGTTACTTTTTAAGTTCCTATAACTCAATTGGGGATATAATATAAGGATTCATTAAAATATGAGTTACACTAGGTATGAGTTCTATTGAAAACTCAAAATCGCAATTTGAGGGAATACAAGGAATATCTTCTGTAAAAACATAAACAAAATCCTATAAAATTGGAATATCATTAATATTGAGTATATCACTAACCATTTGAGATAAATATCCCTCATGAATAGGTAGTAACACCTATATTATGGAATTAATTTCCATTGGGTGTTCAGTTTCATCCTCAAACCATAAGAATATCCCTAGTTGATTTGAAGCATCAAATGTAACTTCCAAAAGAATAGAATAAATTTTATAGGCACGCAATCCATTTATTATATTCCCATGGATTATTAGTTTCATTAAAATGTGGGGGATTATATCATAATAAGTAATCCAATATAGTTGAGTCATGTTATAGAACAACATGTTTCTCCATAGAAAAAAATTATTCATTATATCATTAGTAAGCTACCCAAATATGGATATAATATTATTAGTTATACCACTGGATGTATTGGATTTCTTGTCAGATAAGTACCTACATTGACTATGGGTGTTGATTCCATTTCTTCTATTAGACACCACCACAAAAAAATGTCATAGAATGAGTTGTCTCTTAATCATCATGAATATTGATCCATAAAATAAAAATTCATATAATTGTAAAATTTCTCAAATTTGATAACGGATTATCATAATTCTCATGTAAACTATGTTAATTTAAAATCTAGTTACCAATGATTCTAATGACCTTTATTGGATATCAATAGTAACAACACCAACTATAGTAACCTAGAGGAGGAATCTACTTTGTTACATTGGTATAAGATACAATAGATCAAATCACCAAGGATCGATAAGTTTAGTAGTCTTGAATAACCATATACATACATGATTCCCATATTACATTGGTAATATAAAATAAACATATCATAAGAAATATTCTTTCATCATTGATATGATTTATAATATCATTCTTTATATCATTGGGAAAATAAGAATAATAAATGGTAAGATTAGATGCTTAGTAAGGGTTATGTACAACAGAATATATCATGAATGAATAAGGAATAATCAATATATAATAGTAATTAAGTGAAGAAACATGACATTTAATAAAAAAAAGAATTAAATGAATCCATGGATAATACTAATGCACTAATCTCATGGATAATAATAACCAAACTGTAAATGAAGGAGATGATTAATATTGGACATCATGATATTATACATCATTATATATTTACCATCAAGGCCATATGTTATAGAAGTTTAATATATGGGTAGGTATACAAAAAACACCTTCTAAGAAGTATGGAAAACCGGTTTATCTCATGAGAGATATCGATGAATCAAGGGGAAATATAATATGAGGCCCCACCCATCACGACTTATCCAATTCATTCTATATATATTTAATAATCAATTTAATTAAAAAATTATGCCTTATCTTAAAATATTTTAATTGATTAATGGATATTAAATATCAATATCCACCCAGTTAATCAAATTACTTTCATTGTAAAATATCATATATAGAAATGGTATATGGTTTAGGAAAGAAAAGAATCCATGGTACAATGATTATGGATATTTAATAGATATTTTATTTCCAATGAAAGACAATCCTGATAATGTTAATGATTCTAGAGAAAGTTAATGACCAAAAAATTAATTAGAGATAAAAAATGACTATCAATTCATCTGAAATGTAGGTTTTCTAAAAAAACTCATTCCCTTTTGAGAAATAAAAAAAAAATTGAAGAAAAAAACTAAAATAATATATCATGACCCAACCCAAGATGGGGCTCGAGCTGCAACTACCTCAAGACAGCCTCCATAGGCTAGGGTTGGAGACAATAACTAAAGGTATAATTAAACTCATGTAGGCCTTTTCAAATGTACATGTACGGACACACACAAACAACTTAATGAAAAAGTATATAGGGAAAGAGTAAAAGATACAACACAGCTATAATGAAAATCAAGAATGCATGAACCTCTAGATAGTATAGAAGTATGGTATTTTAAACTAAAAGGAAAAGGGGAAAAATATATTCCCAACTATAAATATTTCCTAACCTAACAAAACTAGAAAAGTAAGTAGCTGAAAGAGAGCCCTGATGTCACATACATAGCTTATTTTAAATTTAAATATATTTTAATTTCCATTAATGCTTTGTTTTGGGGGTTTCCAATGGTTTTCTAGAGAATAGGTGAGTTTTCGTGGATTGGGCCAAACCGTGAGCCCAATTCCAGATTTAAAAATAAATTTTGATTCTTTTATAACATATTCATTTTTTAATATTTTTCACCCATTCCAACTCCTAAATGTCCTCACCTGATATATTAACACTACAATTAAAATATGGAGCCTTTGTAAATCCATAACCATGGTTTAGTTGGGTTTTTATTTAAGGGATTGGGCCTACCTGGAAGCCCATATCCAGGTTTAGAAATTAATATTATTTATTTAATAACTTATTCAATTTTAAGTATTTTTCGGTGATTCCAAGCCTCATATGCGGCCCTTATACCCAGCCCCCCCCCCAGCCTCTTTACCCCCCTCTTTGGAGATCTTAGGATCGCGAGTTAGGGATGAACATCTTAGGGTTTCTAAAATCGGGCAGATTTGATGAGGTATGTTCATTAAATCATATCTCTCTCAATTCATAATATTTTCCCACCATTCAAATTCCTAAATGACCTAATAATTCTTGTGAGAACATCCCCTGAGTTTTGGCCGTTTTCAATTTCAGATACTTGTTTTTTATGGAGATTCATTCTAGATTTCTCAAGTAAGTTTGTCCATTTCTTTTCCCCTTTCAAATTGATTAGGGTTTAATTCTATTTTTTTTAGGGTTTCCTCCCTTTTTATTGAAGTGAACAATGAACAGTGGGTAGGAGTTCGAACCTAAGGTTTAACCTTGGGTTTTATTGGTCCAATTTTCTATTTTTAGGTTTGATCTACCCTTCTTGAGGTGCGGCTGTGGTGCGTTTGTGTTTTCGCACAAAGGATTCAATGGTTTCATTTGATTTGGTAGGTGATTCCAATGTTGATGAAATATTTGTGTATTAGCATGCTGTATTTATCATATTTTCATATTTATATAATTTTATTATTGCTGAAAAAAATGGTTCTAATGATGTTTCTATTGTAATTGAATTTAAAATGCCAATTTGGTGTGAAATTGCGGGTTTTCCAAAGAAGTGTTTTGTTTGTTTATTTGGGGATGCCCTATAAATACTTAGTTGTTTTTATTGATCTGTAATAAGGCATAAAATACTGTTTATAATGTTTATCCCCTTTGGTAATTGCTACAAAAAATGGGTTTTAATTGTGTTTGTAAAGAAAGTGAAGTTTTGGTTCCACTTTTGTGTGAAAATGAAGGTTTTAAAAAGATAACACTTCTTGTTTAACATGGGGCTGCCCAAAAATTGATTTGTTGTTTTAATTGATATTTATTGGGCTGCATTTACTGTTTTGGTAACTTACAATTGTGAACATCGTGTACAAGTGGGTTTCCTAAGGGGTTTTGTGTGCAAAACTACACGAGATTTTGAGAAATTGATTTATTCAAAGTCAAAGAGTTTGTTGTGTGTTTTAAGTGGTATAAAATGAGATAGCTACTGTATTTGGTGTATGTGACCATTAGTGGTGTTTTACATAAAAATGGATATGTGTTAAATCCTGAAATTGTTTGAGCACAAAGGGGGAAGCCCGGGTACCTAGGTGGGGCGGATTTGTACTAGTACGGCTAGTGGACCGGATGGGTTTTGTCCCTATTTCACTTAGAATTTGGATAACGACAACTCTAACTAAACTATGTGGATGATGATTGGGGACCACTAGGTTATGGGTATGTTCCCTACTAGTGGCTCGTGCACGAGAAAGGATTTTATTATGGTTGCATTACACTAAGGTACGAGCTACATGGGGCCTGAGACTATCTAGTGCCTAGGGGTGTTCCCGGTTTTGTTGCTCAGTGGATTTGTGGTATTTGCCCTTGTATTTGGGTGTCTTTGGAATTATAATGTAGTACCTAATATTCCTATTTAAATGTGTTAACATTCTGAAAGTTTTATCTTGAAAAATGTTTTCAATTTAAAGTTTTATTTCGTAGAATTTGTCACCGCTTTTAATTGCATATTAAAACTGCTTGCTTTTTCACCTTGTATTGCATGCACCTTGGAATCATAGGGTGGTATCCTATTTGTCTTAGACTCACACCCTACTTACACCCCTTGGGTGTAAGTAGACCTTTTTTTTACCCAGGTAAAGGAAAGGCTAAGGGTGATGGAGGTTCAGGGTGTTAGTCCTCATCCTTGGGGCGGAGTAGTGGAGACGACTTGGGGGTGATGACCCCTTGTCATGTGGAGTCCATGGGGCTGTTTTGTTTCTATTCCATTGTGTCTTTGGACCTTTTTTATTGACTCTAAACCTGTGTATTCAGTTCTGGTTTTTGTTTAAACATCGTTTGGTATAAATTTTTCAGATTCAGTTTATTGATTGTTTTTAATGGTTTATGCGTTCATATTCGGGTAAATCGTTCCCAAACCTAAATAAATGATACACGGCCACTTGTGCCATCCCGTGGGGATAGGGAACGCCCTTCGGGTCATGTCACAGGCTGGGTTTGGTGCCGGTTTTGGCGGCGACCAGATTCGGTTCGTGACAAAATGGTATCAGAGGAGGTTCATGTTAACTCTTTGGGTCATGTTATTTCAGGAAGAGTCAGGATATCATGGAGTTAGGATTGTAGGGACTTGGTATTATAGTTATGGGTAGTGTGCCTGATCACCATACCTCATGAAAGGATTCAAGTTTCCTAGGGAAATCAGGATTTATCTAAGTCCTTTGGTTTTCTTGTTTTAATGATGGTTAGGGGAAATGAAAAGGGAGTTGGGTTAATGGTCTCAGTAAGCTCGCAGGGCCTGGAAAGCCATGTGGAGCTGGGGATATTCCCTAGAACACTCTCTGTGACAGTGAAGTGATTGGAATATGGCCGCCAACCATATGTCCAAGTCACCCACTGAAACTAGTTTCCTCTCGCATTGTCTTGTGTTCTTTAGTTTTGAAATCTTGGAACTTT
This sequence comes from Viscum album, assembly GCA_963277665.1. Taxonomy (NCBI): domain Eukaryota; kingdom Viridiplantae; phylum Streptophyta; class Magnoliopsida; order Santalales; family Viscaceae; genus Viscum; species Viscum album. The sequence goes on along the minus strand of OY728158.1, from coordinate 1,853,233,161 downwards.
GGTTTTAAACTGACTTGGTTTTAAGAATTGTAAAGTTTTTGTGAAATGAGTTTCAAATAAATATGGAATTTTTTGATTTATGAAATGGTGGTACTGAATTTTCAGAATTGTTTTGAAAAGGAAAATAGTATGCTTACACCTCTTTTGAAAGCCGAAACCATATTGAAGTTGGTTTTCAAAAGTGTTTCCAATATAGTTTTCTAAATGATTAAAGGGTGTTTTAATGGGATGAGATGTTTTGAAATTGATGTGAATAACTTGAAAGTGAGTTCTTTTTTTTATGTTTTTGCCCTTATGAAAAGTTTTGTAAGATGTGAATTGGGATTTTGATCTCATTGTTAGCAGTTTTGAGAAAAAGGTTTGGTTGGTTGAGCATTTTGTTTTTGAAAAGTGGAAGGAATTTTTATTTTACCCTTTGGTATTTCCATGAGTGACCACATGCATGGGGTTATATGGGATGATGGATGGTTGATGGAATGACTGGATGAGTGTTGGGATGGTTATGAGGAGGGTGCCCGGTGTGACACAAAAACATGCATGTGTGAGGCCCATGGGGTACCATTGGTGGATACACTTACTGCAAAACCGTTTGTTTTCAAAGAAATAGTTTTAAACAAAAATATGATGTATTGATGAATAGTTTGGTATAGTTTGTATTATGGGTTTTTGATAATGTTGATGTTGTGGGATGTTTTGAGTCCAAGAACCCCTCCTGTTTGAACTGTGTTTTGGGTTTGTGTTTGGTCGGTGAGCTGTGTTGTAGGGACGATTAGTGGTCTCTTTTGAAATATGTTTTGGGATGACTTTGTGGTGGTTCCCTTCATGTGTTTGGATCTGGATTGTGGTATATCGTGACCAATAGACCATCTTGGTTGGGTCCTTTGGTTCAATCGTTGGATAAGGTATACCCCATTAATGGTTAGTGCACAACTAAAGTGAAACCCGGATTTTTTTTCCATTTGAAGACCCTCCAGTTGATCAATATAAGTAATATTTTTTCTTGAGAGTTTTAGATTGAGTCTACACCCTTTCCTTTCTTTGATTTTTAGATCATCTTGTAGCGGGAGAGTGCTCATGGAAGGTTGATAGGGACCTTAGTTTCTTATGTTTCCTGATACGTCGAAGGTGGATGTGTTCTAGGGTTGTAAGTGTGGATGAGTGTCTCGATGGTGTCTAAGAGGACCTTTGGGTTCTTCAAAGTTTCTTTGATGCATTAATTCATGTTAAACCACCGATATGGGAAATATGGTCACGATAAGATATTGTGGCCACTTTCTAGAATTGTGTGTTGTTTGGGGATGTTGTATAAGGTCCCTCTCCATGAATTGTTTATATCAGTCGCAATGGTCATGTTCGGTGATGCCTTATGATGTCATGTGCTCGATTGACCATAGAGGTGAATGTCGTGAAATCCTATGAGAGTCCCTGTTATGTTGTGAGAATGTCTCCCTTGGAAAAACTTCAAAATCTTCCATTTTAGACGAAGGTGAGTGTCGGTGTTCTCTACTTCTATTGTTTCTCACCTAAAGAAACAAGGTGTGATGTGTGTGTATCTTCTTAGCCCTTGTTTCAGTGAAATATCAGGATCGGGTAAAGTGAGTTTGGAATGTGTTATGTCTGGAAAACTTATCTGGGATTGCGTTGTAGTTGTTGGTTTCATTGAAAGAAGAATTATCGTTCATGGGGTTTCCAAAGCCTAACTGCGAGGCCGAAGTTGCTTCAATCATTTGAGTTCCAGCCATAGGTCTCGGAGAGAAGCTGGCTCGTAGTCAGGGGAAATCACAGGGCCATTTAAACCCTTGTACAAAGTAATTTCCTAAGTATGAAAGTTAGGAAGATTTTTAACCTATGGTGTCATAATCATTCTTCTTTTTTCCATGTTCGGTGGAAATAGGTGGAGGGTCGTGTGCCCATGTCATCACCCAATGTTATTCCCTCCCCCTTTTGGTTTCCACTGAGTCTTTAGAGAAAGGTTTGAAGTTTGTCTACACTATTTGTGAACACAGTTTTCACTTGGATAATAGTGACCATGCCCCAGAAAACCATGCGGAAAGAAGGATCCCAACTATTAGTGTATGGCTTCCCAAACCGTGCAAACTAACCATGTGGTCACCCCAACTCTTTAAATTTTGGGGTCTTTCTTTACCGGCCAGTGCTGGTTGGTTAAGATGGTTGGTTCTTATGGTGGGGAGACCCACTATGAGTCTTATATAATTTCTTTTGTAAATTTCTGATGGAAGTATATACTTTGTACCGGTGAGTCCATTTAGGCCTCCCCCTGTTAGTCTCTTGATTATGTCTCAAAAAAAATATTGGTTGTCTCTTATGGTGGGGAGCGTATTTGTGTCCCCCAGTACCAGTAACTTAGAATTTTCCATGATCTTCGCTTAGTGTAGATAGTCTCCTTCAGATCTATCTAGCTACCAACATCATTATTGAGTAAACATTGGGACTGGAGAGAACCCAATGGTTTTCTTAAAGTAAGGTAAGTGTAACCTTGTTCAAAGTTGTTGTTCGTTTGGGTGAATTGCTTGAGTTTTGTTCAGATTGTGTTTGAGGAGTTTTTATTTGGGATAAAGCCTGAATGTTCTTGATGATTTTAGTAAAGTGGTGTAAGTTTTATTTGTGAGAGTATTCCTTCCTTCATTGATCACTGGAGGTGTTTTGGCCTTTGGGGAAGAAACCTGGCAAAGGAGTACTTCTTGGTTTCTCAGTTGGGTTTGGTTGTTGATTTGGTCTTGTTGTGACTTTCTGGGGCGAAAAGTTTTTATGGTGTGGAGAATTGTCACATACATAGCTTATTTTAAATTTAAATATATTTTAATTTCCATTAATGCTTTGTTTTGGGGGTTTCCAATGGTTTTATAGAGAATATGTGAGTTTTCGTGGATTGGGCCAAACCGTGAGCCCAATTCCAGATTTAAAAATAAATTTTTATTCTTTTATAACATATTCGTTTTTTAATATTTTTCACTCATTCCAACTCCTAAATGTCCTCCCCTGATATATTAACACTAAAATTAAAATATGGAGCCTTTGGAAATCCATAACCATGGTTTAGTTGGGTTTTTATTTAAGGGATTGGGCCTACCTGGAAGCCCATATCCAGGTTTAAAAATTAATATTATTTATTTAATAACTTATTCAATTTTAAGTATTTTTTGGTGATTCCAAGACTAATATGCGTCCCTTACACCCAGCCGCCCCCCAACCTCTTTACCCCCCTCTTTGGAGCTCTTAGGATCGCGAGTTAGGGATGAACATCTTAGGGTTTCTAAAATCAGGCAGATTTGATGAGGTATGTTCATTAAATCATAACTCTCTCAATTCATACTCTTTTCCCTCCATTAAAATTCCTAAATGACCTAATAATTCTTGTGATAACATCCCCTGAGTTTTGGACGTTTTCAATTTCAGATACTTGTGTTTTGTGGAGATTCATTCTAGATTGCTCAAGTAAGTTTGTCCATTTCTTTTCCCCTTTCAATTTGATTAGGGTTTAATTCAATTTTTTTTAGGATTTCCTCCATTTTTATTGAAGTGAACAATGAACAGTGGGTAGGAGTTCGAACCTAAGGTTTAACCTTGGGTTTTATTGGTCCAATTTTCTTTTTTTAGGTTTGATCTACCCTTCTTGAGGTGCGGCGGTGGTGCGTTAGTGTTTTCGCACAAAGGATTCAATGGTTTCATTTGATTTGGTAGGTGATTCCAATGTTGATGCAATATTTGTGTATTAGAATGCTTTATTTATCATATTTTTAGATTTATATAATTTTATTATTGCTGAAAAAATTGGTTCTAATGATGTTTCTATTGCAATTGAATTTAAAATGCCAATTTGGTGTGAAATTGGGGGTTTTCCAAAGAAGTGTTTTGTTTGTTTATTTGGGGATGCCCTATAAATACTTAGTTGCTTTTATTGATCTGTAATAAGGCATACAATACTGTTTATAATGTTTATCCCCTTTGGTAATTGCTTCAAAAAATGGGTTTTAATTGTGTTTGTAAAGAAAGTGAAGTTTTGGTTCCACTTTTGTGTGAAAATGAAGGTTTTACAAAGATAACACTTCTTGTTTAACATGGGGATGCCCAAAAATTGATTTGTTGTTTTAATTGATATTTATTGGGCTGAATTTACTGTTTTGGTAACTTACAATTGTGAACATCGTGTACAAGTGGGTTTCTTAAGGGGTTTTGTGTGCAAAACTACACGAAATTTTGAGAAATTGATTTATTCAAATTCAAAGAGTTTGTTGTGTGTTTTAAGTGGTATAAAATGAGATAGCTACTATATTTGGTGTATGTGATTAGTAGTGGTGTTTTACATTAAAATGGATATGTGTTAAATCCTGAAATTGTTTGATCACAAAGGGGGAAGCCCGGGTACCTAGGTGGGGCAGATTTGTACTAGTACGGCTAATGGATCGGATGGGTTTTGTCCCTGTTTCACTTAGAATTTGGATAATGACAACTCTAACTAAACTATGTGGATGATGATTTGGGACCACTAGATTATGGGTAAGTTCCCTACTAGTGGATCGTTCACGAGAAAGGATTTTATTATGGTTACATTACACTAAGGTACGAGGTACATGGGGCCTGAGACTATCTAGTGCCTAGGGGTGTTCCCGGTTTTGTTGCTCAGTGGATTTGTGGTATTTGACCTTGTATTTGGGTGTCTTTGGAATTATAATGCAGTACCTAATATTCCTATTTAAATTTGTTAACATTCTGAAAGTTTTATCTTGAAAAATGTTTTCAATTTAAAGTTTCATTTCGTGGAATTTGTCACCGCTTTTAATTGCATATTAAAACTGCTTGCTTTTTCACCTTGTATTGCATGCACCTTGGAATCATAGGGTGGTATCCTATTGGGCTTAGGCTCACAACCTACTTACACCCCTTGGGTGTAAGTAGACCTTTTTTTTACCCAGGTAAAGGAAAGGCTAAGGGTCATGGAGGTTCAGGGTGTTAGTCCTCATCCTTGGGGCGGAGTATTGAAGACGACTTGGGGGTGATGACCCCTTGTCATGTGGAGTCCATGGGGCTGTTTTTTTTTTTATTCCATTGTGTCTTTGGACCTTTTGTATTGACTCTAAACCTATGTATTCAGTTCTGGTTTTTTTTTAAACATTGTTTGGTATAAATTTTTCAGATTCAGTTTATTGATTGTTTTTAATGGTTTATGCCTTCATATTCGGGTAAATCGTACCCAAACCTAAATAAATGATATCAGGGAACTTGTGCCAGCCCATGGGGATAGGGAACGCCCTTCGGGTCATGTCACAGGCTGGGTTTGGTGCCGGTTTTGGTGGCGACTAGATTCGGTATGTGACACCTGATCCTGAATCCCAAGCTCTAACCACCATATGTGGTACAAACACCCAGTATCCCTAAGCTTCTCTATAGTCACGGTCATCCTATCCGTAGTCAATATAAGACATCACATGTGTTTTAAAATCCCATGCAAGGGTGATTATATACATACCCTGTAGAACTCCCCAAAATCTAAGGGTAGAGGAGCAAGATATATAAAAGGAAGAGGAATACAGTAGATACATAAGGTATAGTTAAAGGGAATAGCTCAACCTAAAAAATAGTGAAAGTAAGCTCGTCCAATCAGAAGGGGATAATGTAGAGACCCAAATCTTGATGTACATGGACATTACATTACATTATCAGAATACTTAATACATAACAAAAAAGACACACAAGGATCGTAATAGTTTAGTGTCTTTGGAAACTCGGAATATAAACAACTAATCATGTTGAAAGATCTTCAACATCTCCCATAACGATCTTCCCCTTTTTGTTTCCTTACCTAAAACCTTTATTTATTTCCTGGGGAAAATAAAACATAAAAAGGGTGAGCTCAAATGCTCAGTAAGGGCAAACATAGAGAACATAAAACAATCCATAAACATTTGAAAGCAAAAACTTGAACATGAAATCTAAACATTAAAACCATGAGCAAAGACATAAATCTTGGAAGTACGTAAGGCATATATCATAAAGGATCATCAATCATGATAAAATATCATGGGAATAAAACATGTAATTGTGGCATCCATTATGAACATGTAATGATTTCCATAGTAGCCAAGGCATTGCTGCCAAGACCATCTTAGTGGACAAAGTCCCTTTCTGAATCGAGTTCACTCCTCGTTTCAGTCCTGTTTTACTGAACCGGTTTAACCTGCCATTACAGTCATGTCTATCTCATTAGATATAAATCTTTACCCAATTCATTGGAGGTAGATATAGGTCTCACCCATCTGATAATGAAATCATTCTTACTTGTGCCACAAAATAAACATACATCATTCATAATAACCCAATGAATAAAATGGGTTTCATAAACATCATCCCATCATCACATAAGCCATATAGAAAAAATGGATATCATTTCATAATAGGAAAATTGAAACCATGTAAATCATAGAGACCTTACACTTGAAACATACACATATGAAATAATTTCATCTTAGATGGAAAATGATTTTGATAAAACACTTGAAATGAATTCTTGAGGAAAATATCTTTTCTTCTTCAAAATCAATTTCTTTTCCACAAACGTCATGAAATTTTAAAAGAAAGATATTTTGTTGAAAATAGTCAAGAAATCATTTATATTAAGCTTTATGAAAATATGGATTTATAAAACCTTAAAAATTCGTTCGTGCCGTATAAGTAAAAAACATTCTTTTCGTACTTTTTCCGGAAAATTCAAAAAGTACCTCGTATTGTAAACAAAAGAAAGATTCCTTACATACCATGTAGTAAAAGTCAAAAATGGGTAAAAAGGACTTTAAACAGACATGAAAAAACTTTTATAAAACATGGACATGGATGATAGAAATAACCCCAGTAAATACTTACGAATATGCAATCTCGGATAAAAATGAGATTTTCAAAATTATCCCTTACCTTATGTCTGATGTGCTTCGTATGTATCTGAACCTCCTGTATAATGATTTAAATAATGTCATTGACTTATTACAGAATCTTATTCATTGTTATGATATCATATACGTTTCACTTATGACTTTATATTACCCGTTCTTTTGTAAATTCCATGTTAAAGAGTGTTTTGGGTAAAATCGTTTCATCTGTCGTCCGTGTTTTGACTTATAATTATTCATATGATTACTTAGATCACGATTACATAATTCCATAATATAAAAAAATGATTTATATATAATATATATTCAGAATATACATATATATAATAGATCGATAAATGGAAAGAAATACACCGTTCATGGAGACGGTAGGCCGTACTTACGCATGAACGCTGTTTTCGTTTCCTTATTGAGTTGAATGGAATTAAGTTGATGACGTACATATATACATAAATCCAGTAGCTTTATAATGTCATATATTTCATTATTATTGCTTATATATACTTTATAATCATTCTTAAATGGTTAACATGGAGAATGAATCTCATCGCGTCGTGGAGACGGTAGTCCGTACGTACGCACGAGCGATGATATCGTTTCCCTAATTATTGAATTGAATTAGAGTGGATGATAAAATATATCAGAATCAGTATTATGTTATAATAACTATGTATAGTTATTCTTTACACCATTATACCCATCCATGTAAGGTGTTGGTGGAAAAACAGATTACACCACGGCGTGGAGATGGTATTCCGTACGTACGCACGCGCGGTGATTTTGTTTTCCGTAGGATGGATAGAAGGTGAAATGGGGTTGTTTCATTTTTATAATAACAAATAAGTATATTAGTGATACTTATGTTATTACTTTATAATTAAACAACTAAATAATAAGAAGTTGAAGAAGAAAGAAGCTTGAAAGAATCGGGAGAAGAAATTACCTCTTATTCGATACGCCTCTTTTAAACCTCCTCTTAGGGCACTAAGATTGGTCTTTAAAGTAGACCAAAACCTCTAAGATGTTTCTAGGGAAGTGGAGAAGATAATTTAAAAGGGTTTTTCCTATCTTTAAGGCTAAAATTGGTTTGAGGAGGAGAGGGAGGAGGTTCCCTTTTATAAGGGAGGAGAGGGGCACCTTTGGAATTCTTAAAAATATTAATTTATAATAAATCTAACCCAACTTAAAAACCCCTAAAAATGGCTCATATTCGAATATTAGAGGCTATAGGGTTGTAATCTCATCAACCAATCAAATTTAGACATGTTTGGATCTTATTTTAAACCTTATAAGTTTGATTTATCCTTATTTAATCTATTTAAGTTTATTTGGGGTAATAAAATTCTAAATATTAAAATATAACAAATAATTACTTATTTGTTGTCCATTTTCCATAATTATTTACATTATAACATTATAGACCATATAAATTTAAATTTATAATTTTTAAATATTTTTGTGATTTTTAAACAATTTTATAATATGTTATTTTTATAAAATAACAATAGTGTCAATTTTGACTTTATTCATTTATTTGAATTTAAATAAACTATATACAGAAGATATGTTCCAACTAAAAGCTTTAATAGATTCATAAAAGGTCATATGTATCTATAAAATTAGTGTATCACATTAAATAGTTCATATAATATTTATTTTATTATTTTTAAAACCATTTATTTGGTTTATCTCTTAATAAAATAATTACTACAACATTTTTGTATAATTATTTAATATACTTATTTGTTGCATAAAAATTTAAAATAAAATTCTATGATGAATATAAATCTATTAACCTTCACAATAATACTTTTAATCGAATTTATCATCTTAAAATCACAATATTTAAATTTTTATATTTATTAAATTATGAAGGTGACAACTTTGGCATCATTTAAAATAAAATAATATAAGTGTCATAATCACTTTTCTAAGGATCCAAACGGTTATATATGAGGTAATTGGATGATTATGGTGTATATATACACTACCAATAAGTTTTGGTCAGGTTTGTCGGCCTTTTAAAGGGTATTATTATTTCAATAAAAACAATATTACTTATTTTCAACTTAATAAATAATTTCTGTATCATTAATGTATCACCATTAATGACAATTATTTAATCCCTAAAAATTATAAATAATTTATCATGATCTAGATAATTTTATTAGATTTCTGGAGACTATTCATGTTCGAAGTTTTATGATGTTTATCACTAAATTAAAATTATTATACTTATAAGATTTAAGAGAGTGACATGTTGTCACTTTCTTTGGTTTTAATAATAATTAAATTATTTTTATGGTCAAAAGTCCATAAAATGAATCTAATCCGACCCTTAGTTGATATGGGTTTACTTTTAGCCATCCAATAGAATTTTGTCATGTGTTAGGGTAATTGTATAATATTATATTTACCCTTAATTACCCGATTTACCTTTAACTATGGTAAATAAAATTTACCGTAGTTACTATTCATAATTCCCAAAAATAAAAAGTTGCCCATTAACATAATTTGGACCCACTTATTCCAAATATGGAATCCATTTTTTCAAATTCAATACAAAGATGTTGCATAAATTATATTAAAATTAATCCCATTGTCGAATGAAAACAGGTTTTTGTTTAAAACATTGCAAAAGATTGAATTGATTTAACCTACGAATTTAATGTAAAATCAATGCTAATGACATAAATTATATTAAATGGTAAAAATATATTCTATTTATACTTTAAACCCATTCAATATTATAATTTAACCATATAAATTATTATGATGAAAAAAGTTGTTTTTCATTAAAATATAGTGTGTTTTTACTATTCATCAAAATATGAAAGTTACCAGAATAATATGAAAATTTTATCCAAAGTAAATTTTTTATTTCTTGATTCCAAAGAAGAATTTTATTTTGTCAAATTGAACTTATAAAAATGTCAAAAAATAGATTTAAAGTGGGTGCGCCATCAAAAGGCGGCAAAACTGCATTTTTTGAAAAATACTTATTTTACCTGAAATATTTATTTTGTTCTTATACCATGTTCTAGAAAATGTGTAAGATGAATAATAATGTTATAAAATTCAAAATTTACTTAATACTATTCATAACTGCTAGTTCATAATAATATTATAATAACATATCGTTGTTTAGTAAAACCCGGTATTGCGTACAACACACGCTATCGAGGAAGGTCGCGATTGCGTGTAATGCAAGCCAAGTCAGGGTTGCGTGTTGTGAAAGAATCCTTCTTTGTTTCGTATAAAATAATCCAACCATATTTCATTTATACATTGAATATATATATATATACTCAATGTTTCGTAGAATAACTATTATCAAAATTGTGTGTAACACGATCCAAGAATAGTGTTGCGTATACTACAAGCTAATACGGTGTTGCTTATAGCGCAAGGTAATCTTGGTGTAGCATACAACACAAGACATTAATGAAATTAAAAGAATATTTTTCATAAAATCTCGGGGTGTTACATTCTACCCCCCTTAAAATGAATTTCGCCCTCGAAATTCATCGGGGTTATAAATGGTTTACTACTCAAAAGTTTGTTTAATAGAAACCCACATCATAAAAATGAATACCAAAACATGGCTTTAAAAACTAAAGTATGAAATGTAACGGTTACCCAAATTAACTCATCACTGGATTTCCACGTAGGAGAACATAGGTGAAAATATGGATATGGAAGAAAAAACTAACCATCAAGTTCTGATAGAGAGTGGTAGAGAACATGGCTATGAAAAAGCCAACAATCACAAAGCTATTGATTTGTGATGATCTAAGGTACCATCCGATACATCGGATATAAGGGAACTAGGACAACATTTTTGGTTTTCAAGATCATTTCCCTAAAGTTGATGAATTAAAAGAAATACTTTCATGATTTTGGTACAATCTCAGTGTTGTTCGTGAATTGAATAATTTCCAATTCATCCCTTAAAGAAATGAAGTTGAATTTGTTATTCGTGATGTGTTAGAAGATCATGTGATAGAATGATGGGTCATTCCATCTCTTTCAAACAAAAGGTTATAAAAAGTTATAAGTCCATCTTATGGTTAGATTAATCGTATATAGTTCCAAAAATGAACTAATACTTCATATATCATACCGCTTAATAAAATAAAACTAGTTTCTACTAACTAGTGACTTCATGTAGGCCAGTGGTAGGCGATAAAGGCCAGTCGCACTTCGGTTGTGGGTTCGATTCCCATAGCCTTGTCCGACACAATGGGTCGTCGCCCATCCTTCAGGTTGTCCTTTTTCTAAAACTACTTTACTATAACATCCCATTAATAATATAGAAAAAAGTTATATCTTTAAACAATACTATCTTATGTCCAACATAATCCATTCCAATCCTTAGGCTTATCTAAAATACTTCGGTCCAAGCTCATAGTATAAAAAACGATTACTTGAAATGTCATCAACCAAGCATGTGAATACCATCATTTATCCCCCATATATCATGTTGGTCACATTCCAATCCTGTGAATACCTTAATCATGTATTCTCTTGAAAAATGAATACCCATTAAACCTTAGTGAAAACATGAATGCTGTCAAAAGTTAACTCTTTCCTCATACCAAAATCCTCAAAATCCTATATACTCAAACCATGATATCACTTAGTCCTTATATCAATCATAAGCTCATGAATACAATCAAACATCTCATTATCTTATTATTCCTTCACTATCCGCATATCATCTACTTTACAAAAATATCTGAATAACATTCCATGGTTACTGGTACCATTAAACATATACTTTCAAATACTTTTAGGAAAACAAAAGTGTAAAAATCCTTAGATGATTCTTTATTCCATAGTACCATTAACTATACAACATAACTCTCGATAAACATACAATCATTCCACTACCTTCTAAAACAACCGACTGAGCTTCAACACTTCTTTCAGCTCATATATCATTTGTAGTCTCCTCGTCATCATCCACATAAATACTACCCATATGACCATGCTGATTCTCTTCATGAGATTTTCCATTAGGGCATTAGTTTGCATAATGCCCGTACATTCAATATTTAAAACATCTAATCATTGTTGATGTCGTAGCAATACCATTATCCTTGTCCATGGTGTTAACTGAAACTTTTCTTTTGCACTTACTGGCTTTGTTTCCTTCTTTTCCACACCCAAAGCATCTTCCATTTCCTTTGAAACCATCTCCCTGATTCCTCTTCCCACATGATTTACATGAGGGAAATTTAACTTTCTTTCCTCTATGATCATCATGAAACTCCATCTTTCTCTTATTATCTGAGTCGGGAAACTTACCAAAGTTGAGATTATTGATCATATTATGAGATTGATGATTAGGCATAATAATGATTTTTGGACTTCCAGATCCCGTTTCATTTGGTTTCCATGATGAAAATAATTCCATTGTCTGTCATATCCTCCATTATGATGAATATTCCTGTTTCCACCCATTTTCTAAAACCCAAAAATAATAGTGTGAGAGCAAAAATCATGATAGGAAAAACAACATAGTAACAGGGGGAGCACCCTCAATATCTAACATCTTAGGTTAAATTCTAAGATCATTACCATAGTTCTAGGACTATATCCTATATGTATTCTTATCCTTAGGTACATCCCTAGACACACCTTAGAAATATCTCTAGGGATCTCACTAACGTTTTCGCATACTAGTTTAAAAAGGTTGACTAAACCTTTCCTCTGATACTAACTATAGAGACCCAAAGCTTGACATACATGGACATTAAATTAATTTAGCGTAATACTTAATACATAACAAAAAATACACACAAGGATCGTAATAGTTTAGTGTCTTTGGAAACTCGGAATATAAACAACTAATCATGTTGAAAGATCTTTAACATCTCCCATAACGATCTTCCCCTTTTTGTTTCCTTACCTAAAACCTTTCTTTATTTCCTAGGGAAAATAAAACATAAAAAGGGTGAGCTCAAATGCTCAGTAAGGGAAAACATAGAGAACATAAAACAATCCATAAACATTTGAAAGCAAAAACTTGAACATGAAATCTAAACATTAAAACCTTGAGCAAAGACATAAATCTTAGAAGTACGTAAGGCATATATCATAAAGTATAATAAATCATGATAAAATAGCATGGGAATAAAACATGTAATTTTGGAATCCATTAAGAACATGTAATGATTTCCATAGTAGCCAAGGTATTGCTGCCAAGACCATCTTAGTGGACAAAGTCCCTTTCTGAATCGAGTTCACTCCTCATTTCAGTCCTATTTTACTGAACCGGTTTAACCTGCCATTCCATCCATGTCTATCTCATGAGATATAAATATTTACCCAATTCATTGGAGGTAGATATAGGTCCCACCCATCTCATAATGAAATCATTCTTACTTGTGCCACAAAATAAACATACATCATTCATAATAACCCAATGAATAAAATGGGTTTCATAAACATCATCCCATCATCACATAAGCCATATAGAAGAAATGGATATCATTTCATAATAGGAAAAGTGAAACCATGTAAATCATAGAGACATTACACTTGAAACATACACATATGAAATAATTTCATCTTAGATGGAAAATGATTTTGATAAAACACTTGAAATGAATTCTTGAGGAAAATATCCTTTCTTCTTCAAAATCAATTTCTGTTCACAAAACGTCATGAAATTTTAAAAGAAAGATATTTTGTTGAAAATAGTAATGAAATCTTTTAGATGAATCTTCATTAAAATAAGGCTTTATAAAACTGTAAAAATTCGTTCGTTCCATATAATTAAAAAAACATTTTTTTCATACTTTTGCCGGAAAAGTCAAAAAGTACCTTGTAACGTAAACAAAAGAAAGATTCATTACATACCATGTAGTAAAAGTAAAAAATTGGTAAAAAGGACTTTAAATAGACATGAAAAAACTTTTATAAAACATGTACATGGATGACAAAAATAACCCCAGTAAATACTTACGAATATGCAATCTCGGATAAAAATGAGATTCGCAAAATTATCCCTTACCTTATGTCCGATGTGCTTCGTATGTATATAAAACTCCTGTATAATGATTTAAATAATGTCATTTAATTATTATAGAATCATATTCATTGTTATGATATCATATATGGTTCACTTATGACTTTATATTACCCATTCTTTTGTAAATTCCATGTTAAAGAGTGTTTTGGGTAAAATAGTTTCATCTGTCCTCCGTGTTTTGACTTGTAATTATTCATATGATTACTTAGATCACGATTACATAATTCCAGAATATAAAAAATGATTTATATATAATATATATTCAGAATATACATATATATAATAGATCAATAAATGGAAAGAAATACATCGTTCATGGAGACGGTAGGTCGTACGTACGCATGAACACTGTTTTCGTTTCCTTATTGAGTTGAATGGAATTAAGTAGAGGAAGTACATATATACAAAAATCCAGTAGCTTTATAATGTCATATATGTCATTATTATTTCTTATATATACTTTATAATCATTCTTAAATGGTTAACATGGAGAATGAATCTCATCGCGTCGTGGAGATGGTAGTCCGTACATACGCACGAGCGATGATATCATTTCCATAATTATTGAATTGAATTGGAGTGGATGATACAATATATCAGAATCAGTATGATGTTATAATAACTATGTATAGTTATTATTTACACCATTATACCCATCCATGTAAGGTGTTGGTTGAAAAACAGATTACACCATGGCGTGGAGACGGTATTCCGTACGTACGCACGCGCGGTGATTTTGTTTTCCGTAGGATGGATAGAAGGTGAAATGGGGTTGTTTCATTTTTATAATAACAAATCAGTATATTAGTGATACTGATGTTATTACTTTATAATGAAACAACTAAATAAGAAGAAGTTGAAGAAGAAATAAGCTTGAAATAATCAGGAGAAGAAATTACCTCTTATTCGATACGCCTCTTTGAAACCTCCTCTTAGGGAACTAAGATTGGTCTTTAAAGTAGAACAGAAACTCTAGGATGTTTATAGGGAAGTGGAGAAGATAATTGTTCAGGGGTTGGCCGAGCTTGAAGGCTCAAATTGGTGTGAGGAGGAGAGGTAGGAGGTTCCCTTTTATAAGGGAGGAGAGGGGAACCTTTGGAATTCATAAAAATATTAATTTATAATAAATATAACCCCACTTAAAAACCTCCAAAAATGGCTCATATTCTAATATTAGATGATACAGGGTTGTAATATCATCAAAAAATCAAATTTAGACATGTTTCGATCTTATTTTAAACCTTATCATTTTGATTTATCCTTATTTAATCTATTTAAGTTTATTTGTGGTAATAAAATTCTAAATTTTAAATTATAACAAATAATTACTTATTTGTTGTCAATTTTCCATAATTGTTTACTTTATAACATTATAGACCATATAAATTTAAATTTATAATTTTTAAATATTTTTGTGATTTTTAAACAATTTTATAATATGTTATTTTTATAAAATAACAATAGTGTCAATTTTGACACTATTCATTTATTTGAATTTAAATAAAATATATACAGAATATATGTTCAAACTAAAAGCTTTAATAGATTCACCAAAGGTCATATGTATATATAAAATTAGTGGATCACATTAAATAGTTGATATAATATTTATTTTATTATTTTTAAAACCATTTATTTGGTTTATCTCTTAATAAAATAATTACTACAACATTTTTGTATAATTATTTAATATACTGATTTGTTGCATAAAAATTTAAAATAGAATTCTATGATGAAGATAAATATATTACCTTTCATAATAATACTTTTAATCTAATTTATCATCTTAAAATAACAATATTTATATTTATTAAATTATGAAGGTGACAACTTTGGAATCATTTAAAATAAAATAATATAAGTGTCATAATCACTTTTATAAGGATCAAAACGGTTATATATGAGGTCATTGGATGATTAAGGTGTATATATACACTACCAATAAGTTTTGGTCAGGTTTGTGGGCCTTTTAATGGGTATTAGTATTTCAATAAAAACTATATTACTTATTCTCTACTTAATAAATAATTTCTGTATCATTAATGTATCATCGTTAATGACAATTATTTAATCCCTAAAAATTATAAATAAATTATCATGATGTAGATAATTTTATTATATTTCTGGAGACTATTCATGTTTTAAGTTTTATGATGTTTATCACTAAATTAAAATTATTATACTTATAAGATTTAAGAGAGTGACATGTTGTCACTTTCTTTGGTTTTAATAAAAATTAAATTATTTTCATGGTCAAAAGTCCATAAAATGAATCTAATCCGACCATTAGTTGATATGGGTTTACTTTTAGCCATCCAATAGAATTTTGGCATGTGTTAGGGTAATTTTATAATATTATATTTACCCTTAATTACCCGATTTACCTTTAACTATGGTAAATAAAATTTACCGTAGTTACTATTCATAATTCCCAAAAATAAAAAATATCCTATTAACATAATTTGGACCCACTGATTCCAAATATGGAATCCATTTTTTCAAATTCAATACATAGAAGTTGCAGAAATTACATTAAAATTAATCCCGTTGTCGAATGAAAACAGGTTTTTGTTTAAAACATTGCAAAAGATTGAATTGATTTAACCTACAAATTTAATGTAAAATCAATGCTAATGACATACATTATGTTAAATGGTAAAAATATATTCTATTTATACTTTAAAACCATTCAATATTATAATTTAACCATATAAATTATTACGATGAAAAAAGTTGTTTTTCATTAAAATATAACGTGTTTTTACTATTCATCAAAATATGAAAGTTACCAGAATAATACGAAAATTTTATCCAAAGTAAATTTTTTATTTCTTGATTCCAAATAAGAATTTTATTTTGTAAAATTGAACTTATAAACATGTCAAAAAATATATTTAGAGTGGTTGCACCATCAAAAGGCGGCAAAACTGCATTTTTTGAAAAATTCTTATTTTTCCTGAAAATTTTATTTTGTTCTTATACCATGTTCTAGAAAATGTGTTAGATAAATAATAATGTTATAAAATTCAAAATTTACTTATTACTATTCATAACGTCTAGTTCATAATAATATTATAATAATATATCATTGTTTAGTAAAACTCGATATTGTGTACAACACACGCTATCGAGGAAGGTCGCGATTGCGTGTAATGCAAGCCAAGTCAGGGTTGCATGTTGTTAAAGAATCCTTCGTTGTTTCGTATAACAGAATCCAACCATATTTCATTTATACATTGAATATATATATATATATACTCAATGTTGCGTAGAATAACTATTATCAAAATTGTGTGTTACACGATCCAAGAATAGTGTTGCGTATACTGCAAGCTAATACGGTGTTGCATATAGCGCAAGGTAATCTTGGTGTAGCATACAACACAAGACATTAATGAAATTAAAAGAATATTTTTCATAAAATCTCGGGGTGTTACAGATAAACATGGTGAGTAGACCAACTACCCATTGAGTATTTTCTACTTATAGCAGGAGAGTAGACTCATCCAACCATGAGAAGATAAACATGGAAATCACATGGCATACCATGTGCGCCTTCGTATCTCTTGGAAGGAGAGTAACCAAGTCCAAGAAGTGGATAAAGAAGAAATATATATATATGATCAGTCAAAATAATCCCAAATGAGATATTAATGGGATTTCCATATCACAACTCAGTCTACGAAGAAGAGTCGACATTAGTCCTAAAATTAGTAAACGATGCCTAACATCTCACACATATTCCCTAAAGACATAATTCTAAGTAACTCATTCACCACAACTTAATACTATCAGCTTTTAATGGCACTAACTCACCCACACGGTTTTGGTCGCATCTCAAAAATGTGTCTCAGTGGAGAAAGTGTCCCTCTTCCCCGTGATTCCAAAGCTACATCAAGACATGTATCATCATGGTGCCGCATAGTCGTGGGGCCAAATTTTATAGGTATAGGACCCATTCCTTGGTACAACCAAATGGTTTAACTCTGGTGGTCATGGACCCATGCCCATCTTGGATGGAGGCTTCCACTCTAGGTCATCGAGGACCCATCCCCTGCCATGTATGAGGGTTCCACTTAGAATGTTGAGAACTCATGCCTGGTCCAGCTAGAGGGTTCTACTCTAGGTCATTGAGGACCCCTTTCCTCCCCCATAGGAGGGATACACTTGGATGGTTGAGGACCCATGCCCAGCCCGGCTGAAGGGTTCCACTCAAGGTCATTGGGTACCCATGCCCAACCCCGCAGGAGGGTTTTACTAAGAAATAAACCTTCGGTGATCTCACCTGATCACGATCATCATTGAGTGTTACCTCATAAGGTTCCATGCCCATCAAATTCCACATCATATCTTTAATCTACAACTGAGGGAACCATCTCTATCTACAAAAAAACACACTCATGATAGGCTATTTTCTATCCAACATCTGAGTTCAAATGAAGGAGATACGAATGATCTAAGATTTATAAGAAGATCTCAAGGGGTGAACATCATGTGAGGGGACCCATATGACATTTGAACCCGATTCACAACCTGTCTGTGTCAATGGTCGGCACAAGACTCCCTACCCATGTAGAAGTATACACTGTGTAGGTGGAGTACACAATATGTTAGGGCTAACTGGGTCCACGGTCTGTGATATACTCATTGTGTCCTTATACCACAGTACAGAGGAATATACCAGACCCCATGTACTCCTACATAGGTTCCCATCCATGTGACCCATCACATGGGTTGTCCAATCGGGAAGCGGGTACATAGTGTGTGGGAGGAACTATACGATGTGTTGTCCTTAATTTTTTCCAAACACTAGCCATCAACACGGGTGGGGCTACACACTGTGTGTTCTAAATTTAACACGGTATGTAGTTAGGGTTTTTATAGAAATCCTGAATCCGGCATCGACACTTGAATCTAACAAACTACTTATAATTTTTCCTTGAATATGTAAGAAATCATCGAATCTAGCTGTAGATTGTGGATCTCAACCGTCACTCACAGAAAAACATCCTTAGTTCACTAATAGGTTTTAATCATTCATTTTTCAATTCTCCAAAACTCTTTTCATCAAGTTCTTGACCTTTATTGACGAAATCAAACAACATCACCTCTCAAAAAAATTTAAATCTATGCTTTGTTCATCGATGCATTCTCGTTTTGGCGATCCTCTGTGAATCCAAGGGTCTGAAAGATCTTGGTACCTCCTGGAAAAGTCATGTTAAGACCCCGGGGATCCAACTACTGGTGAATACAAATAAATTTGCTGAAAAAGGAACAAAAATAAAGTTTAATTAACCAAGGTCGGGTGTTCTTGGTCAATCAATCCTGAACAGGGATATTGGGGTTATAAATCAAATGACATAATTTATAATTTAGTATTTGGGCACATACAAAGGTTTTAATAGGTCATAGACTGAAGAAAAAAGGATCATATACTCAAATAAATTTAATTATATGTGTATAAAACCATATATAAAGAGTCATACCTCTATTTTAGATTGATCAATGATAAATAACACATTCTCTAATAATTAAGAAGGTTTTGTGGCATTTGCGGCATCCTAATCTGATCTGATCCATAATTATGTTGTCGTTTGTTGCGATTTTCCAATAGAAGGGGGAAGAGAGATCTCACTAGTAATTTTAGAATTATGATGCTAACCCTGGAGAGGTTTCCATAATGATATATTTATAATATACCATTTAGTATAACAGTAATTAATTAATCAATTATTTAATTAATTAATCCCCTTAAATGCCACACCAACGAGTGAGGGTTACGAACATCCCATGTTGACTCATTTTATGTCACACCTAGTGTAAAAACCGCTTTCTGGATTCAACGGTAGTCTCATATTTCTGATCTAATAAATTTTTTAAGAAAAATACCATGAATCCAAAAACCATTCAGCATTGGCTACTCACCTGATTTGGGTGGTGGTGTAGAGAAAGAAAGAAAATATTATGAATGGTATATCATAGAAGGGAAAATTCCAATAGTAAACTAAAACCATATTTATATCCCCACATGACACATAGATACCATTTTTATAGTCCATGGAACTTGATCTCATAGAATCACACTATCATGAATATGTAATATTCAATAATCATTTTCATTTAGTAACTAAAATTTACCTACGATTCATTAATCCCATTTAAAATTTTGGTTTAATCATTGCAGGCCAACATACATTCATAGTTCATATTTACGATTCCAAAATCCATTAGATGATATTAGACCACTAATATGATCATCCCATGGTTATTACATTATTTAAAAAATCATTTACATCATCAATGACACCTAACCCCATGAGTAATTTATAATTCATTTACCATTCCATAATCTACGTATTATTGGACTTGAACTGAAAATAAACCAGGGAGGTATACTCACTATTAATAGGCTAACTATAATAGGATGTTATAAATCAGAATGAACAACCATCAAGAAACCTACCATAAAAATTAAACATCGTACTAGATTAAGAAAAACTATCTCTCAACCCATACCAATCAGCTATTCAACATCCCCAACAAAATCATATGGAAAAAAGAAATATTTAATCTAAACCTATTCCACATATCCCGATCTTAGAAATCCCACAAATCAAATCATATTAAGGATTTATCTTCCTAGAGTATACATATATGGAAATGAAATATATTTTCAGCACATCAAACTTAGGGTGAAACTAATTCCATACTATCAAGAACGTAATATTATCTAACATAAAATAACAGAAAGGTTGGGTTCCAAATTTTGTAAACCAATTAAATCTCATTAGTAAATATTTTTCATTACATTATAAAATAAAACAATTCATTATGAATTGGATTCACACAAAATCTCTCGGCAGATAATAATAATTAGGATTTAAATATAAGAAGGCGTCAAGAAACAATTTCCTATTCAATTATTTTCATGTAAGATTTGAAATTAAATTACACACACCTCATTCATTATCCAATTTATATTTCAATATATATGTTTTTATCCAATTTCATGAATATATATATTCCAACAAACAATAAGTCTCACAATAATCAAATACACACTATCTTGAATGTACCAAGATGAGTCAAATATAACAAAAACGATATACGATCACAACATCCCATTCCATTTTATTCTCATATCTAAATATAGTATTCATTAAGTTCAATTACACCACTAACCAAATAAGATAAAAAATTTACTCTAGCATCAACATATAAATAATGATTGGTAATGAATACCTTACCTATATATGAAATACTCAATCTTCTCTGAATAATAATGGAAGAAATACCATATATCTACAATAAATCCACCCATAAAGAATCCATGATTCCTAAGGATATTAGTACAGGATGAATACAATTTTAATCATCAAAATAAACCAGATGAAAATCAATATAAATATTCATACATAGCCTACAAAGAGATAATAATAGCGAACATGACCAATTGAGAAGAAGAGAACTTACATCAGCTCTAAAAATGATCTCTAGAATCCATTGTATGGAGCCTTATAAAGAGGTTAAAATGTCACTAAAAGAGGTCTTCATGTCAAATAGAGTTTTAGGGAGAAGGGATTAAAAAGGATAATATTGATGATCGAACCTAATTTATACAAGATAGATATTTAAAAGGACTACAACTTAACCACCTTTCCAACACCATTATGGTTACGTATTCTAACTAAATTAAAACTTAGGATGGTATGCGACACTACACAAGAAATGGAATTTTTAATCCATGGGAAAATTCATCCATATCTCCTCCATTTTAACCATTGTCTAAACCTCAATCCTATACCCCAATGATAGTTTTGTAGTGTAACCCACTTCTCTACACTAGAGATATCTTCATATCAATAAAGATAGGGCCTTTACCCCTAGGACTCTATGACACAACCTTATAATACTACACTAAATAATAAATTTTAGAAAATAAATAAACGAACCTTGAACTAGAGCTCTACCGGCTAGACCAAATTCATATTCCACTAGTGTCTATGAATAGGCAGAACTATAAAACAAACTATCCAAGATCTGTGGTGTAGCTACAAGAAACATTCCCCAATGACATATCGAGGGAAATTTTCATATAAAAAATTACTAAACAACATCCATCCACTACTCAAACACTTAAAATAATCCAAAATCACAAATAAATGTTTTATGAAAAACCAACCCCATATACCATAATATTTTTCATTAGAGGTAATTATCAAATCATTAAACATGTCATAATAAAATTATTTATTTACTCTTAAATCTTTTTGTGACCCTCATAAATTATGATAATTTTTTCACAAATATCTTTTATTGACGTATAGTTCACCAAGATTATATATATTTCGTTTTTTATTTCACTAGATAAGGTATTTTTAGTCTTTTTTATAAACATTAAATAATTTTCTATCTTATTATATCATCAAGAACTCTATGGAATTTGAAATTTATTCTATGAAATACTATAAATAAAAAATAAATGTTAAGAGAATATAAATATTATATTATTCTATTCTCCAAAAAACTTAAATTTATGACCACCAAAAAAAGGTACCCCCTTTGCATGAAAAATATTATCCATTATAATAAATTTTCAATAACAAAGTCACACATATTTAACTTGTGGATTTTATACCACTCTTTGAAAAATAGTGTCAAAAAATACACCATAATATGGTGGAAGGATAAATTATGGTGTTTCAAATTTATAGATATTTTCACCATATTTTCTTAATCATGTGGAATCTATTACAAAAATAATATAACTACTCCACTTGAAAATAGAAATGAATATAGAATGAACAAAGATATTTTAATTACTTCACCCACACTACGCTAAATCCATGGAACTCATATCAATGATGTGTTAATATTATTAATAACCACTACATTATTGGTTAGTAATTACAATATTTTGGATAAATTAGTTACTCATCCAATATCCAAAAAAATCCTCTCTTTTTCTCTTTTCTTTTAAATAGGGATACTGATATTGATAATAAAAACACATAATTATTTCTTACAAGTAAAATAAATAATTAAATGACGCTACACAACTAAGGGTGTTCTCTAGGATGCACATAACCCCTTTTTTATATTTTCACTAGTTTAAAAAATAAATTCCTCCTTCCTAAATAGATCTTCAATGAAATTAAATTTAGTAAAAAATTACTCTTGGAATCTCATATATTAAATGATTCATATATTATTCTATATATATATATATATATCATTATCTTTTTTCCATGATATTATATTTATTTTAATTTTCCCTTACTTCTTGGAAAACCTACAACTACAATCTCTAACCAATGAATTTTAATTTTTTAACACATATTCAAATTCTTAAGATATGTTTTCTTTCAAGAATTAAAACTCATAAATTGGATAACACTTGAAAAAATAGTCAACATTAAACTCCATTTTGGATAATGAAACTTTATCCAAAACCTTTATAACTCATCCAAAATTAGAATTCAACATATCAACACAAAATCTACATTTATCTAGAAATCAGGGTGTGATATCACCCATTATGGTGTTTTGAGTTACTTCTCTAATGAATTTTATTAAACTCATAGAACTATTACTATGTCACACAATGTTTCTTGGTGAATTATATTTAAACCTAGAAAATATTTAAAATAATAAAAATTTCACATCTTATCAACTCTGGGGTTGGCTTCTGTATTACAATGATTTTTTTGTATTGTAGTGTTATGTGTGTCTCCTCACTTACAGAACACAAAGCTTTACTGGTGTGACAAATCACTTCATAGAGTGTAGATTATTTTTTGATTTTTAAAGTTAACATAAGGATTGAAACTGAATATTTTTAAGTAAGATGATGATAATAGTGATTTGGTGAAGTTCATATTTCCACTTATAAATATATTATCATCATTCAAATTTTTTAAATTACCAACCAGTTAATTTAAAATTACCAAATTTCTTGATAAATTCATCATACACCACTGACTGAAGATTTTGTATAGATATTCATCTAAAAATGGTAACTAATTAGTTATAAGTCCTTTTTATGTATTTGAAATATCAACAAACCACTCCTAACATACCATGAAAATAAATCATTGGAGTTCCAAGGAAATTTAAAAGTAACTCAACACCTCCACAACTATTTGAGTGATTTCTAGACACACAACACCTAACATAACCGACTCCACCAAGGAAAAAATACAAGATGGATAGTGATAATATATTTATAACCTAGGTATTATATAGTTAATGCAACACCCAAATATTTTATGTGATATTTCTCTTTAAAAAAATTATAAGTGTTCGACATGTTTCTGGACACTCAACAATGAGCTTAAAATGAATAGATATATATTATAACATATCTGTTAAATTTTTTGTAAGAATAAGAGTAAATAAATTTTAAAAAACATATGTAAATGTTTCATATAATTCAAATTTATTGATTTACTCATACTAAATAATTACTCAATTCTTTTTAAATCTATTTTATGCTTCAAAATATGTTTTTTATAAAAAAATATTTTCATTTCATTTTTTACACAAAAATTATAATTATTTTATACCATATATTTAAATTTTAGTTGAGTAAATGAATATAATTTTTAAATCATCATATCCATATTATATTAGGGTTATTTTTTGGGACTTTTTTGAAAAACAAAATTTAAGTTAATAGTTAAAAAATAAATTTTATAAAACTATTATTTCTATTCATTAAATCAAGTAAAAAAAGTACTATTATTTATTTAATTTTACATCATATTAAAATAGTTCCTATTTAATTATAAATAATATAATTAAATATATAAGAATCATAATTATAATTGATTTTGGTATAAGTTTATTTTAGGGCTTAAAAAACATATTTCTAAAAGTGTTTTTTACTGTGTTATAAAATATTATATTACAATTTAACCTAGATACTTTTACATATTTAATATTCAATATTTTATTCAATATTTGGAATTATGATGTTAAAATTTGGTAAATAAATCCCTTTTATTTTTTATGATGATGAATAGTAACCACTTTATGGATTCAATACCTCTATAAAGGTAAAATAAGGTTAAAACAATGGTATAAGGCTATAAAATATCAATAAAACATACATTTATCTTAATAAATGAGTTTTGTTCTAAAATATTTTCTCAAGATTCTAAAATATGGTAAACAATTGCAGATTACCCAAATTAGAACATTTATATTATTTTATGAAAAGGAAAAATACAAATGGAAAATCTATATTTTAGTCTCTCTTATATGTTTTTATATTGATTAAAAGAATTTATGAATGGAAAAATAGTATATTTTGAAAAATGTTGTTTTTTGTATGATTGTAATTTGTTTTATACTTTTTTAGGGTATTATAACATTAAATACATATGCAATGCTGACATAGTGCTTGTGCAAGTAGTATATAAATCAATAAAAAATATTTTAAAAATAATAAAAATAATAATTTTTATTACATATTTTTGTATTAAATTAATTTGATATATATTCATAATGTATAAATTATGGTAATTTTGTTTATGTTATAATTACATTTCTTTCTTGATGTCTACGAAGCCCTAAATGATTATTTCCAAAAAATTATTTAATAATATTTTATGATAAAAAATATTTTTGGCATCGTGGAATTGTGTAGAAGAAGATGGGCCATGAATTTAAAATTATCATCATTTAAATGAAATAAAATAATAATTTCTGAAAATCTAAAATAATTTTAATGCAAGAGTAACTTGTGTGAATTTAATCAAGAACAAAATTAAAATGAATGATTACCTCATTCGAAATGATGGTGTGTTCGACATCATCTCATCACGGATTGTTATTTATCAAAGGATCTGAGGTTTAACCCTTCTAGATCATCCAAACATACTTTAATATTCCATGGGAATACTGATCATTTAATTATTGGTGCTATTGTAGAGGTTTGAAGAAACCTTTGATGTCCCAACAATTACCACTACTCCATTCCTTCAATCTATGAAGGTGTTCTTGGATCGATTGTTCGGATGGAAACTTTATATCTCTAGGATGTATGAAGTAGGAGAGAGGATATATTTAATTCCAGTGGATGAATATCATCAAAAAACATATCCCTCAAACTTATATATTAGAGGTTAATCTCCCATAATGGGTTCCACATTCCCTGTATATATAACGCCCACTAAAGAAGCCATAAATGATAAATTAAGAAGAACTATATGAATCATAAAAAATTATTTCTATTTTATCCCCTAATTATAATATATAATAAATAAATATTACATGATAAAATTGAGTCTTCAACTTGACTCGTAATCCCCATAAATATTAAACAAACATTGAATATAAAAATAATATTTTACTATATAATATTTTTTATATCATCACATATTTCATATGAATAATTTTAATAATGAAATTGGACTAAAAATATTACATACCAAAATAATAATGAATTTAATTAATCATTGGAGATTTTTTATTCTCAATAGTATCTCAGACCCAGTGGTGGGCCCACTATATCCTATACTGATATTTATCATAATGGGGAATAATTTTAAATACACTAAGTGTGTGAACCTATAGGCCCTTATCTTGATATTAGTAAATATTATTTATAGACTATGAGTAGACTTTAGTAACCCATAAATGTCTCTAAGGAGATAATGAAAAGCTATATAAATAATAACTTTTCATGTTAACACTCACCAAGTAATACAATCTCTTTGTCTTGTTATATCTCTTAAATTAGGATTCACACCTTGTGCCATCATCCATGTTTTATTTATTATTCATTGACCTAACAGGATGAACTTACCTTATCCTACCATGGCCATGGATTTAGTGAAGATGCTACAATAATAATTAATTAGTCTTGAGATATCAATTCCTTTTAGAAGTGGAAAAATTATATCTTCATTTTTCAATTAATTTCCTACCTCAAATTACACACCCAAAGAAAGCTACTGCACTACATAATCAATGCCATAGTTTTTGAACTTACATCAAATAATAGAATAAATTTGTATAAATTGAGAATAATTACATTTCGAGAGACTTGTATAGGTGTTCATAGATAGTAATTTCCAATTAAACCTAAAACATGCGTTGTTTCTATTGGAAATCCTATCCTTATAATCTCATCTACTTGACATCACCAGGTGTGAACTTTAAGAGAAGAAGTCTCGATGATTATTATCCCCCAGCACCTGATGGACACACATCATCCTTGTCCTGTTATCATGATGTATCTAGACCATAGGAAATAACTTTAATGTAACTTTCATGGTATCAATAAGTTCTCATTATAGCATGGTAACTACTATAAATTTTGATATAACTGGTAATATAAGTATAGTATAATAAAAATAGTGGATGAAGAAGTATGTACACTATTATTGTAAGGAAAAAATTGTATATATAAAATTTCTAACACGTAATGGTAATAAATGTACATATATGGTTTGGGTCTAGGGAACCCAATTACAAAAACCCCACTTTCACTATATCCAATGACTACTAATAATTAAACCACTAACTCTCACCTAATAATTATCATTCAATAGAGATATGGAATTATTCTAGGGGGTCTTCCACATTATAATATGTGGGTAGTCTATTAACTTTAAATTCACTTCATTGAGTGAAATCACTCAAGAGATTAAACATTTTAAGTATATTATATGTCCAATGTTGTGACCTGGGCTCATTGTAAAGAACCATTATCACAATATTATCATAATAAACTGGAATAAGTTATATATTTCTATACACAACACTAATATCTATGAGAAAGATACATATCTAAACTACCTCCTTACATACACTAGAAACTGTGATGTACTCTTATATTGGTGTAGAGTTGGAGAACACAAGTTTCTTCAAGATTTTCCAGTACATTATGTCACCATTCAAGAAAAAGACACATCTTTTCTACGATTTCATATACTCTGATCTGTATGGAAACTATGATTTTTACGTCCCCTCAATTGTAGTTCCTAATCTCATCCATACACCATAAATATATAATTTCTACGTCTCAAGTAGTTAAGGATAGTTTTTAAAAGTACACAATGCTACTATCATATATTATCTTGATATCTACCCACTATACATAAAGAAAAGGAAAAAAACATTTTACATAGTATGGAATACATGATATATACCATTTATGAAGCATAAGGGATCCTGATCATTAATTCATGATCCTAATTTAATTTTGTACAAATTTAATTGGAGATAATAATATCATTTTACTTTGAAAACAACCCTCTCATGTATTGTTTAATATTGTACCTTTTCAGTACATCTTGATACCTAGGATGTAGGATACTTCACCAAAGTATTTCAAGGAAATGAATTCATTTTACCAAGTCATAACTAGTTATAATATGTACTCTTCATTTCTTATAATTAATATTTCATCAATATATAATTCAAGGAAAGAAATAGTGTTACCACTAACCGTCTTATAGACACAAGTCTCCCTTTCATTATTTAAGAAACAAAATTCTCTTATAAACTCATCAAAATAAAAATTCTATGATCATGATTCCGGATTCAATCAATAGATGGACCTTTGAAGCTTGCATAATTTAATGGAGGTCTTTTAAAATAAACCATATATGAAAATCCATATAGACATATTTAACAAACATCCCATTTATAAAATCATTTTTTACATAAATATTTCAAATTTCCTAGGCATTAATGGTAATTATTGCAAGTAATATTCTGATGGATTTCAACATCGCTATTGGTGAGAAGCTTTTTCCATATTTGATGGTTGGAAATTAACTAAAACCCTTTTCTACCAGTCATTCATTATAATTATTGACCTTACCATACAAGCCCATGTGTTTCTTGAATACCCATTAGCACCCAATGGGATTTACATCATTTGGAGTGTCTACCAAAATTCAAACATGGTTTTAGTACTTGGACACCATCTCAGAATGCAAGGAATAATTCCATTTAGAAGAATCCTTTCCTTTTAATAATTTCGAGTAGTTTAGTGGTTCATCATTCTCTAATATGAATATTTCTCTTGACTCAGTGATAAGAAATCTATATTGCACTAGTTCACTAAAATCTCGAGTTTCCTATGTAATACTTATGTCTCAGGAACATCTGCACCTCCCATTTTCTCTTATAAAGATGGTTACCCTATAAAATATTGTTCATATGGAGTAGAAGCTTCATAAAATTCAATATTTATTCTACTATTTACATAAGAAATATGTTCCAAATTTGGAAACATGATCTTTCTTTCCTCAATCACATTTCTATTTTAAGGTTTATATTGGTAATATCCTTTGGTTTATTGAGGATAACCTATATATATATACTCCATATTTTAGAATTCTAATTTTTCACTTGGTATAGTCTTCACAAAATCCTTGCATCACTAATAATATTTTTTTCATATTATTGGTTCCTTTCCATTATATAAATCATATGAAATCTAATCTATAGCTTTAGTTTTTTACTTGGTTAGTGGTATATGTTGATGTATGCAATGTTTATCCCCCAATAGATGATGGAAGTACTCTCTAACTCATCCTTAATATTACCTTTTCTAATAAGGTATGGTTCCTCCTTTCACTAGCACTATTACATTGAGGGTTATAATTAAGAGTGAGTTGGGATACTATCCCACACTCCTTCTACTAGACAACGGAAGCTTGGTTAAGATACTACCTCTATATCAGCAGAGTTTCTTGATCATCTAACCAAGTTGGTTTTCTATTTCTGTATGGTATTTCATAAACCTTTTAAAGAAATTTTACTTATACCTCATCAAGTATATATATATATATATATCCATACCTACTATAGTAATTGTTAAAAGTAATGAAGTAAGAAATCCCACCGCTTGACTCTTCTGAAAATGATCTACAGACACCGATATGAATCAATTTTAGTAATTTAGTGGATCTTACACACTTACTAGAGAAGGTTTATTTGGTAAATTTCCCTTATAAACATAAAGGACATGCACCAATGGTTTTAACTCAAAAGAGTTTAAAAACCATGCTTGTTGTTTTTTTTAAATACGTATCATTTACATGAACATATCGGGTGTTCCATATCTAGGTGTTATACGATTCATTTTATCTAGTTTATTCTTTGAACGACATTAAAATGTTTTCAAGTTCAAGTACATACCATCCATTATTAATATGGACAATACCATAACATATTTTATCCTTATAAAATAGAAAATATAATTCTAAAAACGAAATAAAATACCATGGTATCCAAACATGACACTAAGATTTTCATTCATGAAGCTAATAGAACAAAATAACATTAACTTAACCTAAGAATGAAACTAGTATGAAAAATCAAATAATAATATCCCAATTCCAAGGATGGTAGTCTTATAGAATTTTTGGCCTTAAAATCCACCTTTCCCTTTTAGATATTTTTAATTATACTTGGTTATTATAAATGAATAAAAATGTGTGATTATTATGTTGTATCCAATACCCAACTTATAGATTAAGATATATTGAAGTAAATGAAAAAAATCCCAATGTAGAAGTATCTCATTAGTTCTATTTCCCAGCAATGAAATTATTATTTCAGTGTCCTTTATTACCAAAGTAAATTAAAATAGTCTCATGCTCATTAGCATCCCTCTGTGTCTTCAGCTTTTTGGATGGATAGGGAATTGATATATTCGTCTTGGGTTTATCCTTAGACCCATTATCCTTTCCCTTTTTCCTATTTTTCATGATATGGATAGAAGATTTTCTATTATTAAAATCCTTATATACTTGGAAAACTAAATCAAAAAAATTAGGTAGAAATATTGTTATGTTATTCATGTTATAGTTAATAATAAAAGTTGAAAATCTTGGTGGTAACAAAGAAATAAATAGATAAATTTCTAGTTATTAGTTTATTTTGAACCCAATAGATTCATGTATCTCAATGTACCAAATCATCTTGAGAACAAGAGGTCCTCCATCATTCCCTTATGCTAGATTGATCTTATATAGTGAACTTTATATCTCATACCTTTACTTCCTTCCTCTATCCTTATATAACTCTTGGACGTGAATTAGCATCTTGTAGGTATCTTCGTCCTTATGAATTTTATATAGTTTATTTTAAATTAAGCACAACTTGATACATTTTACATCTAGTGAATCATATACGTGATTTTTATATTTGTATTTACAATATTTTATTTTCTCCCTAAGGAGGATCGTAAAGAAGTGAGGAATATATAACACTAATCATCCTCTCATGGAATAATACTATTTTTAAGTTCATATAAAAGTCCAAGAATTTATGGCCTTTCATAAAAAAATTTATCCAAAATCAATCACAGTGATAGTGTACTGGTGGTGTTGATTTTAATTTTATCAACAAAATATGAAATTTATCAGTTATTACTTTATTTTGATTATTGATAAGTAATTGTTTATTAGTTAATTAAATCATTAAATGTATCCCACAATTTTATTGAACCCTATTAGCCTTCACTAATAGATTCATAAGACCCATTATATTGAGTAATAAAGTGGTAATGATCCTTGAGACTTATCCTCATATCCCAAGATATAGATGCATGACTACTCAGAGAGTTTTAAGGTAGGAACAATACCGTCCAACCACATGGACTCACAACTCCTTTAATTCGCTACTAGAAAAATGATTATTGACATTGAAAATACTTCAATCATAAAGAGTCTCATTGAAATATTTATTTATAATGAAAAGTACCTTCTTTAAAAAATAAGTGTTTTTTATAAAAAAAATTATGGACAATTTTTTTCATTGAAAATAATTTGGGCGCGTTTGTGTGCAATCACACGGGATGATTATTAGCGGTGCCTATTAGTGATGGAATATTCTATCCATCTCTAATAGTATTTATAAAAGAGTATTGATGAAAGATTATATTATCTATAGCAAATAATACTTTTAGATTTCTTTTTATGGCTATTTAAATCCCCTTATGATTAATATATCACAAAAAAAGTAAAATAAATCCAAGTTCCATTCTCCTCCTCTCCCATCATTTTATTATCCACCACGAAACCCTGGATGGTCGTAGAATCCTCAAAAAACTGAAGAGGAAATCCCCTGTTAAAATTATTATCTTGAAAATTTAGGTTTGAATCTCCAAGGTACTCACTCCTCTTATCTCATCATTCATTGATTTTTTGATTTCCCTTCGAATCATGTATAAATTGGTTTTCTCAAACCATAGGTCAATAAATTTACCAAATTTTTATGGTTTACTTGAAAATTAGGTTTAATATAAGTTTATTAGAATTTATTTGAGTGTACACTATTGAAATCAATGTGTTTCATCTTCACACAAGTTGATTTTAATTTATTTGAGGTATTTTTAATAATATTTGACCATTTCATTTTAGAGATGTTTTTATTTAAATGTTCTTCTTTGTTTATTTTTAGATATTTGGCAACCCTTCTGACCCCTGATGTGCATGTGCATCTCTACTCCTTCTAACATATCACCCACTATATATATAATCATATAATTATGATATATATATATGATTGAAAAATATTTAAAGTTATATATGTATATATAAACATGGAAACCTTTGTAACTTATATACATATATATATATGTGTGTGTGTGTGTGTGTGTGTGTGTGTGTCTGTATGTGTGTGTAAAATTATTTTTTAAAATGATATATCGATATAAATAATTATGTGTAGCGTATGTATATTTATATATATAACCATGTTAAACATGAATTTTCTTCATTTTTTAATGAAATTATTGAATTTTGTTCCTTATTATGATTATTTGAAAATAATACTTATGATGATATAATTTTTGATGATTTTGGATTGCGGCTGTGATTCTAAACAATGTTTGACTGCTATATTATTATTGATTTTAATTTATTAAAGACATGTGAATATGGTTTTGTAAAGGTTTGGATATATATATATATATATATATATTAGCAAGTGAATATACATATAAAAAATTTAAAAAATGTGTAAGTTTATATATATATATATATATGAATATATATATATAAAGATTTGATATGTATATTTGATTAAAAACATGTAAAATATATTTCATGTATATATATGTGATTAATAAATAATGTAATACACACACATATGTATATATATATATAACATATGAAATAAATAGGATGTGGGTATTTTATAAAAATGATGAGAAAATCAATTTAAAAAAAACATTTCAACAAAACATTAATTTTATAAAAAATTATAAAAATAAATTGACAGGAAAAATTAATATAATAAAAAAATGTAGCCGTAATTATTAATAAATAATAAATGATCTATTTTGACTTGAAAAAAAAAATTTGAGGTATAAAAATATTGGGGGGATTTTTTATTAATTTATAATATTTTTTAGACTTCATTAAATTGATAAAATAATATTAATAATAGATATGTTTTGATAAATTTTATTTATAATTAATAAATAATTAGTATTAGATGAAAAATATATCCAAAATTCATTATAAAATTTTTAATTATGTTATGCCAAGGGTAAACTTATAACACCCCTAGTTTTTATGAATTAATTTTTTCATATAAATTAAATTTTATTGATGTAATGCATTGCTCACTACACCAAATTATACACAACAATAAGTTAATCCTATGATACACCTAAAACTTATATTATCTTGGGGTAAATGAAAATCTATGTTTGTCTTGTGTTACACATAATGCCTAGTTTCTTCTACAGCTTACATTTCACGCAAGATCGAGTTTTACCAAACTACATTATATTATTAACAATATAATTAAACAATTATTATAGTTATCACATAGTCATTGGAAGGGAATATATGAATAATATTAACTAAATTATTAAAATATGGTTTATAAATAATAATAAAATGGATTCTTTGGTTATAAATTAATTAGAAATCAAAATAAAAACCAATTGAGTACAAATGGCATATTTTTATCAAAAAATTACTTTTATTCCCAAAAATTTGTTTTATCTTAATAAATTAAATTGATAAATATTAGTGAGATATATTAATGAAATTTATATATTATAAATTTAACCAAATGTTTTTACATTCATACAGTAAGTTTGATAGGCATAAAATGAGAACACATCCAATTTTATCCATAAAAAGCTATATTTTCCTAAAATGTAATTTTTCCACCTTTTAATGGAAGAATTGTGTTAAAATTAATTTTCGAGACTTTTTAAATTTTTATTTGAAAAAAAATAATCATTTTTTAATAATGATATAAACATTTACATTATTTGTTTTTTATATTTTTCTGAGAAGTATCATTTTTTAGGAATAGTACAAAATACTGAATTTTAATTTAAAACTAATTTTTATTTTAATTTATTTATATAGATGAATTATCTTTTTACTTAGTTATAAATTATATTTAGATAATTTATAAATATATTAATCCAATTTAGGTCATTGAAATCAATTTAACATTGAAATTGGATATAAAAACATTTCAAATATTCAAACATTTTCACTTTAAAAACTGATTGTTTCGTCCCGTCTATGGGATTAATTTTAAATTAATTTATGCCTCTTCTGTGATTTTAATGTATAAATATGGATTAAATATTTATATTAATCACAATTAATAATGTATAATATGTTCAACTTAGTTTTTTACCAAAAATATTAGCGAAATAAATGAAATTTAATTATAGCATTTAAAGTAAAAATGAGTTTACTTTGTGGTTGAACTTAGCATATAAGGTGTAAAAATGACCTTAAACATTTGTAAACCACATTTTATGTCCATATTTATACAATATAACCTATTTTATCAAACCTTTTCATTATTGTAGGTATATAATGAAATTTATATTTCTCAATAGTGTTTACCTGTTTGTATTTACAAGAATGTCACTCTTCCTCCACTGTAAAAGAGAACTCTCCTCCCTCACTTATTCACTCCTATCAATAATTTTGACTCATAAAAACCATGAAAATTTATCTCCAAAAATCCCTCCTCTCGTAGTAGGATCATCTCTATATTTATAAATCAAATCATAGAATTCCATTGGTTTAAAAATAAAGGAGTTACTAGAAGAAGAGGTGATGTTTTTAAACGAGAACTTTTGCTTTATTTTTTTAGAAAACACATTCAATTTTTCATATATAAATATTACATATTAACCCAAGTATCCTCAATATACCGATATTTTTTATTTTAATTTGTTTACCTTCACCATCCCACACTTCCATCAAATGGGATACGCAATCATCATTCAAGTGTATGGAGGACTACCACCCCGCGAATCGATGTCATTTTCCCTTCCCTTACCACCTCACAATGTTAGTAATAATGATTCACTTGAAATTTTTATATAATATATATGATATTTATTATTTATTTATTCTTATATACATATTATATATCACATACCTTCCTGATTTCCATTTGGTTAGAATATGATAACCTCATTTTTGACATGTGAACTACTACCTCCTCAAAGCGATGTGATTCGTTCACGCTTTACATGGAATTTATTATGGATGGTTTGAATAATAATATAGGATATATATGATATAATTATTCTACATAATTAATTTATATATATATATATATCATTTAATTTGTTTCACTCAATACGATAATAAAATGGAAACATCGCTCATTGTACGTACGGCCTACTATCTCCAAGAATGGTGTATTGAATTTCCTATCTCTATGATTTATTTATTTTTATATATAAATATATAAAGAATATATATGAAATTTATATCATGTTTTACATTCTTTAAATAAGTAAACCATTATCTAATTAACATGATCAATAATAACAAGTCAAAACATATTTGAAAAAAAGTGGTTATTACCAAAAATGTAACTTCAACATGAAATTGTTAATAAACAGGTAGCATAAAGTCATAAAAAATAATATATGGTTCCATATATATTAATATGGTTATTTTATATTTTTAAGATAAACTTATGTTTATTATATAGGATTTTGGAACTTGTATGCTCAGAGACAAGGCTTAAGGTAAGGAGATTTCTAGTCTCACTTTTATTTCAATGAGACTTATTCCATATTCACCGCTCATTTATTTTGTGTGGTGTATATAAAAAAATGAATATATTATATTATTATAATAATTAAATTTATGGGTATTTACATATACAATTTATTTTACCTCTTTCATGGGTTTTGTGGTTCATAAGTTTCTATGTAGGTAATGTAATTTTATATAAATTTTCCTTCTTCAAAACACATGTTATGACATGCACCTATATTATTTTTCAAGGTGTATATAATTATCTTTGACATGTTGTATCATGAATATACTTTCTTTCATGATATAATAAGATTCATGTAATTTTATTCTCTCATGTGGATTATGATTCAAAGTTACCGAATTGATAAGAGTTTATCGCTATAATCTCATCGTATATCAAGATTGTTTATGATTACACTTCCATTGATGAAGTCTATGATCTGTCTCTCAATAACTCTCATGAATGTTAATAACCTATATTTATTCATGATTTATTCAATTAATGGTACCAATTTTCAACTATTTGGTACCTAAGTTAGTAAAGAATGTGTTTTTAAGAAAATTTGACCTTATTTACCTCTCCCACCAATGGCCCGAAGGCCTTCATTTTTTTATTTATATTGATAATCCACATTTCAAGGGGTGATTTGGAACCCTTACAAGGCCCGTAGGCATAAGTATTACATGGACTTTAGGCCTTATAGAAATTCAGTGCTCGTAGGATTCAAACATTACATACAACCCAGACTAACTACTTGGAACTTCTCCTCCCCAGCGTCTTCATTATGAAATCATCTCTCCACCATTGCATGGATCTTGGTCTTGGATTTATCGTGCATGCATAGGCTTTTCCCGATGACAGGTGCCATACCCTCTCATTATTGCAATCTGTTTAGTGATTTCCATAGGTATATTTCTAATTATATTTCTAGATAAGTCTCTAAGGATATGTCTAATGATGATTCAAAGTATTGGAAATTTCCCTGGAAGTTTGTTAAAGGATATAGTGAGTGGTTTCCCAGAAATACATACCAATCTATATAATAAAATTGGATGTGTCTCTAGAATATATGTACATAGGGGTAACAACCCCAAAAACGTCGTATTGAGCTAGACTGAATCAGGAACTAGTGAATGAAAATGGGCCTTACTGTATAGCTGGTTTGACACTCTTGGTTAAAATTATTTGGAAATTCACAAACTCTTTACAAACAATCATGAAATATTTAAATAGATAATGATCCTGGATGTCCAAGGTTATTCCCAAGGTGTCATATATTTTAAATAAGAATGTTTCTTGATATAGACATATTATAAGTGATTTTCAGGATTGTGTGGTTTTTCACTATGATAAGCGTTTCTCACACTATGCTTTATAGTCTTAATCATTGGTAGGTATTAGTATAAATTGAGTTAATATTGAATGTGACGATCAATTTTCTGATGACTAGTCAAATGGTATGACCACTAGAGTGAAGGAAATTCTGATCATGCCTAATCACTTTTCAAGGAACATGATTAACAATATGTACCATAACCATCTCACAAACTCACCAATGAAGAGATGGAATGTGTTTTATGAGAATTTAGGTAATGGTGGCCACAAAGGAAAGAAGATTCAGTTTTATTTTTGTTGAGAATGTGGGAATAAACACCCAAGTGGATGTCTTAGGGGAATAAGAATATGTTTTTTCTATCGAAAAGAAGTAAAAAAAGCAAGTAACTAAAAAGTGAAAATGAAAATGTTAATTTAACAAAATGGATGATAATAACTTCCTCTCTAAGGTATCATCAACTATAAAATTATTTAAATATGTAAAGTATGGGAATTATAAAAATCAATGTCTTAGGGGTAAATCTCATGAAGGAAATGACCATGGTCGAAAGAGTAACGGTCTTTCTACTGATGATGAATAGATCATGAGTAATATATGAAAGGTATGTTCTATTCTAATAGTATTGTTTATAAGCATGATTAAATTGTTTATACATGATTTTTAATTCATATTTTTGGAAAGGGGTACTAAGGAATAATATGATGACACTTAGTTACTGGTTTGAGAAAGAAGTGGGATTATTTAAGTGTTTATGTATTTTAATTCAATAATTATGACGTATATTTTTTTCCTTAGGATTTTAGAAAATATATTGATTGATGCAGATGAACTAAAAAATTGATTTAATAGAGAAGTGATATTTTGATTAAGGTAAGGTAAATCTTAATGTATTTTTAATGTTCAGAAAATTGTGTTTAGATTGCATAAATAGATAATTTATATGGATAATTTTAATTGAATATTATTAATAACCTCAATACTATTAAATGATTTATTGGAGAATTGGTTTATATCATCATTGATGATGTTTCTAGAATTTTTTTATTTAAGGAATATATCCAATAAACTTTGGAATGAGGAAGAATGCATGTTTTTGTTAGGGATTTATGGTAATTAGGGTTATTATCATGTTTCTAAAGAATACATGATGATGATATTCACATGTTGGTATGTGAAAAAAAAAGTGATACTTTATGATATATATGGGGGATCAATTATAATATTTTTTTTGAGAAATTTAGTGACCATATTTTTACTTTTTGGTATTTTCATCTTTCATAATGGTTAAATAGGTAAACATTTATGGAATGGTTTGAGTTGGAATTTGGATGAGGTTTTGTAGAATAATATATTACATCACCATATAAATATTTATGTATTTTTGATAACCAGTTCTGACCTTTTTTCTTTTATCATAACAAAAGCAAAATGAAGTGACCTATCATCCTTTATGGATCATATGATCCATTAGTTCTTCAGTAATAAAAAATTAACCTTCATTTTTGGAGAAATAAATGAAGTAAAAAATTGGTAAAGACATAAACAAAGGGTGACATTGTTCATATAAAATGGAATGAAATCAAGTATGTATTTCTCCTCGTAAAAATTATTCAACTTTAGTAAAAGGATAAGAAAGTAAACCTTTTTCTTTTTTTATCATTTTAATGATATCAATAAGCATTTCATGCCAATTGTTTTTATGGTTTGATGGTTACTAACCTTCTCTGCATCACCCAATTTCTTGTGATCAATGATCTTTATTACTATCTATAATTATTTACTCTTTTCATCTATGTACATGTCTTTACTTTACACATATGTTCTCTTATGTGGAAACCTAGTTATATCTTACTTTGGATAACCGTTATGTTTCAAACTTCCTATTTTTAAATAAAGTTTCAGTATTAATTTTTACGATGTTGTTTTTATGGGAGGAACTTTCAAGTATTAGTCCTTTAATGAACTATACAAATTTTGAGGGTGAAATTGGTTTTAAGAGGGATAAAATGTAACACTCTTAGCTTTTATGAATTTAATTTTTTTAATAAATTAAATTTCATTGAAGGTTTAAATTTTATGCTACACAAAGTTTTATGCAACACCAAGATAATCTTGGGCTACATGTAAAACAGAGATTAGTTTATAATACACTCAATGCTGTGTTTTATTGTGTTACACAAAATGATGGGTTCCTTTGATGGCTTGTGTTACATGCAAGACCAAGTTTTATCGAACCACAATACAATATTAATAATATTATTAAATTGTTATTATAGTTGTCACCTAGCCTATGGAATGGGAGCTATGAAAAATATTAACTGGATTATTAAACTATAGTTTAGATATGTAATAAAATTAATTCTTTGGTTATCAATTAATTATAAATGAAAATAAAAACCAATTGAATATAAAGGTTGTTTTTTTATAAAAAAAATATTTTTATTCCCACAAAGCCAATTTATCTTAATAAATTAAATTAATAACTATTAGTGAGAGGCCGTAATAAAATTTATATATTATAAATTCAACCAAATGTTTTGAAATTAATCAAATAGGTTTTATTGGTATAAAATAATGTCAAATCCAATATTATGCATAAAAGTTATATTTTCTAATAGGAAATTTTGCCGACTTTTAATGGTAGACTTGGGTGAAAAAAATTATGTACACTTTTCTAATTTTTACTTGACAAAATAAACTTTATTTTAAAATTTTAATATAAAAATTTATTTTGAGTGATTTTTTGTAATTGTTTTGAGAATTGTAATTTTTTGATGAATAGCAAAAAATACTTAATATTAATTAAAAACTAATTTTTCATTTAATTTATTTATATAGATAAATTATTATTTTTATAAATTATATTCTGAGAAATTATAAATCAATTAATCCAATTTCAATAATTATAATAAATTTCACATTGAAATTTGATATAAAAACATATCAAACTTTTGAACATTTTCACTTTAAAAACTTGTGGGTTTTATCCTGTCTGTAAGATTAATTTTAAATTAATATCTACCATTTCAATGATTGGAATTTATAAAAATGGATATCATATTTAAAATAATAAAATTTTATAATTTATAATAAATTCAACTTAATTTTGGAAAAAAATTAGTGTAATCAATTAAAATTAATTACAACAATTAAGGAAAAAATGAGTTCACTTAGTGGTTAAACTTAGAGTATAAGGTCAAAAAATGACCATAAACATGTAAAATACCCATTTTATGGCCATATTTAGATCATATACCTAGTTTTATTGAATTTATTTTATTATTTTATGCACATGATGTAAGGGATACCTCTCAATAATCATTACCTTTTTGTATTTAAAATAGTGACACTCCTCCTCCACTATAAAAGGGGGACTCACCCCCTCACTTATTCACAAATCTCTAGAATTTTGGATCATCAAAAACATGACCAAGTAAACTCCCAAAATCCATCCTCTCATTCTATGAGACTCACTTTTTGAATAAAGCAAACCAAGGAAGTCTTTTGCTGAAAACTAAAAGAAGTTACCTAAAAACGTGGTAACATTCTTCAATCAGCAGTTTTTTTTATTTCTTTCCCTACCCCCCTTAAATTATTATTATATAAATATTATATAATAAAATAATAATAATAAATATAATTAGATGTTTTTATGTTATGGTTATGACCTAAACATTCACACACTTCCATAAAATGGGATATGTAATCATCGTTCCTGTGTACGAAGAACTACCGCTTCACGAACTGATGTTATTCGTTCTTTCATTCCCATATCTCAATATTGGTAATATTTATGTAATTACTATGTTTATAAGATTATTTTGAAAATATGATAACCTTGTTTATGGATGTGTGAACTACCACCTCCTTAAAGAGATGTGATTCGTCCACGCTTTACAGGGAATGAATTAAGAATGGGATATATAAAATATGTTGTATATATGAATTATTAATTCTAAGGGGATAATATATATATATATATATAATGTAAATTTTTTCTTTAAATAGTAAAATAAAATGAAAACAATGTTTATGTGTACGTACGGTCTATCATCTTCATTAATGGTGTATTTAATTTTTGATTTATATCATTTATAGATTATTATAAATACATATATACTGCATATATATGATATTTATATAAATTTTTATATTATTTAAATAATTAAATAATTATATGCATAATATGATCAACAATTAGAAGTCAAAACATATATGAAAAACAAAGCAGTTATTACCCTAAACGTATATATAACATGAAATTATTAATAAATGGGTAATATAAAGAAAAACAACAATATGGTATTATATATATAAATATGGTACTATAACACATTTTTAATAAAAATATATTTACTATAAATGATATTTTAAAATTTATGATGAGAGTTAAGACTTAAGGTATGGGGATTTCTAGTCTCACTTTTATTTCTGCAAGACCTATGCCATATTCAACAC
Source organism: Viscum album (assembly GCA_963277665.1). Taxonomy (NCBI): domain Eukaryota; kingdom Viridiplantae; phylum Streptophyta; class Magnoliopsida; order Santalales; family Viscaceae; genus Viscum; species Viscum album. The sequence goes on along the minus strand of OY728158.1, from coordinate 1,853,191,412 downwards.
TCGTTTCTTTTATCTAGTGTATATAGAAAACATTAATGTATTAAATGATTTTTATACATAAATTAATCTGTATTTACATATCCATTTTATGATATCTCTTTAATTGGGTTTATGGATCAAAAGTTACATAATCGGTAAGGAAGTTTTGTCTCAATTTTCCTTCTTTGACACACATGTTATGCTATGCTCAAATATTCTTTTGCGAGGTGTATATACTTCCCTTTGACATGTTGTATCATGAATATCCTTATGTTATTGATATCATAAACTTAATTTAATTTTATTCTCTCATGGAGATTATGATTCAAATTCACCAAATTTGTAAAAGTTTATTTCTATAATCTCATCGTTTATCGGAAATGTATACGATTATGCTTCTATTGATAAAATATTATGATAAATCTCTCAAGAACACTCATGAATTATCATATACATTATTTATTTGTTATATATTAAAGTAATGGTACCATTTTTACACTCTACATTTCTAAATATAGTTAATAAAAAAATTTAAGAAAATATGACATTATTTCCATCTTTGGTTGGAAAAATGTTTCATTCAAAAACAATGTTTTCAATAAATTGTTTCAAAAAAAAATTAAATTAAATACTAAGATAATTTTAAATTAAAATGATTTTAAAAAAATTATGTTTTAAAAGGTTTTTAAAATGGTTTTCAAATATTCCACTATATGTTTTCAATGTGATTTTCAACGAAAATGACTTTCAAAATGGTTTATGTTTTAAAAATAATATTTCAAAGATGAAAGGAAATTTTCATTCAGAATTATTTTAAATGGTCATTAAAAATTATTTTAAATCTAATATGATATCCATTGATGTATTTTATTCTTAATTGGGGATATGATCCAATGAAACTATATTGTTAGGGTCCTCAGGCATGTGATTTTGTAATGTGCTAAATATTCATTTAAAATGATACAATATCAATGTATGTTAATATTAGGTCTCTATAAAACCCATATCTCATGCCTAAAAGAGGTCTTATATTTCTTACATGAGACACCATTTGGGATATATTCCATTATTTTCATAAAATATCATGCTTGTTATATAATATATTTAATATTTTTATTCTATCTGTGATGATCCAATAAATGGCATGGAATTGAGTGTCAACTATGATCCTCTCTCCGACCATATTTCAAAGAATATTCTATGGTTTGAAAATATAATAATAATTTTCAATTAGTCACAATTATTAATAATTATTCTTATCTCTCTTGTTTTTAGATAACTATAGTCTCATTAATTAGACACCAGTTTATACTATGCAATCATGACTAGATAAATCATTATAAAAGTCCCAATGGATCTGGTATAAAACTTATCTGCATTGATTTTTTGAAACATTTATACAATTTACATATTAAAATGCATAGTTATTTCCTAAATGAACAATTAAACTCAAATTTAAGAAATGTAAAATTAGGAAATTTGAAACATTTAAAAATGTTGGACTTCATCTACTATGTATTGGTTTTTAGAAACATAATATTTTTTTGTATCAACATGGTGAACAGAATTTAGTAGAAAATACAATTTTTTTGTTCTGGGTCTATTTTTATGGATTTTGTACATGAGCAAGATGATTCATCTATTCGGGAAACAAACACTCATAATGATATTCTAAATCCCAAATACAAAACATATAAATTTTAGAATTAGTTTAAATCAGCTGAGAATACCTTATATCTAGGATGTCATATCAGAAAACATGCATTTGTTATAGAATTTATGGCTATTAAATTATATTTTGTAATTTAAACTATTTTCTTAGATCAAATATTATCTTTCATTAAATCGTTGTTTCTATATTGAAATACATTACCTTCAAGTTTAAATGAATGTAAAAGGTTGGTCCATAATTTGGGTCTTATTTATCAAAAGATCCATGCATGTTCAAATGACTCCATCTTATATTATGGGGATCAAGAATCATTAGTTTGTTTTTCAACTTTTTTAGAATTTATTTCTAAATAGGCATAATATGTAAAGTCAATATTTACTATGAAAAAACTAATGTATTCTCAAATTAAACCTCATTTATAGATTTTATTTATTTCTTAAAACATTTCTACATTGATGAAATGGAATAAATAAAATATTTCTATTGGTAAAAGATTAAATCATCCATGTTATGGTTATTCAAGGAAATACAATGATTATATATATGTTTATTTTTATTCAAAACCTCAAAATATATAGTTGGGTCTTTCTTATATTGGATTTCTTCCATTTTGTGTTTAGGAAATTCAATATTCTTTTTGGTCTATTTTCATTACTCTGTACTACTTACAACATTTGATGTTGATAAGATATATATATATATATATATATATATATATATATATATATATATATGTGGTGCTATTAATTCTAGGACTTACAAAGAGTAATATTTATGTTTATTTGAACCTAGTAACTGATGAGATAATTTCATTAAAGAATAATGATGCAACTAAATTTGATATAGTTACAGATTATAATTTTACACAGATGGTTTCTTTAAAGTAAAAAATTAGTAAATTTCTGGTGTATGGTATATTATCTGGATGGAATACACATGGTAAAAAATAATTTTCATTCTAAATTGATGAGAACAAAGTGTTTATTCTTGGTAATAGGAGATAGAAAATTTATTTTGACTTTCATTGGATATTTATTCGTATATATCACTAAATAAGATAGAACAAAAATAATTTACAAAAATAAGAATTTAAAGTGATGAACCTATAATAGTGATTTTAGCTATTCAGGTAAAATATATCATTTTTCATTACCCCCTCTTACTTTGGGACCAACCATAAATTTAAAAAACAAATGGTTTTTAGGGAGATCATAATCTTATAAAGTGGAGAAATTTTTGGGTCCTTCTATATTGGTGTGATTTTTTTGGGTTCGTCATATGTTAGATGTTATAAATATTGAGAAGATTTTCTTTTTGAAAACATATTTTATACCATTATGTACATAGATGGTGTGATAGAATATAATGTAAATGAAGTGTTATAACATTCCCATATTTATATAGATCCTAAACTAGAATTATTTTAAGATTAAAGATCACACAATTTAATGAATCCAAAACCATATTACACACTTTATAAATATTTTTGTTTATTATTCTATTAATGGATTCAAGATTTTTGGTTACTTGATGGTTGTAATTATAATTTTTATTATTGTGTCATAAATGGGCATCTTAATAGGTTAAAATGGTGTGATTTCCATGTCATAATGGAATAATCACTGCTTATTAGCCTTAGAGGGTTGTCAACTTCTTAAATTTTGGACTTAATGTCCCAAATTTCATATTGATTCAAATATATTTGTGAGGAAACATTGGATTATAATGTATTAAGTATACAAAAAATGATGTTGTTTTAATTTTAGGTAAATTGTAGAAAATATTCCCACCAACCTTCTTTGACTCAATTGATCATTTAATATTTCATTTTTAAAATAGAGATAAATGTGGAAAGATGGTATAATTATGATGGATGTACCCATTATAGATATTTATAAAAAAAATTAAATAAAAAAATTACGTAACAAATCATCAGTGGAAGGGTCAATTGCAGAAGTGTACTTCCCGCAGGAAATTTCAAATTTATGATCTTATTATTTTCAATAAGAATATCCTTCAAAACATAACCAGATGGATCCCAATGAGACATCTATTAATTATTTTTTAGACCATCAGTTTTCATTTTTTAATCATCCCAAGAATGGTTTTGGTGGTTATCGTATATGATAGATTTTATATGAAGAAATACATAGAGATCATACATATGTTCGTCTAAATTTGGAATAAATGACACGATTTTTAAAATATATACTATATTTTATTATTATTTTAATTTTTTATAATAGATACCATTATTAAAGAAAACAATTGAAGACTATTTAATGACTATATCAAAAAAAAAATTTACAAATTACAACTGCTGCTCTTAAAGAACATCATCAACAAAATTATTAATATTTCTTTCAAAGATAGGAAATTTAATCTTCTTTCAATGGAACATTAAATAAATTTTTTAATTATGTCTATTATCAATTATTTTTATTTTTTTTAGGTAACAAAACATGAATATAAAATTTATAGTCGATTATTTTTTCTCAAAATCCCTCCATTGAATGTTGTGAAATCTTATAATGTTTATGTGGTTAATGGATTTAAATTCCATACATGAATATATGGTGAATCAATGAAATAAATGAATTGTGGTTTTTATTTTAATTTATATCATCATAAATAAAGTGAAGTTTAATTTTATGGTATGCTAAATAAAATAATTGAGTTATGTTATCTAGGACCAAATTATGTAATAGTGTTTAAATTCCATTGGTTTGTTACTATTCGAGAGTTGTGAATTCATCTATGACATGGGACCATTGAAAATAAATATAATAGTATTCTGACATCAAATGAACCATTTATGTTGTCACATCAATCACATCAAGATTATTATGTAAATTACCATGATGTTTCGAGATATTTGAATGACGGGTGGAGTGCAATAAAAATTAAATCTCATGAGAATCAGATAATAGAAAATGAAAATATTTATTTAAAAGTGAAACATATTTAAAAAAAATAAAAAAAATACCAAATTATATGTATTTTCCAATGAGATATAAATATCGATGATGAACCCCCTAGTTATGGGCCAATAATATTGATAATTTTTATGATTTAATAAGGGATAAAGAAACTGAATGTCATATGGAATTTGATGCTGATGAAGATGAGGATGAAGACATTGGAATCAATAAAGATGAGGAAGAATATAATTATTGACATATTATGTTAAGGTATTTATTAGTTTTTTATATTTTTTATAACATTAACAACTATTTAAATGTAATATTTTTTGTTTTGGATGGATGGATTTGATGATCTATTTTGTTCCTTCACTAATTCCATTAATTATTAGGTTTTTATATTTGATATACGTATTAAAAATTATTAACAACTAAGAATACTATATTTTTTATGGTATTTATTAGTATTTTAAAATTGATATCTATATTAACAAATATTTCCATGTTATATTATTATGTTCTGGTTTTTATTTACATTTAACTATTTTATTATGGGATTTATTAGTTTTTTATATTTTATGTATGAATTAAAAGTTATTTATATGAAAAATTATTATATTTTGGTATTTATTAGTTCTTTATATTTGATATATATTAACAATTTCTTAAATGTAATACTATTTGTTTTAGAGGGTTGTAGATTCCCCAAATAGTCTATTTAATTCTATCATTGATTCGAGACTTCCTGCAGATGAGACCAATTCATTTGATCCACGTTATGTTTTATTTATAAAGATGGGAGTGATATTTCTCAACTAATTATTGTGAACCTTGGTCTTGAGATATGTCCATATCTTGATTTTGATCCTCATTTAGGAAGGTATGTTCAATTGTTTAAGATATTTATTTTATATTAAGTTTTTATATTAATTTTGATAGTAATATTCGGATTATTTGTTATTATTTGCACATTTTTTCACATATAGTTGTTGGGAAGGATGGTTTGATTCCAAGAAATTATTTTTATAAGCTATGTGTTTCATGAGATCAGGTTCCCATCTCAGTTCATCAACAAATTCTTGACCACCAGATTGTACATTGTTAAATAATATATATATTTATTTATTTAATTACTGACATATTATTTTAGTTTTATTGCAGAATTTATGGTTTCTAATCACTGATAGCCTAAGAGCTCCAATCCGAGAGGCTTTAGATCTTTATATACATAATCTATTTGATCAGTTTATACGAAACCTTAGAAAGATAGCTATTGATATAAATTAAGGTACTTATTTTACCAATATTGTATCTACCATCTACATGACTATATCTCAGCTCATGTAAGGGTTGTATTGTGCTCCTACTATCTATGAGAGACTTTTAGAATGAGTTCATCATCGGGAAATTAGATATGGGGATGGAAGGAGGTCGGGCATAGGGCTAGGAGACATACATTTGGTATCCATCAATGACATATGGTATATAATGTTATTTATTAATGTATATATACTTTAAAAATAAATTTTCGTTATATTATAAAGGCCAATACTAACCCCTCTATTACATAGATCTAAGTTTTTACGAATAATTACATTGACCCCCATACAGTAAAACAAGTAGGCGACTGACAACGCCATATTCTGGTAAGTAATTATTTAATTATTTTTACTAATATTGATCTTATTTTTAATATAATTTATAATTTTATTTGATTGAAATGTATGAATCCACAACATCTCATTCATGAGAGATTCGTCCAAGAGTGATGTAGATTCAACTAGTGATTCAGGTTTCAAGGAGGGATCCTGGATATTAGAGACATTGCATGGTTTTGAGAAATCTCACTTGATTGGTATTGGTTTACGACTGAAATCTATGTATTATTGTGGTAATTCTATGATGTCATCAGTTAGCTCAATGGTAGTTCAAGGAGGGTCATTATCATCATCCACTGCATAATATGTGGAGAGGTTGAGAGAAAAGTATGAGATATTACAACAGATGTAGAGAGCGAGAGGAAGGGAGGAGGACCATGAACATCAATGTCAGATAGATGAGTAAATGCTGGATTACTGAGATGGCATGCATGTGTCATTGATATTTAGTTTATTCTCCTGGATCCTTCGATTGATCCTCCTCCACATGATACCATTTTATTCTCTGTGAATTTTTAGGAATATTTTTTATTTTGGGCTGATAAAAATATTATTTTTGAAATGATTTATTATTGGTATGTTTGTTTTTTGTAAAATTATTATTATTATTATTATTAAATATTTTAATTATTTTTTTATTATTAATTTTTTATTTGAAAATTTTAGTAATTTTGATGGATTTATATATCCATTGAAATTTCTTATTTACGATAAATGAATCATAGTTGAACATTTATCAAACTTGTGGGTATTTTTTATGATGGATGAATTCACCATCGAAAATAATAAATATTTGTTATAGGACATCACAAAATAACATAATTGTGACACTTTTTTCTATGATATATCATTTTTGATGGACTCCTATCAAAAATTTCTTTTTTTGATGTCAGTTTGTTTCCAATGATCCCTAAGAAAAACTCAAGTAGTGATGTTTTATAATGTCCCAGTTTCTTAGAATTTAAACCCTAATACTAAAAATGCTTTGTCTATAATGTTGGACCAAGCTATCCATGGCTAATTATTGGATACCAAATTTTGTTAATTCGATCCATCACACTCATAAAAACTCACCACTAGTAGAAAGAACCCTCAATGTGGGTCGATTAGCACCTCATACACCCAATTTTGGTCAATTTAAAGTGAAAATGGGGATTATAAATTAATATTACATTGAGGGTTTTATTACTAAATGATGAATAAATTTATTTTGTATTTTTTATGTTTGAAATATGTGTCCATTAACACAAGAGAAAATGAATTAAATAGAAAAAAATCCTTCTGTCTTTAAATGTTTTAATCAATCTATTCTTTGTTTATTTTTTATTATCTTCTCACAAACATGGAAATTCATAAAAAAAATAAACCATGAATAACTTAAATAAATTTCTCTACATATCATGAATATTTGGTACTGATCCATTTATACTCAATGGATCTATTGTGGCCCTATGGGTATAACACCTGACTCGGCCATGACTCGTACCACACCTCGAATCACAGTCCAATGTCTCCATGTTCTTTTGATGATACTACATAATCTTGTCACGTTCTATGTCATTTATCATCATCATCATAATATATAAATACTGACACATAGATGAGGTGGTATCAAGAATCACAAAGATACATACAGAAATATACATATTGATACATAGGAATTTATGCATGTTAAATGAATAAGACATTGTGTAAACCATCAAAAATAAAAATAATAATATATTCATAGAATATAGCTATAAAAATTAATTAAATAAAAATAAACCCATACAATCATTATCGATTCAATGCTAAACACCATTCAATAGATAAATTAAATGTGACATAACATATAGTTGTGATAAATTCATGTTGAGGGAAATTGATTTAATTAAATAAATTGTTTTAATTCACATATATATACATATATATATATTGTTTGATCTTGTAATTTATTTATTTTCTGTTCCAAAAAAATATTAATTGAACAATAATATTTTAATTTTAAATATAAAAAATAATATTAATATTTTGGATATTTAAAAAAATCTACAGGCCCAAGAATAGACAAAGTCCTATTTTAGGTCATCCAAAACCCATGAAGGCCCATTCTGGGTCAGCCAAAACCCACCCAAACCCATTTTTGTCAAGAAGAAACTTCACAGGTATGTTACAGTTTAGCAAGGACTTGACCCAACCCATACGTGGTCGGGCCAACCTATATTTTTCAAAGGTCTTTTGATTTTCTATAGGATTCCACACGGGGCTGAACATAATGGGTCCCTTCCATAGGGGCTGACACAAAAGGTGGTTTCTGTAGTAGAGGAGGCTATAGGAGGTAACACCATGAGAGTAAGAAGTGGCATTGCATGTCAGGGCAGCGATCGATGGTGGATGAGCATAACAGTGACGCACAATATAGATGTGACGGTATGGGAGGGCACACAAGTAATGTTCTATTTTTTTCTAGGTTAAATTTTTAAATATTTCTACGAATATTTTTGGAGACACGCACTGATACGGTGTGATATTTAAAGGCCCGGTGCGCCAAAAATTAGATTTTAAAATATAGTAAATATATTAAATATCATCCTTGTGAAAGTTTCTTTAAATAGTAGAATAACTTATAAACTCTGGATCATATAACATATATGATCACACTATTGAGTTTTGAGCATGATTCTTACCCTAGGTGTGACATAACCTTAGTTGTTATGGGGAATTTGTGAAAAAAGCAGTAGTGGGTGTACAATGAATAAAATAATAAAATAAATTTTTTATATTTAATTCATTTACATGTAGGAAAAATTACTTATATAAGTATATGGTTATGATTTAATTCTAGGGATTAGATGTAAAACCTTGGAATTGTTGGAGAGAGCGCTGGAGGATCTCTCTTAGATGAACATCTACCATATCATGGATCGATGATAGAAGTGCAATAGAATTGGAGGATCTCACCAATAACAACGACACATATTCATTATTTATTAGAAATCAATCCAAATCAAGTTAGGGTGTTTATTTGTGATTATTCCATCCTTTTCCTTAATCCTAGTCAAACATTGATCAATTCAATGAATAAATATTGATTCATACATCAATGGTAAATTAAATTGATTTATTTTTTTCATAGTTTATCTATAACTCTGTGTCTGTCATCCCAATGATAATGGATCAAGGCCTAACTGAAAAGTGGTTGAGGTTCACTCCCCACTTACATGGTTTATGCTCCCCCCCCCACCTCCACCATTCTGCATGCATTCATCGTTGGAATTTTTTATTTGGCTTATGACTCAATGCATACCGAGTGAATTACCATTACACATTTGATCAATGGCACAAATAATCATTATCGCGGGTAAGGGATAGAGATTTGATGATATTATTATTGGATGTGACTGTGAAATAGGATCTAGATATGGATCTAGGTCTTTTCTTAATGCTTTTTCCATGCGACACTGACAAGGCACGACGCAGGTGCTTCTTGAGCACCGGATTCGGCTGGAATCTTATAAAGACTCAAACTTCTATCATTGAAAATTATTCTTGATTTAATTAAATGTCTTATTATGTAAAATCTTTATATAAAAATTCATGGTTTATTATTTTCTCCCCCCGTTCGATGTGCATTTGTCGTTGGAAATTTCTATTTGTCTTATGACTCAATGCACACCCAGTGAATGACCATTACACATTTTATCAATGGCACAAATAATCATTATCGTGAGTAAGGGATGGAGATTAAATGACATAATTATGGGATGTGACTATGAAAGAGGATCCAGATATGGATTAAGGTCTTTTATTAATGCTTTTTCCATGTGACACTAACAAGGCACGACACGGGTTCTTCTCGAGCACCGGATTCTGCTGGATTCCTGTAACGACTCAATCTTTTATCAATGAAAATTATTCTTGATCTTATTAAATGTATTATTATGTAAAATGGTTATATAAAATATGCACTTCTTTGGTTTTATGATATTGGATTTAAAAATACTGTTAAGAATTTTTATAGTTGTTAATATATTCGTTGAACAGTGATCACATGATTAGTATAAATATGGAGATTTAAAATATCCAATTTACTCAAAAAAAGGAATCGATGGCCCCATATAGTACAATTGCTCTATACAAAGCCCATTTTTCATAGCATGGAAAGGATTTATTGTAACTGTTCTTCTCTATTGACCAATACCAAGTTGACCTTTAACACGTTAAGTTGGAACGGAACTGCCTACGGGAGAAGTGGAAGTTGATAGAGATTACCTCCCGAGTGATGTTATCTGACCCACCCCAAGAGCCTTTCACCATCGCACACCTTACCATTAGGTCAAATGTGGGTGTTATAAGGGGTTATGTAACAACACCCTAGAACTATTTTTATGTACATTATTTTTTTATAGAACAAATAATATACATTCATTATATTATTGTTACTTTGTAAATAGCTTTTAAAGCATAAATAGTACTTTTAGTTAATATTCAATTAAGAAATATATTTTGATGAATTAAGGGATTTTTTAATTAAATAATATTTTATTAAAATATTATTACTAAATTAATTTTTATTAACTATAAATGATCATATAATTTTAATAAATACAATTGTAATTTTTATTAAGTTTTGAAATCGGTTTTTGAAAAAACCCGTGAATTTTCGATAAATATCACTTTTTATTTTAAAAGTAAAAAAATCACAAATTTAGAAAATTATTTAGATAAAATTAATATTATTTTTGTAATCAGGATGTCAAAATTATCCAATGGTTAATTTTTCATTATTTTCTGAGATAGTTGAATTTTTGAGTAAAATATAAATACCGTTTTAATATGTAATGTGTTTTATGACATCATAATGACCCAATAGTGATTTGATAAAACACTATAAATGGTTTGTTCAGACAATATATGTTTTAAATTTAAAATAATGTTATTTTAGGTTTCTTTGATTTATTTTACAAAGCTTTAGTGTACCCACTAAGACTTATAAAACATTTGAACTTTTAAAATGATTTCTTTGAGAATGTGATCCACCTCCACATAAGAAAGCATAATATTTTAATAAGTTCAGTAATTGTAATTTTAAAATAATTTTTTCCATTCCAATTTGGAAAAAACCATGGGAAAACCCCATTGGTTGGTCTGTGGTGTTGATTAGTTTAATGTGTGGTGTCGAAAACCTAAATAATAAAGAATTCCCACTCGTTTCCTATATAAACCCATTCAAGATCCCAATTCCTCTTAACTCAAAGCCATTTGATATTGAACAACCTCTGAAATACTCTCTCTAGAATCCTCCAAAGGTTCCCCAAGCTTCCAATAAGCCTCTCTCAAGCCTTTCTAAAGCCTTTGGTATCACACTTCCAAGTAAGGGATTTCTTCCTTTTGGATTTTTGTCCATCTTTATTTATAATGTTATGTCCTTTTATTTTGAATTAAAAACATTGGGGTATGATTTCTCACCTCCACTATACTTCCATATTTATTTTTTAATGTTAAAAGACCCATTTCTCTCTCGCCAATGCCTCCCATGTACACCTGTTACCATGCTGAAATTCCGTAAGGGATTTCTCTCTCCTCATTTACATTCAGTAAATTATTTTGTATTATGAATATAAATTTCATTACATATGTTGCAACATGTATCTATATGACTCCCTTACTATCCATTTCATTTAAATTTTTTGATACACACCTTTCTCTCTCATCAACCATTTTTTATGAATTCTTATGTCACGCCGTTATGATGTCGAAATTGCAATGTGGTTTTCCAAGCCAAAGTCATTGGGTGGTGAATATATTGTCCATTTCTATATCAAGGGTATTCACCATTATGAACATTTAATTATTGATTATAGAGTTCATGTATGAATTCCAAATTCCTTTATCTTGTAATAAATGATTATGTTTAATGAATCCATGTTATATGAACCATGTGGAACACTTATGAATGAAATGAAATGATTAAGAATGGTGCCCCTGATAGCGCTCCAATGCATTGGGTAAATATTTGTATCATGATACCTCAAGATAAATGAGTATTTACTCATGATAATTCAATTTCAATTAAGTTTTACTCATTTACCATGTTCAATGAGCCTTGGATCACGCTAATATCATGTTAAATTTGTTGCCACATTTCCATGTTATGATAATCATGCTATATCATGCCTTTATGTTCATCTTCCTTTAGTGCTCCATTGATATGCCAATTGCCTAAAATGTACAATATTATTCATGTTATTCCTTTTTTACTCCATTAATAGTCTTTATGTCTCACCCTTTTCTTATGCATGTCCTCGGGTTATCCCATGAAATGATAAGTACGAAGGAATGTTGTGGTCATCTAAAAGAAGTCTTCAATAAAGATGTTGTGTTTTATGTTCTAAGTTGTTATGTAATGTTCCTAATTTCTCAATAAACTATACCTATCTATCCTCAGAGTTTTATTAAATTAAATTTTATGTAATAAATCATGTTTAAGTGTGTAATAAAGAGAAGGTTTGATATAGTTGGTATTAGAGGATAGGTTTAGTTATTTTTTGGATTAAGATTAGAAAATCCTACTGAAATACTTAGGGATAAGAATAAGTATAATAATAACATCCCTAAATTTTGGTGACTATTGATAAATTTTTTATCAATAAAATTAATCCTTTTCTTAGTACGAGTAGGTAGAGACAGATCTTGCACAGATGTATCTAGGGGTAAAACCTGAAAACATCACTTTGAGCTATACTTGAACAGGAAATGGTTCATGACAATGGGCCTTACTTCACTCTTGGTTATGACACTCCCAATGGATATTATTTGGTAAATTCATAATCTTAGTATGAACCCTTATTAAGGGAATAAAAAAATTTCCATAATAATATATGTTGGGAAGTAGATCATGGATAACATATATTAAAGCCTTGAAATTCATAAGTTAAGGAAATAAAAAGTAATTTATAAGTCATCCATTTTTGTCTTTGGATTACCCTTCATTTGTTACCCCTAACTTTCCTTCTATTTCATCCAATGGCTGGTAATAGGACTTTTGCTAAAAAATGATGTGAATATCAATTTTATGATTGTTCTAATAAGATGCCCAATTCGATGGGAGCAGGAATCATGAACTTTATCACAATACTCTCTCAGTTAACTCAAGTTCTGAATAGAATTATGGGTCAAGAGGAACATTCAATTCCCCCTAATAAATAACAAGTCGCAATAGAGAGATTCATGATACAAAGGCCTCCAACTTTTAATGGATCATTTGATCCCTCAATTTCCGAACAATAGATCAACTCCATTGAAAAGATCTTATCCATCCATCAATGTTCCAAAAAAGACAATGTAATTATGGATGCTTATTGTATGGAGGGTGAAGCTGATCAATGGTGGACATTGATCAAAAATATGAAGTCTGAGGAGGGTATCGAGTCATTGGAATGGAAGGATTTCTAGAAAATATTTTTCAATAAATATTTTCCCCACACCCTTCGACTAAATATGGAAAGGGACTTCCTTTCCCTCAAGAAAAAAAGATGACGAATCTATCGGAGCATACGAGGAAAACTTCACAAGGCTTGCATCATACACCTCTATCTTTGTCATTACACTCAAATTCAAGGTTGACTTCTTATTTGGTGGGCTAAAACCTAGCCTACGGAAATCCCTGGCGATCCGTGACTTCAAGAGCTATGAAGAAATTGTATGATTTTCCCTCAAAGTCGATATGGATATCGAAGAATCTCATGGGTATCATGGGGATAAGAAGAGGAAATTGAAATTAAATTTAGGTGGTTCGATGGATAAATTCAATGGTGCTAAGAAATTCTAGAACCCCATTTTCCAATGATTCAGAAAGAAGAACCCTAGAAATTTCTTGAAGGGGATGAGGAAATGCTTTTGGTGTTGAAGATGAGGGAACCTAGAAATTAACTACCGACAAGAAAAAATTGTGTCTATGAAATAGTATAGAAACACTCTGTTCGACCCTCAAAGCATTGTTCATTTATTTAACTTCAACAAACAAGAGCAATTTTCAAACTTGATCCCTAAGCCAAGGGTTTTCGGAGGCAAACAACAACCTCCAAGGTAGAAAGGGAGAGATTTTTCCATCACTACTGCTGAAGTGAACCCCAAAAACAAAGTGGTGATAGGTACGTTAGTTATTCATTAAAGAATAGAGAACATAATTTTTTATTCTAGTTCTATGAATTCTTTTATATATTGAAAGTTTAATAGAACAATCCCAACACCACCACAATTCATGGAAGTAAAGATGTCGGTGACAATAGAAAATGGTGAAATCATCTCATCCCATGAATATAACTCCTCCCCTATCATAATTTGTGGATTGAACTTCCCAGCGAACCTCTTCATACTCCCCTTGGTGGAATTTGATGCAATTCTTGGCATGGATTGGATTTCCTTATATAGAGCCAACATAAATTTCCGTCAGAGGGGAATCACTCTCCTTATAGAGAATCAACCCCCGATTCTGTACAAGTGTATGGATGAGGATGAATCTTCTTTAGCACCATCATCTCAAGCATGGATATTGCTGCCCTATGAGCATGCATACCTTGCTCAGATGATTGAGTCTAAGGAAGGAACCATCCTTGAAGACAGTTTTTTCCAAGGAATTGATTGGTATTCCTCCTATAAGATATGTTTAATTCTCAATTTATCTTATACCTAGGGAATTTCCAATATCCAATACTCTATATAGAATGGTTGTTGTGAAGCTTGAGGAACTGAATAAACAACTACATGAGAATTTGGATAAAGGGTTTATATGCCCAAGTGCTTTATCAAGGGGTACACCAATCCTCTTCATCAAAAATAATGATGGATCAATGTGCCTTTGCATCGATTATCGTGATCTAAACAAAATCACAATAAAGTACAAGTATCCTCTTCCAATAATTGATGACTTGATCGATCAGCTATATGGAGCACAATACTTCTCCAATGTGGATTTGCGGTTGGTATATTACCAAGTAAGGTTAAAGAAGGAAGATATCCCCATGACTGCTTTTCGTACAAGATATGGGAACTATGAATTCATAGTAATGCCTTTTGGACTCACTAATGATTCATAAATCTTCATGGACTTGATGAATAGAGTCTTTATAGATTACCTTGAAAAATTTGTGGTAGTATTTATAGGCGATATTCTAATATACTCCAAAACCAAGGAGGAGCATGAGAAGCATCTAAGAACTATACTAGAGACCTTGAGAAAGGATAAGATCTATGAAAAGTACATCAAGTGTGAGTTATGGTTAAAGGAGGTCTTGTTATTGGGCCATATCATCACAAGCAATGATATTTTTTTTGGATCCCTCCAAGATAGCTAAAATTGAGGGATGGTCGAGGCCAACATCAGTAACGGATATTGGTAGCTTTCTGGGGTTAGCTGGATATTATCACCGATTTTTGAGAAATTTATCATGATTTTACAACCCTCTTACCAAGATAACTCGTAAGGGGGTAAATTTTTCTTGGAGTGATGAATGTTAAGAGAGCTTCAAGGAGTTAAAAAAGAGGATTATCCATGCACCCGTGCTCACACTACCCATAGGTGGAGAACTTTTTTTGGTATTTAGTGATGCTTCAAAGAAGGCCATGGGTAGTGTGTTGATGAAAAATGACAAATTCATTACCTATGCTTCACGGCAATTGAAATTTCATGAGAAAACTATCCAACACATGATCTGGGGTTGGCTACAGTAATATTCACTTTAAAATTTTGGTAAAATTGCCTATTTGGGGTGAAGTATGAAATATACACAGATCACAAAAGCCTCAAGTATATATTCATATAGAAAGAGTTGAACATGAACCAATGAAGATCGTTACAGCTGATCAAAGTCTATGACTACACAATCTATTACCACACTGGGAAAGGGAACAAGGTGTCAGATGCTCTAAGTAGAAAGGACCTAGTGATTCTATCATTGATGAGAATTTAAAAGGATCCAATATTCTAATATTTGATGAATATGGAAAGGGGAATCATAAATAAGGGATAATCATCAATCCTTAAACAAATAATTCCACAGCAATCTCTTTTTTAAAGGTTAAAGGATGCTCAAAAGGATGATGTGGGAATTCAAAAGAAAGTGAAAACTATCTAAAAAGGTAAATCCTTAGAGTTCAATGTTAATAAAGAAGGAATTGTGAGATTTGGGTCACAACTATGTATTCCATCAAATCTAAAGTTAAATAAAGAACTTTTAGATAATGCACATAGTTCGAATTTATCCATTCACTTAGGAAACACAAAGATGTATCAAGATATATGAAAGCATTATTAGTGGGATAACATGAAGAGGGATATCACTGAGTATACATTAAAGTTAATGGTATGTAAAAAAGTGAAGGCTAAGAGGTAGAAGTCTAAGGAGATGATGTAACCATTACCCATACCAACATGGAAATGGGAGAACATCACCATGGACTTTGTCATTGGACTTCCGAAGACATCCAAAGGAAAAAATCATATCTTGGTTGTTTTGGATTGTCTTACGAATATTGAACACTTCATTGAAATTCAGAAGGATTTCTCATTGGATCAACTGGCATGGATATACATAATAGATGTGGAAAGTCTTCATGGAGTACCACTATTTATTGTATCTGATCGAGATCCAAGATTTACCTCTATGTTTTGGAAGAGTCTTCAACATTCTCTAAATACTGAGCTAAACTAAAGTATAGCTTATCGTCCTCAAACTGATAGACAATCTAAGCAGACTATCCAAACACTTGAGGACATGTCGAGAGCTTGCTCAATAGACTTCAATGGAGGATGGTATAAACATCTTCCTCTGGTTGAGTTCTCTTACAATAATAGTTTTCACTCAAGCATCCAAATGGCTCATTATGAAACCCTTTATGGGAAGAGGTGTAGAACATTGGCATGTTGGGATGAATTTGGGGAGTGAAAACTCTTAGGTCTAGAAAAGGTTGAGGAAATGGTGAAGAAGGTTAAGACCATCCCACAGCACATTAAAGCTGCTCAGAGTCAACAAAAGAGCTATGCTGAGAATGGTCAAAAAGACCCATAGTTTGGTGTCAGAGACATGGTATTCCTCCCCATATCATCATGGAAGAGATTTATGAGATTTAGGAATAAGTTAAAGCATATTCCTAGGTATATCATCCATTTTGAGATCCTTGGTCGCATTAGATCAGTGGCCTATCTACTAGCACTCCCACTGAACCTATCTCAAGTACAGGATGTATTCCATGTATCACTCTTCAGGAAGTACTTACCTAACCCATCACATGTAGTCAATCCAGAGGTGGTACCATTGGAGAATGACCTTTTCTTTTGAATAGAACCCAGTGAATATCTTAGATCATAGGGAAAAAATTCTACAAAATAAGACAATTCCCCTCATCAAGGTGTTGTGAAAAAACCACATGTAACAAGACCCAAAATCCGATCACCATCACAAACCTTACCCTTAGGTCATATGTGGGAGTTATAAGTGGTTAAGTAACAAGACATTAGAACTATGATTATGTGCATTATTTTTGTATATCACAAAGAATATACATTCATTTTACTTTGTATAGAGTTTTTAAAAGAACAAAAAGTATTTTTAGTTAATATTCAATTAAGAAATATATTTTGATGAATTAATGGATTTTTGAATTAGATAATATTTTAATAAAATATTATTACTAAATTAATTATTATTAAATATAAATTATCTTATAGTTTTTATGAATACAAATGTAATTTTAATTAAGGTTTGAAAGATGTTTTTGACAAAACCCAAGAATTTTTTATAAATGTCGGTTTTTATTTTAAAAGTAAAAATTCACGTATTTTGAAAATTATTTAGATAAAATAAATATTATTTTTTTAATCAGGACATCGAAATTATCTAGTGGAAAATGTTTCATAATTTTCTGAGACAGTTGAATTTTTTGGTAAAAATTAAATATCATTTTAATATACAATGTGTTTTATGACATCATAATAACCCAATAGTGATTTTATAAAATTATATAAATGGTATGTTCATCCAATATATGTTTTACCTTTAAAAAAATGTGATTTTACATATGTTTGATTTATTTTACAAATCTTTAGTGGACCCTCTAAGACTTATAAAACATTTTAACTTTTAAAATGATTTCCTTGAGAGTGTGAATCACCTTCACATAAGAAACCCTAATATTTTAATAATTTCAAACATTGTCATATTAAATAAATTTTTTCCACTACCCTTTTTCAAAAACCATGGGAAAAACCCATGGTTTGGTTTTTGGTTTTGATTAGTTTAATCTGTGGTGTCCAAAACATAAATAATAAAAAATTCCCTCTCTTTTCCTATATAAACCCACCCAATCTCCCACTTCCTCTTTAAAAAAATACTTTTTAGCTCTACCAACATATTCCCTTCTCTATCTAGAATCCTCCCAAGGTTCCCTATGATCCAAATAATCCTCTCCCAATACTTTGGGATCACATTTCCAGGTAAGGGATTTCTTCCTTTTTCATTTTTTCCCAAATTTCTTTATATTGTTATGCACTTTTATTTTCAATTAAAAACATTGGGGTATGATTTAACACCTACAATATACTTCCCTAATTATGTTTAAATGTTGAGGGACTCATTTATCTCTCATTAATTCCACTCATGTACACCCATTACCATGCTGAAATTCCGTAAGGGATTTCTTTCTCCTCATTTACATTCAAGCAATTATTTTGTATTATGAATATAAATTCCATTACATATATTGGGACATGTATCTATATTACCCCCCTTAATTTACATTTCATTTAAATTTGATGATACACCCCTTTCTTTAACATCAAAAATTTTTTATTAATTCTTATGTCACGTCATTATTCTGTCGAAATTGCATCGTGGTTTTCCAAGCCAAAGTGGTTGTGTGCTGAATACCATGCAAATTTATCTATCAGGGGTATTAACCTTTATGAACATTTAATTATTGATTATATAGTTTCATTTATAAGTTCCACATTCATTTATCTTGGAATAAATTATGATTTTTAATGAATATATGTTATATGATCCATGTGGCACACTTATGCATGAAATGAAATGATTAAGAAGGGTTCACCCTGATAGTGCTTCAATGAATAGGGTAAAGATTGGTATCATGATATGTCAATTGAAATGAGTATTTACTCATTCTAATTCAAGTGAAATGAGGGTCTACTCATGATCTATTTCTAATCATCCTTGGCTCATGCTAATATCATGTTAAATGTTGTTGCCACATTTTCATGTTATGATAATCATGCTATATCGTGCCTTTACATTCATGTTTCTCTTATGATCCACTGATATTACTATTGAATAACATGTATTATATTCTTTATATTATTCAATGTTTACTCCCTTGCTATGCTTTATAGCTCACCTTTTTCATATGCTCGTCCTCGGGTTATCCCATACGATGCTAAGTACGAAGTAATGTTGTGGTCATGTAAAAGAAGTCTTCAATAAAGATAGTGTGTTTTATGTTCTAAGTTGTTATGAAATGTTCCTAATTTCCCAATACACTATAACTCTCGATCCTCGTAGTTTTCTTAAGTGCATTTTTATGTAATAAATCATGTTAAAGTTTGTAATAAAGAGCAAGGTTTTTTATAATTCCAAATATCAGTAGTTATGAGGGTTGGAAAACCTCATATATTTGATCTATGATATGATTCAAGTTGATTTGGTGTTTGTGAGGTTATAGATGAAGATACATGACTATTTCCATGGGTTATTTGAAAAACATGACTATAGTGCATGTAGTTTTATGTACACAAGTTGTGTAACCCCATTATATGCATAGGATAGTGTTTCTGTGTGAAGTTATGGATCACATGATCTATGAACCATATAACATGGCATTTGGTGCCTCCCTAGAGGCTCCGCGTGTACCTCAGAGGGTACATGGAAATAGGTAAGAGTACATGGGCATGGACATGATGGGTACTCCCACACAAACACATCCAGGCCATGTGTACATGGTCATAGCCATGTATTGGGACATGAGAAGAAGTAAATAATCATGGGAATGCTGTTAACTTTTATATGAACATGTTAAAGATGTAATTCTGAGTGCTGAGATGACTTATAAACACCATGTACCCTAGGGAAACGTCATGTATTTCCAAAACATACATGTCATGTGAGTGATATTCATGAGATTTACCAAGTTTAGTGAGACACACCATGTACCCCAGTGGAGAATCCATGTACTCCATTGAGAATAGGATAGTTTCCTCTTTGTTCTCAACTTATCTTTGTTGTGAGATTGTGTGAGCTACCATGGACCAGTATTAGTTTAGTGTTTTCCCTAAGTCTATTCCTATGAGGGTTCATTATGGAATCATGTTCCTATCGTATAGGTTGATCCCACTAAATATTCCTTTGATTATTATAGTATTGGTGAGTTCCATTATTCTAGAGTGAGTTGACTCAAACTGCTTTGACTACTAACTCAATAGATTCGATCATGTATCCCTCTAAGAGACTTGGACTGATCCTAATTTTTCATTATGTTACTATAGATGGGGTTTTTGGAATTGGTGAGACTAATAATTATGTGAGTATTGATCCCATGTCTTTGAGGATGTCTTCAGTAGGTTCTAGTGTCCCCTAGTGAGCCCTAGGAATTGACCCCCTATATGGGTATCGATGTTTGATTTTTCGATGAGGTGTAATCTGGTCAAGTGTGTTTCTTGGATGAACCCTCTCAGTTTTTTTGTAATCAGACCTGATGAGTGTGATATCTGGTATGAGTGACATCATTAGAATTATAACTCATGTATTGGTTTTTCTTGGATGATCTTGTTCAGTTGGTTGAGCGCCATTAGGGATGGCAGGGCTCCTGGAGTGTGTTATCTCGAATGAGAGTAGTATATAACCTTTAATAAGGAATAATAGGCTAGATGCAGTTATTAACACATGGGACATGTTGTATTTTAGGAATATATATATTTATTTATTTATTTATTTATTTATTTATATATTTATTTTTATGTCTCATATTTATGAATGGCATATCCTGTGTTGAGCTGACTGCTCTTGGTGCTTTGTGATTTTTGATTTTGGGGTGTCCTGTTGAGTATTGTTATACACACCCATGCTTGGGATCTAACCACATGTGTGATGTCTTATGTAGATGAAATACCTTTTTTTGGGATCCTTGGAGGACTATGATCAGTTGGAGAGATATTTTGGTGAGATAGGCCAACAAATATATCAGTGTTTCACTAGATAGCAGTCCCCTCCTTCTGATAAGGTTAGTGTATACTTTCATTTTTTGGTTGGGCTTGTATTTAGACCCTTTTATGATTTCATATACTTTTTTATCATACTATTGTTTTGGGATTATATATATATGCATTCATTATTTTCAATTTTTTTACATTTCAGCATTTTGAAGGCTTGGACATGTGTTCATGTGTATATGTACTTAAACCAGTATCTCCCATGTGTGTGATATTCTTTTTTGGCACTGGTCACCAGCCCATTCCCTATTATTGGTCGGATTGGTGTAGTTTCACCTCGATCCCCATTGGGTTGGGTTGTGACAAAATGGTATCATAAATGTACACAACATGAAATGTTATGACAATGTTTAGGTTTAGGATTGGATTTTTACGTTTCCTTTCTCTATATGTGAGGTTTTTTTGGGAACTTGGGAAACAGTGTTAAAGTGTTTCAAGGTTGGCTTCCGGAATAGGTTTTATAGTGTTGGTGTGGAGGCTAATTTATCCATTCACCAGGACCACGATAACCTACTTTTTGACTCTGTATGTGTAGACACTTGTTGTGGGGAAAACATTGGTAGATGAATCATATATTAATGGGTTATGGATTCCATGTACTTATTGAGTTTTCACTCTAGATATACTCTTTAACCATGGTACATATTGATAACTTTCAAGATACCTATATGATGAAATCCATCTTAGATTCTGAGTCAGTGTCGTATTGATGACCAGATGAGTGATGAGGTTCCTGTTTAGGGACCCACACATATGGTATTTTTCTCCAAGTGGGCATTAAGAAGTTCTAAACACTATTGAGTAGCACATTTATCCTTTTATGAATCATGAATTTGATCATCCACATGTTGAGAAATTGATTCTCTTGTAATATAGGAAAATGGTATACACAATCATGGTGTGTTACACGAGTCCCGGTAATGGGA
Organism: Viscum album; assembly: GCA_963277665.1. Lineage (NCBI taxonomy): Eukaryota > Viridiplantae > Streptophyta > Magnoliopsida > Santalales > Viscaceae > Viscum > Viscum album. The sequence continues at coordinate 1,853,169,000 of OY728158.1, read as the reverse complement.
ATCATTGAGGTTTCATAATGAGACACACCCTCAAATGGTACAGGGTTGAATTGAGGTAGTGTTCTAGGTTTTGGGCATGTGTGGATCTTCAGATGATCATATGGTTGTATTTGAGAACCATTTTCTCCATAGATCAGCTGTTGGTTTTGATTTTTTTTTTTTTGAGATAAGATCCCCCTTCTCGGTTGAGTAATGATGCAAGCCTTTGGAGTGAATGTCCTGCTTGGATAAAATTCTACCTAATTCTAGTCCTAGTGGTGAGACTTATCCAGGGCGACATTGGGAATTGGTAGAAAATTATGTGGGAAATTTTGATCTTACTTTGGTCTTTCAAGGTAGATGGACAATTCCCCCATCGAGACATGTTCTTGAGACGCGATCCAAAAAAGTGTGGTAGAGTCAGTGCCACCCAAAGTAGATAGTGTTGAGGTGTAGTATATGAGATTATATGACTTGTGTGTCTGAGGTTTTCGGTTGTTTCAATATGTCATATTAGGCCATGGATATGGTATAAAATTTTTTTAGGGAAATAATGAGTTCCAAGTGGTGGGAGAACATTAGGGATTTGAGTGCAGTTTGAGGTACGATGTGTGTCTTCACTTCCCCAGTTATAGTTTTCACAATTAGTTATGAGGAAATTTTCCCTCAGTGTATCCTATATTTGAGACCTACTTATACAAGTGGGTCGATTTTTTCTTGACCCTTGTGTTGGAGGATCCTGTAGAGAAGATAAAATTTTTATCACTTCTACAGATAGTGTGTCCTGACTCAGGGAGGAGGGAGAGATCCTTATGTGTAAATCTTTCCATAGTGGTTGTGGAACCCTATAATGTGTTTCCTAGATTTAGATTTGATTTATACCCTAAATGACTATATGTTTTCTACTAATGAGTGTAGTACTTATTCTAGTTTGTTGGGATGTGTTTTTAAACTTTGATGAGGAGTGATCTCGGGCAGAGTAGATGAGCTCATTCACAGGAGGTCATAACCACTTTCGTTTTGAATGACTTGTATTACCCTTTTAGTAGTATATGATATGAGATTTTAGTTATAGAAATGTTGGTTTGTTAAGTCAACATCCTTATTTAGGATGTGAAAGGTTGACCTTCCCATCGAGAGTTTATTTCTACCTAGAATTTCTCCAGAGATGACCTGGTATTTATGCTAGTATATCGGATGACCCTAGTTAACTTTAAGATCTATAAGTATAGTTGTAGAAATATTAAGATAAGAGGGATCTGTAATACTCAATGTGTTTTCATGGGAAGCCATGTGTTGTTGGTATAGTGGTGGAAGAGAGATTGTGCGTTTATGTGGACGAGTGTCACTTGGACCAGGTGACATGAGGGAAAGTATCAACTCCTAAGAAATGATGGATTATTCACCAAAGGGGTGGAGGTGTAGTAGACCTTAGAGTGTGACATCAGGATGGATTATCACTAGCTCCAAGTTTGAGAGGTGGATGTACCAATCCTGGATTCCTAGAGACATTATGGTTTCTTTGAGTAATTGGTGATATGGTTTTGCATGTTTAACACCTCCACATAGTTCTAAAGACTTTTGAGTTGGATATGTAACCTTTCTTGTATTAGGTTATGGTATTATTCTAGTTTGGAACCCTAATGTCCTCAATGTTAGGGTTATATCAAGAAATTCATAAAAAGATTGTGTAGTGTACCTCCTGTAGATAGTTTTCACCCTTCACTTCTTTGGATATCCAGGGAGGTATGACTTAGGTATACCAACTGTGATATAATGTGATACCAAGTATCCATTGGATGCATCCCTGATGAAAATTCCTTGAATGTGGGAATCATTTCATCCTTTTCCAGGGACAGATGGTGACTCCAATTATGATGTGAGAGGAGGTTTTAAGGAGTTTTTTTTCCCTTATAAATACATTCAATATAGGTGAGGATGTACTAGTATATCTTCACATCATTTGGGAATCCAAGGGAGTTGCAGTGAGTTTACAAAATAAACTTTTTATTGTCTCTCCTATCTAAGGGTGATGACCAAGAGAGATTTGTGGAATTTTCGGGGAACTTTTTCATGTAGGATATAGTCTGGATCTATGGTATTACCTAGAAAATATCTTTATACTATGATACTTAATTAATTATGTGATTAGGGATAGGTTGCGGGAATCCTTTGGGGACTCGTTTATAGTTGGTAATAGTATTTTACCCCATATGGTTGGCTAGGTGGAATATATCATTCTAGTTTTGTGGAACATGCTTCAGGTTCACATATTAGTTTTGATCCACAATTGGGATGATCATATACCATCAACGGGGTCTTCATATCATGATGATTATCACTCCACCATTGTAGTAGCACCTCTTCAAGTCCATGTGTGAGAGACCTTGGAAGACACTATTATACTAGTACAAACCTATGGGTAACAACACTTGAGTAATGATTTAGGGTTTTAGTGATATTTATAAAGGCCTCATTACATCCTGGGAAGTATGATGACTGTTTGGTAAACATAAGCGGTCCTCGGTGGACTAAATACGGGTCCTTTAGATCTATAGAGTTACAAAGTATTAGCTAGGGTGATAGGATGACTCCATGAATTTTAGTCTCTTTATTTTCTTAATGTTATGTCAGGTTAGTGAGGTAGTGTGCCACTTAACCCTGAGGCCATTTTATTTTAGGTTTATTAGTATTCTCTACATTTCATAGTTTAGGAAGTGCATGCATGACTCATGGAACTTTGTTGACTAGGGTGAGCTAGGCCATGAGAGTGGAATTTTCTTTTCAAGGATCCAGTAACTTGGAGAACTGGAAGGAGAAATACCCTTTGTGGGAGTTTTTTTTCCTTAGCTGTGTGTTTTTTGACAATATAGGAAATCTTTGGGAGAGATCATGGGAGCAGGAGACCCAGTTGAAAGATCAAAATCCTTTAATTTTTATTATTTTTTCTTTTCAGGATGAAAATGTTTGAAGGAGGGAATGATGTAATATATAAGTTTCTACCTTGTAATAATTTATAAAATTTCAATGAATATTTCCAGAGTTAGGCACTAAGACTATGTGAGATTGTGAGGCTTGGTGTGCTCGAAATTTAATTTTTAAATATATTAAATATCACATGTGTGATTTTATTTTTAAAAAAGTGGAGTAAATTATAAATGGGGGATCATATAATAGGTATGAAGGAACTATTATGTTCAGATTTTGGGTTTTACCTTAGGTGTGACATAAAATTTTTTGTTGTGGGGTGTTTATGAAAAAAAACGTCACTTGTGTAATATAAATAAAATAATTAAATAAATAATTTTAATTTCATCCATTGATGAATTAACCTAATTAATTCTACAATAATATGAATATGATGTAATTTATAGGTATTAGCTACATAACCTTGGAGCTATTGGAGAGTGTGTCGGAGGATCCCCCTCAGGTGAATATTCATTGGATCATGGCTCAGTGATCGATGTGCAACAAAATCGGAGGATCTCACCAATAATAATGATGCAAATTCTTTCTTCGTCAGTGATAGATCCAAATAAATATAGGAAGTTGATTTGTGATTATTCCATCTATTTCATTTATCCTGGTCAATCATAGATCAATTCCATGAACAATAATTTATTCATGAATCGATGGTAGATTTAATTGATGGTTTATTTGTTTTTTCATTGTTTATATATACCTCTTCATTCATCTTCTCTATGACAACAAATCAAGGTCAAAACAAAAAAAGGATGAGGTTCCTTCCTCACTTTCATGGTATATGATTTTCTCTCCCCATTCAACATGCATTCATCATTGGAAATTTCTATTTGGACTACAATTTGACCAATAATCGGTGAACAATTATTGCACATTCAATATTTGGTGCAACAAATCGCTATAATGGGTCACTGATGAAGAATTAATGACATGATTGCTGGATGAAACAAAATCAGTAGATCCATAGATGGATCAGGATCTTTTATTCATTATTTTTGGCATGAGGCACCGAAGAGGGGTGACACGAGTGCTTCTCCGGCCTCAGTAGTGATGATGGATGACGAACCTTAGATCTATGACCTACAACATGATTCAAGGTGGATTCGGTGGTTTGGGGGTCGAAAATGAAGATTTGTGAAACATTATTCTTGGTTTGTGAAAAATTTAATGACTTGGATTTTACATGTATTATTTATGGTTATTATATGGATTATTGTTTATATTTGGTGCTAAGAGGGCATGTGATTCTAAGGACCAGTGTGCCTGAAATAAACATTTGAAATAAATTAAATTTCACGCATTCATAGATTTTCTAAAAAAGTGGAATTTCATATAAATGATGGTCTATATTAGAAATTTGAGTGCACTGTTGAGTTCATAATATATCTTTGACACTAGTCATGGAATAACATTTTTTGGCATGGGGTGTTTTTAGAAAGGTTTTCACAAACGTAAAATAAATAAAATAATTAAATAAACTATTTTATTTGTTCATTTATGTAGTGAATTTTAATCCTTATTTAAATGCATACTTTTTGAAAAAAATTAGGGTAAGTCATGTAAACCTATAGATTTACAAGATCCATTTCAGTAGATGGATGAGATTTCATTGGAAGATGATGACCAGATAGAAGATCGACAAATAGTCTAAGACATAGTCAAAGGATATTGCCAATAATCTTTAAAAAGATTCATTCTTCATCAACGATTGATCCAAATTGAGTTAGTATATTTTTTTATTGGATTATTTAACTATTTTTTATTTATATAATGAACACAGGTTAATGAACTGACATATTGATCCACGGATCATTCTTATTGATGGATGGATTAGATTATTTAAGAATTGGAGAATTTATTTATGATTATTTTATTATATATTAGATCATCATTCTAATGAAAATTAATTGGGGTCAACATGAACATAATTTTATGATTATTCTTTATGATTGTTCTTTGTACTTTTCTCTCGTGATTTCTCACCTCATCACGGGCATTCTTTTTTGGCATGTGGTTCGACATCCACTGAGAAATTGATCATTGAGAACCTGTTTCTTGGTGTAATGATTTGATATTGTAGATCTGATATCAAAATGATTTGATGGAGGTGTGACAATGGTAGTGGTGAATATATTAGACCAGATTGGAGACATTCAGTTTCGGATGGTATGTGCAGTGATGATGGGATGAATGGAAATAGATTTACGAATGGAATTGTAGGGTTGGAACTTATTGATCAATGAGGGCATGACTCTTCAGGACATGGTTCTTGATATTTTGTTGAGACACGTGGCCATATCGGTGGTTAGAGGAGAGCCCAAAGACATGTGAACCAGATATGGGATTCTGGAAAATCCCATAACACATGGCATGTAATTTGGGATTACATGGTGTGTGGGGCCCCCTCAACAATAAGGTAGGGTTTCAAGAGAAAGATGAGTATCACATGGAGTGTGACCATGTCACATGGAATGTGACCCTTTCCCAAAGGATAATTGTGTACCTACGAGGGTACATGAACATGGGTTGGAGTACATGGTCACAGACATGTCGTGGGCTCCAACATGGACCTAGCTTGTCCAGGTGTACATGGGCACAAGTACACAGGCAGCCACATGTTGTGTACTATTATATAGGCATGGACATGGATATAGGTCATTTACATGGGTAGGACCCAAGGTAAAAGAAACATAGAGTGTACCCATACTATACACCATGTAATCCTTAAATGTTATCTTGGAGAACTTATATATATATATATATATCTTATCTCTTCAGACTTATAGTACATAATTCTGATGGTGACACTCGATGAGAACTACCTCTCAGACGAACTCCATTAGTACTATAAGACTTGTGGAGTGTGTTATCCGAGATTAGTGTTATGTGGAACCTTTAAAGATGTGATCCTAGGCTAGCATTATAGTTGTGAATTTACCTTTATAATATGTGTCTCTATTGATTATATCTATATATTATTGTTATATGCATTGTGGATATATACCTGTGTAGATATTACTGTATTTATTTTTATATGATTTTTGGTTTTGGGGTGTCTGAATGAGTATTGTTATACTCACTCATGCATGGGATTTTCCCACATTTGTCATGTATTGTGTAGATGATTTACCCTTTGATAGAGTCTTAGAGGGATGTAGACCAGGTTGTTCTTAGTCAGACTGGAAAGATAGAGGTGTGTTCATATGCTATCATGATGGTAGTCCCCATTTTACCATCAGGTTGGATTTTTTTTCAAACACTATGTGGTGGGATTTTATTTGTCCCTGTTTACTTTCCTTTACTTCTTATTGTACTCTGGTTGTGTGATTTAGATGTGTGCATGCATGGTTGTTTAGTTTTTATTACATTTCATCATTTTATGGGCTTATGTGTGTGTGTGTGTGTGTTGATATTTATTCTAAGGTCTCCCATATTTTTTATATGCCTACTTCACAATAGTCGTCATCTCTTGGCCTACTTGAGGAATGCATGGGTATTTGGGGCATGATCCTCATTGGGATGGGTCATGATAGAGTGGTATCAGAGGTAGTCAGCTCTAACTTAGGACCAGAGTATCTGATATTGGTTTGGGGAGAAAATGTTAATTGTTTCAAATTCGACTTTTCGGCCAAGTACTCTAGTGTTGTTGTAGATTCCAACATATCCAAACACCAAAAATCTGATCACCAAGTATTTAACATGGTATATAAATATGTTGGTTACTGGGAGAACAATCGAACATGCATCATAAAATAGTGGTTTGTGGTTTTCATTTCCTTCTTGAGTCATCTCTCCAGATATACTCATTGACCATGTACATATTATTTATTTCTATATGCCTCCATGATGCATTACATATAGGATTTAGCATCAAGATAATGTGGATGATCCCCTCAGTGATGAGGCATTGATAAATGGAAAAGTTCTAGATGTGTTATCTTTGGGTTGTTAACTAGTTATACCACTACCTATTGAGTATCATATGGTACCCACAGTACTAGCATATGAGGTGTGTAGATTGAGAGGAATCACAAGTTCTAGTGATAAAGACCCCTAAGGTTCTGAGACAAGCCCAACCCATAGGCGATTGAGGACTGGATTAAGGCTCTGGTTCTAGCTTTTTATCTATTCAGGACACCATCAGATCATATGGTGGTCCTGGTAGCAAGCCTTCTCCATGGATCAACAAGCTGATGGTGGGGTTTAGTGACCCATGATTACAATTAGGTGACTCTATAATGTTTATAGTTTTAGTACCTTTTCAAAGCAGATTTCTATATAGGTATATTGAGAGCTGCACATATCCAGGAGCATCTACAACTTTAGCAGGGTAGCATGATAGTAGGTGAGTATTCATTGAGGTTCCCCAACCATTCCTGTTACTTTATGGATATGGTTTGGGATCATTTTTCTGATATTGAACCTTAGAGTAAGTAATTATTAAATACATATGTGACAATTTTATACCTCTATGAATTACTACCAATGGTTTCATTCTAGAGATAATTTTGGTAGTTGATAGTTTCCTAGCTGATCATATGTACACAGTGGCCACAGAGGAGTAGATACATCATCATCTGGGAGACGATGTTAGTCTCCGGGATCGGTATGTGTGATAGGTTTTAGGAGGGGGTCTCAAGAGAGATGGTTTGTGGTCTAGGGATCATTGGATGGGTCCAGTCAACCCAAGGAGAGGTTGTGTTACTCATACGATGGTAGGGTAAATCTTCCACAAGATTTTTTGACCCGTCATATGGCTAAAAGAAAGACTGTGGATGGGCTGTCGAGGTAGAGGTTGTGGTAGGAGAAGATAGTTCCATAGGGTGGTGTACATGTAAGATGATATGGGATATGAGCTAAAGGTGGTAGACGCTTTCACTTTCTACCACCACCACCCCTAGGTGGTCCGTGCCAGGCTTAGGAAGCTAGGGGAAGGGGCAAGGGAAGCTGTTGGTGGTTGAGGTTTATAAACCAGAAGCTCTGAGAATGATATGAGGTAAGTTATGTGTATTTTCCACCTTAGATACAATATTAATAGATATAGATTCTATTAATTCCTTTATTTCCACCAATCTGGTTCAGTATATAGAGATTCCAATTGATCCATTGGTTCAACCCATGTTCTAGTAGAATCTCACAAGAGATGACTCGGCGATCACACACTTATGTCTATAGTCTAGCCTGACTCTTCCAGGGGAGAGTTTATATTAGGATATCTTTGTATTAGTGATCAGGTTTTATTATTTACTCTTAGGTATGGAATTTCTATCTACATTTCAAACCCAAATTGACTATTTTATGTGGAGGATGCGTTGTGTTTTCAGTAATGGGACCAGGTTTCCATTTGTGGTTAAAAAAGGAAACCCAAAAAATTTAGGATGCACTCATTCATAGTAAGGTGAATCCGATTAATCATTAGTTGTCTAGAATGACCCTTGGTTTAGTGAATTTTATGAGTTATAAAATCCCTATAGTGGTTCCAGAGTATGAGGTTGTATTCGATGATGATGTTACAAGCTTAAATACCAACCAATAGATTGACTTATACATTGATCTACACCCCCAGATAACCCTAATATATGTGACATCATATCGGATGGATCATGCGGATCTTCATGATTCGAGGGTGCAGTTGGAGGAATTTCATAGGAAGAGTTTTGGTAGACCCTTTTTTTTACATTGGGCAACCCCAATGTTGTTAACCAATAAGGTGGATGAGTTCTTGAGGCTATGTGTGGACTAGTGAAACTTGAACGAGGTGACCATGAAGAAATATTATCAACTATCGATGATTGATGACCTATTTGATCAGTTGAGAGGGGTACAATGGTTCTCAGTCATTGACCTCAGGTCATACTATCACCATTTGTGAGTGTGATATGTGGATATATAGAATATGTAATTCAGATTTCACTATTTTCATTATGAGTATTTGGTGATTCCCTTTGGAATGAAGATTTACCCAGCTGTGTTCATGTGACTCATGAACCATATATTTCAACATTTATTTGACCAGTTCATGGTGGTCTTCATTGATGATATCCTTTTGTACTCTACATCTGAGGAGGAGCACCCAATACACTTGAGTATGATTCTAGATGTACTCTTAGAGCATTGGATTTAAAGAAAGATCTCGACCTATGAGTTTTTTATTCATGAGTTCCACTTTATGAGACCTGTTTTATTAGTATATGGAGTAGTAGTGTACCCATCCATGGTTCATGTAGTGTTAGCTTGGGATCCACCAAAGAGCGTGATGAAGATGTGGAGGTTCTTTGGGTTATAAGACTATTACCAGATATTCATACCTAATTTCTCCAAGATATTAGAACCCGTAAAAACTTTGAATCAAAAGTGGAATCCCTTTCTATGGAAAGATAGGTTTTAGAAGTATTTTTAATAGTTGAGGAAGAGATTAATGAGCACTCTCATATTGATATTTCTAGAGGAGGGAATCGATTACGTAGTGTTCTGTGATGCATCAGGAATTTTTCTTGGTTGTGTTTTTATATAGTGGAAGGTATTGATTTCCTATGGTTCATATCAGTTGATACCGCATGAGAAGAACTATTTTTCCATGATCATGATCTTTAAGTGGTAGTAATTTTGCTAATGATTTGGTGACACTGCCTAAAGGGTGAGTGGTTTATCGTCCATTATGATAATAAGAGTATAAATTATATCTTCTATCAGAAGGATATAAACGTGATATAGAGTTGATGGAAATATTTATTCCAGGATTATGAATTTGATGTTGTGTATACTCTTGGGAAAGGGAATGTGGGGGTAGATACTCTCAGTATGATATCTTGTTTGCAGTTGCTAAGTGAGGTGTCAGATCAGTTGGCCTCATTGCAATTATCCTTTATAGATGGATGTGGTTTAGATTACCACTAGACTATGGTTGTTACTCATCCACTCTTGCGGCGAGTTGGGGAGAAACATCTTGGGGTTGTTGACCGTGAGACCCTACATACCCAGATTTCCATTGGACATACTCCTGATGGATTTTTTGAATATGGGGAGCATTTCATTCAATTAAAAGGACACATGATGGTACCAGTGACATTGTGGGAGGATGTTGTGAAAGATTTTCACACATATCCTTTGGAAGTGAATCCAGGTGTGAAAAAATATGTACCAGGAAAACTAACATTAGTTTTGGTGGCTGGGGATTAAGAAGGGAGTTTCATAGTTTGTCTCTCGATGCATTACTTGTTAGAAAGTTAAGGATGAGCACCAAGTTCTGGTGGGTCTAGATCAACCCCTTAAGGAACTACAGTGTAAGTGGGATGGGATATCCATGGACTTCATGATGATCTTACCACATACATCTAGGGAACATGATTCTATCTGGGTGATTATAGACCGACACACCAAGTCGGCCCACTTCCTACCTATTTGGGAGTAGAGTTTAATAGAGATTTTGGGAAGAATCTACATGTAGGATATAGTTCTGCTCCCAGGAGTTCCCTCAATGATCATTTATGATCATGATGATCGCTTCAAATATTAGTTATGGAAGGGTTTACACAAGGCTTTCAGGACTTATTTATCATTGATAACAATGTTTCACTACCAGATAGATGGCCAGACCAAGTGAACTATTCAAGTTCTGGAGGACATATAGTGAGCTTGTATGTTGGACTTTGTTCATAATTGGGAGGTTCACCAACCTTTGGTGTTTTTTTCGTATAACAAAAACTACCATTCCACCATAGGTATGGCACCATTTGAGGATTTATGATGGAGACCCTGAAGGTCACAACTTCGCTAGATTGACCAAAGAGAGTCAACAATTATGGTCCCATAGTTGGAGTTGGATACTTTCGAAAAGATGCAAATCATCGAAGAAGGGATGAAGACTACACAGAGCCATCATAAGTCTTATGTTGATAGATTATAAATTCCATTGGAGTTATAGGAGGGATACCATGTTTTCCTATGGGTTTCATCTCAACATGGACTATATATATTTGGATGGGGAAACAAGTTATATCTGAGATTCATCAGACCTTTCTAGATACCACATAGAGTTAGTGAGGCGGAATACTACTTTTCTCTACCGTCATAGTTAGACCAGTTACACAATGTCTTCCATGTGTCATAGATGAGTAGGTACGTGCATGAACCATCTCAGTTTATTGATTGGGGTGAGATAGACATCATGGATGGAGCTACCTTTGTTGAGTACCCAGTAGAGATTGAGGATTAGTAGAAGAGGATGCTTTCTAGCCAAGTTATTCCTCTAGTATGTGTCTGGTGGTAGAATATGAATCTTCAGGAGAGAACTTGGGATTGGGAGGCTTAGATCCATTCCCAATACACACATCTCCTTACGTAGCCCATATTTAGGATTTTTAGGACGTAAGTCCCTAAGGTGGGGAGAATGTAAAGACTCGGATATTCTATGTATTATTTTTTTATATTGTATGGATTATTTTTTAGACTAGGTTCTAAGATGATGTGTGATTGTGAGGCCCAGTTTTCCTAAAATAAATGGTTGAAATATATTAAATATATTAAATAGAACACACACAAAGTTTTCACAAAAAAATGAATAACTTATAAATGGTGTCATGGATCAAAAATATAAGGGAAAATTTTATTTCAGAATGAAGGTTTTACCATAGGAGCGATATAACATTTTTTAGTATGAGCCGTTTGTAGAAACCTTTTCGTGGGAATAAAATGAAAAAAATAATTAAATAAATTATTTTTTTTTTGCTGACACAATGACCTATTTTACTTATCTAAATATGGACTTATGGAAATTTTATAGGGTTAACCACATAACCCTACAAATTAAGGGGAGAAATTGGATCCATTGGAGGATATTTGTTTGGCAAATGGTGACCAGATCGAAGTTCGATAACCAGTGTGAGACAGAATCAGATAATATCAACAACGATCATGGTGTGGATCCATTCTTCATCAGTCATCAATCTGAATTGAGTTAGCATGTTTTTTTATTGGATTATTTCTTAATTTTAAATTTTTATGGCTAAAATAGATTAATAAACCAACAAATTGATCCACATATCATGTGTATCACAGGATCAGTTAGATTATTCAAGAATTGGGAGATTTTTTTGTGATTATTTGTTTATATCTTCATTCGTTATTATAATGAGAACAAATCAAGGTTGACATGAACATCAATAAAGGTCTTTTCCCCAAGATTATTCCTTGTGCTTTTCTCTCTATATTTGTTCATTAATCATGGTAATTCTTCATTAGCTCATGGTTCAATATACACTAATAAATTGATCATTGTGTACCCATTTCATGGCACAAGGATTTGATATTTTACATCCAAGCTTGGTATGATGTCAGAGAGGTGTGATGATGGTAGAAACAGATGAAATGGGTCATATTGGAGACCTAAATTTTTGGATGGTTCTTAAAGAGATGATGGGATGAGCATATACCAATTTCTGAATAGAATCAAAGGCAAAGAACACATCGATCGTTGATGGAATGACTCGTCAGGAAATGGTTCTCCATTTTCTAGCGATACACACTGCTAGATCTGTGGTCGAAGGAGTGACCAAAGATGTGTGAACTAGATCTTGGATTCTATAAAATCTTCTAACAAATGTCGTGTAATCCAAGATTATACAGCATTTGGGCCCACTACTACAAATATAGATTTTATCAGCGCTTAAAAAGGAAATTAACAGTGCTATAAAAGCATTGTTAATCGAAGCGAAGATAAAGAGGGGTTCCCTTTTATCATCACTCATGAACCAGTCACCATCAGGCCTTTAATAGTGCCCCACCCCCCTTTAACAGCGCTAAGCCTTATTCCTCACCCGCACGCGTGACCAGCCTCCCCTAGGATTTGAACTCGTGACCAATTACCTGCAGCACCTAAGCCTTTACCACTCCGCCATATTGTTTTTCGGTTCATTTATTAGTATATATTTATTTATTTATATATATTTAGTTATATTTACTCATATATTAATATATATATATATATTAACATATAAATATATATATTTAGTTATATTAATATATAGTTATATAGTTATAATAAAATATATATATATATATATATATATCTGTATATAAATATATATATACACACATATTTGTATTTTAATATATATATATAGTTATATTTATATATTAATATATTTATTTTTATATTAATATATATTTATAATATCAGTTTTAAATACATTTATAAAATATTCTTTTATGTGTGTGTTTATAAATAAATAAATACATATATACAACACATACACACACATGTATTATATGTGTATTTGTTAAGTATAATTATACATATTTATATATATTTACAAATATTATATATTAATATGTATATACATATGTTTAGAATATATAGATAATATATATCAGTTTTTCAATACAGATGCGCACAAATATACACACACACACACCCAAACACATCATATAGGTATATAAATATTAATATATTTGTATTTTAAATAAAATGGATATTATTTTTTTATTTAGATAGGCCTTATATATTGAGAAATATACTTTATATGTAAATATGATTAATTAATTAATTATGAAATTATATTTTTATGGGTGAATATATAAAAAATTTGTATATATTATTATATAATAGATTATAAGTAACATTACATTGTCAAAAATGATAAACTTTAAAATCCATAATATCAATATAAATTTATACCCTTGGAATAAATTCACACCCAAGTGGAAAAGGTCAAAAATACCCTTTGAAACAAGGCAAAAATTCCATCAAATGTTAAAACATTTGGGTATGCGGACTAAAAACTCAGTTTTGGAGGCCTTTGGGGACTTTTGGCCTCAAAAAATGTGGAAAAACGTTCCCTTGTATTATTAACGCGTGGAGCTCATTGTAGGATTTAATTTGATATGTTTTAGAGCTTAAACAGACACTCAGATCAAAAGTTATGGTCTTTTGAAGTTTGAGTTACATTTTCAACTTATTTTAGATCTTTTATTAATTTTTTTGATTTTTTGTGTCTTCAAATTGTTATTAAATGATTATTAGTCAATCATAATTAGTAAATTATTAATTAATAATATTTTATAAAATATTTTAAATTATTTTTCACTAAATTTATTATATATTAAATGTAATAGTCTATTTATACTTATCTAAAACATATATAAAAAAATTTATATTATATTTATATCAATATAAATATACTTATATATCAATATATTATCTTTCATAAATTTATTTTTTGAAATATACACTTTATCAGTGCTAGGGAAAATCACTGATAAAGACCCCTATCAGCGCTACTAAAAGAGCGCTGATAAAGGGGGTGCCTTTGTCAAATCTGATAAAGGGTCACTTTTAACAATGCTTCTTTTAGCGCTGTTAAAAGTTCCCTTTATCAGCACTTTTTTTTAGCACTGGTAAAGGCACCCCCTTTATCAGTGCTTTTTTTAGCACTGTTAAAGGGTGGCGCTGCGGAAACCCTATTTTGTGGTAGTGTCCCCCTCAGTGGTAACTAGGTTCTTAGAAGAAATATAAGTGCCACACGGTGTGTGAACATATCACACAGCATGTGACAATGTCACACAGTGTGTGACCCTTTCCCAAATTCTCATAGTGTGCCGAGAAGGGTACATAGAGATGGGCTGGAGTACATGGGAACGGGCATGTCGTGTACTCCCATACACACATGTATTGTCTATGTATCCTTGGGATAAGTAAATAGGAAGCCACATGCCATGTACTATTACATGGATATATAGATAGACATGGTTGGTTTACATGGGAAGGACTTGAGGTTGAAGGGACACATTGTGTACCCATACTACATGATTTTACTCATTAAATGTTGGTTTAAGCCCTTTTACTCTGTATGTTGAGCATTTTTTGTTTGGGTATATTCCCTATATCCATTCCTTAAGGGTTAGGATGGAATTTCATACTACATATAACACAATGATCTCTTCAGCAGGACTTCATATTTAGAGTTGTTGGAATCCTTTCATGGGGCTTGGAGTGAGATACTCTATTTATCTTCTTTCTCTAGGTGGAGTTCTTGGTATTATTGTGACCAACACTACATGGTAACTGGTCCTTAACTTAGATGGTTATTCTATATTGAGTTATTAGTAAACCCCATGGCCTTGGGTGTGATCCTCATCTATGTATTGTATCTCTTATGACTTTCAGTGTGTACTTCTACTGGAGAGACCCAACAAGAACTACCTCCCAGACAGACATTGTTAATACTATCAGACTCATGGAGTGTGTTGTCCCGGATGAGTTATATGTGAAAACTTTTCATCTGTGACCCTATGTTGGAATTACAGTTATGATATTACTTTTAGAATATGTGTCTTTGTTAATTATATCTTGATGTTCTTGTTATATGTGTCTTAGATATATACCTGTATATAACTAAATTTATTCTTTTATTATAAGCCTTTTGGTTTTGGGGTGTCCTGTGGATTATTGTTATACTGACACCAATACGGGATTTCCCACATGTGTTGTGTCTTGCACAGACGATTGACCCATTGATAGAGTCCTAGAGGAACCAAGACCAGAAAGTGCTTAGTGATACTGGAAAAATCAAGGTGTGTTCCTATCGTATCATAACATTAGTCCCCAGATTACCTTTAGGTTGGACTTGTTTTCAGACTCAATGTTGGGATTTTATTTGGCCCTATTTACTTTCCTTCACTTCCCATCATACTCTGGTTGTTGTATTTAGATATAAGCATGCATGGTTGTTTAATTTTTTTTCATTTCAAATTTTTTTTTCTTGGAGATGTGTGTGTGTGTGTGTGTGTGTATTGGTACTTAGGATAAGTCCTCCCATGTTAGTGATATGACTACTCGACACTATTTTATATCCCCTTGTGTATTTGATGCGAGCATGGGGAGTTACAGCACTGGCCCTATTGGGATGGGTCGTAATAAAAAATAAAACTACACAACTTGTACTCCTATAAAAATACTCTATATAGCTGCTTTCTATGAGGATTCTAGGGTTTCCATGTTAAGTTAAGAAGAACATGGTGTGTGACCCCTATAATATGACGTGTGGTGCCTCCCTAGTGTCTCGGAATGTACATCTAAGGGTACACAGACATGGGAAAGAGTACACAGGCTTTGACACACCATGTACACCCACACAGAGATGGACAAGACATGTGTACATGGGCATATATGTTTACTAGGAGATGAGAATAATTACAGTGTAATGTACACACCATGTAATTTTACAATGAAATTGTAAATACGACACGCTGAGTGCTAAGACGACTTCTACATTTCATGTACCTTAGGTACACGCTGTGTATTTTGGAAAAGTACATTCTGTGTGAGTGCGAGGTGTGGTAAGCACCAGGTTTTATCTAACACACCATCTAACCCTAGGGACACACCTTGTACTCCATTTCAAATGGGTTAGTTTTCTAATACTTCTCACCTCAGTGTCATTGTGATCATGTGTGAGCTACCTTGGACCAGTATCAGTTTAGTGTGTTCCCTTGTTCTATTCTTATGAGGGTTTCATGTAACATCATGTTACAATCATAGAAGAAGATCCCACTATAGATTTTTGTTATTAGTATATTGTGGGTTAGTTTCCTTATTCTGGATTGAGTTGACTCGGGTTTCTTTGACTACTGACTCATCATCTTGGAGCATGCATCCCTCCGAGAGTTCCGGAGCGATCCTCATTTCCCTTCATGTTACCTTAGATGTGGTTGTTGGAATTGGCATGACCAGTAATTATGTGGGCCCTAATCCTCTATCTAGGATGATGTTTCAAGTAGGTTTTGGTTCCCTCCAATGATCCATAGGCATTGAAACCCATTTTTTGTATTGAGATGTAATATTTACAATGAGGCATAGTCTAATCGAGTTTGTTTTTTGACTAAACCCTCTCAGTTTCCTTCATTACTAGACCATAAGAGTGTGACCTATGGTATAAATTTCTTCATTGGCACTCAATCTTGGGGAGTTATTTCTATTGGATGAGTAGGTTATCTCAATTGAGTTCCATCATGGATTGTAGGGCTCATGGAGTGTGTTATCCCATATGAGTGATGTATAGAACCTTCGAGTAGGAATCCTAGGCTAGTAGCGGTCATGACCACGTGGATCATGGAAACTTTTCTGAGTATATTTGGATGTTTATTTGTATATATCATATTTATGATTGAAATATCCTATATTAATTTTAATACTCTTAGTTCTTTGAAATTTTTTATTTTTTGGTATCCTACTAGGTATTGTTATACTCACCCCTACATGTGCATTGTCAGCACGTGTCATGTATTATGCATATGATAGACCTTTTTTCAGGGTTATTGGTGGACTAAGAGAAAGTGTGGCTAGATTTAGGAAAGATAGGATGTGCATTATATAGGCGTTTCACTTGATAGTAGTCCCCTTCTTCTGATCAAGTTGGACATTACTTCCAAGTTTTTTTCCCTTGTATTTGGCCCCTTTTTACACTTTTTAGTACTTTTTTGTCGTACTATGGTTATGGGATTATAGATGTATGAATTTATTATTTTAAGTTGTTTTAAATTTCAGAATTTATAGGCTTGTATATGTGTGTGTGCATAAAGGTACATAGGATAATACTTCCCAGGCGGGTGATATGCCTTCTTTGTCTAGGTCTCTAGACCCTGACCTATTATAGGTGGGCTTTGGTTAGTTGCATCTTGGGCCTTATTGGGCCATGTCATGATAGCACATGTACTAGGGTTAGCTGATGGTGATGGGTGGTGATGGGAGTTATCCATGTGGGACATTGTGTTTGGAGAATATGGTGTTAGAATGAGTTTCGTGGAGTAGAGTGGTCATGGAAGAATAACCCTCAGAGGTCTATGGGAGGTGGTGGATAACCAACTTCCACAATAGGATTCAGTTTTTTAATTTAATAAGTTTTTTGATTGATTTAATAGGTCGATTCCCCCCATATAATTTTTTGTTTCTTTTATTTACTTCTCCACACACCTTCTACCCCATAATTAAATTATTTTTTTTATACATAAAACCAAGAATTATTAGTCTTTATATGTATTTTTTTATAATCATGAAATCATGTGGAGTTACTACCACCGGACGGTGTTGTTCTAGAGACTGGTATCCATCCAAATCCCAGGAAAAAATGAGAGGGCATTGAAATCAAAACCATATACTGTGTTGTGGTAAAATTTACATATATTAAAATATATGTTCATCAAATTTTCTGTAAAAATAACTTTCAATTTAAATAAAATTTTCTTGTGGTCATCACTTGACTATCTGAATCATATTGATGTGTGTTCTATTCTATTGGGACAGATAAGACGGCCACTAATTAATTTTAAGGAGAATTAATTTTTTATTGGTACAAAAAAAATTATCTTGATCCCTCATATACCAATTATCTATACTAAGTCACACAATGAAAGCTGGTGATAGAATAATTTAAAATTTTCATCTTCGAAACAATGTAACGTCATCATATACAGTGATCTGAGCCCCATTAAAGGACTGAAGATCTCACATGAATTTATTTAAGAAAAGTATTTAAAAAAATATTTCCTTGTTTGAATTGATGGTGTGTTATTAGCATTTTATCACTAGAGACTATTTCTCTAAGGATCTAACATTGAATCCCTCATTATGATATCCTAGAAATTATAAATAAGTAATGCATACCTTACTTACACCAAAATTTATGGATGAATATTTACTACTTAAAGGATAAGAGTATCTATTATTAGGGATATGAAGATCATCTCCTAACATTGATTAGGTTATTCCATCATATATACCATGCTACTTTTTTTGTTGCCTAAATCTCAAGGTCATAAAAGAACAATGAAAGCTTCTAGTAAGCTTATATGTACAACCTAAAAACACTCTGAAAAATGAGAATTGATTCCTCATAATATATATATATATATATATATAGGAATGGGAAGAGTATGGAATATTGAAATTCGCTATGTTCACAGGTTAGTAGAGTCCCCCAAATATGGCATCCTTCAATGTCATTTCCATAAGAAAGGTCACTAGTCTGAAAAACATGAACACTAGTTAATTGATCCAACCAAACCATCCCTTTTATAGGACATAAAAGTTCCACAACCAGAGAGAGTGATCCATTATTAAGATCATGATTCAAGCCTATTATAAGTTCTAGAAAGCATCACACATGATAAATAGAGAGCCTTAGGTTATAGGGAATCTTTTTAAGGAAAGTAGCTTACACTCTGAGTAGGCACTACACCTAGACCATGCCAGAGTGAATGTTTTCCAAATTAAGAATATTTTATTGGTGACTAACATGATTAATATTTATAAGAAACCCCAGTTCATATTATTGGGGATATTTTTACCCTCACTATCAACCCTATTCTTATTAAACCCTCAAAAGGTCCAAAGGATATTAGTAGTAGATCCAAGTCAACCCTAGGCTACATAACTTGAAGAATTCTTACCATAACCAACACCTCTAAAATTATTGAATCCTAAAAAGTTTTAGAAAGTATCAGTAAAATATCCACATCAGTCTCATCCCTTGGGATTGGGGCTATTATTACCATCTCTTCTAATAAAATCCATATTTTCTAATATTGGAAATGATTTCCAGTAGTCGGTGCCCCAATCATACATGTTGGAGTTGGTTCCCTACAACCAACTTTTATATACTTTATGATCACATGTATTCATCATTTTGAAAATTAATATCTTCCTTATTACCTCTTGATTGTTCTAATATATAGTATGTGATAATGTCCTAAGAGTAACTGTTTCACTGAAAGGTCATACTAGTTCTCTATTATAATGAGAACCCGGAAGTGCCACGACGGTATTATAAAATATATATTCTAAATCTGGATGAAATCATTTGACAATACATGAATGATATAGTCTATTAGAAGTGGAGACTCATAGGACTTTTAGGCACCTTTTCAGGATGTACACCATTGGTAATTTCTGGTGTAGTAAATTATGATAATGACACACATCAGTTGGAAATCCACATTTTTATGTCTCATTGGATGTTCCTATTTTCAAATGTGTGTATTGATCCTTAGACTTTAATATTAGTATTAATGGATGTTATGATCCATGTACTATGATGCAATGATGAAAACTATGATAACATGTGTTCACAGTGAAATAGGATATGTTGGGTGTATCACGAGTAATATTTTATTAATTAATAATGAGAGAAATAATTTTTCCCTTTTGTTCTTTAATAGAAGCTGATATATCAAATCCTTTGATGAAAGCATTGTAACTTAAACGATCCATGGACATGCTGTTTTCTAGGAAAGTATTATTTATATAAATTCAAATAAAGATACATCAATCACGTAGGATGATGACACTTGTATGCAACCTACTTGATTAGAGATATCATGATAAATGGGTTATATTACACAGTAATCATCTATATTTGGTTTTGTTTCATTGGGATATTAGCATCTTTATATATGGGTTCCTTGGCATGTAGCTAGATACAATCCTTGTAATTTAGGCTATATCACTTAATACCACTGAGTAAGAGGCATATAGGGGTCACACACTAAGTGTATCCATAATCTCAGCTAAATAATATTATTAATTATTATTTAAAAAGTTGAAAAAATATTATTCCCACTTGTGGTTTAATAATTATTCATATTATCTTGATCACATATATTTTGTCACCAATTATTTCAAAGAATATTTTTTAGCATAATATTCAATAAATAAGTTTTTATGTAGTGAATATAATATTTATTTATTTATTGTATAATAATATAACAACATTTATTAATTAAAAAAGTAGTCTTTATTTAAGGATTGATAAATATTTTGGTGGAATTATGGAAAAATTTAATGGGCCAATTATAAATAATATATATTGAATATTATTTGAATCAATAATATTTAAATTAATTCGCAAGTTTATTTCATCCCAATAAATAATATTAGTAATATTATTGGAATCGGGTTCCATAAGACTTCATAAAATTAATAAGGGCATAAGAAAAATTATTTTTTCTGGCCTTAGTGGTATATAAACCTAATTATATTATTTTTATTAGGGGTTTTCATTTCATTTTTTGTGAACAATGACATCCATAAAGAATCCTCTTGAAGCCCTAGAGAACTCCCTCTCTAAGAAAAATCTCAAGAATAGAGATCGATCCTCCTCCACCACTACTCTCTAGTCTAGGGAGATCAAAATAATCCTTATTCAAGTGAATATTAAGTATATGAAAGGTGAATGATGTAGGTGTCAGGATCTACAGTGCTAGCACCTAGAGATTCTTATAGTGATGTTCAGGTCATGGAACACATGTGAATCACAACTAGAGGGAATCTGCTCTTGATTCCAACAACACAATGATAATACGAAGTAGAGTCATTTTTTGATCTATCAATGAAGGGAGAATTAATTATAAGGTAAATAGTAATTGTCTAAATTAATTATAAAAAATATGTAATGATCCTGCATTTTGGTTTCGGCATTCTCAATCTTCAATTATTCTTTAAATAATTTTCGTTGATCACGAAATTTATCATCATTCAAATCTTGTATTGATTATCAATTACAAAAAAACAATATGGTCATTCCCCATATGGAACATACGTTGTTCCCAAAATCTTCATGTGGTGTCAAAGTGGTCATATAATTATTTATAATTATTTAAATATCATTGAATTATTTAAACATTTGTTATTAGTATTCAATTCTAGTTAAATTGTTATTTAATCTTAATCATAATATCTTGTCTAGTTCCTCTTTGTTCTCATAAATTTAATCAAAATATATTAATTTTATGAATGAAATACTTTCAAATAACTTATCTGGAGGTTCCAATGAGTTTGAATGGACAATAAAAGAGTATACACTGTGTAACCCAGAGGTACATGTTGTGAACCAATGTTAAATAAACAAATAATTAATCCATAATTAATTCAATCCATTTGTGTATTAATTACATGTGTTGTGTATTTAATTACATTATGTGTTGACCAGACTAGGATAGCACATGGTCTCATATAATACATAGTGTGAAACATCCATACATGATATGTATTCCATTAGTCAAAGATGGTATGTGTACTTTCTTACATTGCCTACATGACTAGTGACCATGTGACTCGGAGACCACACGTTGTGTAGCTCATGTACATTACATGTACTCTATTATTTTTCATGGCATAGTTACATGTCGAGTCCCTAGGCATGTGAAGCAGATGTATTGTAAGAAAATTTCACACCATGTATCTTTATTATACATGCAGTGTATTTTTAACAAATTATGTAGAATTAAAAATTAATTTATTATACATCTTAAACATTATCAACATGTCTTCTATGCGGTCAATAAGTTTATAGTAAATTCCATGTAATGGGATTTATATATATTAAATTTCTAATTAATTTATACATAATGTTTAATGATATATATCATGTATAAATCTTAATACATTCATCCCTCTACATGCAATAAAACATAAAACATTGCATAAATACTATGCATTATGTGTGGTAATTAATTTGATGGTACATGCCTTGAAATTATGTGCTATTTTTTTATCACATGTCACATTACTAAATAGTATAAAAATATAATATTTTATTGGTAGTTCATATGGGTATTCACCATGTTTCCTCCAAAGTGCATTTTTTTGTACACATTTAATTTTTAAATACATTAATTTATTTCGTTTAAAATTATAATGGATGATATTTAACATAAAATAATTGATTAATTAAATAAGATAATTAATTGATTCAAGTATTATTTATCTTAAATAAGAATGATTATAATTTAGTTCTATTTTATTAAATTCATATTTTCATTTCATGTATATCGATGACAATGAGAATAGACAAGACCTTTGTATGTGATGAGTCTCCTTTTAATTTATTATTAAATTAAATTGATGGATTGTGTGCCATCCATCCTCTCATTTTGTAAGGGTATTAAATCCCATGGTTTCTTTTATGTAAACCCCTTAACCAACCCTTTGGCTCCCCAAACCTTCGTGTGAGTAAAATCATATGTAATGGATGGAGCTCCCAATCTAGTTGAGGTGGTTCAAGTTTGGATCCAAGAAAAATACAATCCAAGAGAGACACATAGGTGGATAGTTGGAAATATTCAAGAAGAACCATAAATGGTTCAAGGTTTTTTTCCTCTTGGTAGATGGTCAGTTTGTCATCCACTAGATAAACAAACCATTAGTAAAATATCATGATTATACCACTTTATTATTTTATTTTTGTAATGTTTCATGGTTATTTCAGTATAGATTCTTTTTCACGATCACATGAATTAATAAATTGATGATAATTCATGATAAAACTAAAATAAATTATATTATGTACTACTTTTATCTAAGACATGGTTAATCACTTAAGTAAAACCACTTAATATTAAAAAACATGTAATAAAGATAAAATTGTAATTAATTCATAAAGAGAAAAAATCCCTTAAATAATATATATTAAGTTGGTATAGTCTTCCACTACTTGGGTTAAAATAAAACTATAGTTCAAAGTGATTGATCGGCCAAATTTTGGGTGCTTTAAAATATCAAGGAATTATAAATTGAATTTTTGGGTTGACTTAACTTATTTCACATCCAAGTTTGACTCTAAAATTAGAACTTGGGGTAAGTAAGATGTTGAGGTTGAGGAAATCCAATTTAAGTATTTTAGGATTGAGGAGTCAACATAATAGTTGAAGGGATAGTGAGTTAATGTAGTTATCATTTGGAATTACTACCTAAAATCCTTAAAATTTCTTTACTAGACAAAGTCAGGGTGATAATAAGGGTAATATAGATCCTTGATACTAGAATATACAATAAAAACTATATTCTAAAGTCAATGGTGAGGGCATTGGGTTTTGATAAAATAGTGGAAGATTAATAAATATAATATTTATTTATTAATCTACTTTTTATCGAATAAATTACTAAAATTATGCTCATATTATTTATAGAAATGGAAATAAATATGACATCAAACATATCACTATAATCCATACTTGAAAAGGATAACCTTCTCACCAGTAAAATTTTTCAAGAGTGGTAAAGAACTTAGACATTATCTTACACCATGAAAGGAAATTGTATGTGTTTGAAGAACATATTCCTGAAGCACCTGGTAAAGAGGATAGTGAGGAATAGTTGTATCTCTATGAGAATCATTTGAATTATAATACAGATGTTCAGTGTTTCATGCTATCATTCATGACCATTAAGATTATAAAGCAACATGAGGACATGGATGCATATATCATGGTGTCTCACCTTCAGGATATCGGTCAAGAGAAGGTTGGATGAGAGAGATAAAAGATCCCTAATTCTTTGTTTACAACCATGATTAGGGAATCTGTGAAAGATGGGCCTCATGTAGTCAATATTCTAGCTATATTGAATCCTTAGACATCGTAGGGATTAAATTTCTAGATGATTTTCAAACAGATCTCATACTTTTTTCACTACCCAAGTCCTTATCAAGTTTTGTTGTTAATTATAACATGAGAAACAACTAGAAGAGTCTATTGGAGCATTTTACTCTCATTCGCTAAGTGGACAGGGACATGGGTCATTAAAAACCTGCATTCCTGATGGTGAATAAGAAAATTAAGAATAAGGAAAAGGGGACCAAGAATCATTACAAGTCTAAATATCCTGAGTACCATCCTTCCAAGAAGTGGAAATACATATGAATGGTAAGGAAAATAAATAACTATGTTTTTAATGTGTAAAGATATAAGAACTTCACCTAGAAGAAAGGGGAATCTAATGGTACATTCGTTATTGAGTGTAATATCTCAATATCTACACATTGGGTATTAAATTAAACTTTTGGTGATCACATCTATATCTAAATTTAGGAACCAATTAGATTCCAAAATATTTCCATATAAGAGGTGGATTTGAGAGTTACCAATTGCTCGAGGCTATATACTCTATCCATTGGAGAATACCAACTTTCATTCAAAACTGTAATGATATTGGTTTTAAGAGATGTTTATTATGTACTGACTATTACCAAGAATATAATTTATGAATCCTTCCTAGATACATATGGTTTTATATTAAAATTTCGAAATAAAATTCATTTATTTCATAAATACAACATATTTTATGGTATGGAAAATTTAAATAATATTCTTTATGTATTAAATTGTGAAAACCAAGTGTTGAAAACAAATAATGAATCATATTCAGTTGACTCATATAAAACCCAGTTATGTCATCAACATATTAGACGTGTAAATGAAAACCGTTTGAAAAACTCTCTGTCAATATGGTTATTTAGACTCATTTAAGCTAAAACCACATGAAATATTTCATTATTTTTTACAAGTAAAAATGACTAAAACACAATTCGGTGGAAAGTTATAAAGGGATATATTGCTTCTAGGATTGGTACACACTGATGTGTGTATACCATTTCTATTATAATATATAGGTGGGTATTCTATATTCATAACTTTTACTAATGACTTGATTAGATATGGATATTTATACTTTATGAGGTATAAGTATGAGTCCTTTGAGAAATTAATATATTTCTATAATGAATTATATTATAAAATTGTAAAGAAGATAAAGAAACATTGATCAGATTGTGGTGGTGAATACATTAATAAAGAGTTTTTCAACTTTCTATAGTATTTTGGGATTCTATTTCAGCCCACTTCACTTTATATACCACAGTGGAATGGTGTTATTGAAAGGAGGAACTATAACATGATATACATGGTAAGGTAAATGATGAGTCATTCAGATATTCTATTATCCTTTTGGTGATATACATTACAAACTACATCATACACACTAAACTGAGTAAAAAATAAAGTGTAAATTGGGATTGAAATCGAGTTATGGAGTGGAAAGAATTTCTTATATAACATAAATGTGTATGGTGTTGTGAGGCATTTATTAAGGACTTATCATGCAACAAACAAGAACCTCATGAAACTAATCATATATTTATAGGGTATCCTAAGGAAACAAAGGGATATTAATTATATAACCCCTCAGATAAGAAAGTTATTTTTTCCAAATAGGTCATATTTCTTGAGAGGGGCGCATCATCAAGAAGGATAGTAGGACCAAGATTGATTTCGGTGAAGTTTATGCTCAAGACACACAATAATTGGTATGGGAACATATCTGTAGGTATTTGTGGAAGAATTTTTTCTTGAAACACAAGTACTACATAGAATCACTAGAGAGGTGAGTGAACTAGAGAGATATGTTTTTCTAGTCACCAAAGACTGTGATTCATTATTAGTTGACAATAATGAACCTATATCCTTAAAATATTAAGTAGATAGATCAAAAGTTACCAGATATAAAGGTGCCATAAATTTGGAAATGGATTCTATGTGTTAGAACCAAGTTTGGGTTCTAATCAATTCTTTAGTTGATGTATACCTTGTTGAGTGAAAATGGATATTCAAGAGAAAAATGGAAATGGAAGGTAAATTAAATAACTATAAAGCAATGAATGTAGATAAAGGGATTAGAAAAAATCAAGTA
The DNA here is from genome assembly GCA_963277665.1 of Viscum album. NCBI lineage: Eukaryota > Viridiplantae > Streptophyta > Magnoliopsida > Santalales > Viscaceae > Viscum > Viscum album. The sequence continues at coordinate 1,853,142,524 of OY728158.1, read as the reverse complement.
ATTGACTATGATGAAACATTTTTACCCATTTAAAGGTTTAAATCAATTATAATTTTACTTGATATAAAAGATTACAATGACTATGAAATTTGGAAGATGGATGTTAATAAAACTTTCCATAATGGGAACCTTTTGGAAGATGTCCATATGACACAACTAGAAGGGTTTGTGACTCCAAGTGATGCCAAAAATATATATAAGTTGTAGATATAAATTTATGGATTGAACTAAGCATCCAAGCCATGTAACATTCAATACGATGAAGCTATAAAAGATTGTGGTTTCATTAAGAATGAATGTGAGACATGTGTTTATAATAATTTTAGTGGTAATTTGGTCATTATCATAGTAATATATGTTTATGAAATATTACTTATTGAAAATGACATACTAGTCTTATAGTTTGTTAAAGGATGGTTAGATAAGTGTTTATCTATAAAGGATTTAAGTGAAGTAGCCTATATTCTAGGTATCAAGATCATTCATGATAGATCCTAGAGGTTTCTTAGACTAATTCAAGGTACATACATTGATTATATACTAAAGATATTCAGTATTGAAAATATTATAAGGGATTAGTTCTAGTGTTACATGGTATATATCATTGAAAGAAAATGCATCCTTAGACATAAAAGGATAAAGAGAGAATTAGTATGATCTCATATGATTCAGATATAGGATCAATCATATATGTCATGTTATGTACTAACCTTTATGTTTCCTACATATTGAGAATGGTAGGTAGATATCAAGTTGATACAGAATAATAGCATTGGTTTGTTGTTAAGGTTATTCAAAAGTATCTAAGAATAACTAAGGATATGTTCCTGGTGTATGGAGGATATGATGAGATAGTAATTAGGGGTTATACTGATGTTAGTTTTCAAAAAGATCCTAATAACTTGAAGTCACAGTAAAGATATATTTTCTATATCAATAGAATATCTAAGATATAGAAGTTTTCAAAGAATCCAGTTGTCGTTGATTCTAAATTGGATTTTGAATTTAGAGTTTCTTCTGATATAGAAAAATAATTCATTTGGATATGAAACTTTCTTTTGGATATTGATGTGGTACCTAGAAGTAAAGACTTTATCACATTGTATTGTGATAATACTATAGTGGTGGATCTTGTAAAAGAGTCATGGTCACACCAATGGATAAATAATATACTCTGTAAGTATCAACTATTATGGTATTTTTCTCAGAGGGGTGAAGTTGTAGTAAGTAACGTTTCCATGGAAGAAAAAATGGTGGACCCTTGGACTAAAGTTTTATCTTATCAAAAGCATGAGTATCATGTGAGAACTATCAGGATGGATGTTGTTAGCATTTGGATCTAGTGCACATGGGAGTCTGTTAGAGTTGGTACCATAGAACCAAATTATGTTTACTTTATGATAACCTTTATTAATTCTTTTTAATATTAATAAACTATTTATCACTTCATGAATGTTATTATATGTAACATAGTATGTGCTAATGTCCTAAGAGTAGTTGTTGTACGGAAAGGTCATAATAGTTCCCCACTATGATGAGAACCCAGAAGTTCCATGATAGTATTCTTAAATATATATGTTCTATAGTCGTATTAAATTTATTTATGGACACAAATGATATAGGATATTAGGGCTGGAGACTTATATGACTTTGAGGAAAAATTTTAGGGTGTATACCCTTGGTAATTTTTAGTGTAGTAAATTATGAGAAGGAGACCCGACATTAGGAAATTCACATTTATATGTTTCATTGGATGTTCTTATATTAATATATGTTTATTGGTACATAGACTTTAAGATTATTAGTAATAGATCTTATGAGTCCCATAATTTCCTGTATTGATGAAAATTGTGATGATATATGTTCACGGTGAAGTAGGATATATTGGATTCATCAAGAGTAATATTTCATTAATGAATAATTCAAAAAATTATTTGTCCCTACTAATATTTAATGTAATTAATTATCTTAGTACCTTTGATAGAAATGATATATCCTAAATAAATGCATAGAAATTGTGTTCTATAGGAAATTTCAATTTCTAGAATGTCAAAGAAAGAGACGTTAATAAAATAGGTTTATGACACCAGCATGCAACCTATTTGATTAGAGATATCACAATAAAGGGATTATGTTACACAATAAGAATCTATATATGGATTTATGTAATTTTTACATTAACTTATTTCTCTAAGGGTTCCTTGGAATGTTGTTAGATACTAACCTTTGACTTTGGTCTTCTTCACCTAATGACATTGAGAAAGTATCCTAGAGGGTCACACACTAAGTGTATGCATAAATTTAGTTAAATAATATTATTATTTATTATTTAAAAAGTTGATTAAATATTATTCCTACATGAGGATTAATAATTATTCATGTTTGGTTGATCATATATATTCTCTCACCAGTTATTCGAGAGAATATTTCATGAGTAGAATATTTAATAAATAATTATTTTATATTTAGTTAATATAATACTTATTTATTTGTTGGTGAATAATGCAGTGATATTTTTTTCTTAAATAAATAGTTGTTATTCAATGTACAGTGAATATTGAGGAGTGATGGAACATGTTTAATATTCTAGTGAGAAATAATAAATATTGAATATTATTTGAATAAATTATATTTAATTTAATTAGTAATTTTATAACATGCCAATAAATATTATTATTATTATCATCATTGACATGGGGTTCTGTATGAATTTATAAAAGTAATAAGTCTATGTTTACAATTATTATTTTCTAATCCTGGCAGTATATAAACTCAATTGTATTATTTTCTTAAGGGTTTCTATTTCATTTGATGTTCAAAACATCGTCCGAAGAGAATCCTCTTGAAGACCCAGAGAGCTCCATCTCTAATATGGCTCTCAAGAATGAAGAGAGATCCTCCTCAACCACCATTCTTGAGTCTATATAGATCAATAGAATCCTTATTAAATTTATTATCTAGGAGATCAAAGGTGAACAACAGAAGCATTAGGATCGATCATTCTAGCACCTAGAGATTCCTATAGTAATGTTTAGAGGTTCATGGAACACATGTGGATAAACGCTTGAGGGAATCTACTCTGGATTCCTTCAACACAATGATGGTATGATGTAGATACATTTTTAGATCTATCAATAATAGAAGAATTAATTATAAGGTAATTCATAATTGTTTAAGCTAAATATAAATAATAAGTGACTATCAGGTATTTTGGTTCTGGTGTTCTCAAACATCATTTATTCTTTGATTCATTTTCTTTGATCATAGTGTTTATCATCAAGTACATCTCATATTGATCATCATTTATGAAAAAATGATGAGTTGTTCATTCCTCCTCTAGTTCTTTTACTGCACCCGAAACTATAAGTACCTACATCCACATGACACACCACTACCATTTAGGTCATGTTCAATAAATATGATCATATATCCCTTTAAGATCACTATCTACAAATCAAAAATAGAGAAACATTTAATAAATAAGGTCAAACCCTACAAGGTCCACAATCCAAAATGGATCATTGAGGAAAGGATTTGGGAACAATCCCTCAGCATACCCTTTTAAGAGGATGTAGGAAATTAAGTGTCACTCTATAACTCATATGATGATAAAGTGATTCCCGCTACCCAATATGCCTTAGTAAACATTGTCACTATCAATCTGGTTTATGATAAAGATCAATACATAGAAACTGAGGTATCTAATGTGAAAATAATACCTCAAGACATGGGTTATACTAAAACACACTAATGGAACATGTACCCAGAATCAAATGAAAACCCAGAACTAGGAACCTTTAAACAAGGATTTTATGCTCCCTTGACTCCATTACACAAGAGATAAATGGAAGGATATGGCTACATCCCACTCACCACCCAATAATATTTAAGACCCATCCATTTAATATAAGGAGGTGTATTATGCGGCTGAGATAGATAATCTTATATGGATAAATGAGTGATTACTTAGGTGAAATATTTCCAGCAAGTATTTCCATCAGGAATAAGTGAATACTTATCCTCCCACATGTTAGGAGGGAATTCACACAACCAATAGCAAAGAATCCTAGAAACGGGTGGGTTCTGGATCAAAATAGTTATTCTGCTTAAATATGACAATCAAGGAATCTAATATTTACCCTCATTTTAGTATCCACTTCCCTCATGTCAAGATATTCACCAATTCTCAGTATGAACTAGAAGTCAACAACTAATAGATATAGGAATAATGCATCCAGATTCACCCACTACCTACACTCATGGGATGACTCATACAGTGTCCCCCAGAACTCTATAGAACCATTGGGTCTTTTTCCACTTGAATGGTGTTCATGGAAGGTTAGTGTGATCCATTGCAGTCTAAATAGAAGACATACCAAAAATGAACAGATGTCAATACTCCTTTTCCTAACTATAAGAATCCTTTTTTTCAACCTTCGATGGAATGGGGGATTAAGAGTAGAAACTCTTTCATTTCATATCCCTATCTAACCCTGTGATATGGTCACAGGACCAAAAAGAGAAATAAAAAACAAAGGTTATTTATACATACTTTAGTGGGTCCATATATCATCTAGTATAATAACTTACTAGTAGGGTCTATCCTAGGATGCAAAGAACTTAACTATCAGTAACATTACCGATTCAGCTCCATGCTAAGGAAAAAAATCATTGATATTAAAAACTATTAGTAGTGATAAAATGATAGGTTTACTGACTTTATCTCTAGAAGTAAAGGTCAGACATACTCACTCAGCATCCTACTCTCATGGGAGCTACTATTGGAACTTTCTACAAAAAACCTTTCTGAAAAATAAAAAACATTGATAATCATTTTTAAATAAATGCAGAGATTCTAGAATTTATTATACCTGACACATTATCTATAATACACTATTTAGTTAACTAGAGATAAATTCTATACCACACCCACTACCCAATGGAAAATATCTGGTAAGGTGAAAATAGCTGATGTTACACTCAAAATAGAAATACAGACTATTGAAGCTCCTGGGATATCCCCACATTATCTAGAGACTCCCACTGAATGAAAATAACAATAAATCCACCCCCATTAGAAGGAAATAAAGGATCAAGTATTATCATGATGTGAGGAATATAAAAACAAAACCTATTCCTTCTGGAAATAATAGGTTCCTAATTATTTCCTGATACACATAGAAAACAATCTTTTCAATCTCCCTGTTCCTAGGCAGCCAGATGAAATTATCCATAGGTATTTTCCTGACTATTATTTCCTCTGAAGGTTGGGTCACTCAATCCAAGATTTCTTTATCATTAAATATTTACTTTATAATATGGATAATTCTATATAGGTGATAATAAGAAAAGTCCCAGTGCTAGTGGCTCATGTTTTTGCCTCCAAATCATAGATATAATGTAACTAGTAAGAAATTCTGGCATGGAATGGTCAAAATTTTGATGGTTAGGTGACCTAAAAAACAATTTATAGGGATCAATTCATTATTAGGGAATAACCCTATCGACTGATTATGGTCTTGGATGAACCTATATTACTCAAACGTACATTATTTGTTGTATCATCTAGAGGAAGACATAACTATAAAAAAATAGGGCATGGGGATAAAAAGTCTAATTTGATCCAAAAACCAGTCAAGACTATTGTATATCTATTGACCTCATCACCAGAATTGTGGGAACTGCCTTACCAAATGGAATCCTCATAATATTAAGTTATACTCTCTAATTCTACTAATATCCTCTACCTAACATACCCCTTATCCAATGATGAATATAAATATGAAACTGAGTTCCTTGTACCTGATTAGGGATCTTGAGATAGAGGTCGTAGAAGCTGAGGGAATATAGTAATATTAAATCTTGGATGAGCTTGGTGTTTTGGAAACATCCATGTTAAATCCATATTTGAGATTAAATATTGTAGGAAAGAAGTTAAAATATCCCATCATGAGCAAGGATACCCCTAAATCCCTCAATATTCATCCAAACGTAATTATTTTGGAGGATTGGTTGGTTGGTTTGCAATTATTTAATCGGTCTAGAAGAGGTGGTAGACTGGATTGACTAAAACCATCAGTATAATTTATACTTATAACTCTTATCTAAGAGATATATTAATCTACTTAATGTAAATTATCTTCTAATCCACCTACCAAGGAGTAACACCATATTTGGAAACACATACCTCTAGTGTAGAAGTATGATATATTGAAATATTTGGGGACTGTTATGGAAAATACTTGGATTATGGACACCCATAACCATTAAAAATATATTAGGGAATCACTTATAGAGTCCCTCTAGAGTCCTCATGATATTGAGATATAAGTTTTCATAGCTTATGTGTATCAAACAGAATCAGATTTATAAAAATTTCATACCATTATCTCATATATAGATCAAGATCAAAAATATATTGTTATGGATCATATCAAACCCTTTTATGTTTCAGGTAATATTGAAAATATTTACATTATAAAATCTATGATTGATAATAGTTTTGGTATTAGTCTAATCCTAGTTTGTCCCCTATGATGTTTGGGATATAGTGAGGGTGATGTGTCACCCTCAAATCTTACTGTTGAGGTGCATAATAAGATTGAGAAAAATTCCCACAAAAAGATCAAACTCATGGCCTAGTTTGGGGACCTGGTGTCTAATTATGAGTTCATGGACATCTGGTATAACACAATATATAATGTTTTACTCAAGATACCTGCACTTCATAGACATGTGTTGGTGTTATCATCATACAACTAATGCTTAAAGAACACAACCAATGGAAAGGTTAGGGTGTTATATGGTGATGGATCCCCATTTAAATCTTGTAAATCCTAGTATACTGAGGAGGGTTTCTATAAGTGAGAAGAAGAAAATTGATGATGGATGGAAATATGCAGATTATTGCTCGCAACAGTTTTGAAGATACTCCTAAACACCCCAGTATATTTCTTAGAAATTCTTATATATTGCCTATAAACCTAATTAAAGTAGAATTTCCATCTCCAGAAATTCATTGTAGTCCATAAGATTTATTGGACCTTGTTTATATAATAATATCCATATCATTTGAGGTAGTCCTACCTAGGGAGATCAATATCATAGGTGAAAATTCCCAAAATAAGGGTTCTCCCATTTTATCACAATCTGGATTGGAGAACTCCCCACACCATCTATGCATAGTGAAAATTCCCCAATGATGCCTTCTAAATATCTAGATGATAATATGTTTTATTCCCCTAATGAACATAGGGAATAAATTGTGTACCTATGTAGTTCTCCCAATATTGATATCCATTCATTGGTGCTCTCAGGGACCATGGGTTACTCTCTTTCCTTCACGAAGGATAATGGTGTCCCTGTACTATCCACCATTTCTAAGAAAACATCTATAAATATTTAGATGTAAGGAGAGGATAATCTTAGAGATTCATATACATTGTTTGATGAAGGATTATCTACCACCATTGATGATATCATACAAGTAAACCTAGGTATATAAGAGGACATGTGGCTCACATTGATCTATGTTACTATACCACTATAAGAGCAAGAGATGTATATCTCCTTCTTAAAATAGCATTTTTATGTGTTTGTATATAATTAAAAAGAGATGTTAGGGATATATTAAAATGTTGGCACCAATAATTTGGGACTTATAGATGATATTTGAGGTTTCAATTAGGTGTACATGATAATGAATTCGTAACATGATAGTGTGGGAGAGTCTGAAGTTGATGATATTATTAAATCCAACATCATTTTAGAGGTGAAATACCCAAAATGGGTTTCCAACGTCATCCCCATTAAGAAACATATTGGTCACATTAGATTCTAAATTGATTTTAGCTATCTCAATTGACACTATCCAAATGATGATTTCCCATTTTTGGTTATATATATCTTGATTGATGTGATAGAAGGCTTCTAGGCCTTTTCCTTTATGGACAGGTACACATGGTATAATCAAATAAATATGGCCCCTAAATATGAGGAATCCACCACTTTCATAGTACCATAATGGATATTATTATAACTAGTTATTACCTTTAATTTTAATAATATCGATTCCACCTATCAATCCACCATGCATCACATCTTTCATCCCTTTCTAGGGAACATCATGGAATTTTATGTCGATGGTCTTGTGGTTAAATTGTAGAAGTATTGTGATCATCTATCCAAACTCCATATAATATTTAGAAAATTATAGAAGCATAGATTAAAAATGAACCCTTTTAAGTGTGATTTTAGGGTAATTTCATGTAAATTTCTTTATTTTTTGGTATGCCACTATGTCATCAAGGTTGACCCTATAAAGACAACTGCAATCCTCACAATATTACCCCCCTCAAAAACTTAAATAGTTAAGAGGGATTTAGGTATGCCTCACCTATATCAGGCACCTCATATCCAATATGTTAGGTAAATTACTCCCCTACATGAAGTTAACAAATAATAAATCTACTTATCGATGGGAAAAATATTTCTAAGAATCCGTCGAAAAACTCAAGTGATACCTGTTGTACCTATGGGTTTTAATGTCACTGGTAGAAGTAAAGTCGCTCATAATATATGTTCATTCTATAGATAAATCACTCGGTGTACTAATTTCACAAAATAATGATGCAAGGAAAGAAACTAGTCTCTATTATCTTATTTTAATAATTATAGATATAAAGACCTGATATTTTGATATTGAGAATAACTTCCTTGTGCAAAAGTTTGCAGTATAAAATGTGCAGCACTACTTGCATCACCACAAGGTCTGTATCTCATAATGACCCTCTCATGTAAATTATTAACTATATTGTACTAACTGGGAATCTAGTATGATGGGAAGTTATTCAATAATAATAGGACATCCAATTTTCATCACAAAATTAAATCAAAATGTGGGTGTTAGTTGATTTACTTGCAGTACATCGTACCTTGGAGAGCATGCTGATAAATACCCAGTTTTCGGAAGAAGAGGTTTTTTATTCCCATGATGTTCCCCAAATGATGGATATGTATTCTTATGGAGCCTTTAAAATCCTAAGTAGGGAATGAATGAAAACCCCAAATTTCAATTGTGTTGGTTTGGGGATTTTCTTTGTCTCTCCAACCAAGGAAATTATACCCTACTCTTTACTACTATTAGGAGGTTTCACAAATAATGATGTAGAATACTAATATTTATTCATGATTCTAAAACTATTATTTCATCTATAGATAAACCATTTTAATGCTAAGGTATATTTTAATATGGTGATTCATAAAATCAATGATGAATATTCCATTAAGAAGGAATATTTCCCCCCACTCCTCAGTTTGGTGGTGGTACTGATGGTGTAATTCTCTTTTGAGTTGAAATTGAATCATGTATCCTAATCATATAATTCTTATTATTATGTTCTAGCTAATTTAGTCATAGACCTATATGACCCTAAATAGGACCATATGGTCTTCAATATTATACATCATAGGGTAGTCTCCCCAATCATATTTTGTGATGTGGAGAAGATCAATCATATTAGCTCTTCCCCAAGGTGTGATGATGTAATATTCAATTAAAATATACCATTATTGTATAGATTAGACTCGTAATGAAATACCTTTAAAATGGTATCCTTCCAATAGATCGAGCCAAAAAGAAACAGATCCAATATTGGGTATAAAACTGTTCTCTTTATGATGGCTCGAATGAACAAAATTTTCTCTAAAAATGAGGTTTTGATGTATTCTTACTCATATCTACTGAAAAAATATATACCCTCACTGTCATATAGAAATCTCATGTATGATCCTATGGTACTCATCATTCAGGGACCAGGAACTCTCATAAAATTAGGGGAATTTTCTGTTTTTATCCACTAATGAAACAAGGTGGTGTGGAATTCACCAGGAAGTGTCATTCATTTCAAATACAAGTCAATTTCATCCATCAGACTTTATATTTATTTCATACTACCAAATACTATTTTTTATTCACAATATGGGGAATAGATATCATGGGGTCATATCCCCTAGATACAGCTAGGAAATTTTAGTATATCCTTACTATTGCAGACTTCTTCTCCAAATGGGTCAAGGCCATACTCCTTAAGTAAGTCTAGATGAAAAAAATCATTGAATTTATAAAGTCTAACATCATATACATATTTAGTGTCCCTCATATAATTTTTATAGAAAATTTAATCAACTTATATTCTTCTGAGTTGAAAATGATATATCAAGAGTACAACATTGAATCTAACCATTTTCCCTGATTTCGCATAGTAGAAAATAGGAATATTGAGGATTTTAACAAGACTCTATCAAATGTACTCTAAAATGATAGGTAAAGACAATAAATCATAGCTAAATAAACTCTTTCATTCCTTGTGGGCCTATCTCACCATAACTTGCATTGCCACACAAGAATCCCCATACTCTCTTATCTATGGAACAAAGGTGGTTCTTTCCATTTAAGTAAAGTTTCCCTCACTTTGAATAATTTTATGTGGTCATATTTTAAAATAGGAACAATCACAAAACCAACTTAATGAGTTAGAGATAATAGATGGAAAAAAGGTTACATACATTTTATAATCTAAGAATCAGATTGAGTAGGCCTTCAATAAGAAGGCTTTTTAATATTAATTCCTTTAGGGAGAGAAGGTATTGGTTCTTAGAACCCCAATGATACCTAATAAGAATCCTCTAAAATTGGAGGGGAAAGTGTGAATGACCATAAGTCATATCTAAGGTCTATTCCAATAGATTGTTCTCTTTGGATATAATGGACAAGGAACACACCATGTCCCCTACAAATGTGTGGTTTTTTAAGAAATACTTTTCATAATTATCATACTAACCATAAGTCTGGGGGAAAATAATTTAAATCGCATACCACCTAAGCCCTCATCACCTGACATTAAACTACATGATATACATGTCATGGGGAAATGACGTTAAACTTTATAGCACCCACTTCCTTATCGTATAATGTTAAAACTACATGGTCATTATCCTAGTTGCATGATGTAAAATTGTACAATGTTATCCATGCCACATAACATTAAAATGTGTGGTGGAAGTCCACTGTGCATGCTTCTAAACTACTCAAAGTGGTCCATTTTCTATTTCATCTTCCTCCCCTACATGAGATCTTGACCTATATATAAGGCTTTGGTATACAATCTATCCATTCCTAGAAGAATCAATTCCCCCTATTCCTATAAAATAATTCAGATTTATATAAGGATCCTTTCGCTTAAAGAACTACATGTTGCTTGATTCATGTGCTGACAAGATACATAGTGATTCCTGGTTCCCTTATCATGGTTCCCTCTATAAGAAATATATAATATACAACCCTACACATGATCCAAATCTATTTAGGGTACATTTTGTTCAAGAAATATGTGTGTATTGATTCTTATCCCCATATGATACCTAATGGCATTGAAATCTTGTATCCTTCACCCTGTTGGAAAAAACATTGATAATAAATACCCTCACCCCCATGTAAGTAATCGATCTTCATAGGGAACAATATTTTCATAGTTCCTTGAAATGTGTGTTCTAGATTTAAGAATCACTATTTCTAGGTGCTTTCCATTGGATTTATTCATGGAATCAGAAACTTCCAACAGTTCTTTATCCAAAGGGGACCTGCTTTCAAAAAGCATGAGTTCGTTAAGTTTGAACTATACGATACTTATGAATGTGTATTAGTCAAGAGGATGGGATTTCAGACTCATCACACCCTTTTGGGGGGAATTATTGTCTACTTCGAGACTCTCTTTTTAAATTTAAGATATTTTCATGAATCCTTATTAATTAACCAGGTATATCATAAGTATCCCTTGAAATTAAAAATCACTTATTAACATGTCTAAAATTTAGAATCATTAGTATGCATTCAAGTTTATTCATTAAAAGAAATACCCATATGTATTCAAGGTTTTCCAGAAATAGTATCCTCTAATATACTGCTTATAGTTTCTTTTAATCATCATTGTGATGATACTAGTTTTCAAGTCACTCAGTGGGGCACTCTGGAATTTTTTTGTCATTCAGGGGGATGAAGTTTTAGTTTAATTTTGGGATTGTACCTATAATATAGGATACCTATATATCCTTGTGAAAGGAATCAGAACCCTCGTAGTTCAGTGCCACTAAATGGGACACATCATACCTTTTAAGGTCAGGTGATAAGGACCTCTATGCAGAAGGTTCTTAGTTGAAACTTAGTGTGGGACTTATGCTGAAGTAGGTCGAGGAACTTGGAAAGGATATGGGTTTCCAAGTAGGATCAGACCCTATTGTGAATATGGACCAAGGAGAACAGGTTTTATTTGAAGTGTTGAGTTTGAACTTCAAGGAGACTTCCTACATATCCCATATAAATGGGAATCAAATCCCACGTAGTTTGATAAGTCTCATTGAAGAGTATGGTCCTTTGAGAGAAATTATTTTGGGATTATTTCCTATAAAGGATTCCTTGATGACTTGGGGGGTTTAATTTGGGGCTTATTCCTAAGGAGGATTCCCAGATTAAGATAATTAGGGTTGTATTTCTGAGGAGGATTTCCAATGAGATCGGGCCCTGAAAGGGTTTCCTATATATCCTGGTTTGAACAGGAATTAGAGTTCTTGTAGTTCTTTCCAATGAGTGTTGGTTAACATGTTGTAATCATCACGTATCTCTAAGCCCACATGAGTCATGATGAGTGTGAGAAGCAATAGGATGTGAAAGATTCAACAATGAAACTTCACACTTTTCCTCCTCTATTGATGGAAGAGAGCGCGTCGACCGTGGAAGAGGGTGAGGTGATGAGATTTCCCTCTGTTCTCTTCACATTAGACAAGGTTACAATATAAGGAAGAATGGGTGAAGTTTAGGGGATTATACCAGGATGGCTTCCCATGGTGAAAAATCCCAACGAGAGAGGGGTAGGGAAAAGAACGTCCTTATGTCCATCTTCCCTTTGTCTTTGGCACCGAAGAAGAGGGTAGGAGAAATGGTGCCACCTCCTATAAGAAAAGCTAAGAGATTATGCCAATATGGTTTCCCTAAAATTGATCCTGGTAGGGGATGGAGACTTCTTCTTTTATTTAAAAGGAAGAAAAGTTAGTGTGAACCATACCTTTCCTACCACAATTTGAGGTTTCCAGCTCTTTGAGAAAGGTGAGGTTGAGGACCAAACCCTTATTCTCATAACCGATAAATTCCCAACACTATTTCTGGGATAAAGGTCCATGTGACAGTGGATATACAAACCCACAGACACTCCATGAATCCTAGCCCCATTTTGAAACAAATGTGGGAAACCTCTGACTGTGTAAATACAAACCCAAATAGGTAAAACATTGATGTGCCTTTCCCAAAGGATTGATAAGTGAGGAGGTTTTAGTGGAGGTCTCAATAGAATCTCTTTCAGAAAAGGGATCCAATGAAGAATAATTCTTCCCATGAATGGCTTTGAGGAAGGCTTGGTGGATTGTAAACTAAAGAGAGTGAAGAGAATAAGTGAATCAAAGAGGGGCGCCCAAGTTGAGAAGGGTGGGAAAGTATGGGCGTGCAAGTACACTTGGGCGACCTGATGTTCAATTAAGCGATGAACAACCTGTTTGGTAATACTCGGGAGAGACCTTTCTAAATCCTTCAAGAGTATTCATAAGTGATCCAAGAAGTGGGGTGCTCAAGTTTCTATGAGATTAATGGACGGAGCACAAGTATTTTTGACTTGGGTAGGTTGGGCACTTTAGGCGGGAAAGTGCTATGGTTTTCAAACACTAAAAGGACTTAAGTCCAATGATCCTACCTTAAATCCTCTGCTCAAGGTGTTGAAGAACAACCTTGAAAGTTTCAAAATACTAGGGTGAAGTACTAGGGTGATGACAGCAGCAATTAGGCTTCAAGGAAATTTTTCCGTACAAATGGGGGCCCCAAGGGTCTATTTATAGGAAAATAAGTGACCTTGGGTGAAATGAGTTGTGTGCACAAGTGACTTGCACGCCATATAGGGGCATGAAAGTAGGTTGTGCGACATATTTGGGTGCTCAAGTAGGCTGCCCGCCGCCAGTGTTTTGGCTTGAATAATGAAATTCAAAATTCATGCCTTTGCAAACCTTTATTTTTTTCATGTATTTTCCCATTTTCTTTCTAAGGGGATTCCCTTTGTAATTTTTTAGACTCTTTGACGAAATGTAGTGTCAACAAAATCCCCCCCCCCTCATAATTAGAACTTAAATGAAAAGAGGATCCTATACTGAGGTAAATTAATGAATAAGAAAGACAATGGCAATGGGGCGCACAAGTATTTGGCCCTCAAGTAGACTTGGGCGTGCACGTTTGCAATTCGTAAGATTTCTAGTGTACAGGGTGATATCCATCACTTATATATAACAGATTCACTTCCACAAAAAAAATCAACTTCCAAATTCTCATCTCTCAGCGTGTAAGTCTTCTATTCAGAGACTTTTGTTTCTCCACACTTCCTCTTTACATTTTTTAGTTTCGCACCATAAGTGGGGTGCCATACTTGCGTGCCGACTTATACTTGTGCACCATGTTTAAAAATTGTGTGCCTTAATGCCTTTTCCATTTTTTATAAAACACAAAAATGAACTTACTTTTAAAAGATGATCTCTATCTTTTTGTAGTTTCAATGGCTCCCAAAATAATTGGAAGTACTGATGAGCTCTCCAGCAAGAGGATTGATGACATGATGAATGTTGTTGGTCATGATTAATTCAATATTTTTGGAATCACTCTTCCAGACTTAGAAAAATATTTAAAGAAGTATCATTTCAACTTTACTTGGAGCACTTATCTTCCTTTTTATAGTTATGGTCATTTGCAGAATGCTAACATTCTAGATCCAAAGAACTATGTCCCACATTCTTGGTTCCAGGATTATACCAACTTCTCATCGGCCAATTTTTCTGTTGGGGTCTCATTTTCCAGTGCTGGGACAGTAGAGAAATCTCATATTATGAATCATAGCATGTGTGCTCTAGATTTGAAGGCACACACACCCGTGTTTCAGCCACACTATTATTCATCCATCTTTCGAGATTCTCAGACAGATTAGTCCAAGGGTTGGAAGAAAAGTTGGGATTTCTGCCCAGGAGGAGGTCTAAAACCCGCATGGATGTGGGCATACTGGGTGTGAAAGGCATGTGAATAATTTTCAGATGATTTGAGAATTGTTGGGATTTATGAAGATGTATGGGTTGGGCAAACCTATGTGTATAGGAATGATGATTTCGTGCCAGATTTATTAATTCGGTGGAGCCCAGAGACCAATTCCTTCTAGTTAACATATGGAGAGGTAGGTATCATCTTGTGGCATGTTTACAAGATTTATGGAGCTCCAATCCTTGGAGATATGTATGATGAGTTTATTCCTCCCAAGTTGACATGGAATGATCCAGATAAGAAACCATATTTGGTTCTTAAGTTGATGAAAATATTTACCAAACTTAAGAATTCAACCACCGAGAAAACTCACACTAGAAGGGATATTCATTCGAAGGAATAGATGGAAATATTTTTGATAAAGAAGAAGGAAAAGGGGCCCACTTACACCCATCCAACTAGTTGTCCAAGGGAAGAGAAGAGAGGCACTCCTAACACCTTTTGGCCAACATTGGAGAAGGGGGAATTTGAAATATGGGGATATGATATCAACCCAAAAATTCTTTTAAAGATATGTCTAGTAGGTTTCTTATCCATGTGGCTCAGCATATATTTATTACAATTCTAAGACTCCAAAGGAGGTGTGTGGCTGAGAACCTTTTTTATTACGGCTAAGATAGCAGAGAAAAGGATGGTAGGGTTGGATACTCCTATTTTGGCCAAGATTCATAGGATTTTACTACATATTTACAAAGTGAAATCTACTTACAGAATATTGGGGCCATTCCAAGTGTTGTGGGGATGGATTTCTACTCACTTTAGAACTTATGTTGTACAAAGTGGAGTACATGATTTTGGAATTTCTTTCTAACCGTCTGTTGAGGCCTTTTCTGGTATTTCACCCTTCTCCTTGAATGCTTATGACAGCAAGGTTATATTGAGCATGCATAAGGAATTTCATTTCTTTCCTTATAGTAATCTGCCTACAGGGCGATTTCTTGATGATGGTACTGCCAGTTTGGAACTGAGGGAATATATGCTAGCTTGCAGAGATAGCATGTTGTCCACCAGAATCGATGGTGAAATCATATGTGGGGCCTATTATCCTTATATATTTTCATGTCAATTCAAATTTATACAACATAATATTGTATCCCCTCTTGTGCATGTCAGATTAGAGTAACACCATATGGTTGCCCGACAAATATGGTTGTTGAAATCTGCAGAGAAGACTGAGATAGTTTTTAATTTACCCGTTGCGGATGTAGTAAGCAGATTGACCATCTGGTATGCTGAAAACCGGGTTTCATCATACCCTAAAGAGGTATTAAATCATGTTTTCCCTCGAGTGGGGATAAAGACAAGTAGCAAGAAAGAACCCCGTCACTTGGAAGATAATTATTCATCATCAGGGGCCGACTTGCAAGAATCCTAGAGTGGAGGTGATGATTCTCCAAATTCACCAAAGAGACCTTTCACCTGATATAATTATCCTAGTAGAATAAAAAGATCCACTCCATCAATCCCTACTAAAGTCGTATCAAGTTAATCTAGTCTCCATCATTCTGAAGAGTGGAGAGTTCCATTTTCCAATAATTTATCTGTAACTGCGGGTACTAGGAAGAAACTCATGTCCAAGGTTGTAAGATCCTCATCACAACCCTCAGAATACAATATGAATATATAAGACCGGAGGTTGTTCGAACATGGAAGACTCTATACTATGATGCTGAGACCATGTGGATGGATCTGTGTGAAGGGTTGCATATTCTAGGAGTAGGGGATTTGTGGGCTTCTTCTGACATTATTTTTAAGGATAATCCCAATGAGGTAAGGACCTATATTCTAGAGCTGGAAATGATCATATATGCCACTGATGACTCAATTCCTACCACAAATCAGGTAAAGTAAATGATAGATCGTGGTACCCCCGAAGGGATTAATCCTTCATTAGACGAAGAATGGTGTGACTTTGTAGATCCTTAGGATGTAAGTACCCTTTATTTTGTATCTTACTCTATTTTACAACTTGAATTTTAATCAAAAAATTGTCACTTAAGAGAAATTTTATCTTAAATTAAAGTTGGGTAATGGAAAGACAACTAAAATTCCTTCAGCACAATATAGTCCTGGAGGCACTCCTCTTGGAGCTACCAGATCACCCCGTCAATCGGGATAAATATCTCCGGGACGACAGTCCATGGAGGATTAAATAGAGAGTTTACTGGGATCTCTGATACCTTTCTTTATAGATGACGATGCAAGACCTCCTAAAAAGACAAAAAACAAAAGCAGCGAAGAAAAAAACCATGGTTAAGCACTTTCTTATCAGTGGTAAGTCTCCCTGATAATCATGAATTTTAGTTTTATTCATGAAAAGGTGTTTAAAATTTTTAATATTATAGGGGATTCCTCTATTTATTCTTTGAAAGAAACCACTGATAATATTCAAGAATTCATTGAAGGTTCTGTTGAGAAAACACAAATTCTTGAAAATCCAATGAATCCTAAAGAAGCATTGAAGCCAAAGGAACCAATATCTGTCCCCAGTACTGCTCTGATTCCTGCTATCAGATGAGAGAAGTCTTCTGGTAAATAAATATTATTTCATAAATCATGCAATGAAAAAATTGTTGACTTCCATTCTGTGACACTTTTAGGTTCATCACATGCACCAGAACATCAGGCAACAACTGACGTTGACCCCACAATTTTTGCTGAAGAAGCTACTCGAGGTCCGAGGTTTCCGGAGGAAGGTTGTGAAGTAAACACACCAAGTGTTCCCATGGGTGAGACTAACCTGGGATCTGAGATATCATTGGATGAAATGATTAACCTTGGAATGTCTTTTTAAGAACTATTAGAACATGTTAAAATAGAAAATGCTTTAGAAGATTTTGGAGTTCTGTATATAGAATCGACTGGACGTGAGTTCTCATTATTCGTCCTGTTAATCTTCTTATGATTAACCTACTAACCATGGTTGATTAAAATATAAAGTTCCATCTAAAGAAACTGATGCTGCAATAGTAGCTAAAGGAAGTGTTGATATTAACATGAACCCTACCATTGCATAGACATTGGATCAAGTGAATTTTGAGGTGGCAGGTCTTCCTTAGATTCACTCTGAAAATCCTAAGCATATTAAAGATAGGACTCCTCAACTAGAGACATAAAATAAAATTACTGAAATTGAGAGCGTTGGGGAGGATTCTTATCAATCTACTGACCTACTGTTAGGTAACAGGTACAGATATTGTGATTACATTCACTTTTATTATCTCTTGAATATAACCATGATTCTTGATTTAACATACAGGGCTGTCAAAATCAATGGCTAGGTCTGGAGGTGAATCCTCTGCATCTGCCCAAACAAAATTTGAAGGTGGAGAAACCATTGTCCAAGAAGGAATAAAGAAAGGCACTTCTTTAAGTGCATTAGTCCCAGAATATACCCCTCCTTATGACAATGATTTTGAATCGGACCTAGAACTGCAGAAGGCTCTTCATCTTGCTCATCTAAAATCATGGAAAAATATTTGGAAGATAATATCTAAGATGACATTTGAGGAACTGTCTTCAAGAATTCCAAAACATTCATCTCTATTTATCACACTAGGATTTGGTGGTTTTGAATGCCAAGAAATTCATACTATGGCGAAAGAGATTATCCAGAGGAGGGAATAAGATAAAAATCTTCAACAAGACTTGATAAAAGCCAAACTTTATATCAAAATTGAAGAGTTCCAAGGAGCACTGTCCCAAGATGAGGCTAATCATAATGCAAAGTTTAAGGTACTGACACAAACAATTAAAAAAGTAATGTTCAGAAACTACGCCTTAAACAGGATTTAGATATCATTACAGGGGATTTTGACCAGCTTCATAGATCATTAGGAGAAGTCTAGAAGGAAGGTAAAAAAGCCATCATAGATGCTAAAGGAGTACTTCATCATGCTGAAGAGAGCAAGGCTGGTCAGATAAATAAACTCTAACAAGCAGTTTATGGGACTCAAAATGTTTTCAAACAAATTCGGAATTACGTAGAAATCCTTTTGTAATTTTTGAGAGAGAGTACCAAATTTTTTGATGCTTCTCTATAAATAATTTCATAAATGAAAATTATTTTTTCTTTAATCATTTATGTTTTTAATTTAGTTAATTGGTATTGTTTTACCTAGGCCATTGGGCCCAGTAAGCATAATGGGATAATATTTAGGGTCGAAATAGCTTTGACCATAAACTTTGAATTAGATCCCAAACAAAACTCTGTGGCTAAGAATTTCTTTAATATTATTTAAATATTTTCAAGGTGAATCTTGATTCATGATTTTTATGGTCACCAAATATAAAACCTGTATCAACATAAGGAGAGTCTCTTCCAAGAATGAAGTTACCATTACTTGACAAACCCATTATAGGGGTTGTATTATGCAGATCCAACTAGGGCACATACTACATAGCCAAATAGTGGAATCTTTTGACTGATAGGACTATTATGTGGGCAACTTATGCAAGCCCACCTAAGGGCACGTGCTTCATTGTCAGTCAAAATAGCTCTTTGAATTTTAACATTTTGTTGTTGATAGATAAGGGAAAATAAGATTTGGATGACTCAAGACCATAGTAGGTGGTTCTCTCAAGGAAATGAATTTTAAGAATGAAAAAGGGATATTTTAGATCAACATAAGTCATGAATAAGAAAACCATCTCTATAAAAATTTGGTGTATGACTCATGGTTAAAATTTATTAGAAAGGGGAATTTCTGATATCATATTGTGCAGTTTTAATTCATGAAGTAAGGACGTTGTACTGTTAAATTTAAAGCCTTGGAGTGGGGATGTTGTAATGTGCGGTTTAAATTCTTGTAGTGAGGATGTTGTAATGTGAAGTTTAAAGTCTTGCATTGAGGATGTTGTATGGATTTAATTTAAGGTATTTAGCTCTGAATAAAGGTATGAGAAAACTCACCCAATTTCTTGATAATTTTTTTGGAAACAAACTATCATATTCAGGTGTGGATGGGAAAATTGTAAACTGTGATTTGGAAATTTCTGGAACTGGGGAATCATATGGGAAAGACGGCTAAAAGCATTAGAGGAAGTCTTTTCCAAGAACAAAGTTACCATTACTTGACAAACCTGTTATGGGGGCTGTATTATGCAGAGCCAACTAGGGAATATTCTGTATAGCCAAATAGTGGAATCTTTTGACTAACAGACCTGTTATGTCGGAAACTTATGCAAGGCCACCAAAGGGGACGTGCTGTATAGTCAGGTAAAAGAGATCTTAAAAGTTTAATGTTATTTTGCCAAAAGACAAAGAAAGTTTATGGAGATTCAGATTTTTCGAAGCATATAGTTTGGTTTATGGATAAAGGTACCTGAATATAGAATGGGTATTTCCAACCAAGATGTCCAAAGAATTGGAGGAATAGGAGTTTTATGAAGGTCTGACCCAAACGTAAGAGATATGGTGTCTGTAGTTTTAGGTCATACAATTAGGACCAGAAATGGAAACAATATATAATATGTGGCTAAGGGATTTCAAGTTTATTTCATAGTTCATCAAACACATGGTGAGGGAAATGTGTACACCATGGTCTTAATGATTTTCAGATAGTGGTAAAGATAATGGGACAAGTATACTTGAATGGATGTTTTAAAATACAACTTCTTGTATATTGTCATAAAAGATTAAAGGGGACAAAGATACTATAACAAAGAATGAAGTAACCATTATTTGAAAAACCCGTTATAGGGGTTGTATAATGCAGAGCCAACTAGTGCATATGTTGCATAGCCAAATAGTGGAATCTTTTGACTGACAGGCCTCTTTTGTGGGATACTTATGCAAGGCCGCCTAAAGGCACGTGTTGCATAGTTAGGAAAAAGAGCTCTCAGGTATTAGAAACTCTGTCATAAGAAACCGTAAGAAATAATATGAGGATCTGGAAATAATCAAGATTAAAAGTGTGAAATATGGAAGGGGGTTATGCCCAATGAATGTGAGAAATATTTTAACCAATATTGGACATCAGTTTGATGTCCTTTATATAGATCTGACTCATATGTAAAATAGATAATTTCTTTGTTTCCTATGAATGAATATTATGATGTGCAGTTTAAATTCATGCAACAAGGACATTATACTGTGCAGTTTTAATTCATGTAGTGAAGATATTAATAATCCCATAATAAATTGAGACACTTTATTTCTATAAAGAATCCATTTACCCAATTCCTAAGCCCACGTGAGCTATGCTCGGTGTGAGAAACAAGGAGCAGTAAAGGTTTCTTTTACAGCACAAAGGTGGCGCAATTGAAGAATAGGGATGCTATATTTCCATGAAATTTATTATCATGTGGTAAGGATGAAGATGAACTAATGTGAAAGGAAAATATATATTGTAACTAGGTTAAGGGATAACACCCAGGTGTCATTGTATATCTTGACGGGGAAAGAATGTAAGTCATACATAGTTCTTAAAACATTCTCTATGCAGATTTCATTCTCATAAAACAAATAAAGGTTTTTTTATCATGGTTGGTCCCAATATTGGAGATCTAGGACTCTCTACGTATCTAAAAATAGATGATAATCAAGTCGTACGTAGTTATTTAAACCATCATTCCTCACACTAATCGAGTTTGACAAAAATAATGGGGGATTTTGACACATTCTGAGATAACGGTAAATATTAAGACATAAAATGGTATAAGGACCAAATCTTATATCTTAAGGAAACACTCTGTATAGATCTGATTCATATACAGAAGGAAAAAAGAAAATAAGAATATTTTTTGACTGTGGTTGGGCCCAAAATTAGAGCTTTAGGTGTCTCTACATATCTCATTAAAAATGAGAATCAATCCATACTTAGTTCTTGAAAGATGGTCTCTATACAGATCTGACTCATACATAAGAAAGAGAGGGACTCATGTACTACTAAGGAGTATTGATGACGTCAACGATGTTTTCTTATGGAAGATTCTAACGTCAAATATAGAAAATGTTAGTTGTAAAAATGATGTCATGTAGTTTAATGTTATGCGACAAAGACGAAGATGCTATGTATTTTAACGTCATACAGCATGGGCGTTGATGGTTGTTATGGAGTTTAATGTCTTGTAACTAGGACATGGGGGCTATGCAGTTTTAAGTATTGCAGCAAGGACATTGTACTGTGCAGTTTAAATTCTTGCAGTGAGGATGTTGTACTCTGCAGTTTAAATTCTTGTAGTGAGGACGTTGTACTGTGCAGTTTAAAGTCTTGTAGTGAGGATGTTGTACTGTGCAGTTTAAAGTATTACAGTGAGGATGTAGATGTCTAAAACTACACAAAGTATTTCTTCAAAAATCTCACATAGTTTGGAGTTGTGATAAGCACTCCATCTATTGAGATTAAGGCACAGGATCCATTTAAATAAACCTTATGTATGGAATAATCTCCTTCCCACTTTGGCTCAATTTTTGGAGGTTTCTTTCCAGGTATCATTGGAGTCCTAAGGACCAACACCAATTCTCCTTGAAGGAATTAAAAAAGGTGAACTTTCTTATTAAAATATCACGCTATTTTGTTCTGATAGACTTCTAGATGATGCAAAGTATGCAGTATTTTCTCATCTAATCTTTCCAACTCATCGAACCATTTCGGGGACCTTTCATATATATAAAACAGATCATATAATGCAACTCTAAGTGAAGGAAATTGTATTTCAATTGGAAAAATTGCTTCGGTTCCATATACCAATGAATAAGAAGTTTCTTGGGTATAAGTACAGGTAGTTTTTCGATAATCCCATAAAGCAGTCAAAAGTTTATTAGGCTATGATTTCTTATCTTTATTCACCATATTTTGGAGCATATTTGATAGGGTTTTGTTGAAGGACTCTATATGTATATTGGTCATTTTATGATAGCGAGATGAATGGTTAGACTTGATATTATGTTCCTGATATAACTTTTTTACTTCATCAGAACAAAAATTGATGCCATTTTCCATCAAAATAGTATGAGGGACACCAAATATGGTGATGATATTAGTTTTGAAAAAACTAACAATGCTTTTGGCCCTGACTTCCTTGAGAGGTATTGCCTCATCCCATTTAGAGAAGAAGTCAATATCAGTGAGAATATACTTGAACTATTTAGCTTTATATAGAGGATAAGGTCTTACTACATCCATTCCATATGTGGAAAAATAGCCAGGAGTATCTATCTATATGTAGCAACTCTGGGCGTTGATGAATGATGTTGGCATGTACTTGGAAGGGATGACATTTTTTAGTGAAATTTGTACAATCTTACGTCATTGAAGGCCAAAAGTATCCAAGCCTTTGCATCTGATTGAAGAGTCTATGTCCAGATTGGTGGGCACCACAATCTCCTGAATGTACTTCTTTCATGACAGCTACGGTCTCTTCTCCAGCAATACATCTGAAGATAATTCCATCAAATCCTCACTTGTAAAGTATCTTTTGGTAGTCTGGACTATCATAAATAGTAAAATCTGCCGCTCATCGCCGGATTTGTTCCTTCTCATACCTATTTGGTGGAAGTACCTCATTTTGAAGATATTCCATGATGGATGTTCTATATCCCATGGTATGACCATATGGTTCAGAAATAAGGAAAATTTCATTAATTTCCTCTATTCCGGTTTGAACAAAAGGTGATACCACACAGCGATGGGTTATGCTGATAACTATCTCATCCAGATTTGGATCTGCCAAGGCTATAGCTGCATTAGGCGGTGCATCTTCTTGGGAATTTTGTGATTGCGGGACATAAGACAATGTCAGATATGAGGGAAATTCATCCATTAACCCTCTAACGTAATCACACAAAGGAATTAATTCTTCTTTTCTGATAGAATATTCCTCATTGATTTGTTTGACTACCAATTTTGAATCACCTTTTACCTTTAAATGATCCATTTTCACCCAAAGGTCCAATTCCAAACCTACGATGAGAGTTTGATATTCTGCCTCGTTGTTGGTACCACATTTTAATAACAAAAAGGAATAAGGCAATACTTCCTTTTCTGGGGAAAAAAGGATAATTCCTAAGCCAAATTTTTTGAGTTTATGGTTTTCCATTATATTCCCTATTGGACTTATGGAAGCACCATCAAAATACATTTCCCATGTTTGGGAATTATCTTGAATAGAGAAGATCACTTTATTGGGAAGTTCAGTATTAAACGATGTATCTTCTACGGATGGATGATCTACAAGGAAATCATCCAGATCTTGGCCTTTTATTTCTTTTTGAGGCATAAAATGGATATCAAATTGTTTCAAAATAACTACCCACCATGCCAGATGTCCTGTAAGCATAGGAAGAATGAGGATAAATTTAAGCAAGTTGTTACGAGACACAAATTGGACCTCATGATTTTACAGGTAGTGCCTCAATTTCTGAACTTCAAAGATTAATGCCAGGAATCACTTTTCAATACTTGAATATTGAGTTTCCACATAAATCATAGTTTGACTGAGATAGTAAAGGTTTTTTTCATTCCCAGCATCATTATTTTGGGAAAGGAAGGCACCTAGTGATCTCTATAAAGCTGTAACATAGAGGATAAGTGGTCTTCCTTTAACAGGTGGAATCAATACTTGTGGACTCAAGAGATATTTCTTGATGGTATCAAATGTTTCTTGTAAATCTTTAGTCCATCGGTAGGTGACTCCCTTATTTATTAATCTGGTGAATGGAAAACACTTGCTTTCCAAATTAGCGATAAAGCACTGAATATCGGCCAAGTTTCCTTAGATTCCTCTTAATAATTTCAAATTTCGAAAATGTTTCATTCCAGGGATTGATTTTGTTTTCTCATGATCAAATTAGATACCATGATGGCATACAATGAAGCCAAGGAATTTTCTTGAGGTTACCCCGAAATAACATTTCAAGGGGTTCATCTTCAAACTGTGTTGCCGAAGTTTATTGAATACAGTCTCCAAATAATCCAAGTGATTAGAACATTGTCTGGATTTGACCACCAAATCATCCACATAACATTAAACAAATTTCCCTAAGAAGGGTTTGAAGATATGTTGCATGGCACGTTGGTATGTCGCACCTACATTATTTAAGACAACTGATAGTAAAACAAACCTTGAGGGGATTTAAAGGATGTATATTCTTCATCCTTTGGGACCATTCAGATTTGATTATACCCAAATTATCCATCCATTAAGGAGAGAGCTTCATATCCAGCTATTGCATCAATTAAAAGTTTCATAATCGGAACTAGAAAATCATCTTTAGGACAATGTCGGTTAAGATCTCTGAAATCAATGCAGACTCTAATTTTCCCATTCTACTTTTTCACTTGGACAATATTAGACATCCATTTGGGATACTAAACTTCCTTGAAAAAGTTAGCCTTTATAATATTATCAACTTTAGATTCAATTTTAGAGGCATGAGTTGGGTGTGTTCTCCTTGCTACTTTCTTAAATCCATAATGTTATTTTGGAAAACCCAAATGATGGGTGGCTACATCAGGATTAAGACCTGGTATTTCTGTATAATTCCAAGCAAATATATCTCGATGTTTCTTTAGAAATGAAGTATGCACCTCTTGATCTTCAGATGTCATTGTTGCACTAATTAGAGTGGGGAATGGATCTTCTTCTGTACCCAGATTTATTTATCTGAGTTCATCCACGATGGTAGAGACACCTTCTTCAAATGTGGGAGGAGCATCCCTAAGATCTTCCTCTTCTTCTTCATTATGTGTTACCTCTTCTATTCCCACTTTCATAGTTGATGAAAAGTCAAAACTTTCAGGGTTAAGGGAGGAGTCAGTATTTGAACATCACAAAGAAGAGGCTTCCATAACTGACCCTACTGATGACAAATGGTCTTCCTATGGTAATAAAGAGGGATTGCTGGATTGAAAATCAACATATTTGTCTTCCTCTAACATTACCACTATCTCTTATACTCTGGTTGACAAAGTAGAGGCTTGTTGTAGTTCAGAAGATGAGATGAAAACATCTCCATTCAGACTTTCATCATTACTTGGTGTATCAATAATCTCTCCCATGATATCAGGATCAGTTTCCGTAATTTACATTATGGAAGTAACTGGATGTGTCTTTGAATTTGGTTTCACCCTTTCAATTTGATTGATGGGTAACACATAATATATACTCAATTGTATGAATGGATTTTCTGGGATCTTTTCTAGTCCATTTGAAGCATTAACTATAGTTATATCTTTTGTCATGGACTTCATTCCTTTTGTGTGATAAAACTCTGCCTCGATGTATTGAGATTCACATGTTTTTAATAGAGCATTTTCACCATACAATGTCCCGATTTGACTATTGAAATGGTATTTCAGACATTGGTGGTATGACTAAGGCATGGCTGCATGTTGATGCAACCAAGGCCTTCCAAGCAGAATATTGAAGGTTGTGTCCTGAAAAACAACTGTGAAATCTGAATTAGACACAAGATCTCCCAACTGAGTTCTGATTATAATCTCGCCCAAAGGTTCTTGTTCATTATTTTCATATCCTTGAAACATTAAAGTTGAAGGAGATAATTTTGATTCAGTCAGGCCCAATCGAAGAAGTGTATGCACAGGAATGAGGTTAACTCTGGAGCCATTATCAATGAAGGCTCTTCAGATTTCTATGTCATTGAACTTGCCAAAAAAATACAAAGGTATGATATTCCCATGAACAACATCATCTTCATCCTCATCTATAAAAGATATGACTGCATGAAATTCTGATGGATCATTCTCTATACAGTAAACCTCAGCAGCAACAACTTCAGTTTCAAACTCTTGAGGACTTGACAAAGCCTCAATGAGTGTTTCTCGAAGATCTCTTAACAGATTATAAGAATCAAGAATGGACAACTTGGCTGGTACTTGGGCCAATTTTTTCAATAAATCATACTTTTGGTCCAAAGGTATGCGTTTCCCAGCATGGAAATGTGGTTTTGCAGGTGATTTGGAAGTTGATGCTTATGTTGTAGAAGTACTCTATGTTGGAGTAGAAGCTGTAAATACTACTAGCTTTAGTAAATTAAACTGACTAGGTCTATTCATTTGCTAAGAATAAGAAGGTGTGTCTTCTAGTCGGTCTTCCAAAATAATTGTGTTAGAACCAAACTTGTCTTTCATGAAAGAAAATCCTTGATCCTCTTGAGCCTGTTGAAGGGCCCTTCCATGAGTTTCTATCGCATATATGGTTCGAGAAGGGGTAGAGTTAAAATGGTGGTTTCTAGAATTCCCACATATTCCCTTGTATCCTCGACCTTGTCCCCTTCCTCTTGTTACCTAATTAGGTATAGGAAATTATGGCTCATTATAATCAGAATCTCCTTTGGGGTAGGGATCCATCAAATGGAAAAAAATTAACAGAACTAAAGATCAATTCTTAATCTGACGAAGATTCTTCTTGATAGGTTAATCCTGGTTGTGTCATTTGGTAGAAAGGTGCTTGTGCTTTTAAAACATATGCCATATCTTCCAGGTTCAAGGAAAACTTTGGCCTTAATACGAGCTCATATTTTTCTGACTGCTCTTTTTCTTTATGATCACTTCTCTTATTTGAAGAATGACCTTTTGATGATGATGGTTTTG
The DNA here is from genome assembly GCA_963277665.1 of Viscum album. NCBI lineage: Eukaryota > Viridiplantae > Streptophyta > Magnoliopsida > Santalales > Viscaceae > Viscum > Viscum album. The sequence continues at coordinate 1,853,114,792 of OY728158.1, read as the reverse complement.
TTGTGGAAGGAGTGGTAGAAGACACAATAGGTTTTTTCAACTGTTTTGGTAAAATTTCTTGAGTCTGGTTGATCATTTTCCTGATCATCCAATCTTCATATTTCTGCACACGTTTACTTTTTACCTCTTTCTATTTTCCCTCTTCCTCTGGATTGGTAGCAGTAACACATGCTACTTGAGCTGATGAAATTTTCAATTTTACTTGTCCAGAGTCTACCATATTTTGTATAATTTATTTAAAAACAAAACACTCCTGAATAGGGTGTCCCAACATCTGGTGAAAGGGACAATAATTCAGAATATCTTCATCTCTGTCTTTATTTGGCTTCTTCGGCCTTGTCAACTGAACCAAATTTTTTTCTAAGGCTGAGATGAAGTTACCAGGAACTGGTTCATTCCTAAAATAATAAAATTTATTATTTAATTCCTCAAACTATTTCCGCCTTTGATCTATATGATCATCTTGATGAGATAATCATTTTTACTGATTCTCAGGAGGCGGAGCCCTTTGGTATGATGAAGGTCTTAAAGTAGAAGCAGGTACAGGTGTCTGTTTGAGTGTGACTGTAGAAGATTCTTCTTTTCCTATCCTCCTCCCCAGAACTGATGGAATTACACAATTTTTAGCCTTGGTGTCTATAATAGAGTCTTATATCTGTTGAGAGATTTAAGTAAGGTCTTGAAACTCTCTTGTGTATTTCACAGGGATCAATGGCATGTGTAATTCATCATGCAGCTTTGCCACATAGATTGACAGCAACTCTTCTTGAGGTAGTGATAGACTTAAGGAATATGTTAATCCTTTCCATCATGTAATTAAATATGAAACTCTTTCATTCTCACTTTTTTAACAATTGGTAATATCAAAAATTGTCGTCTTTAGTAGCGTTGAGATAAATTGAAGAAGGAATTTCTGATGGAGATCAACCCATCCAGTAATTGATCGAGATTGTAAACTTGTATACCAGACAAAAGCTGGTTTTTGTAATGACTGCACAAAAAACTAAAGCTTAACTACTTCTTGTTGTTGAGAAGTTCCCATCATAGGATCACAACAAGAAACAAAATGTGTTCAGTGTTGTTCCAGATCTCTCGAACCATTAAATATTGGGAATTTTCTATTCACAAAATTTGGTGGGGAGGAATTACATCCACCCATTTAGGGTAAAATATCTTTTACGGATGAACCGGTGCACGTCATTCCTATATAGCTTCCAATTGAGTCGTTAATGCCTCAATTATGTTCATAATCATTTGGGGAACATCTGAATGAGCTGAAACCTATACAGTTATAGCAACAGAAGCTTGGGTTGGTGCAATGACCAGTAAAACCACTGATCGTGGTGCTGATATCTATCTTGGATAACCCACAGAAATAGGCCTATCAGGATGTATATGGTTCTACCTTGATTGTGTACCCAATGGAGGGAATTCATTATCTGCATCTTTAGTTACTACAAATCCTCTTTTTTGAGGTGCTTCTATAGTATTTTCAAGTTGAGGACTTTCCAGGGAAGTACGTCTAGCAGAAATATTATTTCGAAGTAACTTTGTGTTGAGTCCTTTCAACTCTTTCATTTCCTCTTCTTGTTGTAAAAATATCTCATCAAGAGAAATATATTGACCTAATCTAGTGGAAAAGTGAGATGCAATCTGACTTTTTCCTTTCCACTTGTTAGATGTCTTTTGGAGAGGGGGGAGTTGGTTATTTAAAGGCATGCCTAAATTCTGGGTAAGCCTCTGATTTCAGGTATGCACACCTTCTTCATTTTCCTTGGTGTGTACCATATTATGGACAAGAAATTCATCTTCCAATTCCTATGAACTGGACTTATTTTCTAGATGATCTTTCGTGATTCTTTTTAAAGACATTTACCGATGCATAATGCATCGATGGAATTCTGTTAGTGTTTCTGCTAGATCGTCTTCATTTGTGTCTTTCATGAGACTCCATTATCCTATATGAAGAATTCCCTGGAACTGTTTTGCAGACAGTAACCTAAAGGGAATCATTGGATAGTTCAGTTGTATGCTTTCCTTGTGGATTCTTCCCTAATTGGGATAAAACTGACTTCCATTGAGAAGGGGATTGCATATGTGAAAAAGCCCCCAGCCCTGCAGGCTGGGGCTATTCCCATTCTTCTTCTTCAAATATTTTAACGTTGTTTAATGACCTTTAAGGTTAAAATAAATGATCACCCGTCCTTGAAATTTGGGGTGATTCTTGAACAGCTATGGCTGAAATTCATGCAACTACTTTTATGATTTTGCAGATTTTGGTTCGGACATTAGCTGGGTGCATCATCTGAGAATCATTTAAATCACCTGTTTCGTAATATCATTGTGTTATTTCAGACATTTGCATCCTTTGATGCCTGAAATCCTCTAAACGGGATTTCTTCTCAAGATTCTCATATACTTGATGTAAAAGTAACTCAGAAACTTCTTTTATTTGGGCCTGATTCTGATGAGAACTGGTTGAGGCCTATTCTTGAGAATACATTTGATTACATACAAAACATATTGATTGTGGCCAACCATGGGAAATAACATTTCATGTGGCCACTTTTGGTGGACTTTACTGATTTTAGAGTGAATTAAAATGCAATGTTCCATATGCACCCCATCCTCTAACACGAACACTAGATGGGGAATTAGAAATTAATTGGCGTAGTCTCTTTATAGCATTGAGACATGCGCACTGAAGGGTTCTCTACTATTTTTTAACCTTTGGATGTTGGGAAACTGAGATAGATGCCAAGTCAACTTAGAGCTTCAACCCTTATATTACCTTTATATGATTTTGATATTCGTCATATGGTAATACTTTGGTTTTCAAATGACGAAGAGTTTTCCATACGTTGAGACGAATTTCATGAATGCAATCTTCTATCATCAGTTCTGGAATTTTATACTGAGAATTTTTCAAATGCAAGAACATGACTGGTATTTCTCCTTTATCTAATTATTTCCTCATGTTTAACACATCTTCATAATCTTTCACTAGAAGTTTCTCCACTTGGTCTGGCCAAAGTAGATACTCTGTATTATAAGGAAAATGACCCAAAAGATATTTAGAGAATGATCATTCCCTTAAGATGTATTCTGTTTGAGAAAGTTTTTCACTCATAAATGACAAGGCATCAGACATGACTGGTCTTGTGTTTGAAAGTGCCTCGAGAAAAGAGGTATTTCTTATTGCTACATTGTCAATTATGGAATTTTCTTGAAAATGAGAAATACTACTGTGGAGAGGACTTTAACAGTTAATTCCATCATGGGGAGGATCACCATGATAGATTACAGCAAGAGATAAATATTCTTTCTCCTTGGTCTTCTAGCCAAACGGATGGTTGTCTTGGCTCTCATCCAGAGATAGGCACTTTGGATTGACTGAATTTTCACGAAGAAAGTTTTCAGGATGAAGTGTCTGATGAGGAACTTTAGAATTACAACTCTCACTCCCATAATTTGGTAATTAGAGGATAGTATCTTGTGAAGAAATAGATAAATTTCTGAGGGCTTCGATAACTCCAACATTAAGAGGAGACACATCGTGGATTAACTCTTGATTTTCCAACAATTATTGGAGATACTTCTTCCTAGAAGTTCTCTTATATTTGGTTGGGGCCACTTGCTAGGATAAGTGGTTATCATGGGAAGCTATATTTTTCTTCCTTGTATTAGTTACTGGAACATACCGATTACCTCCAATTGTAAAGGGTGTATGTTCCCGATCTTTTTGTCCATAAGATATGGGGTAGTTTTCCCCATGACCCTCCTGGACTGGAACAAAGGTGTGTATCTGCTCCGGGATGGCATGAAAATGTGTCATCCCATGTATAGGGATAGATTTATGTTTCTATTACCCTGATACTATTGAAGTAATTAAAATATCCTACCATTCTTCCAGAATGTGGGCAGGGATTTGTGTGTGCCCTTTCACAATTTATAGAATATGTTTGGTGACTTCAGAGGTCGGAATGGGAATATACGTCCATTCTGTATTAGGATTAGGTGTATGTGCCTGCTCCTATCCTCCTTTTCCTGTCAATGGATATTGACAGTACTCAAGCATTGGGGCATAGAGTTGGGTCTGCCACAAATTTGTCGTCGGATCTTTCCAACTAACTTCTTTGGTGATACCAAACGAGACTATTGGAAAACTTGATGAACATTATCAGGTGTATGTGCCTACTAGATATTTCCCATCAAGTATAGTTTACTGTATTCCTTCAATACTGGCAAACGATACTACAGACAGAATTATTTATTGTAAACAGGTGTATGTTCATGTTAAATTAGGACGGATAGGTGTATGTGCCTGCTCGTTGTTTTCCATCAAGTTAAATTAACGGAATTCTCCATAGGATTCATAGGTGAGAACCTACTCCCTATTAACTGGGCATTATCCCTGGTGGTTCATCTTGTATTCCTGAGTCTGGGAGACCTGGGACAAACATCCAGAGGCAACACCTTCATCATGTTGGAGGTTCACTACCGCACGCTTCTGGCAGTGACTGCTGGTGGGAGTCCTCAGGAAGGACTCTTGTATTCTTGAATTGAGGCCTTGAGTGACCTCTTGATCCACCTCCCAGTAGTATGAGAGGGATTGATTGTTGAATTCTAGGGATAAAGACTCGAAATGGTTGTAGACGGTGGTTGGCACCATTTTCTTCTTCATCATTAGTCATCGTTGGCTAGATGATCTAGGATTGTTGTTCACCTGGAGGGCATGTCGAGCAGCTTACAAAGTTAGTATTATACCATACTTGAGATATTCTTTTACCATCACATTAGAGACCCAATTTTGAAGACGTTGAGTTGGTGATTATGTCCTTCCCGTGGATAGAGATCCATCTTGAGCAGCAGTCGGGAACTTTAGAGATGTTGCCTTGGAGAAGTCCATTCTTTGGATTGAAGTAAGTTCTAAGAAGAAAAACATAAAAAAAAACTCCATTAAACAAACATATTTTCATATGTATAAATTCATGATTGATTCCTTTGTCTAGCCTTACTTTATCAATTTATAGGGGCCTAACATGTGGGTAACATTATTAACATGGTTAAGGATTCACTTCGGGTTCACCATTTTTGTTTTGTAGTTCCTTGAAACGTGTGTTCTAGAATTAATAATCACTATTTATAGGTGGTTTCCATTGGATTTATTCATGGAACCAGAAACTTCCAATAGTTCTCTATCCAAATGGGACCTACTTTCCAAAGGCAGGCATTCGTTAAGTTTTAACTTTATGATACTTAAGAATGTGAATTAGTTGAGAATATGGGAGGTCAGACTCATCACACCCTTTTGAGGGTAATTATTTTCTACTCTGGGACTCTCTTTGTAAATTTAAGATATTTTCATGGATCTTTATTAATCACCAAGTATATCATAAGTATCCCTTGGAATTATCAATCACTTATTAACATGTATAAAATTTAGAATCATTGGTATATATTCAAGGTTCTTCATTAATGGAAATATCCATATGTATTCGAGGTTTTCCATCAATGCTATCCTCTAATATACTACTTAGAGATTCTTTTAATCATCATTGTGATGATGCTAGTTTTTAAGACACTTGGTGAGGCACTCTGGAATTTTATTGTCATCCAAGGAGATGAAGGATTAGTTTGATTTTGGGATCGTGCCTATAAGATGGGCTACCTGCATATCCTTGTGAAAGGAATCAGAACCCTCATATTTTGGTGCCACTGAATGGGACACATCATACCTTTTAAGTTCGTGGGATAAGGACCTCTAAGAGGAAGGTGCTTAGTTGAAAATTAGTGTGGGACTTATGCTGAAGCAGCCCAAGGAACTTGGAAAGGATATGGGTTTCAAATTATGATCATACCCTATTGGGAATATGGCCCAAGGAGAATAGGGTTGATTTTAAGTGTTTTGTTTGAACCTAAAGGAGGATTCCTACATATGTAATATAAATGGGAATCAAAGCCCACGTAGTTCGATAAGTCTCATAGGAGAGTATAGTCCTTTGAGAGAAATTAGTTTGGGCTTATAACCTGGAAAGTATGCCTTGATGAATTGGGGGGTTTAATTTGGGGCTTATTCCTAAGGAGGATGCGCAGATTAAGGGAATTAGGGTTGGATTCTTCAGGAGGATGTCCAATGAGCTCGGGCCCTGAAAGGGCTTCCTACGTATCCTGGTTTGAACAGGAATCAGAGTTCTCATAGTTCCTTCTAGTGAGTGTTTGTGCACATGTTGTAACCATCACATATCTCTTAGCCCACGTGATTCATTCTTGGTGTGAGAAACAAGAGGATGTGAAAGATTAAACAATGACAATTCACACTTTTCCTCCTCTGCTCATGGAAGAGGGCGCGTCGACTGTGGAAGAGGGCGAGGCAACAAGGCTTCCCTCTATTCTCTTCACATTGTACAAGGGTCCAATAGAAGAAAGAAGGGATAAAGGTTAGGGGCTTATACCAGGATGGCTGCCCATTATAACGACCCATACTTTACATACATTGTTAATACTTCAAAATTGAAGCACACTTATTACAACATATGACAAAACCACAAAGGACCGTATAGGTATAGTGTCTTTAGAAACTGGGAAACATAAACAACTAGTTCATAAATCTTCTACAGTGTCTCCCATTTATTTCATCATATCTAGGGTCCCTTTTAGCATATTCTACTTAATATCCATCTTCCTGGCCTCGGGAAAAGAAAACATAAAAGGGTGAGCTCAAATGCTCAGCAAGGGAAAATAAAAGAAATAAAAATCATATCATATCTTTTTGATAATCATAACCTGAAAAAGAGATCATAATATAATAACATGGAATAAATCATAGAAGTGAAAATGAGATCCCCATAATCATAACATAAAACTTGAAACTTTGTGGCATGCACACATAACCATGGAAAATCATTTCTTGTTAGTCATGACTCATTGCCAAGACTATCTTAGCGGACAAAGTCCATTTCTGAACCGAGTTCACTCCTCGTTTCAGTCTTGTATCACTGAACCTAAATAACCTTCCGTTCCAGCCATGTCTATCTCATGAGATATAAATCTTTACCCAATTAATTGGATGGAGATATAGGTCCCACCCATCTTATAATTAATCCTTTCTTATGTGTGCCACATAATCATAAATCATACATCATCGCATAACACATGTAACAAAAATGGGATTCTTGAAACATCATGACATCATAAAACAAACCATATAAGGTTAATGACTTCATAAAAATAATTCCCTCAAAAAATAATCAAATCAATGTAATAATAGGGATAAAAACAGAACCCTATATTATCTTAGATGGAAAATAATTTTGATAAAACATTTGAACTCCATTCTTGAGGAAAATATCCTTTCTACTTCAAAAACACTTTTCCTTTCTTAAAATGTCATAAAATTCTAAACTAAAAGAATTTGATTAAAAATAAACTTGAAAAATTGTAAAGTAAGCTTCTTGGAAATAAGGTTTTAAAAATCCATTCATGCCGTATAAGTTAAAAGAAAACATTCTTCTCGTACTTTTGTCAGAAAAGTCAAAAAGTACCTCATACGAAAAACGACAAAAGATTCCTTTCATATCTTTTACTAAAAACTCACCGAAGGGTAAAATTGGATTTAAACAATTTTAGGTGGATGGAAATAATATTACATATTGAGGAAACATGGATGTGGATGATAAAATACACCCTAGTAAATACCAAAGTATAAACAATCTCGGATAAAAATGAGATTGTGATATTTCCCTTACCTTAGGTCCGACTTGCTTTGTAAGTGTCCGAACCTCTTGTATAATGATTTAAATAATGTTATTGACTTATTCCAGAATCATAATTATTTTTATGATATCATATATGGTCAAATTCTTAGCTTCTTAGTAGTAATATTTCATTATTACTTGTTATTTGGGTGTTTATAACTTTTTGTTCTTATGCGTGTTTTGTCGAATAAATTCTTATTCTTATCTTTAGGTTATAGATACTTCATTTCCAGAATTTTATTAGTGTATTATATACCATATTCATTCATTCAATTCATTTATATAATCATTATGAAATGAAGATCATGTAGAACGAGTCGCATCACATCGTGGAGACGGTATTCCGTACGTACGCACGAGTGATGATATCATTCCTATGATCGTGGAATTTTATTGGAGTATATATATATATTATTTCAGTATCAATATAACTTTATAATAATCATAAATAGTTACTCATTACACCATTATACCCATCCTTGTAAGGTGATGGTAGAAAATAGATTACACCACGGCGTGGAGACGGTATTCCGTACGTACGCACGCGCGGTGATTTCATTTTTCCGTAGGATGGATAGAAGGTGAATTAGGGTTGTTTCATATTTATAATAACATATCAGTATGTAGGTAATACTGATGTTATTACTTTATCATGAAACAACTAAATAAGAAGAAGTTGAAGAAGAAAGAAATTGAAAAGATCGGTAATGGATATTACCTCTTCTTTGGAACGCCTCTTTGAATTCCTCCACTTAGGGAACTAAGATTGGTCTTTGAAGAAGACCAGGACCTCTAGGATTATTCTAGGGAAGTGGAGAAGGGATTTTGGCAGGGGTTTTCCGAGCTTGAGTGATCAAATTGGTGTGAGGAGGAGGGGGAGGAGGTTCCCTTTTATAAGGGAGGAGAGGGGCACCTTAGGAATATCTCAAAATATTATTTTATATTAAAGTCAAAATCGGTTTATAATGGTTCCAAAGGGTCTTATTTAAAAGTTAAAGTGGTGATGGGTCGAAATCCTATCTACCAATAGGATTTAGATAAGTTTAGGATATTATTTTAACCTTATCAATTAGATTTAACTCTAAGTTAAATAATTTAACTTTTATCGTGTCTTTTTGTTTTCTTACACTATATGGTTAATACACTTACTATAACATGCCAAACGAACCCCAAATTGTTTATTATTAATATATATATCCTTATCTAAGTCATTTGGCCGAACCTTAGATTTTTAGGAATAAAATAACAATTAATAATATAATATTTTATTTAAAAACTATTTTGTGTCAATTTTGACACTATTTGATATATGATTTTTGTGAAAGTCATAACAGAATTATATGTTCGAACCAAGTTGATTAAATCAACATTAATATATCATAGTAACCTAGAAAATTATTTTTATTCATAAAAAGTCTCAAATTACATTTATTTTGGTGTTTATAACATCAATTATGTCAATATTTCATTAATAAGATAATTACTGCATCATCATTATGTCATAAATAAACTAAATTATTTAATGTCTAAAAATTATAAATAAAATACCATTATGTAGGAAATCGTTTTATCTTTCTAATGAATATTTATAGTCAAATTTATCTTATGTATAACCCCATATTAAAAATGATTTACTTATTAAACTTTGATTTTAACTATTTTAACCCTTCTTTAAATAAATTAATAATAAATGTCCTAATCTAATCCAAGTGGGCCTAAATGGTCATATTTTATTCCTAAGTTTGTTTTTGGTCGAATTAAACTTATCCAATAGAATTAGGACATGTGTTAGGGTAATAGTAATATCATATTTACCCTTAGTTACCCTATTTACTATTAACCGCGGTAAAAAAAATAAAAAGTTATTATTCACCAAAAAATTATTTTTATCTCATTGAACCACATTTTACTTACTGATATCAACCGTGTCTGTCGGATTTTCGAAATTCCATTCACAGAAGCGGTAAAATTAAGTTTTAAGCAAAATTCAGTTTTTAACCTACCACTTAGTGGTTTCACTATTCATCAAAAATTGAAAGTTTTCAGAAAAATACCAAAATTTCACCCTAGGATAATTTCGGTATTCCAAATCCAAAAATGAATTCCATTTTGAAAGATAAAATTTCAAAAAGTGGTTATTACTATTCATAACGGCTAGTTTTAATAATATTTTAATAGCATATCGTTGTTTAGTGAAACTCAGTATTGCGTACGACGCAAGCTATCGAGGAAGGTCGCGATTGTGTGTAAAGTAAGCCAAGCTAGTGTGTAGTGAAAGATTCCTTTGATAACATAAAAACAAAATATTACTCATAAAAATCTCAGGTGTTACATTCTACCCCCCTTAAAATGAATTTCTCCCTCGAAATTCGTCACTTTGTAACAAACAGATGAGGATACTTTTCCCTCATTATATCCTCAAGCTCCCACGTAGCTTCTTCAAGTTGGTGGTTCCTCCATAAAACATTCACCAATCGAGTTGTCTTGTTTCGTAGGACTTTTTCGCTACGATCCAGAATCTCTATCGGTTGTTCTTCATAAGAAAGATCTTTCTCCAGCGGTACAGCTTCTGAGCTGAGTACATGTGAAGGATCATGTATGTACTTTCTCAGGAGAGATACATGGAACACATCGTGAACTTGAGAGAGATTCGGTGGAAGCGCCAATCGGTAAGCTACCTTTCCAACACGATCCAGTATTTCGAAAGGACCGATATATCTAGGGCTCAACTTCCCCTTCTTTCCAAATCTCATAACCCTCTTCCTGGGAGATATTCGTAAGAACACTTTATCACCCACTTCAAACTCTAGGTCTTTTCTTCGGTTGTCGGCATAACTTTTCTGTCGACTCTGAGCTGCTCTTATGTGTTGTTGAATAGATCTGACCTTTTCTGCCATTTCATCAACAAGATCAGGTCCTAATAGCTTTCTTTCCCCAACTTCATCCCAGCAAGTTGGAGTCCTGCATTTCTTTCCATAGAGAGCTTCATAAGGAGCCATCTGAACACTGGAGTGAAAGCTATTATTATAAGAATATTACATCAAAGGTAGGTGTTGATCCCAACCTCCTTTGAAATCCATATAGAAAGCTCTCAACATATCTTCTAGGGTTTGAATTGTTCTCTCAGACTGACCGTCTGTCTGAGGATGATAAGCAGTGCTGAAACTCAACTCTGTATCCAGAGTATGCTGAAGACTTCGCCAGAACTTCGAGGTAAATCTCGGATCCCGATCAGATATAATAGAAAGTGGTACTCCATGCAATCTTACCACTTCCTTTACATATATCCGGGCAAGATGATCTAGAGAGAAATCCTCTCTAATAGCAATGAAGTGTGCAGACTTTGTAAGACGATCAACTATGACCCAGATAGCATTATTGCGTTTGGATGTTTTAGGAAGTCCTGTGACAAAGTCCATAGTGATGTTTTCCCATTTCCATTCGGGTATGGGTAATGGTTGTAACATCCCCTTAGACTTCTGTCTCTCAGCTTTAACTTGTTGACAAACCAATCATCGAGAGACATATTCAGCAACATCTCTTTTCATGTCATCCCACCAGAAGTACTCTTTCAGGTCCCTGTACATCTTCGTGCTTCCAGGATGAATAGAGAATGAAGAACTATGAGCCTCATCCAGCAGCTCCTTCTTTAATTCGGGGATGGGAGGAACACAAACCCGATTCCTGAACTTTATTATCCCATCACAATCAAGGTTGAATTCAGGAACATTTCTCACCTTCTTTTGTAACTCGACATCTTCTTTCTGTGCCTATTTAATCTTCACATGTATAGATGGTTAAACATTCATTTGAGAAAGAAAAGATTTTTCCCCTTCCATTATAATTCCAAGATCCATCCTTTGTAAATCCATAAATATTGGATCTTTTGTGATCCTCATCATGGATAAACTAGCATGGTCTTGTCGACTTAATGCATCTGCCACCTTGTTTGCTTTCCCAGGGTGGAAATGGATTGAGCAGTCATAATCCTTAATCAGCTCCAGCCATCTTCTTTGACGCATATTCAGCTCCTTTTGTGTGAAAATATACTTTAAACTTTTATGATCAGTATAAATATCACACCTTTCACCATAAAGGTAATGCCTCCAAATCTTTAATGCAAGGATTACCGCAGCCAACTCCAAATCATGTGTTGGGTAATTTTGCTCATGGATTTTCAACTGTCGTGAGGCATAAGCTATCACCATATCATTTTGCATAATAACAATCCCCAATCCCTTCTTTTATGCATCACTGTAGATCACAAACCTTTCTCCACTACAAGGCAGTGTGAGCACAGGTGCACTGGATAACCTTGTTTTCAACTCCTTGAAATTCTCTTCACATTCCTCTGTCCAAACAAACTTAACTCCTTTCCGAGTCAACTTGGTGAGTGGATTAGATAATCGTGAAAAATCTTTTACAAAACGTCGATAATATCCATCCAAACCAAGAAAACATCGGATCTCAGTTACTGTTGTTGGTCTCAACCATCTTTCGATAACCTCTGTTTTTGCTGGATCCACAGATATCCCCTCTTTTGAGATTATGTGACCCAAAAATGCAACTTTTTGAAGCTAAAATTCACACTTGGTAAATTTGGCATAAAGCTTCTCCTTTCTCAGGGTCTTCAATATAATTCTCAAGTGATCTTCATGCTCTTCCTTGCTCTTTTAATATACAAGAATATCGTCTATAAAGACTACCACAAATTGATCAAGATAGTCTCTAAAGACTTTATTCATTAGATCCATGAAGATAGCAGGGGCATTAGTAAGACCAAATGGCATTACTATAAATTCATAGTGTCCATACCTTGTACGGAAAGCCTTCTTTGGTATATCCTCCCTTTTGACCCTTAATTGATGATACCCTGAACGAAGATCAATCTTGGAAAAGTATTGAGCTCCGCGTAGTTGGTCAAATAAGTCATCAATGCGTAGGAGAGGATATTTGTTCTTGATAGTGATCTTGTTAAGTTCTCGATAATCAATGCAGAGTCTCATTGATCCGTCTTTCTTCTTAACAAATAGAATAGGTGCTCCCCAAGGTCACGCACTAGGGCATATGAATCCCTTATCAAGATTCTCTTGGAGTTGCTTCTTCAATTCCTGCAACTCAATTGGGGCCATTCTATAAGGTGTCTTTGAAATAGGCAAAGCACCCGGTACGAGTTCTATTGAAAACTCAACTTCACGATTTGGTGGAAGACTCGGTAATTACTCCGGAAAGACATCATCAAACTATCGTACGATGGGCATTTTCTTAATCGCGAGTTTCTCACCAACCATTTGAGATAAATAACCTTCATTTAGTGGAATCAGGACCCATAAGATGGAAGGAATTTCCACTGGAAGGTTATATTCATCCTTGCATCGATAGACGATCGTAGATTGATCTGGAATATGAAATGTGACTTCCCTTCTTTGGCAATTGATATGATCTCCATGTAGAGAAAGCCAATACATGCCAAGAATAACATCAAATTCCACTATAGGAAGGATCACAAGATTTTCAGGAAGCAGTTTCCCACAAACGTCAATCGGAGAAGAATTATAAACTTTTGATGCGACTGTTGTGCCATTAGGTGTTGTCACAGCTAACTCAACATCTAATTGTTGAGGTAATACGGTGATATCATTAGAAAATTCTTTAGAAATAAAAGAGTGGGTGGATCCAGAATCAAATAAAACATTTGCTACTTTAGAGTGGATGGTAAGTGTACCTTTCACCACTTCGTTATCATACTCCACATCGCTGATAGAAATTGCATGTGACTTTCCTTTGTCTTTAGCCTTAAGATTTTGTTGACGTCGACCATCATCATCAACCCTTGGATTTGGGCATTGATTGGCATAATGCCCCATCTCCTTTCACTTGAAACATTGAAGTGTAGTAGGTTCATTCTGTGTATCCCTTCCTTTGATTGCATCATTAGACATCTTCTTCCCATTATCGCGGCATTCAAATGCCCGATGACCTTCCTTTCCACATTTGAAACATTTACTTGTCCCTTTAAGACAACTCCCTCCATGTTTCTTTCCACACTTTGAGCATAAGGGAAAGCTCATCTTCTTTTCAGTGTCCTCTTTAGATTTTCCTTTGAATTCCATTTTCCTCTTCTTATCAAACCCATATGACTGATGGGTTACTCCAATCTCCATCTCAACTTTGAGAGCACATCGAACGATTTCCTCGTAGCTATTGAAGTCCCTTATGGCTAACGCCCTTCGAAGACTTGGTTTTAAGCCACTAAAGAATCGATCGATCTTACTCTCAGGTTGGATAATAATACCAGAAGCGTACCTTGAAAGTCTTGTAAAATTTGCTTCATAGGTACCAACAGATTCATCATCCCTTTGCTTCAGTTCAAGAAACTCTTTCTCCATATTTGTTCGGAGAATACGAGGGAAGTACTTATTGAAAAATAAGTTCTTGAACTCGTCCCATTCTATGGACTCAATTTCATCCCTTTGCCTCGTATTCTTAATAAGATTCCACCATTGATCAACATCTCCTTCCAAACGATACACTGCTAGGATGACTTTATCATGTTCAGAACATTGAAGAACTGAAAATATCTTTTCAGTAGTACTAATCCATTTTTCAGCAACTAATGGATCAGTAGACCCACTGAAAGAAGGTGGACACTGCCTCATGAAGGATTCAACAGAATGTTTCTCCTTCCTTTGCTCGTTTGGAAGTCCTGCATGATTCATAGCTTGAGAAAGTTGTGTGAGCATGGCTACAAGATTTTTCATTCCAGCTCCCATATCGTTTGGTTGCTCAGGGGGACAATCATTGCATTGCCCATCGCATTCTGCATTAACACGGTTCCTTCGGGTTCCAGCCATTGACTAAAACCAAGAAGAATAGTGTGAGCAACACTAATTATAATAGGAAAACCACATAATTCAAGAATAAAATTTTCATGCTTAAGGTCTTATCCTAGGTTATTCATGGCCATTTCTAAAACACTAAGATTTTGTTCTATGCTTAGACTTATCCTTAGGGTTCTTACTAAGGCTTTCACATCCTAGTTTCCAAAGGTTGACTATACCTTTCCTCTGATACCAACTATAACGACCCATACTTTACATACATTGTTAATACTTCAAAATTGAAGCACACTTATTATAACATATGACAAAACAACAAAGGACCGTATAGGTATAGTGTCTTTAGAAACTGGGAAACATAAACAATTGGTTCATAAATCTTCTACAGTGTCTCCCATTTATTTCATCATATCTAGGGTCCCTTTTAGCATATTCTACTTAATATCCATCTTCCTGACCTGGGGAAAAGAAAACATAAAAGGGTGAGCTCAAATGCTCAGCAAGGGAAAATAAAAGAAATAAAAATCATATCATATCTTTTTGATAATCATAACCTGCAAAAGAGATCATAATATCTTAACATGGAATAAATCATAGAAGTGAAAATGAGATCCCCATAATCATAACATAAAACTTGAAACTTTGTGGCATGCACACATAACCATGGAAAATCATTTCTTGTTAGTCATGACTCATTGCCAAGACTATCTTAGCGGACAAAGTCCATTTCTGAACCTAGTTCACTCCTCGTTTCAGTCTTGTATCACTGAACCGAAATAACCTTCCGTTCCAGCCATGTCTATCTAATGAGATATAAATCTTTACCCAATGCATTGGAGGGAGATATAGGTCCCACCCATCTTATAATGAATCCTTTCTTATGTGTTCCACATAATCATAAATCATACATCATCGCATAACACATGTAACAAAAATGGGATTCTTGAAACATCATGACATCATAAAACAAACCATATAAGGTAAATGACTTCATAAAAATAATTCCCTCACAACATAATCAAATCAATGTAATAATAGGGATAAAAACAGAACCCTATATTATCTTAGATGGAAAATAATTTTGATAAAACATTTGAACTCCATTCTTGAGGAAAATATCCTTTCTACTTCAAAAACACTTTTCCTTTCTTAAAATGTCATAAAATTATAAACTAAAAGAAGTTGATTAAAAATAAACTTGAAAACTTGTAAAGGAAGCTTCTTGGAAATAATGTTTTAAAAATCCATTCATGCCGTATAAGTTAAAAGAAAACATTCTTCTCGTACTTTTGTCGGAAAAGTCAAAAAGTACCTCGTACGAAAAACGACAAAAGATTCCTTTCATATATTTTACTAAAAACTCACTGAAGGGTAAAATTGGATTTAAACAATTGTAGGTGGATGGAAATAATATTACATATTGAGGAAACATAGATGTGGATGATAAAATACACCCTAGTAAATACCAAAGTATAAACAATCTCGGATAAAAATGAGATTGTGATATTTCCCTTACCTTAGGTCCGACTTGCTTTGTAAGTGTCCAAACCTCCTGTATAATGATTTAAATAATGTTATTGACTTATTCCAGAATCATTATTATTTTTATGATATCATATATGGTCATATTCCTATCTTCTTAGTAGTAATATTTCATTGCTACTTGTTATTTGGGTGTTTATAACTTTTTGTTCTT
Organism: Viscum album; assembly: GCA_963277665.1. Taxonomy (NCBI): domain Eukaryota; kingdom Viridiplantae; phylum Streptophyta; class Magnoliopsida; order Santalales; family Viscaceae; genus Viscum; species Viscum album. The sequence continues at coordinate 1,853,098,500 of OY728158.1, read as the reverse complement.
ATGCGTGTTTTGTCGAATAAATTCTTATTCTTATCTTTAGGTTATAGATACTTCATTTCCAGAATGGTATTAGTGTATTATATACCATATTCATTAATTTAATTCATTTATATAATCATTATGAAATGAAGATCATGTAGAACGATTCGCATCACATCGTGGAGATGGTATTCCGTACGTACGCACGAGTGATGATATGGTTCCTATGATCGTGGAATTGTATTGGAGTATATATATATTATTTCAGTATAAATATTAATTTATAATAATCATAAATAGTTACTCATTACACCATTATACCCATCCTTGTAAGGTGATGGTGGAAAATAGATTACACCACGGCGTGGAGACGGTATTCCGTACGTACGCACGCGCGGTGATTTCATTTTTCCATAGGATGGATAGAAGGTGAATTAGGGTTGTTTCATATTTATAATAACATATCAGTATGTAGGTAATACTGATGTTATTACTTTATCATGAAACAACTAAAGAAGAAGAAGTTGAAGAAGAAATAAATTGAAAAGATCGGTAATGGATATTACCTCTTCTTTGGAACGCCTCTTTGAATTCGTCCACTTAGGGAACTAAGATTGGTCTTTGAAGAAGACCAGGACCTCTAGGATTATTCTAGGGAAGTGGAGAAGGGATTTTTTCATGGGTTGGCCGAGCTTGAGTGCTCAAATTGTTGTGAGGAGGAGGGGGAGGAGGTGCCCTTTTATAAGGGAGGAGAGGGGCACCTTAGGAATATCTCAAAATATTATTTTATATTAAAGTCAAAATCGGTTTATAATGGTTCCAAAGGGTCTTATTTTGAAGATAAAGTGGGGATGGGTAGAAATCCTATCAACCAATATGATTTAGACAAGTTTAGGTAATTATCTTAACCTTATCAATTAGATTTAACTCTAAGTTAAATAATTTAACTTTTACCGTGTCTTTTTGTTTTCTTACACTATATGGTTAATACACTTACTATAAAATGCCAAACGAACCCCAAATTATTTATTATTAATATATATATCCTTATCTAAGTCATTTGGCCGAACCTTAGATTTTTAGGAATAAAATAACAATTAATAATATAATATTTTATTTAAAAACTATTTTGTGTCAATTTTGACACTATTTGATATATGATTTTTGTAAAAGTCATAACAGAATTATATGTTCGAACCAAGTTGATTAAATCAACACTAATATGTCATAGTTACCTATAAAATTATTGTAATTCATAAAAAGTCTCAAATTACATTTATTTTGGTGTTTATAACATCAATTATGTCAATATTTCATTAATAAGATAATTACTGCATCATCATTGTGTCATAAATAAATTAAATTATTTAATGTCTAAAAATTATAAATAAAATACCATTATGTAGTAAATCCTTTTAGATTTCTAAGTAATATTTATAGTCGAATTTATCTTATGTATAAACCCATATTAAAAATGATTTACTTATTAAACTTTGATTTTAACTATTTTAACCCTTCTTTAAATAAATTAATAATAAATGTCCTAATCTAATCCAAGTGGGCCTAAATGGTCATATTTTATTCCTAAGTTTGTTTTTGGTCGAATTAAACTTATCCAATAGAATTAGGACATGTTTTAGGGTAATAGTAATATCATATTTACCCTTAGTTACCCTATTTACTATTAACCGCGGTAAAAAAATAAAAAGTTAATATTCACCAAAAAATTATTTTTATCTCATTGAACCACATTTTACTTACTGATATCAACCGTGTTTGTTGGATTTTCGAAATTCCTTTCACAGAAGCGGTAAAATTAAGTTTTATGCAAAATTCAGTTTTTAACCTACCACTTAGTGGTTTCACTATTCATCAAAAAATGAAAGTTTTCAGAAAAATACCAAAATTTCACCCTAGGATAATTTCGGTATTCCAAATCCAAAAATGAAGTCCATTTTGAAAGATAAAATTTCAAAAAGTGGTTATTACTATTCATAACGGCTAGTTTTAATAATATTTTAATAGCATATCGTTGTTTAGTGAAACTAAGTATTGCGTACGACGCAAGCTATCGAGGAAGGTTGCGATTGCGTCTAAAGTAAGCCAAGCTAGTGTGTAGTGAAAGATTCCTTTGATAACATAAAAACAAAATATTACCCATAAAAATCTCGGGTGTTACACCCATGGTGACAAATCCCAAAAGGATAGGGAAAGGGCAATGAAATTATATGTTCCCATCTTCCCTTTGGTCTTTGGCACTGAAGAAGAGAGGAGGAGAAATGATGCCACCTCCTTCAAGAAAATCTAGGGGATTATGACAAGATTGTTGCCCTAAAATTGATCCTGTTAGAGGTGGGAGACTTCGCATTTCATTTAAAAGGAAGAAAATTTGGTGTGAACCATACCTTCCCTACCAAAATTTGAGGTTTCCATCTCTTTGAGAAGGGTGAGACTGAGGCCCAAACCCTTATTCTCAGAACTGGGAAATTCCCAACACTGTTTCTGGGATAAATTTCCATGTGACTGTGGACATACAAACCCACAGACAATCAATGAATCCTAACACCATTATGAAAAAAATGCGGGAAACCTCTGACTGTGGAAATACAAACCCAAATAGGAGACATGTTGATGTTCCTTTCCCAAAGGTTTGATAAGTCAGAAGTTTTTGGTGAAGGTCTTAATATAATCCCTTTTAGACAAGGGATCCAATGAAGAAGAAGCCTTGCCATGAGTGGATTTTAGGGAGGCTTGATGGCTTGTAAACTAAAGAGAGTGAAGAGAATAAGTGAATCAAAGATGGGTGCCCAAGTAGAGAAGGGCGCGCAAGTATGGGCGTGCAAGTACACTTGGGAGACCTGGTTTTCACTTAACCGACGAACCACCTCTATGGTAATACTTGGGAGAGACATTTCTCAATCCTTCAAGAGTATTCACAGGTGATCCAAGAAGTGGGGCGCTCAAATTCTTGTGAGATGAATGGGCGGTGCGCAAGTATTTCTGACTTGGAGAGGTTGGGTGCTTTTGGCGCGTGAGTGTTATGGTTTTCAAACACTAAAAGGACTTAAGTCCAATGATCCTCCCTAAAATCCCCCTCTCAAGGTGTTGAAGAACTACCTTGAAAGTTTTGTACGACTAGGGTGAAGTACTAGGGCGACGAGAGCAGCAATTGGACTTCAAGGAAATTTGTTCATATAAATGGGGGCCCCAAGGGTCTATTTTTAGGAAAGTAAGTGACCTTGGGTGAAATGAGTTGGGTGCACAAGTGACTTTAACACAGGATAGGGGTGTGAAAGTAGGTTGCGCGACATATTTGTGCGCGCAAGTAGGTTGCGCGCCGCTGGTATTTTGGATTGACTAAGGAGATTCAAAGTTGATGCCTTTGCAAATCTTGATTTTTATTTATGTATTTTTCCATTTTTTCTAAGGGGGTTCCCTTTGTAATTTTTTAGACTCTTTGAAGGAATGGAGTTTCAACAACAATATAATAACTATGTGTGTCTTTATTATTTTCCTCATAGGATACATAGTGACACTATAACCCCTAAAATTGGTCCAGCCATAAAAATCTAAAACAACCCCCACATCATCTTAGTGTCTGATTAGATAACAATTTATTCATGATTTTTATTTCTACTCTCCATCACAAATATGGGTTTCTTTTATTTAATGCATGAATCAAACCCATGAAAAACTAAAAAATTTGAAAATTCACTGTAACAACCCTACTCTTTATTACACATTTAAAAGTGATTTATTACATAATATCTTCACTTGATACAACATAGAATATAAAGAGTTCTAGTGGCTTTGGGTCTTATGAACATTACATAACAACTTAAAACATGAAACACAGCATCTTTATTGAAAACTTCCTTTACAGGACCACTACATTCCCTCGTACTTAGCATTGCATGAGATAACTTGAAGACGTGCATAAGAAAAGGGTGAGATATAAAGCCCAGTAAGGGAGTAAACAAGACATAACATGAATAATACAATACATGTTATGAAATAGGCATATCAATGGAGCATAAAATAAGCATTAACATAAAGGCATGATATATCATGATTATCATAACATGGAAATGTGGCGACAACACTTAACATGGTATTAGCATGAGCCAAGAAAAATTGCACATATATCATGAGTAAATCCTCATTGAACTTTAATTATCAAGATTAAACCCTTATTTTACTTGACTTATCATGATACTAATCTTTACCCAATGCATTGGAGCGCTATCAGGGCGCACCCTTCTTAATCATTTCATTTCATGCATAAGTGTGCCACATTAATCATATAACATGGATTCATTAAACATCATCATTTATTCCATGATAAAGGAATTTATAATTAATACATGAAACTATATAATCAATAAGTAAATTTGCATAAATTTGAATGCCCTTGATAGATAAATGGGTATGGTTTTCACTACACAATGATTTTGGCTTGGAAAAACACGGTGAAATTTCGACAGCGTAATGGCGTGACATAAGAATTTAAAAAAATGGTTGATGATAGTGGAAAGGGTGTCTCGTAATATTTACATGAAATAGAAATTAAGGGGTTCATATGGATACATGTCCCAACATATTTAATGGATTTTATATTCATAATACAAAATAATTTCTTGGATGTAAATGAGGAGAGAGAAATCCCTTACGGAATTTCGGCATGGTAACGGGTGTACATTGAAGGCATTAATGAGATATAAAGGGGTATATCATCATTAAAAAAGTATTCGAGTATGGGGGAGTTGAAAAATCATACCACAAAAATTTTAATTGAAATTAAAAGGGCATACAACATTAATAAACTTGGACAAAAATGAGAAAGGAAGAAATCCATTACTTAGAAGTGTGATCCCAAAGACTTGGAGGGGATTGAGAGAGGATTATTAGGAGATTGGGGTGATTTGGGAGGATTATAGAGAGATTAGGGTAGAGTTTGGATGAACTCCAAAGTCTTTTAGTGAAAATTAAGTGGGATATTCGGTGGGTTTATATAGGAAAAGAGAGGGAATTCTTTATTATTTATGTTTGGGACACTACACATTAAACTAATCAAAACCACAAACCAAACCATGGTTATTGTCCAGGTTTTTTGAAAAAGGGGAGTGGAAAAAAATTATTTTATAATGCCAATGGCCTAACTTCTTAAAATAATAGGTTTTCTTATGTGGAGGTGAGTCACACTCTCAAAGACATCAATTTATAATGTTAAAATGTTTTATAAGTCTTGGAGGGTCCATTGAAGCTTTGTAAATAAATAAAAAAAATATAAAATTAAATTATTTTCATGGTAAAATATATATTTTCCGAAAATAATCTTTATAGTATTTTATTACATCATTATTGGGTCATTATGATGTCATAAAACACATTATATATTTAAACGGTATTTAATTTTTACCCAAAAATTTGATTGTCTCGGAAAATTATGAAAAATTCACTATTGGATAATTTCTACATCCTGATTCACAAAATAATATTAATTTTATATAAATAATTTTCTAAATATTTGAATTTTTACTTTTAAATTGAAAACCGACATTTATCGAAAATTCATGGATTTTGACAAAAAAATCTTTCAAACCTTAATAAAAATCACAATTGAATTCATAAAAATTACATGATCATTTATATTTAATAAAAAATAATTTAGTAATAATATTTTAATAAAATATTATTTAATTCAAAAATCCATTAATTCATCAAAATAGATTTCTTAATTTAATATTAACTAAAATACTATTTCTCATTTAAAAATAATGTACAAAGTAACAATAAAATGAATGTATATTCTTTATTATATAAAACAATAATACACGTAGTTATAGTGCTAGGGTATTGTTACTTAACCCCTTATAACACCCGCATAAGACCGAAGGGTAAGGTGTGCAATGGTGACAGACTCTTGAGGTGGCTCACATAACATCGCTCGGGTGGTGATCTCTATCAACTTCCTCTTCTCTCGTAGGAGGTTTTGTTCGAACATAACATGTTGAAGATTGTCTTGGTCTTGGTCAAGAGTGAATCCCAATGATGCCACCTCCTTTCCAAACTCTGACAAATGGGATTTGTATGGAAAAATTCTACTGGATTAGGCCATCGCTTCCTTAGTCTGAGTAATTGGATTTGTTAAAGCCCTATATTTATACTAATCATGTTATCACTGTTTAACGGCTATATTAGAAATGGTCACAATTCTTAATGGTATTTTAAAATTAAAAAACTTAAAACCAAATAATTTCATAAGTTATATAAACATTTTACATAATAATACATTTAATTAGATCAAGATAAATTTTCATTCATAAAATTTTGGGTCGTTACAATCATCCCACCTTAAGAACTTTCACCCAAGAAATTTACTTTTCTCACACTAAAAAAGATTAGGGTAACTATGCTTCATCACTTCCTCTGATTCCCAAATTTCTTCTTAAAACTTTTGGTTTCTCCACAACACTTTTACGAGGGGCATTGTCTTATTTGGTTGAATTTTTTCCCTATGATCTAGGATCTTCACTGGCTTCTCTTCATAGGATAGTTCATTCTCCAAAGGTACAACCTCTAGATTGAGTACATGTGATGCTTCATGTATGTATTGTTGGATTTGGTGGCCTAGAACCAACTACTTTGTACTTTATTCATTAATAAAATACTTATCACATCTTGATTGTTCTTATGCGTGACAATGCATGTGATAATGTCCTAAGGATAGTTGTTGCATTAAAGGGTCATAGTGGATCCATGCTATGATGAGAACCTGGAACTGCCATAACACTGTTCTGGAATATATGTTCTATGGTCGGATAATATTATTTGAGAGACACAAATAATACAGGTCATTAGGGGTGAGGACTCAAAAAACTTTGAGGCATCATCTCATGGTGTGCGCCTTTGTTAATATCTAGGGGGATATTATGAGAACGAGACCCGCCAATAGGAAATCCACATTTCATAGTGTCATTGGATGTTCCTATCTGAAGACGTGTGTATTGACCCTTAGACTTTAAGATTATTATTAATGGGTATTACAACTCGTGCACTTAGATGTATTGACAAAAACTATGATGACACACTGTTCGCAATGAGGTAGGATACGTTGGGTGAGTCACGAGTAATACTACATTAATAGATAATGCGAGAAAGGATTTTTCCCTTCTGTTCCATAACTGAAGTAGATATATCAGGCCCTTTGATGGAATTGATATAGCCTAAATAAATCCATGGCCATGGTTAGGTATGGGCAAGTTCGATTCTGGAAAGTCAAAGAAAGAATAATCGAGCACGTGGGTTGATGACACTAGCATACAACCCGCTTGATTCAAGATATCATGAAAAAGGGATTATATTACACGATAAGTGTTCGTATGATGTGACACATCATTACAGCATTAACTTCTTTCTCTATGGGTGCCTTGGCGTGTTGCTAGACGCTAACCTTGGACTTTAGGTAGGCTCTGCCTAATGCCACTGAGAAAGATTCCTAGAGGGTCACACATTAAGTGTGTCCATGTATCTCAGTTAAATATTAATTTAACAAGTTAAATAAAGATTATTCCCCACTGTGGTTTAATAATTATTTAAGGATGCTTGATCGCATTTATTTCGACACTAGTTATTCGACAGAATATATTGTGGATGAAATAATATTTATTAGCGAGTGATGTAGTTATATTTATTTAAGAAATAAATAGCCACTACTCAAGGTCTAATAAATGTGGTAGAGGAAATAAAGGAAAGTGGAAAATAAAAGTACAAGCCGTGTATATTAAATATACACACCGTGTAGTTTTATGGAAAATGAGTACACGTCGTGTATTAATGATTACATGCCGTGTAGTTTTTCCAGTCCGGATTTTGAGGATATAATATTGTTTTATTAAATGATATTTATTATAATCAGTGTGGGGGCATGTCAAGGAATTAATAATTTGAAATGGGGGTTTTCAATAAGAGTTAATGAAATAAATAAAACGCGTAACGCGTTTATTTATTGTCATAACTCTATAACCTCAAACCCGATTATAAATATCCTCACAACCCAAACACTTTTCCACAAGAGAATCTTTGTGTACAACAACTCTAGAGAATTATTTCAAGGCCAAAAGAACTCCTTCCTCCAATAACGCTCTCAAGACCGAGAGACCAAGGCAATCGAAGGTGGACATCGCAAGCAATGGTTCTTCCATGCTAGCACCCGAATATCCCTTTGGTGACGTCTAGAGATACGTGGAACACATGTGGATCATATCTAGAGGAATCCTACACTTAGATTCTACGATGCAACGACGGATCACAGGATCATGACCAGAGACATCAACGAAGAAAGAATTACACCAAGGTAATTCTTGTGAATTAATTAAATTAATTATAACCAACATATGATGATCCTATCTCTATGGTTCCGAGATTCCCTCTTAAGTTTTTCATTCCTCGTTCTATTCCGAAGATTCGGCATTTTACATCGTGATGGATCTCAGATTGAATGTTTTTTAACATTAAAATTAAAGTTGGAAAAACCCACCAACGCGCTTTCGTTGCGCCTGGAACCTATATGTACTTCCTCAAGAGTGATACATGGAATACATCATGTACTTTATATAGGTTTTTTGGGATTTCTAGTTGATAGGCCACTGCTCCAATGCGATCAAGGTTCTCAAAATGGCCAATGTACCTTGGACTAAGCTTTCCCTTCTTCCCAAATCTCATAACTCTATTCCATGGTGATAAGTATAGGAATACCATGTCTCTGACATCAAACTCTAGGTATCATCGATGATTGTCAACATAGCTCTTTTGTTGATTCTGAGTATCTTTAATGTGTTGTTGGATAGTCTTAACCTACTCCACCATTTCTTTGATCATTTCTAGAATTAGGATTTTTCTCTCCCCAACTTCATCCCAAGATTCCAATGTTCTACACCTCTTTCCATACAGGGCCTCATAAAGAGGAATTTGGATACTTGACTAGAGATTTTTATTGTAAGATAACTCAACCAAAGGAATATGTTGATCCCATACTCCTTTTAATTCCATTGAGCATGCTCTCAACATATCCTCAAGTGTTTGGATAGTTCACTCAGATTGGCCATCAGTTTGAGGATGATAAGTTGTACTGAAGTTTAGCTTAGTATCCAGAGCATGTTGAATATTATTCCAAAACTTATAAATGAATCTTGGATCTTGATCGGATATAATAGATAGTGTTACTCCATGCATCCTTACCACGTATCTGATGTATATATGTGCCATTTGATCCAATGAGAAATCCTCCTAAATAGCAATGAAGTGTGCAGTATTTGTAAGATGATCCACAAAAACCCAGATATCATTGTTTCTATTTTATGTCTTTAGAAGTCCGGTGACAAATTCTATAGTGATTTCCTCCCATTTTCATTATGGTATGGGTAATAGTTGCATCATCCCATTAGACTTATACCTCTCAGCCTTCACTTGATGACACACCAGGAACATTGATGTATACTCAGTGATATCCTTCTTCATGTTATCCCACCAATAATGCTCTCAAATATCTCAATACATCTTTGTGTTTTCTAGTAGAATGGAGAAATTTGAACTACATTCATCATTAAAAATTTCCTTATTCAGTTCTGGATTTGATGGAACACAAATTCTTTTCCCAAATCTCACAATTCCTTCTTCATTGACATTTAACTCTGAGGATTTTCCTTTCCTGATAGTTTCCATTTTCTTCTGAATTCCCACATCATCTTTTTGAGCATCCTTTAACCTTTCCAAAAGAGAGGGTTGATAAATAATTTGTGAAAGGATTGATAATTTTCCATTCTTTATGATTCCCATGTCCATCTTCATAAAATCTAAGAATATTGGATCCTTTTCAATTCTCATCAATGATAGAATTGTTGGGTCCTTTATACTTAGAGTATCTGACACCTTATTCTTTTTTCTAGGGTGTTAATGGATTGAGCAGTCATAGTCTTTGATCAGATATAAACATCTTTGTTGGTGCATATTCAACTCTTTCTGAGTGAATATATAATTGAGGATTTTGTGATATGTATTTATATTTCACACTTCTCCCCAAAGAGATAATGCCACCAAATTTTCAAAGATAAGATCACTACAGCCAACTCCAAGTCATGTGTTGGATAGTGTTTCTCATGAACTTTCAATTTCCTTGAAACATATTCAATAACTTTGTGGTTTTTCATCAACACACAGCCCAAACCCTTCTTTAAAGCATCATTGAATGCCACAAAAAGTTCTCCACTTATGGGTAGTGTGAGTACGGGCTCAGTGATAAGCCTCATTTTCAACTCCTTAAAGATCTCTTCGCATTCATTACTCCAAGAAAACTTTACTCCATTCTGAGTTATATTGGGTAGAGGGTTGGAAAGTCATGAGAAATTTCTCACAAATCGGTGATAATATCCAGCTAACCCTAGGAATTTACATATGTACATTACCGATGTTGGCCTCGATCATCCCTCAATTTCATATATCTTAGAGGGATCCACAGATATCCCATTGCTTGTGGTGATATGACCCAAGAATGAGACTTCCATTAACCAGAACTCACACATGTTGTGATTTTCATAGAGATTATTCTTTCACAAGGTCTCTAGTACAGTGCTTAAATTCTCCTCATGCTCCTCCTTGGTTTTGGAGTATATTTGAATATCATCTATAAAGACTACCACAAATTTGTCGAGGTAATCTATAGAGATTCTATTCATAAACTTCATGAATATTTCTATAGCATTAGTGAGACTGAAAGGCATTACTATGAATTCATAGTTCACATATCTTGTATGAAAAGCAGTCTTGGGTATATCCTTATTCTTCACCCTTACTTGGTAATATCCCGAGAAAATATCCACCATGGAGAATTATTGTGCTCCATGAAGATACTTGTTCTTTATCGTGATTTTTTTAAGCTCGCAATAATCAATAAAAAGGTGCATTAACATATCTTTCTTCTTGATGAAGAGGACTGGTTCACCCCATGGTGAAGCACTTGGGTGTATAAACCCTTTATCTAGATTCTTATTTAGTTGTTTCTTTAGCTCTTCAAGCTCCACAATAGCCATTTTATACGGAGTCTTGGATATTAGAAATTCCCCAGGTATAAGGTGAATTGAGAATTCAACATCTCTTTTAGGAGAAAGACTAGGAAATTCCTTGGGAAACACTTCAACGAATTCCCTCACAATAGGCATGTCTTCAAGGAAGGTTGCTTCCTTAGACTCAATCATATTATCTAGATACACATTCTCATGGGGAAGTAATATCCACACTTGAGATGATGGTTCTAAAGAAGATTCAACCTCCTTGAACTTTTACAGAATCAGGGGTTGATTCTCCATATGGAGAGTGATTTCCCCCTCACGGCAATTTATGTTGGCTCTAAGGAAATCAAATCCATGCCGATAATTTCATCAAATTCCACCAGAGGGAGTACAACAAGGTTATCTAGGAATTTCATACCACAAATTGAGATAGGGGAGGAGTTATATCCATGGGTTTCAATGATTTCCCCATTTTCTGTAGTCACCAATATCTTTACTTCCATGATTTGTGGTGGTAATGGGATTATTCTACTAAACTTTTGGGATATAAAAGAATTCATAGAACTAGAATCAAAAAGTATGTTCTCTATTATTGAATTAATAATTAGCATACCTATCACCACTTCCTTGTCAGGTTTCACTTAGGCAGTAGTGATAGAAAAAGATCGTCCTTGCTTCCTTGGAGGTTGTTGGTTGCCTTTGAAAACCCGTGGCTTAGGGAACTGGTTTTCAAGGTTCCCTAGTTATTTGTAGTTAAAGAAATGAACAATGTTTTGAGGGTTTAATGAAGCATTCCTATCCTATTTTGTAGCCACGGGTTTTTTTTTCAGTAGTTAACAGCTAGGTTCCCTTCTCTTCCACACCTAAAGCATTTCCTCTTCCTCATTAGGCAATTTTAGGGGTACTTCTTTCCACACCTTTGGAAAGTGGGGTGCTGGATTTTCTTATCACCGTTGAATTTATCCATCGGACTGCCAAAATTGAAATCTACCTTAAGCTTCTTATCCTGATGATACCCCTAGTATTTTCTGACATCCATTTTGAATTTGAGGGCACATCAGAAAACTTCCTTATAACTATCTAAGTCGTGGATCTTTAGGGCTTTTTATAGGATAGATTTTAGACCACCAAAGAAGAGTTAAACCTTGAATTTGAATTTAAAGACAAATCCATAGGCATATCATGCAAGAATTGTGAATTATTTCTCATACGCTCTGATAGATTCGTCATTCTTTTGCTTGAGGGCAGGAAGTCCCTTTCCTTCTTAATTCGGAGGGTGCACAAAAAATATTTATCAAAAAATATCTTCTGAAAATCCTTCCATTCCAATGCCTTGATCTCCTCCTTAGGCTTTGTATTTTGGATCAATTTCCACCATTCATCAGCTTCACCCTCCATACGATAAGCATCCATAAGAACCTTCTCTTGTTCGAAACATTGAAGGATGGAGAATATATTTTCAATGGAGATGATCCATTGTTTGGAAATTGAGGGATCATATGATCCATTAAAAGTATGAGGCATTTGTCTCATGAATATCTTGATTACAAATTGTTCTTTATTAGGGGGGTTGAATGTTCCTCCTGACCCATGTTTAAATTCAAATCTTGATTTAATTGAGAGAGTATTGTGACAAAGTTCATGATTCATGCTCTCTTCGCATCGGTAGTTAGCCCGAGTCCTCCTATTACCAGTCATTGGATGGAATAGAAGTAAAGTTAGGGGTAACACATAAAGGTTAATCCAAGGAAAAAATTACTTATAAATAATTTTTTTTCCTTAACTTATGAGTCTATGGGCTTTAATCTATGTTATCCACGATATACATCCCAACATATATTCTTAGGGGATTTTTTTATTACCTTAATAATCTTTCATACTAATCTTGTGAATTTAACAAAGTATATCTCCCAATAGTGTTGTAACCAAGAGTGCATCAAGGCCTGTTTTCATGTACTAGGATACCCTGGGTCAAGCTCGAAACTCCTTGTCGGAGTTTTCACTCCTAGGTACATCTGTGCTAGAGTCACCTCCACCTACTCATATCTAGACAGGGACATATTTTCATGATAAACCACTTAATAAATACTCACCAAAACTTAGGGATGTTTTTGTTACACATAGTCTTGTTCATAAGGCTTTCACTAGGGTTTTCTAATCCTAATCCCAAGAATAACTAAATCTATCCTCTGATACTAACTATAACAATAGTTCTCTTTGTTACATACATAATGTGATTTAATGCATAAAATATTCACTTGATACAACATAGAAGATCGATAGGTATAGTTTCTTTAGGTATTAGGAACATTACATAACAACTTTAAACATCAAACACAACATTTTTATTGAAAACCTTCGTTACATGACCACTACATTCCCTCGTACTTAGCATTGCATGGGATAACTTGAGGACATGCATAAGAAAAGGGTGAGCTATAAAGACAAGTAATAGAGTAAAAAATTAATAAAATGAAGAATAAAATACATGTTAATAATAGGCATATCAATGGAGCATAAAATAAAAATTAACATAAAGGCATGATATAGCATGATTATCATAACATGGAAATGTGATGACAACACTTAACATGGTATTAGTATGATCCAAGGATCATTGAAAATGTATCATGATTAAACCCTCATTAAACTTTAATTATCATTATTAAACCTTCATTGCACTTGAGTTATCACGATACTAATATTTACCCAATGCATTGGAGCTCTATCAGGGCGCACCCTTCTTAATCATTTCATTTCATGAATAAGTGTGCCACATGAATCATATAACATGGATTCATTAAAAATCACAATTTATTCAACAATAAAGGAATTGGAATTAATACATGAAACTATGTAATCAATAAGTAAATTTTCATAAATTTGAATACCCTTGATAGAGAAATGGGCATGGTATTCACTATACAATGACTTTGGCTTGGAAAAATGTGGTGCAATTTCGACAGTGTAACGACGTGACATAGGAATTCCTAAAAATTCTTGATGATAGTGGAAAGGGTGTATCATAATATGTACATGAAATGGATATTAAGGGGTCATATGTATACAGGTACCAAAATATGTAATGGAGTTTAGATTCATAAAACAAAATAATTGCTTGGATGTAAATGAGGAGAGAGAAATCCCTTACAGAATGTTGGTATGGTAATGGGTGTACGTTGAAGGCATTAATGAGAGATAAAGAGGTCTCTGATCATTCAAACATAAGAAGGGAAGTATGTGGGAGGTGATAAATCATACCCCAACATTTGTAATTGAAACTAAAATGGCATAACAACATTAAGAAACTTGGATAAAAATGAGAAATGAAGAAATCCCTTACTTGGAAGTGTGATCCCAAAGGCTTGGGAGGGGATTAAGAGAGGATTATTTAGTGCTTGGGGAACATTGGGAGGATTATAGAGAGATGAGGTAAGAGGTTGGACGAACTCCAAAGTCTTTTAGTGAAAAGGAAATGTGAGCTTGGGTGGGTTTATATAGGAAAAGGGAGGGAATTCTTTGTTATTTATGTTTGGGACACCACACATTAAACTAATCAAAATCACAAACCAACACATGGTTTTTGCCCATGGTTTTTGTAAAAGGTGAGTGGAAAACATTATTTTGTAATTCCAATGGCCGAACTTCATAAAATAATAGGGTTTGTTATGTGGAGGTGAGTTACACTCTCAAGGAAATAAATTTAAAAAGTTAAATTGTTTTATAAGTCTTGGAGGGTCTAATAAAGCTTTGTAAAATAAATAAAACAAACCTAAAATTACATTATTTTAATTTTAAAACATATATTGGCATAAAATAATGTTTATATTATTTTATTACATCATTATTGGGTCATTATGATGTCATAAAACACATTATATATTTAAACGGTATTTAATTTTTACACAAAAATTCGACTTTCTCAGAAAATTATGAAAAAATAACCATTGGATAATTTTGAAGTCTTGATTCCAAAAATAATATTCATTTTATCTAAATAATTTTCTAAATATGTGAATTTTTTCTTTTAAAATGAAAACCAATATTTATCAAAAATTCATGGGTTTTAACAAAAATAGCTTTCAAACCTTACTAAAAATCACAATTGTATTCCTAAAAATTACATGATCATTTATATTAAATAAAAAGTAATTTAGTAATAATATTTTATTAAAATATTATTTAATTCAAAAAACCATTAATTCATCAAAATAGATTTCTTAATTGAATATTAACAAAAATACAATTTTTTCTTTAAAAACTATTTACAAAGTTACAATAAAATGAATGTATATTATTTATTCTATAAAAAATAATACACATAGTCATAGTTCTAGGGTATTGTTACATAACCCCTTATAACACCTGCATCATACCAAAGGGTAAGGTGTGCGATGGTGAAAAACTCTTGGGGTGGCTTAGATAACATCGCTTGAGTGGTAATCTCTATCAACTTCCACTTCTCCCATAGGCAGCTCCATTCGAGCTTAATGTGTTGAAGCTTGTCTTGGGATTGGTCAAGAGTGAAGCCCAATTATGCCACTTCCTTTACAAGCTCTAAAAACTGGGCTTCATATGGATCAATTCTACTAGATGAGGTCATCACTTCCTTTTTCTGAGTAAATTATATTTGTTAAAGCCCTATATTTATTTTAATCATGTGATAATTGTTTAACGGCTATATTAGCAACGGTCAAAATTCTGAACGGTATTTTAAAATTCAAAAACATAAAACCAAAAAAATTTATATTTTATATAACCATTTTATATAATAAGACATTTAATTAGATCAAGAGTAATTTTCATTGATAAAATTTTGGGTCATTACATCCCCATATTATATATGATCCATATCTACACATGAGTCTTTGGCACAGGTTCCCTCATTTGAGAACTGAAGATTATAAAAAATGACTCATTTCCCATGTATATGAGTCAGATCTGTATAGGGTATATTTTCTTCAAGAAATACTTTTTTCTTGATTCCTATCTCTATAGAAAGTATAGTGGTGCTCAGATATCATTTCCTAGTCCCACTTATAATTTATAAGAAAACAATTCCCTCCCTCTACATACGAGTCAAATATATGAAAAGGATTTATTTAAAATAACTATTTGTGAGTTAATTACTATTTTCATCAGAAATGTAGTGACTCCAAGTCCGTTATCCTAGGATCATATGCAATTGTAAAAAATCCCCTTCCACCTTAGTATTCTGGCTCTTCGAGGTACACTATCATTTTTTAAATAAAGTTATACTGAGGTGAAACCCAACTTTCTCCCCTCACATATGAACCCAAACTAGAAATAATTAGGTAGATAAAATACTCCTTATCCTATGTATGAGCCTTGTCTATGTATGAGTCTTAACCATTGAGTTCTTCATTCATGAACTCATATTAAAAATTCCATTCCCATGCAAGTTCTCGATATATATAGGGAAATATATAAGAACGTCCTATGGATTTATTCCAGTAACTTTAGGATATGAATTAATGCCTAGATATTATATTCAAGGCCCAAAAAAATTATATAAGTCCTTGTCGTGTGATAATAAATTACATGACACCTAAGTCCTTATCACATGATGTGAAACTATGCAACACCTAAGTCCTTCTCGCATGATGCTAAAATCCATGATGGTTGTGTCATTACTACATGATATTAAATTCTATAAACCATCATTCCTTATTTAAAAAGGACCAAAATAGCCTAAATATGGTCAATCAAGGTTTGGGAAGTCTCTATCACCTTTTCTAAATATATGATTCCATAAATCACACTTATTGTCCCGAATGCCTCGGGTTGCCAAAAATATTTAATGGCTATCAATAATGAGTTTATTTTGATTCAAGTAACTCCTTTTTTGGATATTCATATTTTATATAATTTTTATCCTATATATGTTCACCAAAAATATCCTTCTAACTAAAGGTATTTTCACCCTGAGGGGAGGGAACTCTAATTTGTGTATTCCCTAAAAACATCAAAGCGGTGTTTATCCTTCGAATATGTTCAACAGTCATCCCTTGCATGTCAATAACATACAATTACATAGGATCTGAGAACATTGAACCATGATTTATAGTATACTTGTACCATTAAAATTTTCATAGATTATCCTTGTTCTTTGTACTAATAATTGGGTTATTGTGTTATAATCCCCCCTTTCCTTGGTCCACGCATCATAACCTAAAACTATGTGAACTCTGGTCTATGAATTATAGCTTTAAGTTTCATATACACTAGTCAAAGTTTAATGAAATTAAACTCTAGATTTATAAATTATAGATCACAAGTACGTAAATTTATATTAAAATAGACACAAAACTTGATAGACTAAAAACCCTCAATGGGAAGTCTAAGAAAATTCAATTCTTTTCTTGATAAAATACAATCTTTAAAATATTAATAAAATTTTAGAGCATAAAAAAATGCACAATTAACATAGGGACCATCTTATGACCCTCGAAAAATTCAATTCTTATCTCACTCAGATTTATTATGTAAAATATTATGAAAATTTTAGATCATAAAAAAGGTACAAAACTTATAGGTTCCATATTATAACCCTAGAAAAATTTATGTCAAGATCAATGGATCCAATGGTTTGAGGAAAAGTTATCTTAATGATTTATCATGTCCCTTCACCTTGGTAGAGTGTTTAGTAAATGGTGACTCAACTTTTAGGGTTCTAGAACCCTAATTGAAAATACTTTTCTCTATAACCTACTTCATTTCCTAAGTGTTTGAGTCCTCTAAAAACTTTCATGGTTATCAGTAACAAGTGTATCTGACATCAAGGGACACCTTTGTTTAGTTTTGTATACATGAACCAATTTGGATCCTTTATATGTTCCCCTAGTCTATCCTAGTAACTAAATGCATATTTTTTTAAATAAAAAGGAACCTCTATTTTTTCTAGGCCCTGACAACATCATTGAGGAACCCATCATTCTAATTTTGTCAACAGTCATCCTTTGTGTACATATCCCATATCATCATCCTTGGTTCAAACTCCATGAAATATGATTTAAACGGACTATAATTCAACTATTTAAGTTTATTTAATATCTTTGCCATTATGACACCATATATCATACACATTCGCAGGGAAAGGATGTGGTAGATCATTATTGAACCTTTTGATGGTCCTTGTCTTGTTACCCTAATTCACATGGTATATCGGTCTAAATTGTATGACCTTAAACTACTCATGGAAAGATAAATGGTAATAGATAGGATGAAAACCCATAAGGGGTAATCTCAGTAAAATTTAATCCTCCACTCATTGGACGTACACCTTACATGATCTATGCATCATTGACCCAAATCAAAAGGAATAAAAAAAATTCAGGTCGAAAACCCATAAAGGGTGGTCTAAGAAAAAGACAAGTTCATACCCACCATGAATTCCTCATAGACTTGGAAGAATTATAGGGTAATAAAATAAAAGGACCCTTAGATTTTGGGACCTTATATGTGGTCTTGGTAATAGTCAAGTAATTCTCACTTGGACCCTTGCCTACGTAAATGTTAGAGTGTTACCTTTCCATAGCATACTAACCCAAATCACCACTTTATGATAAACTCTCGACTCTAAATGGACCCACTATAATGAATTAATTATGTTGTTTGTACCTATATCCATTTTTGATCCATGACTAACGGGAATTCATCATAAATTTCTATATGAACTAACTCTAGTATATCAATGATGGTTTCTATACTTATACACATACAAAATCCATACCTAAGAGGAATTCATCATCAATTTAAAAATATACCAACTCTAGTGTACTATTGATGGTTTCTCTATTTATATGTATATGTGATCCCTGACAATGAGGAGTTTTCATGAAGTTTGGGTATTTGGGATTTGGTTTAGATTTTTCAAAATTCAAGGAGGAGCTCATTTGGACTCAATAATTGGGGATCAAAAGTTCATTTGGTCTAAAAGCCTTGATTTTAAATTTTCTATTTTATGATCACCCTCCCACTGGTGATTTAACCAAAAAATCTGGCGAAATGTTTAGGAAATGCATCAAAGTCCACTACATTTACCTTATAATCATATTCATTTCATTCTAAATGAATCCAATTATAAAGGGGAATTTTTTCTGAAATCCTAGATGTGTTCCATGAAATTTTTCATAGGAGTACGCATAAAAATATTATTGATCTGATTTTGATGCTTAATTACATGTTCTAATTATATTTAGAGAGTGCACATTTTTTTGGATCTGACTTTATTGGATCACTCAGAGGGGGTGGGGGTGAATTAGTGATCCTACATTTCTTTTACAATTTTCTCCTATTTAAACTCACCCTCTTGAAACAATAATGGTTCTTGATCCACTCATTATAAACTCTCAAACTTTCCTTATATGTATAAATAAAGGATAATTCGCAATACATAATATTTATAAGGTACATCACCCATGAATACTCCTTTCCATGTTGGTTAGTCCCTCCAATATAGATTCATCCATTAATTTTAAAACATATTACAACAAAGAGTCATCATTGTATCCACACCACTTATAGAATCCACTAGAATATTTAATGTCACTACAATTTCTGATTCAATAAGGGTAGAAAACACCTAGTGAAAACTTCACCTTTTGAATTTCTTCCTCCTTGAATAGATGAATCAATAGATCTATAAATGTACTCATTCTAAAACATATTCAATATTCATTGAAGATCATCTACTTTTATTGATAATTTATATAGAATTTTAGTGAAGTACACATTCTCACTTAGATAAATAGAGTGTCAGGTTTTCTCACAATGTTCTTCAGTGCAAAGGAACTTTCTCACGTTCTTCTTCTCTCACAGTTCCAAGATGCTACTTTCAGATGAAAGTCCTCTTTATTCATATAGTAGGGTCATAAGACCAAAAAAATGGACACATATCATCACTATAATGGTCTATCAAAACCAACCATGAACACCTTTATAACTCCCCACAAGATCTTCCATAATTGTTCCAACATAATTTGACCTGGGGGGTTTCCCTCTATTCATACTGCATGGAATAATTCCATGTTATTCTGAATTTATTCCACCAAATTTAAAGTTTCATAATCCTTATAAATGTGATTTAATTGTGGTTTAAAACTGAATCAATTGATTATAAAATCATTCAAGATCAGTCCAAACATCACCACAATCAATTTAGCGAAGTTCCATGTGTCACAGTCTGGCACTCCTGGCACCATAGACTAGTGCAGAATCATTTTCTATTTTCCCCACAAAACACCAAATAACATGGTCATGGTCTTATCTATCTAGTTGTTTTGTATTACTAATCCACATATCAACCATGGATTACTTAACCATGATCATGGCACAAGCTGTTTTTTCCTTCTCTGAACTATAGGTCACCACTTGTTGAACATTACCTCCTTTGGCATGTAATTTTTATTTTGGGAATCCCCGTTTCTCACAGGTATAGATCACAAACACCTTAACTTGAACCATGGGTATGGTCATTCCCATTTTGGACTTCTCAAATTTCATACAGTACACCTCACAGACCACGGATTACATTATTCTTGTTTTGGGCTTAGTCGTGCTTTAGGTGAACCAAGTGTTCACCATGGGGACTACCACAGGTGTGTTCCCTGTCCATATAACCATTTTGAAAATCTTCTTCTCACCAAGACTTATGAAATTATTGTGTCCATATCCTATCATAGTCTCCAGCTTCACCACATCCTCCTCTAAGGCATGGACATAACCATGTTGCGAAATCTTCAACACAACATTCATTGTGTTAAGGTATGGTCTACCTCTACTTTCTGCAAGATTCCTACAACCTCATTTGGCCATCACTATGGTAATATTCAGTCAAGTTTTGTCAATAATACTTATAGCGACCCAAATTTTTCTTACAATACTATTGCATCATTTCTAAGATAAACAACATAATAATAATACAATCCAGGATCCAAAGGTTTAGTAACTTGGGAAAATTAGGTTCATACATCACTTTTATAGAATAAAATAAAAAGATTATTTAAATACTTATTATGTATCCATATAAAGATCTCATATTATCCTAAGTACATGTATTCACTAAGGATATACATCAATGAAAATGGGTGAGCTAAAATCTTAGTAAGGGGAAGGATAAGGGATACAGATAAATAGTGCATGGGTGAGCATAATCAACATCTTCATATCATAAGAAAAGTATCATCATAATAATTATGAGGGAAACATTTGATAAAGGCATGTATTGTAGAATATGCATAAAATAGTAGTCAAATACCACACATAGTTGGGAAAAAAACAAGCATCATGTTCATGCATAACATATGTACATAAATCATAACATCATAATTGTGAACAAAGCTAGTGTCATGTTCACACATAATATCATGATATATATCATATTACCCAATTAATTAGAGGGATATATAATTCTATTCCCACCCATCACATTATAAAATTCTCATAATCACGCATGCCACATAGAATATAAAATAATCATAGTCATGAAATAAAATCATGCAAAGGAATGGGTTTCTTTAAAGGATTCATAAGAATAATTTAATGAATGGCCTTTGGGGTTACCAAATGAGTAAGGTAAATCATGTTTTTTCATAAATGGTCATTTTTATTTAGTGGGGAAAATAACTCAAAAGGATTCATTGTGATTTTTTTGAAGATAAATTCTTCTTGAAAACATTTATAAATGTATTAGAAAATTTTTTAAAAGGGTAAAAACATGTATATCAATGAAAGAAAGGGTAAAGGATTATAAAAAGTGATTTTAGAAGAATTATGTTAATATTAACATTGAAAATGATGTGAAATAGGGATAACTCCAAAACAAGGAATTGGGTTTAAGAGTTACCCTTACCTTAAATCCCGCTTTATTTCATCTTTTTTCAACCTCCAAAATAATAAGCATAGGTTTACTGAAAAATAGAAACATTTGTTAATTATGTTAATTAATGTCACTATTTATAAATTATAATCATTATATTTTATTTCTTAATTTCTATTTTTAAATATGAAACATTTTTATATCATATTTTCCTTAAAACTCTCCTTTTTTGTTTCAATTTCACTACTTTTGTTCAAGGTCATTTGTACATAAGTAGGATTACTTAAAGAATATTAAAATTAATATTTTTATATATTTATATATTATAAATAATCTATTATAACCATACATAAATTTTGTGATAAGAAAAGATTTTTAAACATTCTCATTGGTGGTTAATTGACCACTAATGGGACATTATCCAAAGAAGATGAAAGGTAAGTGTGAAATATAAGTACTTAATAAATATAATTTTTATAGTACGTTAAAATAATTAATATAATTTTAACATAATAATTAATTAATCTTAGAATATTTTTTTATAGTAATTGGGAAAATGGGGAAGAGAAGGGGAAAATGTGAGAAGTGTTGATAAAAGATTACTCTTTTCTCAATGTTTCTTCCCTTGTACAACACTAAATTACCTTGATTCTTGGAGTTGGTTTACTTAAGAAAATCCATAAGTATTTTAAAAGAATTAAGAGGGGGTATTCGGGTAGATATTTAGATTTGGTAATATAGGGAGGAGTGGTTTTCCAAGGGAGAGGTGTGGGGTTATTTATACTTGAAGGGAGGGGTATTTTTAAGTTAAAATATTGAATAAAATATTATATCCAAGGTAAGCCTAGTAATAGTTATTTTTTTGAAATTTTGAATCATATATCAATAAAATAAAATGTATTTAGTACTTTAAACCCATTTAAAAATTAAATTCATGAGTTTATTAAAAAAGGAAATTTGAAAAAATGAAAAATTGTTATTTTAAGGGAACGCTTTTGACTTTGAACTTTGGAAAATACTTTGGTATTTGAAATTTAATTTAATTTCATTTAAATGACACATTTATATTATTAAAAAAAATTTGGGACTGAATATCCAATTTTTTATTTATTAAGTCATTATTACATCATCATTATGTCATAAAACATGTGTTATTTGAAAAACAATACTTTTACTATTGATTTAAACATTAAAGTATTTTAGAAAATTACCCAAAAACACCCTTGGAAAGTTTTAATGTGCTGATTCCAAAAATGAAATTAATTTTATCAAGATAATTTTCTAACATAGGAACTATTAAATTTTAATATAAAAAATATTATTTTTATAAAATACATTAAAATATACTTTATTCAAAATGTGGTTAAAATTTATTTGAGTTTTTAATCTTGATATTAATTTTATAGACTTATAATATTTATATTTTATTAAATTAATCATTATAAATATTATTTATTTTACATTTTATTATTTTGAGTTGAAATTACTATCCCCAGTGATCAGGTTACTGTTTCCAATGCTCTGGTTACTATTCCAACAGTCACATTACTATTTCAACAGCCACATTACCTCCTACAAATACCTCTTCATTCTTTCATTAAAAATTCACTAAAATTACCCCCAAGGTTATATATTTTCTATTTATAATATTTATATTGGTTTACTAATATTCTGTTTTATTTATATAGTGTTGTTCACGGGGGTTATGATTCTAGCATATTGGGGTGATCCAAATTTTCCCATTATAGTTTTTCACTTTATATGTTTTGTCCCCTTGTAATGTTTGGAATTTTCATTGGTTTAGGTACTTATTAATGTAATGATCTCTATTAATTAATTAAACTTTTTTTACTTTATTTAGTTTTTTTGTGCGTATAATAATAGATAATATAATATTATAGACATTTATTCATAAAAAATATTACTAATAATTTCTCAATCTTTAAAATGTTATTTTCAACAAATACAACTTAATTCAATAAGATTATAACACTTAACTATTGATTGAATCATTGAACAACTTTATGTTTTGATAATTACAAATATTTATTTGTTTTATTTCCTTGAAAATTCTTAACTCATTAAATTGTGTATTTATTAAAGTATTTTTAATCTAGATCGTATAATAATATTTCATAATTTTAAGTATATTTAATTTCATTTTTTGAATGGTTATGACATGTTCAACAAGTTTTTTATTCATCCCCTAAGATAAGTAAGTCATTTGGGACCTTAAAATATCATTTCGACCTGTTTCATACAATTCCCACATTGCAAATATACCTTAAACCATGTAGCCAAATCTTAATCCACATAGTCAAATTATAATTCACGTAGCTTTTTGTGATCCACATGGTCGATTTTCTAGTTTCCATTTCCCTATGTATTTATACCAAAACTTGAGCTACAAAAAATCAAATTGAGTGACTTTTTTAGTATGATAAGAAAACTATTTACATTTTATTAGAAGACAAAAACTTCTGAATCGATCTCTATAATGTCTATAATTATCTTCTAAGTTGCTATATTTTTTCAAACTAATTTCTATAGTTTTCTAGAACTATTTTTATTCTATTTTTTAATCATAATGAGTAATTTAGGTCTTATTGAGGATATTCTTGATTACTTGGAAATATAATAAAATTTATAAATATAATTCAATTATACATAAATTTTATTTTGACTTTATCAAGGTATGTTTTATCTCTGAAATTATATACACCAAGTCATTTACAATTTTCATGAATTTGGATATGTTAATTTCTTACGAGATGAATTCTATTACGTGAATCCCTTTCACAAATCACCGATTTATATCTGATTACGTCAATTTTCTTATGTGAATTTTCTATTTTGATTCACCTACATGGAAATTATCTTACGTAGAGAAAAACAATTATTTGAAGCTCACCTATGTGAATTTAGGTAATAATTTTAGTGAATTTCTACAGGTTTTTCTAAAATATAAAATTATACTATATTTTCTATTTTGTTTTATATTTCGATTTTATGCATGTCAATTTTTAACATTTAAATTGTTAAAATGACTTCATAAATATATATTAATTATATATATAACTTTTGTGAACTGGTTTTCATTGTTTTAAACTTGTTTTTGCAAAGATGAAGGACTATTTTAGTTTCACGCATAAAACTTATAGCTTGCAACTCAAAAATTAGTTTTTATTATTTTATGTTGTTTTCATCAATTTTATTGTTTCTAAATTATTTTTTTCGATATTAAACACATTAAATCCTATTTAAATATATTTAATGAATTATTATTAATTTTTTATATTCACTTCATATTTATTACTTATTATAAATGGAATATTTTTTGAATTTTATATTTTAATATCAAACTTGTGACTTTCATGGGAACTTTCATTGACCTATTATTATTGAGGCTATTTAAATTATTTAAAGGATGATTTCGAATTGGTTGGAATTATTCTTCATTGTTTTGAATACTGAACATGATTTCAGTGGTTATTATAAAACTATAATATAATTCTCTCTCTTTCTGATAATCCAATATATCATTTTTGAATTTTGAATTCTCTAAAAAATCCTAGATGATTTGAATTTATTTTTTTAAATGGGATTGGGATTTTATATTGTATGGTGGAAAAGTGACACACTATATATGCGATACTTTTTCAATGAGATCTTTTATATGTTAAAATGATACAGTGTAAAGAGTGTGGTGGTGTTGATACTGTAAAATTGTTATGAATTATTCCTATGCTGAAAATTTATCACTATTAATGGATGATCACTCAAGGGATGAACAAAACTTATATGAATTATTTTACTACCTTGATGACACAATCAATATAATAAAAAACTCAAGAACATTACCTGGTGTTATATTGTTTATATATATTTTTCATCTGGTTTTCTTGTATTTGTAACACTTATTACCATATCTCACATTCTTTCACTTTGTCTTTAAAATTTTTCATAAAAAATCATTCTCTATCCTCAAGTCATGACTCCCTATAAAAAATGAAGGTGTATTTTTTTATACTACCATTGGAAAAATTAGGTTGTAATTAATTTAGGATTCCCCTTCAAAAATCATATTAGTACATAATGTTTCTCTCACCAAGTAGAATAGTGTAAGATTATAGTAAGTTTGATTTTTACCAAAAGCCTATAAAAATCATCCTTTCACTCTTTATTTTATTTCTAATTCTGATTAAATATACTAATTAACTTTGATAATTAATTAAGATAAATTAATCCATCCATTAAATTTTTTAATATGGTCTGTTAACCTCACCCCACTCTGGATCAACTATCATCACTTTATCCAGCCTAAAAATTGATATCAAAGGTTGTTCCTTTTGGAATTAGACACTTCTTCTAGATTCTTGTCGTATCCTCATTCTAAAGGTATATTATTATTTTTTCTAACCTATTATTATACCTCACAATCTAAGGATAAATATTCTTTAAGAAGGTAAGAATAAACATAGACGATGTATGGATTCCTTAGAAACAACCTCACTTTGACAGAAATGAATATAATTATTAGCAATCCATAATGAAGGCATACTTCAAATTGTTAGGCATAAAAACTAATAGATCATGGAAAAATATTACAATATAATAGAAGTTGACTCAGATACTTTTACAGGAAATGATGTTTTTAGATATGTTTTAAATTACAAAGTTGTATATATTTTATAATGTTCTATTAACAAAACTGTGGTCACTCATGTGTTTGCATGTAAGATAGCCTATGATATCAAGAAGATTTTACAAGTTAGTAACCTTGTCTAATACAAGATTATTAGAACCAAACTTGAAATTCTTTGACTAGAGAACCAATATTTTAGGATGGGTGAAGTTGAAAGTGTAAAAAAATGTTCCAGTGATTTATAAGCATTGTGAATTGAATGAAATCTCTTGGAGAATATTTGGAGAACACTATTATTATTGAAAGAGTCCTAATATATCTATCTAATAAGTGTCATTCAAATAAGGTTTCAATTTATGAAATTAATAATTTCAAACAACATGCATTGGATGAACTCATTGGATCACTTATTTAATACTAACTTGAGTTGAAGAATATTATGGAAGAAATGATTTAAAATAATAAAGGTATTAATTTAAAATCACATATAAATTTATTTCTAACTATTTTGAATCTGAATCACAAGAAAATAACAAAGTATAAATAAAAAATATAAGTAAAGGTATTAATAATTTTATTAAGAGAAAGAAAATTTTCAAGAAGAGACCATGTAAAGATCAAAATAATGATAAAAAATAAAATAAGTTCACTGTATATGGACCAGATGTAACCTATTATAAATGAAGAAATCAGGAACATATGAAACCCTAATGTCCACAGTTGAAGCAAAAAGGTAGATATAATAAATATAAGAAATAATTGAAATGTTCTTATCATGTTGGATGGATTTTCACTAAAGAGTATGATTCAAGTGATGAAATTGAGAGCCAAAAGTAGTCAAACAGCATATATTGGATTGTGAAAAATACATATGAGGTTAGTAATGAATCTAATTCTAGTTATTATTCTAATAGTGATGCTTATTCCTTTTATAGGTTATATGAATAAAATGAAAAGATTCAAAAAGATGTTTTTAAGTTTACTGAATTGTATACAGAATTAAAAGAATAAAATAAGAGGATTATTAAGAAAAATAAGAAATCCAATAAGGATAATGATGATCCTAGAAAAGAATTAATAAATTCTACTTCATGTTTTAAAGGTAATATCTATGACGATTTTGAGTCTGTTTAGAAGGAAAATGATAATATTATAATGCATTTTTTAAGATTAAAGGTGATTTTATCTACATTTCTCTAAAGAAAATAAATATATAAAAAATATGGTGTATATGATGAAACCAAATAAGGATAAAATTGGTCTTGGTTATAATATATAGATTCCTAAGTTATGTATTACTACGTTTGTTAAAATATCTGTTGGAAAATATTCTTTTATTACATGATTTAAAATATGTATACAAGTACATTATGCTAATGAAAGTTTGCTTTGATATCCTCAATATCATGGATATACAAATAATTTTATTTCAAACAATTTATCTGTTATAGTACCTCATAATAAATTTTTTAAACCTATTTGGGTAATTAATAACTTTATTTCTAACCAAATTGGGCCCAAAATAGCATGGGTACCAAAAATTTCAGTTTATTGATTTTACTATGAAAAATTCCTTGGATTTATCCAGAATAACACATGGTTAAAGGATAGTGTTTTTTCATGTAAAATGACTTTTTACCTATAAAATTTTCACTTTTATACCAAATTTGATTGCAGCTCTATCACTTTTGAAGATAACTTTAAAGGTAAGGTGAAGGGATTTGGTGGATTAGGTATTTATAATGTTATTTGAATTTATAAAATTTTATACATTGATGTTTTAAAACATAACTTAATTAGTATTTCACAATTATTTTATGATGGAATGTTAGTTAAATTTTAATATAATAAATGTCTAGTTTTTAAAAAATGAAAAAAAAATATTTCAAGTTAATAGAAAATAAAATATTGATTCTATTAATTTCTCTGATCTATCTGATCAAAATGTTAAGTGTCATAATGATATCGAAATAGATGATGTTCTCTATAATAAAAGGATTTGAAATTATCATTTCCAAATGATACATAAATTATCCAAGCATAGACATGTTCTTGATTTACCCAAGTTAAAGGTAAGTGAAGATTTGTTTTTGTGATTCATGCTTAAAAGTTAAGCAGCACAAGGAATATTTCAAATATATCAATCATATTTCAACTTATATACCTCTTGTATTATTTCACCTTGATTACTTAGTCCAATTAAAACTGCTTGTTTAAGTGGAAATAAATTTATTTATTATTTATGATTTTAATAGATTTAGAAATGTCTTTTTTTCATATCTCCTAATCATGAAAACTTATCCATATTTATTATTTTTTATAATCAGGTTAAAAATAAAAAATTTAATTTAATTTTTACTATTAGAAGTGATAATTTAGGTGAATTTTTTATTTTTAATTTTTAATTTTTTTTAAATAAAATGGTTATTCACATAATTTTTCTACACCTATAACACCACAAAAATGGTATGGTATAACAAAAAAATAGAACTATTAAAGAGATGGATAGAACTATGCTTAATGAATATAGTTTATCAAAATACTTTTGGGATAAATTTTTTAATACTGCTTTCTATGTTTTTTAATAGATTTTATGTTATACCTTTTTTTAATAAAACCCCTTATTAGTTTTTTAATGGTAGAAAACCAAAATTTTCTTATTTTAAAGATTTTGGTTTTAAAGTTTTTATCTTGAATATGAAAGATAATTTAGATAAGTGTGATCCTAAAAAATTTGAAGGTTTATTTGTTGGTTATTCTTATAACAGTAAATTTTACAGAGTTTATAATAACCATACCAAGACTGTTGAATAGCTTTTACATATAAATTTTTATGAATCTTCTGATATTAAAAAATCTGTTTGAAAAAATATTGAATTTGATTTCAAGGATTTCAATTTTTGTAAATAAAACCCTCTAGATAGGGTATCTATTTAGGGGGTAAAAATGATTCTTAATTTGATCCTATATCATGGAGGATTCATAAACATCATCCAATTGAAAATGTGATTAGTAATATTTGTTATAGTATGAAAACCAAAATCTCTACTTTAAACTTTTTCTCTAACTCTCATTTTGTTTCTAATCATGTTTTTACTAATGTTAATAATACTTTAAATAATCAAAATTCAATTATTTATAATCAAGATGATATTAATAAATATTTTAGAAATAATGTTTGGTATTTAGTTAAACTTCCTTAGGATGACCAAGTAATACGAAGTAAGTGGACCTTTAGAAAAAATATGGATGAATTTGTAAATATTGTTAAAAATAAATCCAAAATTTTTCCCAAGGATACTCTTAAGAAGATGTTATAGACTTTGAAGATTCTTTTTCACCAGTTTACAAGTTATAGGCTATTAGAATATTTTAAGATTTTTCTTATTTTAAAGGTTTTAATTTATATCAAATGGTGGTTAACAGTTATTTATTAAATGGTTTTAT
The DNA here is from genome assembly GCA_963277665.1 of Viscum album. Lineage (NCBI taxonomy): Eukaryota > Viridiplantae > Streptophyta > Magnoliopsida > Santalales > Viscaceae > Viscum > Viscum album. The sequence goes on along the minus strand of OY728158.1, from coordinate 1,853,068,523 downwards.
ATTTGATCTTATGTTAATCATCCCCCTATTTTAAAATAAAAAATTTCCTAATCATGTTTTTAAATTATCAAAAGTTTTGTGGGCTCTAAAAAAATAACCTCAAGCTTGGTATGAGAGGATTTATTTATTTTTGTTGAATAAAGGTTTCAAAAATGGTAATGTTGATCCTACTCTTTTTATTAAAAGAATTTCTAATGATATTTTAATTGTGAATTTGTTTTTTAAAGATATAGATTTTGGTTCCTTGAGTGAATTTCTTTATAATTATTTTTCTAATTTGACATCATCTGAGTTTGACATGAGCATAATGGTAGGATTAATTTTTTTTATTATACTTAAAATTTCTCAAAGGAAATATGGGATATTTCTTAATTAATATAAGTATACTAAAGATCTTATTAAAATCTTTGGTGTCGATTCCAGTAAATCTATAAAAACTTATATGGGTATGAGTTGTAAATTAGATTTTGATGCGTTTGGAAAATCTATTAATATTAATGTTTATAAAGGCTTGAAAGTAGATTACTTTATTTAACTATATCTAGACCTGATATCATGTTTAGTGTTTTCTTATGTTCAAGGTTTCAAGCTGATCCTAAATAGAGTTATATTAAAGTTGTGAAAAGAATAATTATATATGTTAAAGGAACTATTAACTCTAGTTTTTATCCTAAATATAGATATTTTTCTTTAAGATCCTTTTATGATTTTGATATTAAAGGATATAAAATTAATAAAAAAATCAAATTTGGTATGTGAAATTTTCTTATAATGATTTTAATTTCTTATTCTTCTAAGAAGTAATTTTATATTTCTCTATCTACTATAGAAGCTGAGTATATCTTTGGTGCTTGTTGTTGTACGCAAAGTTTATATATTAAGAAAACTTTATGAGATTTTGGTATTTATCTTGATAAATTCCCTATTTATTATAATAATACATCTAAAATTTCTATTTATAATAATCCTTCACAACATTCTAGAACAAACCATATTGATGTTATATTTCATTTTAATAGATATCATGTGATTAAGGGAGATGTTGTTTAGATTTTATCCCTACTCAAAATAAACTATGGGATATATTTACTAGTCCTTTAGAATTTACTCAGTTTAAAAAAAATTAAATTTGAGCCTGGCATGTTGTAATCCTATTATTTATTTATTTTCATGTATTTAGAGGGATTTTGAATGTATCTATATGCTGAAATTTTTAGATTTACTTGAAAAATTTAAAACCTGGAATCTATTTTTTAGATTACTTTTGATTAATTGTTTTTACATATTTTTTATTATATAACTATTTTAAAACCTCACATATATCCTATATGATGTTAACTTACTGTTTAAACCTTCAATTTTTAGAAAACCTAATTTTTTAAATTATTTCTATTTTTTTCACAAACAAATTTTAAAAATTATACTCACTACATTATTCCTGTGTTTTAACAGTGGATGACTTTACAATGGCTCTTTGATACTTGTTTTAAAGTTTTATGTTTGAATAAATATTCAAAATTTACATTTGTATTCATTTCATTACATTATAACAGACAATCTATTATTATTTGAAACCTTATCTTTTATATAATTTCAAAACGAGTTATATGTTTTTCAAGTTATACTTATTTTTTTAATTATCAAAAAGGGGAAGAATGTTGAGTGGATCCTTGAACCACTTTATGTTTTTATAATTAAAAAAGATTTATTTGTTTTAGTTCCTATAAAAGTATTAACAATTTTAATTATTTATTGATTAAATTATTCTTAATCAAGATCATATCATAATATTTCGTTATTGAAAATATCATTTAATTACATTTTTTTAATGGTCATGAAATGTTATTCAAGTGTTATAATAATTTACTAGGCTAAATAATTCATTTTGAACCTTAAAATATCATTTAGACTTGTTTTTTGTGTTCCCACACAGCCAATATACTATACACCATACACCCAAATCATAATATATGTATTCTATTTTTAATTCACATAAACATTTTGTGATCTACATAGTCGATTTTCCAGTTTCAGTCACTCGATATTTTGACTATAACATGAGCTAAAGAACTCCAAATTGAGTGATTATTTTTCTAAAAATATAATAAAATTATCTACATTTCATTACAAGACATAAAATTATAAATTGAAATATATGATTTCATAAAGTAACTTATAATTTACTATATATTTTTAGACTAATTTCTATAGTTTTCCAGAACTATTTTGATTTTATTTCTAATAATAACTTGAGATTTCGTGGTCCGATTAAGGTTATTATTGATTATTTAGAAATATAATGAAATTTTATAAATATAATTCAACTAAAACCTAATCTAATTCTTCAATTATTAAGGTATTTTTTAGCTCTCAAATTAGATATGTCAATTTAATCATAGTTTTCCATATTTCAGATGCGTGAATCGCCTACACGATGAATTCTCTTATGTGAATACCTTACACGAATTGCCTACATAGATCAAGATAAATTGATTTTATTACATGAATTGCGTACATTGACTCACATACATGGTAAATTCTCTTATGTAGAAAAAAATTATTACGTGAATTTGGTTATGTAGTTTGGTGAATTTCTACAAGTTTTTCTAAAATCTAAAATTATGCTCTATTTTACATTTTTTTATATTTTGATTTTATGAATGTTTATTTCTTATATTTAAATTTTTATAATGACTTTATAGAATTTTATTAATAATTTATAACTTATAAAAACTATTTCTCACTATTTTAAACATGTTTTTGTGAATATCAAAGAGTGTTTTATTTTCACGCATAAAACTTACAGCTTGCAAAATAAATTTTTTTATTTTTATTATTTTATGTTGTTTTATTATATTTTATTGTTTATAAATTAATTTTAGTCAATAATAAAAACATTTAAACTTGTTTAAATATATTTAATGAAATGTTATTATTTTTTTATACTCACTATATTTTTAGTGCTTGTTTTAAATAGAATTTTTTTAAATTTTTTATTTCAAATTAAAACTTGAAATTTTCATGGGATCATTCATTGACCTGTTATTGTGGAGGCTATTTAAATTATTTAACATATTATTTCAAATTGGTCTAAATTATTCTTCATTATTTTGAATAATGGAAATGATTTGAGGTATTATTATGCAACGATAATATCCTTTTATCTCTTTCTGATAATCAGGTATATAGTTTTTTAATTTTTAATTCTCTAACCTCTCTCAGTTGTGTTGAGTTTATTTTGTTTTAAAATGGGGTATGAGATTTATTGTTATGTGTTCATTAAGTGACAAACTACTCATTCGATACTTTTTCAATGAGATCTTTTATAATTCAAAGTGATACATTATGAATAGTGTGATGGTGATGATATTGTGAAAGTGTTATACATTATGCCTATGTTGAACATTTATTACTACTGCAGGATGATCTATCAATGGATGAAAAAAATTATATGACTTTTTTTACTGCCTTGATGATACAATCAATCTGATCAAATAGTAAAGAATTAGTTCTTATGCTTATCTTGTTTATATATCCTTATCGTCTTACTTTCTTGTGTCTAAAACACTTCTTCTAATCTCTCACTTTCTTTCAATTTTATTTTATACTTTTTCATACAATATCATTCTCTATATTTAGGTTTTGACTCCCCATGAAAAATTTAGTTTTCTTTTTTTATACTTCCACTAGAAAAAGTAGGTTGTGATTGGGTTATTATTCTCATTAAAAAATAAGATTAGTGCACAATGTATCTATCACTAAGTAGAGAGGTATAAGAGTAGAGTGGGTTCACATTAGACTAAAATGATATAAAAACATACTTTCATTATATATTTTATTTCTGATACTAATAAACTTTGATTATTATTTTAGATAAATTAATCTATATCATTAAATTTTTTATTCTAGTCAATCACCCCCCCCCCCTCTAGATCATCTATCATCACTCTATCTAACCCATTAAACTTCCTATTATCAAAAAAACCAAACATTATCCTTTCTGATTTCTAACAATATCCCCCTTTGGATTTTTTTTATATTACACATCTTTAACTTCTTCATCTTACCAAATTACTACTCCCCATTATTGATAATGAAATTCAATTATTAATTAATGGGATTTTATCATCCACTTGTCTCAAACATGTTCTCCTCACTTTTGTATTTATTTTTATGAGAGGAATGAAATCATATGGTTACTTGAAAATGAGCCTTTGATCAATCCACTATAAGTAAATGTGGTTTATACTCCTATAGAAATCAAGATAGATGTAATCAATGTGTTCTAAGATATCCATAAAAACTAAAAATCTGATAAAATGCTTATAAAAACTTCAGTGTTATCATCAAGTGGCTACAAATTTAGCATGCATATCCTATACACATCTCAATATTCCCTCAAAATAGTTCAATTTAATTAAATATAGCTCCACATTTTTATCACCCATAGATCATCAAACACACCCCATTGATAAATATGTCAAAAATGTTCATAACAATATAGTGGAAGTGATATCCTCATACTTAATTTCTAGATTTTCTAATTTTTCCATAAATTTCAGGTTTGAAAACTTTCTTATCAATAGATCTCATTCAAAGGGATTCACTCTTATCATCTTCATCATATATAAGTACTGCATATTCATTTAATTATCTTTGTTATCCAAAATATACATCCTCAATAAACTCAATCAATTTCTTACATGTTAGAAAAAGATATACAAAATATTAAGGGAATAAATAGGTACCTTTATATGCCTAAAGAGAAAACCTTAGTTTGAGAGCTTCCAATCAGCCTAGGACATTATTCCCTTCTAATATCAACATCATTATTATGTGAATAAATTTCCTTCTCCTTTGAAATTAAAACATTGTCACTTACTTAAGATTGCAGTTTCTTCAAAACATTACCATTTTTCTCACATATTTCACACTTCTTAAAATTATCACTTTGGGATGTCTTCTCAAATACCTTCTCCTATTTTTCAACAAAATTTTATTTTTTTATTTTTAATCCTCATATTCACACCAAAACTTCCCCTTTGTTATTTCCCCTTTACTATAAAGGACATGTTATACCAATAGGAGTAAGATTTGTTTTCATACCTGAAGTGCATTGTGTTGCATTTGTTGTCAATGAGGTTGTCAATGAGGCATGTTGTTGTCTTACAATGAATGGAAGTCAAGGATTTTCAAGATGTGAATGAAAAAGGTTGTGATGGTGTTGGTGGTGAAGGAGAATGGCCATGGAACTTAGAGGAGTGTCACTTAGGAGATTCACTAAGTGGCATTGGAGAATATGGTTGAAACATTCTCCATGTAAATCAGACGATTGATGAGCTGATCTTTAAGTTCATAGAACTTGTATCATGATGATACAATGTCACAACATTGTTTGAAGACCATGCATTGTAGTGACAATGCATGAGGAGTTGAAAGGAGTTCCATCCACAACTACTAAGTGGATGATGTGCATTAATGAAGTCCATGTACTAACTCTTAGTACATGTCAATTGGAAGTGATCCAACTTGATCTCTAATTGGATCAATGAAGCACATTGGAGATTTTATGTTGATTCAAGCGTTCGGTTGATGGAGAACCTTCAAGAATTCACTCCTAAGTAATAAATAAATGTTGAGGATGAATGGAGGAATTCGTAAGAAGAAGAAGCATAGAGATGGGAAGAAGAAGGCTTGAATGGCACTTGGTTTGGCAATTATGTATGTGGTTACTTTGTTTTTATACAAAGTACCCTATATTTACTTTGCCAAAAAATTAGGCCACCAAGGAGGCCAGCCTTAAGGGTTCAACCCAAGGCACATGTGGGACTAGGTCACCACGCCCAAGGGGATCCCATGGGGCCAGCCCCCGAGAGGCAGGGGGGCCGTGTATAAGCCCCGAGCTACGCGGTGGTGAAGTCCGCGCAGCGCGCGCGCCCGAAGGCACGCATAGTGGGCGCCAGTGGCGCGCCCGAGTGGCAGGAGTGGGCGCAGAGCGCGCCTGCAGAAGAACTCGGTGCGGGGAGGCACCGAGAGGGGAGGAGATTCAATTAAGGAGTAGCGGGGAGCGCTTATTTGATAAACCGCGGAAAAATCCCGCGGCGTTTCGATGTGGGACGGCGAAATTTCACCCGGGAACGATCCTGGCCGCACGATCAATCGCGCGCCAGATCTCGGCCGCCCATCTAATCCGCCGCGGCCCAACCAGATCGCGGCCGTCCGATGTATCTCCATCGTCTGATCCGACGGTCGTGGCTTCGTCCTCCTCCTCGAGCTCGAGCCGAAGCCACCCGCGAGCAGCCGCTGAACCAGAGCCTCCCGAACGTTGAATTCGAGTTTCCGGCCACCATTGCCGAAGATGAAAACACCATTCGACTCGTCTCTCCACACCAAACACGACCATGGTTTAAAATAAGCCTGCATGCAACGAGAGGAGAATTTGGACTTCAGCCGAGGCAAACCGAAGGTGCCGAGGCCTCGGTGTGTTTGTGTTCTGCATGGGATAGAAGAGACAGAGTCCGTGCATGCGTTCTAAGTCACATGCACGTGAAGAAGATAATAAATAAGAGAACCCGTGTGCACCGAAGAGAAAACACAAAAAAAAGAACCCGCGTTGAAACAGAGGAAAGAAAACAAGATTTCACCGAATCTTGAAAACCCGAAAACTTCGGGAATTTGAGTTATTTGCACGCGGATAATCTGAGGCAGCCTCTGCCTATAAAAATGAGGCCGAGCCCTCTGTGAAGTTTGCTGGTCCTTTGTTGAAGATCCGGAGAACCGTGAGTGCACCTCTGCCTCACGAAGTTGAAGCCCCGCGCAAATTATATTTGCGCGGCTGAAGTCCCCTGCGCGCTAATCCTCTGCGCGGCAGGAAGAGCTCGTGGCCGCAGCATTCTTGCGCGCCCGAGGCTTGTTCCCTCTCTGCCCGCACCCTTGCGCGGCAAGAGGAAGACCCCGCGGGTGTTGCACTTGCGCGCCCAGCGGTAGGAGGAGCTTGCGCGCCCGCGACTGCCTTGCCTCCTTGAGGTCTTGCGCGGCATTTGAAGACAGTAGAGGCCACACCCAAGCACCGCCCTTGCACCCATTGTGCTTGCACGGCTCTTGAAGAACAGTGGAGTTCACACTTGGTGTTGTGTGTGCCAAGTGAAGAAGAGGACCCGAGGCAGTCCCTCTTGTGAGAATATTGAGAAGGCCGTGGGTATTTGTGTGTGTGCAAAATTGGAGAACACCCTACGGGCAGTAAGTGTGCAAAGCAAGATGAGCCGAGGCATGCCCTTGTGTATGTGCCAAATCAAAGACCACACTTTGTGTGTGTGTGTGAGAGGTGAAGAAGGAAGGCCAAGGCCTTAGTGCCTTTGTGTGCAAATTGAACAAGTGAAGGCCGTAGCTTTGTGGTTATGCACACTTGAAGTTTAAAAGAGAAAAACAAAGTGTGTATGCAAAGTGGAAGAGTACAAGAAGTGTGAAGGCCAAGTTTCAAGTGTGTGCAAAATGAAACAAGTGTGTGCAAAGAGACAAGTTGGCCGAACCTAGTGTGTGCACTAAAAGTGTGTTCACACTTAGAAGAAGAAAGAAGTGAAAGACCCACACTAAAGAAGAACACACTCTAAGTGTGTAAACAAATTGGAAAAAGTGTGTGCAAGAAGAAGTGAAGGCCAAGTCATGTGTGTGCAACAAGTGAAGACCACAACTCAACCTATGTTGTGTGGGTGTGCAAATTAAAAGGAGTGGCCGAACCTTAGTGTGTGTGCAAACCAAAGTGTGTACACACTAAGAAGAAGAGAAGACATCCACACTAGTGTATAACACACATTTATGTGTGTAATCAAAAGAGAATAAAGTGTGTGTTGTTCAAGAAGGTGTGTGTGCTAAAAGTATTTACACCCATTGTGGGTTTATCACACCAAGGAGAAAAAGGGGAGTGCATGCATGCATGCATGCACGTGCACACGTGAACAGTGCTAAATCAGTGGTGTGCATCTGAGGAGTCCAAGACTTGAAGATCTTGAAGAGTTGCCATGCACTCAGTGCATGATGTTGAAGTGAACTGAGACTGAGCCAGACTGAAGTTGAAGAGAATGGTTGTCTGAGTTTTCAGTAGATTGAGAAGATCCTGATCATCACAAGTGATCAGAGGTACAGAGCAAGGCCAGCAGTCTTTATCCCAGACTGCTGAAGTTACTTGAAGAACTTAAAGTGAAGAAGTGCTACTCGTGTGACTCGAGGAGCCAGAAGAAGACCCTGTGGGACTCAGGGAGAAGAAGTCTTCAGTGGGATTCTGGAGCAGGCCAGTGGGACTCTGGTAACACTGTGGGACGCAGTATAAAGACCCTCCTGTGGGACTCAGGAGAGATACAGTGGGACTCTGTATCGACCATTGTAATTTTAACAGGTTATAATGGAGAATCCATGCTGAGAGAGCATGGCAAGGATGTAGGCCTTTGGTGTCGAACCTTGTAAATCCTTGTGTCCTGTGCCTTTATATTTACTGCATCATTCGAGGAAAGGTGAGAGATACAAGAAGAGTGGATCGAGGCTTTAACCAGCCATAGAGGTTTAATTGATTAAGAATCAATTAGTAAAAAGTTTTAAGGGATCACTGATTCACCCCCTCCCCCTCTCAGTGATTCACACTGATCTGGGCACTTCAATACCTTACAAAACACCAACAATTTCCCTTGAATTGATATCTCCTTGACTAATTATAGATTTTTTCAAAATGGTGTCGATGTTTTCCTCCTTGATCCTTTTTTGGGGGGGTTATTTTCTTCCAAATTCCTTTATTTTTATTATATAGAGGCCTTTCTCTGAATCTTCTTAGATTCACTTTCTGCACCTGCACCATTAGAAAAAAAAGTTCTATTTCTAGGATGAATAGTTTTAGGCTTACCTTGTTCCTTTGATCCTCTATTATAAGAAGATTATATTATAATCTCATTATATTTCTTGAAATATTCTCTAGCCTTTTTTAAATCATCTTGAGTTACAAAATGGATAGATTGCATCTTCAATAACTCTTATTCTATTATAGTCAATTTATATTTAAGATATCATATTATCTTCCCTTTCTCAACCATATTCATCTTTTATTAATTTATTTATTAAACATGGGATAACTCTATTTTGATTAGATCCTCTTTTTCTTCATAAACAAGATATTTTACCTTTTTACTAAAATCACCCATTTGAATATCCATTTCCTTATTCAAATTATCTATATTTTTTTATCCTTCTTGAGTTTTAAAATCTATTCAATAAAATATTCTAACTTACCTTTAATCTCCCACTCAAGTTATATTCTCTCTTCTACATCATCAATACTGCATGAATGTGAAAAAACTTTTAAATGTGAACAAATAGTGACTTCATTATCAAAATTGTTTGATGAACCATCATCCATGAAAAATAATATTCTTCTTTTGGTGTCTAACATCTCAATTTTCTTATCCTTTTTCTTAATTTAAGGTCTTCCTTATTCTTCATCATATTTAGATTCCTTAACCTTCCTCATTGGGAATAACTTTTCAATATGAACAATAAAATTATAGTTAAATAATCTCAGAAATTTCTTACCATTTAACATCTATTTTAACTTCAATAATATATTTGCAAAGAGAGAAATAATATGATTGAGATATTTATCATATTTTAAATCCCAGATATCTTTAACTTATTTTCTCTTCCTTTTATTCTTACATTTTATCATGACTTTAAAGGAAACTTCTACTATCTCCTACTTTATGAAAGCTGGTGACTTTATCATTTCATATATAATAATAATATTGTGTATCTCATTCAATGAGTGATATTATCAATATTATAAACTTGGTACCTTAGGATAAAAGCATTCCTGAAATTCCCACATGATATTATTCACAATGGTGGAGTCTTTAAGTTTCTCACCAAATCAAAAAATATTGCTAACTATTTCATCTACCCTAATGAAATAACTATAAACATCTTTATATTTAGAAATATTAATATCCTCAAATATGATCCTCCAAATTTAAAGCTTGGATTCCATCACTTTGATGTTTTCTTTATACTTTCTCCCCAATTTATCCCCAATCTCCATTGTAGTTGCAAGACCAATCACCTTGGTGAATATATTCTCTAAAAAAGACATAAAAATGGAATTTTGTTCCTTTCCATCCATCTTAATGTTTATTTTATCATCATGGATCATTTTTTCAATATTATCGATTGGTATAAAGAAAATTATACCAGCATCACATTCCCCAAGCCAAAGATAAAGGGGGTAAGGAAGCATTTCATTCCTATAATTATGATATTTTGTTCCATAGAAGATAGTAACTCCTTAGTTTTTCATATAATTTTGATTCTCCAAAGATCAAAAACTTATTTTGGGTCTATATATGTAAACATAATTTGATAAAACTTGTTAGGATCCAATTTGGTTAGATCACTGAGAGGGGGGAGGGATGAATTAGTGATCCTTTTTTTATGAGTTTTTTTCTCTTGAAACTTAGCCTCTTAAACCAATAAAGGTTCTAGATAAACTCATTATATACTCTCTACATTTACTTATATTCATAAATAAAGGATAAAATCTGACACATGATATTTATAAGGTTCGGCACCCATGACTACTTCTTTCCATGTCGGTTAGTCCTTCCAACATGGATTCATCGACTACTTCACAAACATATTACAGTATAGATTCATCATTATGTCCAAACCACTTATAGAATATTATATAATATACAATGTCTCTATAATTTATAATCCAATAAGTATAGACAACATAGAATTATCACATCACCTTGGTGACCAATTCACTTTTTGATGCTCTTCCTCTATGAACAGATGGATCAACAGAACTGTGAGTGTACTCCTTCTTTATGATATTTTTGTTATTTATGAGAAGCTACTAATCTTGAGATTTTATCCAAACTTTGAGTGAACTAGTTCTTCTTACCTTGGTACAAAGTGTTTCAGGTTCTCTCACAAAGTTCTTTAGCATGAAGAAACTTTCTCACGTTCTTCTTCTCTCACAGTTACACACTGCTACTTCCATTTGTAGATATTCCTTATTCAAATAGGAGGGTCATGCACCTGACAAAAGGGTCACTTTTCATTACTATAACGGGATATAAAAACGACCCACTAACACCATAATAACTACCCCTAAGATCTTCCATAACCGTATAACTTCTCTATAAGTTTTCTATCTCTTCATGCAGCATGGAAAAATTCCACGTTATTCCACATTTATTCCACCAAATTAAGATCCACATACTCCTATAAAATACACATAAATCATGTCCTAAAACAAAATATATTTATTATGAAAGAATACAAGATCATTCAAAGAATCACTACAATAAATTCGGTAAAGTTTCATACATCATAGTCTAACTCACCTTACATCATGACATGGTACAGAATCCTTGGCCATTTTTTCCTCAACATGACGAAGACCATGAGAATTTTACTCTTAATATAGCCATTTTTTCATATCGATCCACTTTTTGAACATGGTATCCTTTATCATGAGTGTGGTGATGTCTGTTTTTGGCCTCCTTAAACTACTGGTCATTATCTATTGACCTTGACTTCCTTCAGCACACAATTCCCATTTTGGGTATCCCCATTTCTCACAAGTTGAGATCACAACCACCACTCAGGAGAATGGTCAAGCTCATTTTGGACTTCTCAAATTCCATACAGTGTAACTCCTAAACCACAGCTTCCATTAAGCTCGTTTTAGGCTTAGTCATGTTGTGCAAGTGAATAAGTATTCACCGTGGAGACCACCACAGGTTTGGTCTCTATCCATATGACTATTTTGGGTATATTCTTATCAAGAAAACCATATAAAATGGATGTTTCCAGCTCCAGTAATAATACCCAACTTCACCACGACCTCCTCTAGGGTGTTTCATTTTATTTGTTGGGAAGTCTTCAACACAACATTCCTTGTTCTGAGTAATGGTATTCTTCTACTTTCTCCATGATTTCTTTAACGTTATTTAGTCATCATTATGGTTATATTCAAACATGTATTTTCAATAATGTTATTCTTAAAAAATCCAAGTTTCTTTATTGAGATTCAAACAATAATATTCTCATCAACCATCAAATTGTCAATAAATCAAATACAATACTTTTGTATTGATAAAAAAATTATTTACAATGGTTTAAGGATTTTAAGTTTCCATCCTTGTGAAATATAATTTAAAGAATCATATATTGTATGAAGCAGGATGAAGAGGATTTGTATTTCAGTACTGGTTTCATGTTGTAACTGTGAGTATATGTTTCATGGATGATGTTGATTCAAGTTTAAAAATTCCTGTGACTAAACTTTCATGAACGTACAAATAAGAGATTAAAATATTTAGAACAAATAAAAGGAAATATATGTGGAGAGTTTAAATGGATGATATCTTTGATGTTTTAAATATGGAGAGTGACTACATAATATTTGGAGATTTTTTAAATTATCTTTGACATGGAATAAAATTATGATTATTTTGATGATTCTTGAATGATAATTGGTGGAGAACCACCTATATAAATACTAATAATCCAATATGAGAATGGTGGATTAAAAATAGAGGGATAAATATTGAGTTTCATATTCAAATTTTTATGAATGCCTTCTTCTATGGATTTTCTTCACAGAAAAACTCGTTAGATAAACGATATTGTGTGACTTCATTATTTATATGTAATAATCTATCACTTTATCTAATCTAAATAAGTTCCTACGTTCATTTAGTAAAATGAAGAATTTTTTTCCATTAATTAAATACTTTCATGAAGAATAAAAAAAGAATATATTTCGTGCGATATTCTTGCTCGAATGAGATATGCAAGAGTAGGATATTCACACATAGTTACATAAAGAAGAGAAGGGATTAATGTTTTATTTATTATGCATAAATAATATACATGAATGAAACTAAATTAATATTCACATTCTTTGTTATGAAAATATTAAGATACCATTCATATTAATTTCATAAGGAAAATAGTGAGGTATCATGTAAAGGTTTTCAAAGAGAAGAATAATAGTGTTTACTTGAACAAAGATAGAACAAGTCCACATAATCCATATATATAATACGGAAGAATTTTTGAGTTCCGGTTGAGAAAAGAATAGATAGATTGAGTACTAACTTGCATGAAGAGAATTAGAGATCTGTGTAACTAGTTAAAGATATAAAAGTAAATTTTGTAAGGATTTTTAATTCATGAATAAAAGAAATAAAAGGCTTCAAATATAATATTATGAAAATAATAAAATAAAAAAATTGAATATCACATACTCTTGAACTAGATGAAGTAATGACGCATGATATGTGTGTTGGGACCAAGTTGGCTAATGGTGTCTTGGAATATGCTATATGTTTTTAAGAATATAATTCGGTTGAAAAGAGAGGTTTTATGGAAATGGTTTTCTTTTGTTATCTTAACAAAAATTACATCACTTTATAATGTTTTCTAACAAATTAAATGGAATGGGGATGACATCAAAAAGAGAGGATTGGATTATTTTTTCTTAATCTGAGTTCATCGAATGAGATTTTTGTAACTAAGGAAATCAGATGAGGTTTTATATTGAATTTTATCTTATAAAGTTTCCTAATTTCTATTAGACGGAATGTTCGATAACAAAATTTTTCAATGATTTATTGTTCTTAAAGTTTACAACATCATGATTTATTAAAGATATTATGATCCAAGTGTTTTATATAAATGGGGATAATTTTTTTGGGTGTAAAAATTTCTTATTATGAAGTTGTTTGAAATTCACTAAACAAGAAAAATAGGATGGAGGTTTGGCTAAGAAGAGTTTTTTATCTACCAAAGTTTTATTTAGAATTATATGTGATGGAATTATCTAAATTTTCATATGTCATAAATTTTTTATATGTATAAAGTTCAATGGGGGATGCTGAAGAATTAAATCAGAAATAATCCTTCGAATAAAGTCCAATAGAAAAAATGTTTTTCATAATTTCTATCAAACAAACATTTATTAAGTTGTAAAGTATTTGTTACAAGACAATCAGATGAACTTTGTGTTTGAGATTTTGATGAAGTTTAAAGGGATTATTCTAAGGAATCATACATATAGTTTCTATAAATGGACATGTAAAAAATTTTAGAATAAAAGTTTTCAATGTCTATAAGTGAAGCTTCTAAAGGTTGGAATCATAAAAATTTCATTGGATGAAAAAATTTCATATGATGTATGAAATTCATAATACATAGGAAGTCATAGGTGGAATTTTTTATAATGTAAGGAATCCAATGGGGGAGTTTTTAAGGATAATAATTTCAAGAAGTTCCCACAAAATTTTATAAATGAACAATTGGATAGAGATTCTCTTCTGATAGAATTTTTTGTATGAATTTCTACAAGACAAAAAAATGGTTTTACCGGATGAACATATGATGTGTTTGATTATTTTAAAGTTATTTTCAAATTTTTATTAAAGATATAAATTATGGTGATTCTGATCTGATCATTAAACCTTTTAATAATCATGAATGAATTTTTTTGATTCTAGTAGATTTAAGTAATTTTTTAGAAATTCCTCAAACAATTAGTTGAGGAAATTTTAGGAAGTTTTTTAAACTCTCAAATGTTTCAAAATGTTTTATAATAGTTCCAATAAAATTGAAATGATTGATAATTTTAAAATTAAATATTGATATGGATGGGAAAATATATTTGGTTTCACATAGAATAGAACCTATAAAAAGGGTTTTAATAGTATGAAGAATGGTTATGTGGAAAATTCTTCACGTGTGGAAAAAGATGAAGCATTGAAAAATTATTTATGGACATACTCATCAAATGAACTCACTGAATGAATATGTGAAACCCACAAGTTGGATTAAGGAAGTTTACAACCAAGGAATCTCTTGGTTAAAGAAGAAGTTAGAATCAGACAATCTAGGCGTAAGGAATTTGATGGGTTTTTCAATAATCAACAGATAAAATTTTCAAATAAAAATTCCAAAAAAAACTTTTAGGATGAACATATCATAGGGATAGCCAACTTATTTAAGAATTTATTAACTGTTCTTGGGTAATAAAGTGAAGAAGAAATTTTTCAAGAATAGAAAAAGTGAAATTTGTACTAGCAGAACAGTGATAACATACTGATCCAATTAGTGAAGGATTTTATGATTATTAAAAATATCTTGTTACATTTTTATCTATGTGGAGACCACATAAACTATTATTTTAATCATAGTGCAATGAAAGTTTAAGGATATTCTTTTCTTCTTTTAACCACATAAAATGGTTTTTTAGTGGATAGTTTGGTGTTGTATTATTTCTAAACCATTCCAATGATTGTATACTCTTATTTAGTAGTGAACCTTGTAAATGATTTTGCTCCTATGGTGGTGCATGTGAGTTTTCTAGTAAAGTTATAACTCTTTAATATTATTTGAAGGTTTTTTAATAATAAATAAAATATAAAATAAAAAGAGATCATTGATTCACTCAATCCCCCTATCAGTTATCATATTGGTCCGTTCAATTGGTATTAGAATTAATCTTTAATTCATTGACTCTTTTCTGATGTTTAAATAAAAGAAAAGTTACTGTGGATGATTATAATTCTATGTACAGTAAGAAGATTCTGGTTTTTCATGGAATGAACTATCATATCTTGAAAGATATAATATTGTCATATCTTATGTTTTTTTTATGAATTTATTGAAGCTTTGATAGATGGTTTACCTCCTTATGTTTAGAATGTTCCTCTAATAGTTGTTGATAATAAAAATTTTGAGAATTAGGGAAGAGATAGAAATGTTATATTATCCTCATTCTCTAAAATTTAGTTTCATGGAGTTGAAGGAGTTGAACCTAAAAAAGTAATTTGGGATACGTTGAAGAACATATATAAAGGAAATAATAAAGTTAATAAATCCAAGTTACAAATCTGGAGGCTGAAGCATGAAGATCTCAAAATATATGATTATTAATATGTCGGTGAATTATTTACAAGGGTGAATGACATTGTAAGCGCCATAAGATTTCTTGGTGAGAAGTTGAATGTTTCAACCATAATGGAAAAGATCTTATGAATTATTCCTTATAAGTTTGATTTAAAAGTTTTATCCTTGGAATATAGAGATACTAAAACTCTATCTCTAGATGATCTACATTGCACTCTCATCACATATGAAATGATAAGAGGTAAATTTATGAAGAGTAAAGAAAGTTTTGATCAAGAAATTTATTTTAATCTATCAAGCAGAGAAAATATAATAAAGTTATCAAAGATAAATAAGTTAGTGACTCTAATACCGAAGATGAGTTTAGTGAAAAAAATTATGGATTTATTTCCTTATTTTATAAACATCTAAAAAGCCGAATAATAAAGTAAAAAATGGAAGTTACCATTGAAATGATTTGGCTACGGTGTTGTTGGGAACTTTGCTACAAATTTACCTCAAATAAAGGAAGTTGAAGAAAGTTATGATTATGATAGAAAATCAATAAGATAATTTAAGAAGAATGCAGACAAATCCAAATCATATTTCCAAGGAAAGGATGAAAAGTTCTCTAAATACAAAAGGATAATATTTTTCTATAAATATGAAAAAGAAGACAACAATGAAGAAGATTTAAAACATCAGTAATAAAGCTAATAAAAATACTTATATTACTAAAGTGGATGATTAAAATTTTACCAGTGATGAAAGCATTAGTTCTAAATAAGAAGATCCTTGGATGGATTTTAGGTTGAAAATAGAGTTTGAATAATGTATTTGAAAAATTATATGACTTGAAAGAGACAAGAAAAAGTTGAAGAAAGATAATCTCTTAGAAAAAAATCAAGAATATATTCTTGAAGAAAAAAATCATGTTCCTTAAAGATGTTGATATTTTGAAGAAGGCACTTTATGAAGAGAGAAATCTCAATATTTATCTTTAAGAAAAGCTTGATTTAAAGTAAGAAGAGTTAGAACTTACTCAACAAAAACTTTCTAAATCTGAGCAAGGAATTTCAAATTTCCAAAAATTAGTTACAAAATTTGGTGAAAGTTTTGAAATGTGTAATCCAAATAAGGATCAAGAAAACCTTACCTAAAAGGTTGATAAGAAGAATTTAAATGATCATAATAATGGTAATTTTGAGAAAACCATGTATATAAAAAAAACTAACCGAGTTGAAAAACATGCAATTTCTAAAATTTCAAATTCTAAACCAAAAATAGCTACTATTGTTGATTCTATTGAGGTTGAAAATAATTCTAATTTAAAGAATAATATATCATAAAATAACAAAAAGTTTAGGATTAAACAAAGTTCTAAAGTGTAAAATAAGAAACTTTATGGAGAGTGGGTACATAAGTCCAGATAGTATGGATGTTTCAGAGGAAAATATTCTTTCTATGATTACTACTAGTATTATTGGTAATTTTTCTATACAGTGAATAAGTGTTGGTTTAATCATTAAAATTACAATAATTACAAAAGAAACTATAAGAATATTTTGAGCGGAAGTCAATCCACACAAAGAAGGAAGCCTAGGAATGTTGGTGTGAAGATTGAAAATAGCAATACGAAAAAAGGGGAAATAGCGGCAGTTTTTTCATGAACTAGAGGAAATTTAAACCACCATTTAACAGTGTAGCAGCAGTTATTAAAACCATCTCTTATTGGATGGTCTCTAGTCATTTAACGGTGGTTTTTTAAATTTTGTGGACATTTTGTTAAGTATAATTTTTGGAGAATTTAGTGTTAGTTACTTGTGTATTTGGAAGAAATTATTTTATAAAAAATATCGAGGGAAAATATAAATAAAATAAAAAGAAAATTCCATGTAACATATTATCAGTGGTTTCTTTTAGCGGTGGTTAATCACAACCACTAATAAACATATTATATATAATGTATTTAGTGGTAATTAATTAAAACAACAACTAAATCAGTTTTCTATTTTTAAAATATTTAATAAAAAAATATAAATATAAATAAACTAACATGTAATAAACTAAAAAATAAATATATGATAAACTCATCAAACATATATCATGCATCCACAATCATATACAAACATCCATTCATTATAACCTCAATCTCAGTCAACCTATACATCTATCAATATATATATATATAATATGTCCAAAAACAACTCATACTCAATATACATCCATTTAATGATCCCAATTATAAATTTCAGCCTCCACATCATCTCATCAAATGAAACCAACCACATCATCTCACCAACTGTAACAAAAAAGAAAAAAAATTAAAACTACATATAATAAATCAGAATTACTGTAGAATAATTCATAAAATTTTAACATACCACGGAATCTAATAACCATAACAACAACCTTATAAATAATTTCATGGATTGAAATGGTCAAACTCCTGCCTACTGTCGACATCTACCACTTATAATGAATACCAAAACATTTAAGAAAATAAATGTGAAAAAGAAAAGAATTGGAATATATTCATAATGATGTACATAAAAAATTTATTTTTTTAATAAAACAAAATAAATTTTAACATAAAACAAATAATATATAATGAAAAACACTTTGAAAACTTAAAAATACTTATTTAATATAAGATTCAACACTTGAAAATGAACAAGGATAAGTAAATATTCTAATTTAATTTTAAAGCGACGTGTCATGTGCTTGAAATTTAATAAATAAAAAAAATAAATATTTTGATATCACAGCATGTATAATATTTTAAAAAATAATAAATGGTGGTTTTCCCATGATTTCACATCAATATGAGGTTGTTTGATATGGTTTTGATCGTTTCACGCACGTTTTAGTGTTTTAAAACACTAAAAATGTGTTTACATCCATAATAGGAAACTTATAATTTGGAATGACGTACCGTCAGTTCCTAAATTTCACAATTAAATATGCAATTTTGTTCTATGATTTTAGAGTAATTTGGAATTATTTAATTATTTTGACCCCATAACACTTGTTTTTAAAGGCTTTTTGTACCTTTCAAAAGTGTATGTTGAGTAATTCTAACCACACCGCATGTCAAATTAATGTGTTTTCTGCACATACACATAAAAAAACTAAACGGTGGTTATAGAATGATTGAACATTAATATGAGATCATTTTATATGTTTTTAACCATTCCAATAATGTTTTAGTGTTTTATGTAACACCCCAAGATTTCATAGTACGTTATTTCTTCAAAGTAATTCAATAACTTGCACTACACGCAACACCGAGTTCAAGCGCACCACGACTTACCAAACTAGCCGTTCAAAAGCAGTTATGAATGGTATTAATTTAATTTTGAACTTTATATAATACTTATAATTTTTTAATCCATATTATGAGTTTCTTAGACATAATGTAAGAACAAATTCATTTTTTTCAGATAAAAGAAGTATTTTTCAAAAAATGAAATCTTACCGCCTGTTAATGGAGAACCTTTTTTAAATCCAATATTTGAAACTTTTATATATTAAATTTTACAAGATAAACTTCTTCTTTAGAATCGGGATGTAAAAATTTAGTTTCAATAAATTTTTGGTGTTTTTCTGATAACATTCATATTTGCGTGAATACTGAAAAATACTATATTTTAACTGAAAACAACTTTTTTAATCAAAATAATTTATAGTGTTCAATTATATATTTTAATGGTTTGGAAGTATAATTATATTATATTTGTACCATTTAATCCAATTCTGGTCATTTTAATCAATTTCACTTTGAAATTGGACATAAATAAGAGTCAGTCTTTTGATAGTTGTTATTTCTTAAAAATACGCTTTTTGGTTTTGACAAAGGGAATTAATTAATTCAACTTTTATGTTTTGAATTTGGTAAAATATAATTCATTTTTGAATTCGGAATATCAAAATTATCCTAGGGTGAATTTTTGGTATTTTTCTGAAAACTTTCAATTTTTGATGAATAGTGAAAAACACTGAGTTATAGCTTAAAACCGAATTTTTATTTAAATAATTATTTATTTAAATTAAATTTATTTTAGGTAAAAATAGATACATAATACCTATATAAGTTCAATGTAATTCATTGGAGTCATTTTATAATAATTTTAGATATATAAAATTTTTATTGAACTTTTCACCCTCTTTTACCCACCTCCTAGGAAAATTTGCAAATTCACATAAAACTTAATTTTACCACTTCTGTGAGTGAAATTTCAAAACTCCGAGAGACACGGTTGATATTAGTAAGTAAAATTTGGTTCAATAATATGAAAATAATTTTTGGTGAATAGTAACTTTTTTCTTTTATTTACCACGGTTAAAAGTAAATAGGATAATTAAGGGTAACAATGATATTATTATTACCCTAACACATGTCCTAATTATATTGGATAAGTATAGTTAGACCAAAAACAACCTTAGGAATAAAATATGAACCTATTTGGTTGACTTGGATTAGATTAGGACATTTATTATTATTTAATTCAAAGAAGAGTTAAAAGAGTTAAAATCAATGTTTAATAACTAAAATATTTTTAATATAGGGTTACACATAAGATAAATTTGACTATAAATATTAATTAGAAAGATAAAACTATTTCCTACATAATGGTATTTTATTTATATTTTTTATAAATTAAATAATTTAATTTATTTATGACACAATGATGATGTAGTAATTACCTAATTAATAAAATATTAAAATAATTGATATTATAAATATCCAAATAAATGTAATTTGAGACTTTTTATGAATTACGCTAATTTTATAGGTTAATATGACATATTAGGTTTGGTTAGATGAATTTATTTAGAATCAATAATTCTGTTATGAATTTAGAAAAAACAAAATTCCAAATAGTGTCAAAATTAACATAAAAGAGTTTTTTAAAAAAAATATTATATTATTAATTGATATTCTTTTCCTAAAAATCTAAGGTTTGGTCAAAAGACTTATATAATGATAGGTGTATCATTAATGAAACATTTGGGGTTCTCTTAAAAGTATATAGTAAGTTTATTAACCATATAATATAAAAATACAGAGAGACATGGTAAATGTCAAACTATTTAACTAAGAGTTAAATCTAAAAGATAAAGTTAATATAGTGACCCAAACCTATATAAAACCTATTGGTTGAGTGGTGTTTGACCCATCCCAACCCTATACTATAAATAATCCATTTTTGAGCCATTAGAAACCGAAAATAATTTTATTATAAAATAATATTTCTAGCTTTTCCTAAGGTTCCCCTCACCCCTCTTATAAAAGGGCACTCCCCCTTCTCTCTAATTCACACCTTCAAAGCCATTTGGATCGGCTAAACTCTGCCCAAATACCCTATCAACTATCCTAACTTCATCCTAGAGGCCTTACTTTAGTCATAAATCCAACCAAAGGATCCCTTTTGATAAAATCAAAAGGAAGAACCTGAAGAAGAGGTAAATGTTTCATCACCTCTTTCAAGTTCCTTTCTTCTTCCACTTCCTTTTCCTTTGTTGTTTCCATTATAAAATAATAAATCCATTATATTATATATATTGTGATGTTATTATAAATATGGTACAACCAAATTCATTATTCTATCCATCCTTTGAATGACATGTCACCATACGTGCGTACGTACGGCTTACCGTCTCCACGTCGTGGTGTAATTGTTATTCAATACATTATTATTTGTATGGGTATAATAATGATGTGTAATTGATGTAAATAATAATTATATCATGGTAATTATTCTTTATATATGATATATCATCCAATTATATATTATTTTAATATCAAAATAATGATATTGTTGCATGTGCGTACGTACGGATTACCGTCTCCACAAACGTGATGAGATTCATTCACCGTCGTATCCATTTAAGACTAATTTTCATTATATGATTAAAAATAATGTTTAAAGACTTGATATAATTTTGGATATGAATAAGATACACCCCATCCATAAAACATATTACTCACATATCAAATAATATAAAGGAATAACCCAAAGAAGAGGAGGTTAACCTACCCTCGACCAAGGAAAAGTACAAGGTAAGGGTTAATTTCACAATCTCTTCATTATCTGAGGTTGTTTATATGTAATTATCTAATGGGGTCTATTTATCATCCACATCAATGTTTCTTAAAAATCTATTTCAAAACATTCTTACTATTTTATATACTATGGTTTAAAGTCATTTATACCCTTGTTTTACTTTTTATAAGATGTTTATAAAGGAATCTTTCCATCGTTTTCCAAACAAGATCCTTTTTAACCTTTTTGACCAAATTAAGGTAAGAATGTTTTTTTAGCTTATACGGTAGGTCCGGCTATTTTCCACCATTATAATATCATCGAATCTTCCCTTACAGGCTTATAATAATATTACCAAAATAAATGTTTTATTTTATAGTTATATGAATTTTAAATGATTTCAAAATAGAAAGAGATATTTCTCTAAAAAGGGTTTTGATTTCATCTATGTAAACATAATTTGATGGATTTTAAGATTATTTTAAGATGATTTATTATAATACAAAACCTCCATATTTTATTGAAGTTTTTGTGATATGTTTGACTGTAGATGTGTTATTTTATACCATTCATGGTTTATCGATAAAGTACTAACATTTAGTATGCTAGTTTTAATACGAATGTTTATGTTATGTTTAAACCTTTTCATATGAGGAATGCATTGGACTTAGTATGTGATGGGTGGAGCCTTCTATAGCTCCTCAATGCATCAGTAGGTCTCATGAGACAAACTAGTGTCTTGGCGCAAGGCCTTGACAAAATCTTATTTGTAGTCTTGGCCCAAGGCCTTGACTATGTGGTTATGATAGTCTGGAATTATGCATTATATCATTATAAAAGTGGTTATTGATATTTCATGTGATTATTTTACTAGTAGAATATCCATGTGAATAAGTAAATGGCATTATTTCATTTTATTTTTGCCATATTATGCTGAAGTTCAAGTTTAAAAGGCTTTTGTTTTAGTTATACATTGCCTTAAATGTTTATACTTATTTATGAGAGTTTCCACTATATTGTTGTCATTACTGAGCATCTGAGCTCACCCCTTTCTTATGTTTTATTTTCCATGGATTCCAATAAATATTTTATGACTGATATGCAGGGTTAAGTTAAAGAGAATAATGGAATTCAAATAATTATCTATGCTATGTTTTATGTTTGAAATTGTAATATAAAGTTAATGTATGTAATCTATTTTCCAAGACTACTAAACTAATCGGTCATTTGGGACTTGAATCCTTTTAATCATGCTAATGTATTAAAATAATGCACCAGCTCTGGGTAACTGGGGTTAGGGTGTTACATTTTAAAACACTAAAAATGTGTTTATGGCCATAAAAGGTAGAACATAATTCATAATTATGTTTCATTGGTTCCTAAATTTCAAAATTAAATATAAGGTTGTTATCCCATGATTTCAGGGCAATACAATTTCGTTTTCCAAGTTTTGACCACCCGATACTTGTTTTTAAAGGATTTTGTACCTTTTAGAAGTGTATACTGGGTAATTCCAACCACACCACACATTGGATTGATGTGTTGTCTACATGTACACATAAAAAACAACTCATAAGTGGTTTTTTGATGATTTCACATCAATATGAGGTCATTCTCTGTGGTTTTGACCATCCCACACATGTTTTAGTGTTTTAAAAAACTAAAAACGTGTTTAAGGCCATAATTCGAAAATCGTAATTCAGAAGGATAT
The DNA here is from genome assembly GCA_963277665.1 of Viscum album. Classification (NCBI taxonomy): domain Eukaryota; kingdom Viridiplantae; phylum Streptophyta; class Magnoliopsida; order Santalales; family Viscaceae; genus Viscum; species Viscum album. Next base: position 1,853,044,835 of record OY728158.1, on the reverse strand, counting down.
TATTTCAATTCATACATTTCATAATTAAATCCATGGTTATTGTCTCATAATTTTAGGGCAATAAAACAACATTTTCTTACTTTTGACCCCCCCCCCCCCCCAATACTTGTTTTTAAAGGATTTTGTGCCTTTGAAAGTGTATACCGAGTAATTATGACCACACCACACATTGTATTGACGTGTTTCCAGCACATACACATCAAAAAAAATCATCGGTGGTTTTCCCATGATTCTACTTTAATCTGAGGTTGTTTTCAATGGTTTTGACCATTCCATGGATGTTATAGTATGTTATAACACTAAAAAAGCACTTACTGCCATAACGGGAAAATTGTAATTCAAAATCACATACCTTATGTTCCTACATTTCAAAATTAAATATATCATTTTTTTCTATTATCAAAAGGAAATACAAAGTTGTTTTCCTAGTTTTATCCCCCCCCCCCAACACTTGTTTTTAAAGGATTTTTTACCTTTTGGATGTGTATACCGAGTTGTTCCAACCACACTGCATATCCTATTGACTTTTTTCTTATATATACACATCAAAAACAACTCATTGGTGGTTTCCCTATGATTTCATGTCAATCAGAGATCATTTTCTATGGTTTTAACCATTCCACACATGTTTTAGTGTTTTAAAACACTAAAAATGTCTTTATAGCCATAACATAAAAATCATAATTCGTAATGAAGTGTTGTTGGTTCCTACATTTCACAATTTAATCTTTATTCTTTTTTTATGATTTCATGGAAATCCAACCTTTTTTCCTAGTGTTTTTACCCCCCCCCCAACACTAGTTTTTGAAGGCTTTTGTTTCTTTCAGAAGTGTATACAGAGTAATTTCGACCACACCGCATGTCTTATTGATGTGTTTTCTGCATTTACATATCAAAAACAACTCAAAAATGGTTTTCCCATGATTTCACATCAATATGAGGTTGTTTTTTATATTTTTGATCATTCCATGCACATTTTAGTGTTTTATAACACTAAAAACTCATTTATGGACATAACAAAAAAACCCATAATTTGGAATGATGTGTTTTCAGTTCTTATAATTCAAAATTAAATATATATGCTTTTTCCCTCGGTTTTAGGGAAATCTGAAATCATTCGCCAAGTTTTGACCCCCTGACACTTGTTTTTAAAGGTTTTAATACCTTTTATAAGTGTATACTAAGTAATTCCAACCACACCATGTAACGGCCCAAACATTCGTTAACGAAAACTACTTTTGATATAATTAAATATATTATTATGTGAAATGGTTATATAACATATGCACTTATTCAGTTTTATGATTTTGGATTAATAAAACATCATTAAGAATTGTGATCGTTGCTAATGTAGTCATTGAACAGTGATCACGTGATTAGTATAAATATAGGGCTTAACAAATCCAATTTACTTAGAAAAAGGAAGTGGTGGCCTCATCCAGTAGACTTTCCCCTTAAAAATACCATTTGAAAGAGCTCAGAAAGGAGATGGCAACATTGGTCTTCTCTCTTGACCAAGCCCAAGCTAAGCTTGAATGTGTTAAGCTTGAGCAGAACCACCTGCGGGAGAAGTGGAAGTTGATAGAGATTACCACCCGAGCGATGTTATCCGAGCCACCCCAAGAGTTTATCACCATCACACAACTTACCCTTCAGTCTTATGATGGTGTTATAAGGGGTTATATAACAAGACTTTATCACTATGATTATGTGAATTATTTTTTTATATAATAAAGAATATACATTCATTTTATTATTGTTATGTTGTAAATAGTTTTTAAAGCACAAATAGTGTTTTTAGTTAATATTCAATTATGAAATATATTTTTGATGAATTAATGGATTTCTGAATTAAATAATATTTTAATAAAATATTTTTACAAAATTAATTTTTATTAAATATAAATTATCATATAATTTTTAGGAATACAGTTGTAATATTTATTAAGGTTTGAAAGTTGTTTTTGTCAAAACACATGAATTTTCGATAAATGTCGGTTTTTATTTTAAAAGTAAAAATTCACATATTTAGAAAATTATTTAGATAAAATGAATATTATTTTTGGAATCAGGAATTCAAAATTATCCAATGGTGAATGTTTTATAATTTTCTGTGACAGTTGAATTTTTGGGTAAAAATTAAATACCGTTTAAATATATAATGTGTTTTATGACATAATAATGACACAATTGTGATGCAATAAAATACTATAAACATTATTTTCGGCCAATATATGTTTTACCATTAAAATAATGTGATTTTAGGTTTTTTTATTTTTTTTACAAAGCTTTAGTGGACCCTCCAAGGCTTATAAAACATTTTATTTTTTAAATTGATTTCCTTGAGAGTGTGACTCACCTCCACTTAATCAACCCTATTATTTTAAGAAGTTCGGCCATTGGACTTATAAAATATTGTTTTCTAATCCCCTTTTGAAAAAACCGTGGGAAAAAACCATGGGTTGTTTTGTAGTTTTTATTATTTTAATGTGTGGTGTCCCAAACCTAAATAATAAAGAATTCCCTCTCCTTTTTTATATAAACCCACCCAAGCTCCCACTTCCTCTTCACTCAAAGATTTTGGAGTTTTTATAACCTCTTCCCTTATCTCTATATAATCCTCCCAAGGTACCCCAAGCTCCCAATAAGCCTCTCTAAATCCCCTCCCAAGCCTTTGGTATCACACTTCCAAGTAAGGGATTCCTTCCTTTCTTATTTTATCCAAGTTTCTTAATATTGTTATGTCTTTTTATTTTCAATTATAAATGTTGTGGTATGATTTCACACCTCCCCCAAACTTCCCTATTTACTTTTGAATGATGAGATACCTCTTTATCTCTCATGGATGCCTCCCATGTACACCCATTACCATGCCGAAATTCCTTAAGGAATTCCTCTCTCCTCATTTACATTCAAGAAATTCTTTTGTATTATGAATCTAAATTCCATTACATTTGTTGGGACATATATCTATGTGACCCCATTACTTTCCCTTTCATGTACATATGATTATACACCCCTTTCTCTCTCATCAACCATTTTTATTAATTTTTATGTCATGTCGTTATGCTGCCGAAATTGCATCACAATTTTCCAAGCCAAAGTCATTGTGTAAAGAATATCATGCCCATTTCTCTGTCAATGATATTAACCTTTATGCACATTTACTTATTTTTTATAGAGTTTCATGTGTTAATTCCAAATTCCTTTATCATGAAATAAATGATGATGTTTAATGAATCCATGTTTTATGATCCATGTGGCACACTTATGCATGAAATGAAATGTTTAAGAAGGGTGTGCCTTGATAGCACTCCAATGCATTGGGTAAATATTAGTATCATGATACGTTAAGTTCAATGAGGGTTTAATCATGATAATTCAAGTAAAATGAGGATTTAATTATGTTGTTTCAAGTGCAATGAGGGTTTACTCATGCTCCATGTTCAATGATCATTGGCTCATGGTAATACCATGTTAGGTGTTGCTACCACATTTCCATGTTATGATAATCATGCAATATCATGACTTTATGTTAATGTATATTCATGATCCATTGATATGCCTATTTACTAAAATGTATTATATTCTTCATGTTATTCCCTTTTTACTTCCTTTCTAGGCTTTATATCTCACCCTTTTCTTATGTATGTCTTCAGGTTATCCCATGCAATGCTAAGTACGAGGGAATGTAGTGGTCATGTAAAGGAATTTTTCATTAAGATGTTGTGTTTTATGTTTTAGGTTGTTACGTAATGTTCCTAATCCCCAAATACACCAGACCTCTCGATATTCTATGATGTATCAAGTGAAGGTTTTATGTAATAATTTATGTTAAGTGTGTAATAAAAAGCAGTGTTGTTATACACCACTTTTCATATTGATTTTTTTCTATGTGAACACACCAAAAAAATAAATGGTGGATTTCCTGTGATTTCACATCAATATAATTTTTCAATGGTTTTGACCATTCCATAAATGTTTTAGTGTTTTAAAACACTAAAAACATATTTATGACCATATCAGGCAAACCATAATTCGAAATGACATGTCATTGGTTCCTATATTTCAAAATTAAATATATGGTTGTTGTTCCACGATTTTAGGGAAATTCGACTTTGTTTTCTGAGTTTTTGACCCCCCCCCAAAACTTGTTTTTAAATGCTTTTTTATTGTTCATAAGTGTATGCCAATTAATTATGAACACACCTCACATCATGTTGATGTGTCTTCTACGTAAACATAAAAAAACTCATCGATTGTTTTACCATGATTTCACATAAATATGAGGTTATTTTATATGGTTTTGACCATTCCACACATGTTTAGTGTTTTAAAACACTAAAATTAATTTACAACCATAATGGTAAAACCATAATTCATAATGACGTGTCGTTAGTTCCTATATTTCAAAATTAAATATAAGTTTATTTTATCATGATTTTAGGAAAATACAACATCTTTTTCCTAGTTTTGACCCCCTGACAATTGTTTTTAAAGGAATTTGTACCTTTCAGAAGTGTATACTGAGTAATTCCAACCATGTCGCATGTCGTATTGACATGTTATCTATGTGTATACTTTAAAAACAACTTATTGGTTTTTTTACCATGATTTCACATCAATATAATTTCATTATATCTGGTTTTTACCATTCTATGCATGTTTTAGGATTTTAAAACACTAAATACACATATACAGCCATAATGAGAAAATTGTAATTTTGAATGATGTGTTGTCAGATTTTACATTTAAAAATTAAATATATAGTTGTTTTTTAATGATTTTAGAGAAATTATACATTTTTACTAGGTTTTGACACCCCCCCCCCCAACACTTGTTTTTAAAGGATTTTATACTTTTGAAAAGTGTGTACCAATTAATTATGACCAAATCACACATTGTATTAATGTGTTGTCTATATGTACATGTCAAAAAAATTGATTGGTGGTTTTTCCGTATTTTAACATTAATATGAGGTTTTTTTCTATTTTTTTGACCATTTCAAGCATGTTTTAGTGTTTTACAACACTAAAAATGTATTTACAAGTATAATGTGAAAATAGTAATTCGGAATGATGTGTCGTTAGTTACTACTAAATATATGGTCATTGTTCTAGGATTTTAGGGAAATATTACATAATTTTCCTAGTTTTTAACCCCAAATACTTATTTTTAAAGGCTTTTATTCCTTTCATAAGTGTATACCGAGTAATTCTGAACACACCACATGTCAGATTGATGTGTTCTCTCTAGGTACACATAAAAAACAACTCATCAGTGGTTTTAACATGGTTTAACGTAAATATGAGGTCATTTTATATGGTTTTTACCATTCCACAAAAGTTTTAGTGTTTTAAAATACTAAAAACACATTTACGACCATAACGGGAAAACCCTAATTTGAAATGATGTGTCATTAGTTCTTATATTTGACATGTAGGAATAAAACACACATAACTTTGGCACATTATGTGGTCAGCATGACTCAAAATATGTGTTTTCTAAATAAAAGTTTCATTTCAGTTTTATATATGGATGTTGTATGTGTTCTATAAAAATATGTAAATGATCTATAGAATTTAGAATTTACCACAGTGAGATGAGCTATAAGGTTGGAAATTTCCTCAGGTACTATAAAGTTCATATGTTGAAATACAGAAACTAAATCATTTTCCATTTTTGACTACTAATTATCTTATGTTTTCCTATAAGAGTATTTTTATATCACTTTTTATTTCAATCTTGAAATTTCTCTTTATGATTCTTGATCAACAGCACTACTTGAACACCCACCAAATGTTGTAGTAATGGATGACACCACCCTACGAAAGATAGTGGATGGAGTTGGCCCAGAACCCATCCACCATATATGTTTGAGATGCTCCTTCCCTAAAATTATTCCAACTCCATCATTCTGGGAAACTGATGATAATTATGAAGGGTTCACATCCTAAGCTTATTGAATTTTAACCGGTTGATAAAAAAATATTAATAATTATTTTTTAAAATATATAAACTTTATAATGTTAGCTAATTAATAAATTTTTCATTATAATTTTTTATTATTTCAAAACTATAAAAATATAATAATGAAAATTATATTATAACAACAAACAAGCCTTAAACCCAATTTATTTGGGTCAGCTAGATGTATCAAATGACACCAAATTGGAATCGTTTGATCCATAGCTAGCCCCATTTAATTAGATTTAAGTATTTTTAGTTGTTGTAATATATTTTTCATTATTACATTTTTATGGTAATTAAATAATGTGAAATGGTAATGAAAAGTATTTATTCCAACTTCTTTGGTAGTGTCATTTTCAAAACTGCCATCGGGTTTCCTATGAACTTTAAACCACATCTCTGTTCGGCCAATAGATTAACCTAATTCATTAGACTTTATAAAAAATTTAAACAAGTTAGAAAAAACCTCTACTTATAATAAAATGATATAAATAATAATGAATAAAATACAAACCAAAATTGTTCTTTTTCTCGAAAAACTTTGAGACCATGTGATATGAGGAATGAATTTCTTCTCACGATTCACCGAATTTTTTTAATATAATTCCTATATAAAATAGAAACATTAATATAAATTATAATTTTATTGTGTTTATTTTATTAAGATATTGTAAAATATGCAATTTCCTCATGAGATGCATCTCTCTTTATGTTGACAGAGCTTCCACTGGTCACAAGAAATTCCTTCAGGAACTTTATCATACATTTTTTGTGAGCTCAAATAAGTGTCATTAAACTCATGTCATAATATCTATTTAAAATATATCTATTTTTTCCATATTTTTCAAATTCCATGGGCGTGGAATGGATTCAGGGACATCAAAGTGAAAAAAACATCTAGAAATAAAAAAACATAACACTATCAGTATATTACAAAATTTTACCCATATCTTTTAAATTAGTTATCGAGTAATATTAAATTAATAATACCTTTACTTGAGTATCAAAGACCTAATTTTTTCAATCTAAAGTAATATTCCTCCAATATTTATAAATAATGGTAAATCTCACTATCTCGCAAGAAAGAAGCCTAAGAATCGGCCCATAGATTCTGGAAACATCACCGATAGGCACCCCGAACTCATCAAATGAAGAAATAATCTTGAAGTCCTTCAAGTCCCATACATCTTATGTATTTATATTTTTATCCCTTTTATGGTTGTCTTTATCTATTTTACAAATGTATTAAACGATTAATAAAATATAAAGGTTGTTTTGAAAAATGACATACATACCAATAACGGTAACTCGCCAATATCCCCTATACGGAGGGGTGAAAAACTACTCCATCACCATAGGTGAATCAGGAAATGGGTAACCAATGACATCTAGGGAAATGTATAGCTTTATAGTAGCCTTAGGTACAACAGAATCACTAGGATCCATAGAAGATGATGGTAGTGATGGTGTGCTCCGAGATGTTGATCATCTAGGATCCTAAAATTTTTTTGTTCTCATCATTCTTTCATTTCAAATGGTTAAAGTATATTAAATGTATAAAAAATAAAAAAATATTTTTATAAAAAATAAAATAAAAACTAGAACAATTTATATATGTACTAAACACTTATCAATGAGGAATTGTAATATATTTTCATTGCCAATTTATAAATTCAATTAACATAATCTTAATTATCTTCATTGTTATCAATCTCTATTGCGATGAGTCCTTCATTTTCACCCTATCTTAAAAGTTCTACTATTTCTATATTTTTGGGAAAAAACTATTCAATGTTTTTTGGTTGATGAGTTTCATTGTCAAAAAGCACCAAATGATCTTTATTTCCCATATCATATATGTTTCTATTCTTTAAGTTTACAACAACACTCCAAACATCATGTATTTCATCATCCACATAATAATCCATCTTTTCTTGGGAAGCCAAGATAAATGGATCATGCCCTGTACACTCACTGATATCCATCAAGAGAGAGAATCTTAAAGAAGTAAAATGTAACAAATCTTTCATTATAACCCTATAAATGTTTACCCACTTGCATTTGAATAAGACAACTAAAAACTAGACATGATAGTTTAATTTGATTATATCATTCAGATTCCCATAGTATCCCACCTCTATAAATGTAAATACACTACTATTCTGAGTTTTTAAGTCTTCTTCACAATAAATTGTATGAAACATGAAGTCATGAATATTGTAGGCATCGAATCTCTTAGTCTTCCTTATAGGATCTCATTCCAAAAACTTCAAATCAGTCAATATTTCATCTTGATTTTAAACATTAATTTTCTAGAAAAAAATATATAAGATGTTACTTTTAACATAGATAAAATAAATACATTTCAATAATATGAATATGATTATATACTTACATGATGGGAAAACAATTCGACAGGCTTCTTACTAACAGCTTTTGTTAATTCCAACTCATTTCGAGCTCATCCCCTTAGTTTCCTATTCGTTTTTGGTTGAAATTATTTAATAAATGGATCTAAAATAACACTATTGAGTAGCACATATCTATGTGATTTTAGAAACTCCAATTCAATCTGTATAAATTTTTACCCCGTTCCAATTGGTCGTCCAATAGTTAGAAATACCGATGACTGATTTTCATAATGAGAATTAGTATAGATGTCATTAGCATGTCCATCACAATTTAATCTAGTTTCAATTGCATCCAAATACCTATAACATAAGCTCAGTAACTCTTTATCTATGTAACCTTCCTCAATAGAGCCTTGTTGTTGAGCTTTATTCTTTACATATGATTTCAAATGACCTAAGTACCAGATGGGAAAAAACATATTTAAAAAACTTTATTCAATGATTTGATAAAATCAAATTCACCAATGAAAATAAAAATAATATAAATGTACCTCTCAATTGGATACATCCATTAATAGTGTACCAATTATGGCATCCTGCCTTTTTATAACATAAACTTTCATTACATTACACAAAACTGAGGATCTTTAAGTTTTAGTGTCTTGGAAACCAGGAACATAATACATGAAAACAACATAAAACATTATTCTTAAACACTTTAAAGTCTTCTCCTTAAGTTGATCCTAGGTTAAATACTTCATCTCATAACCTAGGGACATACATCAAAAGAAAGGGTGAGCAGAAGGCCCAGTAGGGGAAACAAGAGAAACATTTTACATGTGAACTTGAGATACTTCAATAAGGTCATGAAAAGAACTTTAAGGCATGAGAAAGAAATCATGAGGCATATCATAATAAAAATAACTTTTTTCATAACTTGAAGATGTGGCTACAAAATTTAATATTAACAATCATTTCTGTTTCACCAAGGTCCATCCCCATGGTGTCGTTAAAAATTACCAAGGTTATTCACCAAGACATCGTTAAAAATAGTCATCTCTAGAGATTAAGTCTTTACCCAATGCATTGGAGCGCTATCAGGGCGCACCCTTGACATGTCTTTATTATCATGTGATACACATATATCATCATAAATCATTTCATAAACAACCCATATAGCATAAAAGTAATGGGTTTCATTTCATAATCATAACGTTTTAAAAACTGCTTTAAAGACATGATCTTTGTGTCACTTTAAAACCCATAGAAAAGGAAGGTGGGTATCATGTATGTAAATACAAGAATTTAAAATAGAAAATTTTGGTATATATGTGAATAACCATATATAATAGAGATCTTTTAGTATTCACTTAATAAAATAAAATAACTTTAGAAAAAGAGAGAGACATTTTGAGACGGAAATTCTGCAGCATAACGGCTATGTTTCGGGGTTTTAGAAAACATTGAAAAGAGGGGGGACATGTGTAAAACATTCATAAATGACCCATAAAACATTATAGGGACAGAATATAAGGGATTTAAGAACATGTTAATGAAATTGGAAAGACATACCATATGAAATGAAGAACATGAAAGGAAGACAAAAATAAGATTTATCTTATGAAAATTCGGCAGCCTAACGGCGTCACATAAACTTCAAAAAAAATGAATCAATGAGATAAAATAGGGTCTCTCGTCATATGAACATAAGAGTTAAGTATGATAGATATAGATATCATACCCCAACATAATAAAAAGGAACTTGAAATACTTGACATGAAAATAGAACATGAGAAGGGTGAAAGAATCCCTTAAAAATTCGGCAGCCTAACGGCGCCACTTAACATTCTAAAAATGAAATGATGAGATCAAGATGGGGTCTCTAATCATATGAAAATTAGAAATACATTAGGATGAATATAAAAGAACATCCTTCAACATAAGAGCATGGATTATAAAAGGAATGACATAAAAGAGATTACTTGAAAAGAAAGAGAAAGGTAGGATCCCTTACCTTAAACGTAAGTATTAAAACTCAAAGGTTGGGACCTTGAGAAGCTTTAGGGCACCTTGGGAGGACTCCTTGGGAGGTAAGAAGACCAGAAATTTTTTTGGGGGGAGTTGGGAGTCGAATGGATGAGAGTATGTATTGGTATTTATAGGAAAAGTGAGGGGACAAGGCATTAATGGTCAAGGGACACCTCATTAGTGGTTTTGGCAAAACCATGGGCTTGCCCATGGTATTTGCCCATGGTATTGGCCACTTGGGACACCTCACACAATAATTCATCCCCTTTAGTCAACCATACCTTAAATTATCTCATGACCTCATCATGAAACAGTTATGATGTCATTTAACATACCGAAACCCTAAAACTGCATTTTTACTATTCACTGAAAATTCATCTTTCTCAGAAAAATCCCAAAAAATTACCATAACATAATATCGATGCTCTGAGTTCAAAAATAAAGTTTATTTTATAAAAATAATTTGCTAAATATTTTCAATTAAATTTTTAAATAAAAAACATTATTCACCCGAAAAAACTAATACTTGATTAGTAATTTATGAAACCGTTATTTAACCATTTTATTGAATCACATTACTTAATAAAGGTGTCTAAATTATATTAAAACTTTCTCTAAGTGAGATTATTAATCAATTTGGTCACATTACTAATCCTAAGCGTAAAATCACTATTCATAATTTACTATTCATCACAAATTAAGTTGATCTTATTAGACTCTAAATTTCGTACTGAACATAATTGTAGAAGACCATTTTTTGAAAATCATTACACATTTTTAATTATTTAAGGTTTACATGAACATTTTTTAAAATATCCTTTTTCTAAAATTCACCAAAAATATGCATACTATATTTATCCGGACATTTGAAAATTCATAAACTTCATCATAAGAATAAATCAAAATTTTTATTTAAAACAAAGGATTACACAAGGCAGTTACAGTCTCCTTAAATAGCCCCTTATCACACCAGCATAGGACCTAAGTGTAAGGTGTGCTAAGGTGAGAGAATCTGAGGGAGGCTCAGCCAACATCGCACGAGTAGTAATTTCTATCAGTTTAAACTTCTCACGAAGGCGATTCCGTTCTAGCTTCACACGATGAAGTTCGGCTTGGGTTTGGTCCAGAGCAAATCTCAGTGGGGCTACCTCCTTCCCAAGTTCTGTTACATGGGCTTCGATCAGTCCAAAACTACTGGGTGAGGCCATCAAATCTTCTTTCTATATTAATTAACCAAGATCACTTGTATTTAGAGACAAAATAAAACGAAATGTTTAGTTTCCAACGATCATATTGACCAATGGGCATATAACAGTAAAAACCCAATAGTCTCATTTTAATTATACTCATGTTATCCAATAAAACTGTTTTGTTGATTATAAAAATAAAATAACTCACAAAATTAGGTGTAACACCCGAGATTTTTATGAGTAATATTTTGTTTTTATGTTATCAAAGGAATCTTTCACTACACACTAGCTTGGCTTACTTTACACGCAATCGCGACCTTCCTCGATAGCTTGTGTCGTACGCAATACTGAGTTTCACTAAACAACGATACGCTATTAAAATATTATTAAAACTAGCCGTTATGAATAGTAATAACCACTTTTTTAAATTTTATCTTTCAAAATGGACTTCATTTTTGGATTTGGAATACCGAAATTAGCCTAGGGTGAAATTTTGGTATTTTTCTGAAAACTTTCAATTTTTGATGAATAATGAAACCACTAAGTGGTAGGTTAAAAACTGAATTTTGCATAAAACTTAATTTTACCGCTTATGTGAATGGAATTTCAAAAATCCGATAGACACGGTTGATATCAGTAAGTAAAATGTGGTTCAATGAGATAAAAATAATTTTTTGATGAATAGTAACTTTTTATTTTTTTTACCGCAGTTAATAGTAAATAGGGTAACTAAGGGTAAATATGATATTACTATTACCCTAACACATGTCCTAATTCTATTAGATAAGTTTAATTCGACCAAAAACAAACTTAGGAATAAAATATGACCATTTAGGCCCACTTGGATTAGATTAGGACATTTATTATTAATTTATTTAAAGAAGGGTTAAAATAGTTAAAATCAATGTTTAATAAGTAAATCATTTTTAATATGGGGTTATACATAAGATAAATTCGACTATAAATATTCATTAGAAATCTAAAACGATTTCCTACATAATGGTATTTTATTTATAATTTTTAGACATTATATAATTTAATTTATTTATGACACAATGATGATGCAGTAATTATCTTATTAATGAAATATTGACATAATTGATGTTATAAACACAAAAATAAATGTAATTTGAGACTTTTTATGAATCCCACTAATTTTCTAGGTTACTATGATATATTAGTGTTTATTTAATCAACTTGGTTCGAACATATAATTCTGTTATGACTTTCACAAAAATCATATGTCAAATAGTGTCAAAATTGACACAAAATAGTTTTTAAATCAAATATTATATTATTAATTGTTATTTTATTCCTAAAAATCTAATGTTCGGCCAAATGACTTATATAAGGATTTATATATTAATAATAAACAATTTGGGGTTCGTTTGGCATGTTATAGTAAGTGTATTAACCATATAGGGTAAGAAAACAAAAAGACACGGTAAAAGTTAAATTATTTAACTTAGAGTTAAATCTAATTGATAAGGTTAAAATAATAACCTAAACTTGTCTAAATCATATTGGTTGATAGGATTTCGACCCATCCCCACTTTATCTTCGAAATAAGACCCTTTGGAACCATTATAAACCGATTTTGACTTTAATATAAAATAATATTTTGAGATATTCCTAAGGTGCCCCTCTCCTCCCTTATAAAAGGGCACCTCCTCCCCCTCCTCCTCACACCAATTTGAGCACTCAAGCTCGTCCAAACCCTGACAAAATCCCTTATCCACTTCCCTAGAATAATCCTAGAGGTCCTGGTCTTCTTCAAAGACCAATCTTAGTTCCCTAAGTGGAGGAATTCAAAGAGGCGTTCCAAAGAAGAGGTAATATCCATTACCGATCTTTTCAATTTCTTTCTTCTTCAACTTCTTCTTATTTAGTTGTTTCATGATAAAGTAATAACATCAGTATTACCTACATACTGATATGTTATTATAAATATGAAACAACCCTAATTCAACTTCTATCCATCCTACGGAAAAATGAAATCACCGCGCGTGCGTACGTACGGAATATCGTCTCCACGCCGTGGTGTAATCTATTTTCCACCATCGCCTTAAAAGGATGGTTATAATGGTGTAATGAGTAACTATTTATGATTATTATAAATTAATATTGATACTGAAATAATATATATATATACTCCAATACAATTCCATGATCATAGGAACGATATCATCACTCGTGCGTACGTACGGAATACCGTCTCCACGATGTGATGCGACTCATTCTACATGATCTTCATTTCATAATGATTATATAAATGAATTGAATGAATTAATATGGTATATACTACACTAATACCATTCTTTAAATGAAGTATCTATAACCTAAAGATAATAATAATAATTTATTCGACAAAACACGCATAAGAACAAAAAGTTATAAACACCCAAATAACAAGTAGCAATGAAATATTACTACTAAGAAGCTAAGAATATGACCATATATGATATCATAAAAATAAGTATGATTCTGGAATAAGTCAATAACATTATTTAAATCATTATACAGGAGGTTCGGACACTTACAAAGCAAGTCGGACCTAAGGTAAGGGAAATATCACAATCTCATTTTTATCCGAGATTGTTTATACTTTGGTATTTACTAGGGTGTATTTTATCATCCACGTCCATCTTTCCTCAATATGTAATATTATTTCCATCCACCTAAAATTTTTTAAATCCAATTTTACCCTTCGGTGAGTTTTTAGTAAAAGATATGAAAGTAATCTTTTGTCGTTTTTCGTACGAGGTACTTTTTGACTTTTCCGACAAAAGTACGAGAAGAATGTTTTATTTTAACTTATACGGCATGAATGGATTTTTAAAACATTATTTCCAAGAAGCTTACTTTACAAGTTTTCAAGTTTATTTTTAATCAACTTATTTTAGTTTAGAATTTTATGACATTTCAAGAAAGGAAAAGTGTTTTTGAAGTAGAAAGGATATTTTCCTCAAGAATGGAGTTCAAATGTTTTATCAAAATTATTTTCCATCTAAGATAATATAGGGTTATGTTTTTATCCCAATTATTACATTTATTTGATTATGTTGTGAGGGAATTATTTTTATGAAGTGATTTACCTTATATGGTTTGTTTTATGATGTCATGATGTTTCAAGAATCCCATTTTTGTTACATGTGTTATGCGATGATGTATGATTTATGATTATGTGGCACACATAAGAAAGGATTCATTATAAGATGGGTGGGACCTATATCTCCCCCCAATGAATTGGGTAAAGATTTATATCTCATGAGATAGACATGGCTGGAACAGAAGGTTATTTCAGTTCAGTGATACAAGACTGAAACGAGGAGTGAACTCGGTTCAGAAATGGACTTTGTCCGCTAAGATAGTCTTGGCAATGAGTCATGACTAACAAGAAATGATTTTCCATGGTTATGTGTGCATTCCACAAAGTTTCAAGTTTTATGTTATGATTATGGGGATCTCATTTTCACTTCTATGATTTATTCAATGTTAAGATATTATGATCTCTTTTGCAGGTTATGATTATCAAAAAGATATGATATGATTTTTATTTCTTTTATTTGCCCTTGCTGAGCATTTGAGCTCACCCTTTTATGTTTTCTTTTCCCCAGGTCAGGAAGATGGATATTAAGTAGAATATGCTAAAAGGGACCCTAGATATGATGAAATAAATGGGAGACACTATAGAAGATTTATGAACCAGTTGTTTATGTTTCCCAGTTTCTAAAGACACTATACCTATACGGTCCTTTGTGGTTTTGTCATATGTTGTAATAAGTGTGATTCAATTTTGAAGTATTAACAATGTATGTAAAGTATGGGTCGTTATAGTTGGTATCAGAGGAAAGGTATAGTCAACCTTTGGAAACTATGACGTGAAAGCCTTAGTAACAACCCTAAGGATATGTCTAAGCATAGAACACAATCTTAGTGTTTTAGAAATGGCCATGAATAACCTATGATAAGACCTTAAGCATGAAAACTTTATTCTTGAATTATGTGGTTTTCCTATTATAATTAGTGTTGCTCACACTATTCTTCTTGGTTTTAGTCAATGGCTGGAACCTGAAGGAACTGTGTTAATGTGGAATGCGATGGGCAATGCAATGATTGTCCCCCTGAGCAACCAAACGATATGGGAGCTGGAATGAAAAATATTGTAGCCATGCTCACACAACTTTCTCAAGCTATGAATCATGCAGGACTTCCAAACGAGCAAAGGAAGGAGCAACATTCTGTTGAATCCTTCATGAGGCAGCGTCCACCTTCTTTCAGCGGGTCTACTGATCCATTAGTTGCTAAACAATGGATTAGTACTACTGAAAAGATATTTTCAGTTCTTCAATGTTCTGAACATGATAAATTCATCCTAGCAGTGTATCGTTTGGAAGGAGATGCTGATCAATGGTGGAATCTTATTAAGAATACGAGGCAAAGGGATGAAATTGAGTCCATGGAATGGGACGAGTTCAAGAACTTATTTTTCAATAAGTACTCCCCTCGTATTCTCCGAACAAAGATGGAGAAAAAGTTTCTTGAACTGAAGCAAAGGGATGATGAATCTGTTGGTACCTATGAAGCAAATTTTACAAGACTTTCAAGGTACACTTCTGGTATTATTATCCAACCTGAGAGTAAGATCGATCGATTCTTTAGTGGCTTAAAACCAAGTCTTCTAAGGGCGTTAGCCATAAGGGACTTCAATAGATACGAGGAAATCTTTCGATATGCTCTCAAAGTCGAGATGGAGATTGGAGTAACCCATCAGTCATATGGGTTTGATAAGAAGAGGAAAATGGAATTCAAAGGAAAATCTAAAGAGCACACTGAAAAGAAGATGAGCTTTCCCTTATGCTCAAAGTGTGGAAAGAAACATGGAGGGAGTTGTCTTAAAGGTACAAGTAAATGTTTCAAATGTGGAAAGGAAGGTCATCGGGCATTTGAATGCCGTGATAATGGGAAGAAGATGTTTAATGATGCAAACAAATTAAGGGATACACAGAATGAACCTACTACACTTCAATGTTTCAAGTGCAAGGAGATGGGGCATTATGCCAATCAATGCCCAAATCCAAGGGTTGATGATGATGGTCGACGTCAACAAAATATTAAGGCTAAAGACAAAGGAAAGTCACATGCAATTTCTATCAGCGATGTGGAGTATGATAACTAAGTGGTGAAAGGTACACTTACCATCCACTCTAAAGTAGAAAATGTTTTATTTGATTCTGGACCCACCCACTCTTTTATTTCTAAAGAATTTTCTAAGGATATCACCGTATTACCTCAACAATTAGATGTTGAGTTATCTGTGACAACACCTAATGGAACAACAGGCGCATCAAAAGTTTATAATTCTTCTCCGATTGACATTTGTGGGAAAGTGCTTCCTGCAAATCTTGTGATCCTTCCTATAGTGGAATTTGATGTGATTCTTGGCATGGATTGTCTTTCTCTACATGGAGCTCATATCAATTTCCAAAGAAGGGAAGTCACATTTTATATTCCAGATCAATCTACGATCGTCTATAGATGCAAGGATGAATATAACCTTCCAGTGGAAATTCCTTCCATCTTATGGGTCCTAATTCCACTAAATGAAGGTTATTTATCTCAAATGGTTGGTGAGAAACTCGCGATTAAGAATATGCCCATCGTACGGGAGTTTGATGATGTCTTTCCGGAGGAATTACCAGGTCTTCCACCAAATCGTGAAGTTGAGTTTTCAATAGAACTCATACCGGGTGCTTTGCCTATTTCAAAGACACCTTATAGAATGGCCCCAATTGAGTTGCAGGAATTGAAGAAGCAACTCCAAGAGAATCTTGATAAGGGATTCATACGCCCTAGTGCGTCACCTTAGGGAGCACCTGTTCTATTTGTTAAGAAGAAAGATGGATCAATGAGACTCTGCATTGATTATCGAGAACTTAAGAAGATCACTATCAAGAACAAATATCCTCTCCCACACATTGATGACTTATTTGACCAACTACGCAGAGCTCAATACTTTTCCAAGATTGATCTTCGTTCAGGGTATCATCAATTAAGGGTCAAAAGGGAGGATATACCAAAGACGGATTTCCATACAAGGTATGGACACTATGAATTTATAGTGATGCCATTTGGTCTTACTAATGCCCCTGCTATCTTCGTGGATCTAATGAATAGAGTCTTTAGATACTATCTTGATCAATTTGTGGTAGTCTTTATAGACGATATTCTTGTCTATTCAAAGAGCAAGGAAGAGCATGAAGATCACTTGAGAATTATATTGAAGACCCTGAGAAAGGAGAATATTTATGCCAAATTTACCAAGTGTGAATTTTGGCTTCAAAAAGTTGCATTTTTGGGTCACATAATCTCAAAAGAGGGGATATCTGTGGATCCAGCAAAAACAGAGGTTATCGAAAGATGGTCGAGACCAACAACAGTAACTGAGATCCGAAGTTTTCTTGGTTTGGCTGGATATTATCGACATTTTGTAAAAGATTTTTCACGATTATCTAATCCACTCCCCAAGTTGACTCGGAAAGGAGTTAAGTTTGTTTGGACAGAGGAATGTGAAGAGAATTTCAAGGAGTTGAAAAGAAGGTTATCCAGTGCACATGTGCTCACACTGCCTTGTAGTGGAGAAAGGTTTGTGATCTACAGTGATGCATCCAGGAAGGGATTGGGGTGTGTTCTTATGCAAAATGATATGGTGATAGCTTATGCCTCACGACAGTTGAAAATCCATGAGAAAAATTACCCAACACATGATTTGGAGTTGGATGCGGTAATCTTTACATTAAAGATTTGGAGGCATTACCTTTATGGTGAAAGGTGTGATATTTATACTGATCATAAAAGTTTAAAGTATATTTTCACACAAAAGGAGTTGAATATGCGTCAAAGAAGATGGTTGGAGCTGATTAAGGATTATGACTGCTCAATCCATTACCACCCTGGGAAAGCAAACAAGGTGGCAGATGCATTAAGTCGACAAGACCATGCTAGTTTATCCATGATGAGGATCACAAAAGATCCAATATTTATGGATTTACAAAGGATGGATCTTGGAATTATAATGGAAGGGGAAAAATCTCATCTTTCTCAAATGAATGTTCAACCATCTATACATGTGAAGATTAAAGAGGCACAGAAAGAAGATGTCGAGTTACAAAAGAAGGTGAGAAATGTTCCTGAATTCAACCTTGATTGTGATGGGATAATAAAGTTCAGGAATTGGGTTTGTGTTCCTCCCATCCCCGAATTAAAGAAGGAGCTACTGGATGAGGCTCATAGTTCTTCATTCTCTATTCATCCTGGAAGCACGAAGATGTATAGGGACCTGAAAGAATACTTCTGGTGGGATGGCATGAAAAGAGATGTTGCTGAATATGTCTCTCGATGCTTGGTTTGTCAACAAGTTAAAGCTGAGAGACAGAAGTCTAAGGGGATGTTACAACCATTACCCATACCCGAATGGAAATGGGAAAACATCACTATGGACTTTGTCACAGGACTTCCTAAAACATCCAAAGGCAATAATGCTATCTGGGTCATAGTTGATCGTCTTACAAAGTCTGCACACTTCATTGCTATTAGAGAGGATTTCTCTCTAGATCAGCTTGTCAGGATATATGTAAAGGAAGTGGTAAGATTGCATGGAGTACCACTTTCTATTATATCTGATCGGGATCCGAGATTTACCTCGAAGTTCTGGCGAAGTCTTCAGCATACTCTGGATACAGAGTTGAGTTTCAGCACTGCTTATCATCCTCAGACAGACGGTCAGTCTGAGAGAACAATTCAAACCCTAGAAGATATGTTGAGAGCTTGCTCTATGGATTTCAAAGGAGGTTGGGATCAACACCTACCTTTGGTGGAATTTTCTTATAATAATATCTTTCACTCCAGTATTCAGATGGCTCCTTATGAAGCTCTCTATGGAAAGAAATGCAGGACTCCAACTTGCTGGGATGAAGTTGGGGAAAGAAAGCTATTAGGACCTGATATTGTTGATGAAATGGCAGAAAAGGTCAGATCTATTCAACAACACATAAGAGCAGCTCAGAGTCGACAGAAAAGTTATGCCGACAACCGAAGAAAAGACCTAGAGTTTGAAGTGGGTGATAAAGTGTTCTTACGAATATCTCCCAGGAAGAGGGTTATGAGATTTGGAAAGAAGGGGAAGTTGAGCCCTAGATATATCGGTCCTTTCGAAATACTGGATCGTGTTGGAAAGGTAGCTTACCGATTGGCGCTTCCACCGAATCTCTCTCAAGTTCACGATGTGTTCCATCTATCTCTCCTGAGAAAGTACATACATGATCCTTCACATGTACTCAACTCAGAAGCTGTACCGCTGGAGAAAGATCTTTCTTATGGAGAACAACCGATAGAGATTCTGGATTGTAGCGAAAAAGTCCTACGAAACAAGACCACTTGATTGGTGAATGTTTTATGGAGGAACCACCAACTTGAAGAAGCTACATAGGAGCTTGAGGATATGATGAGGGAAAAGTATCCTCATCTGTTTGTTACAAAGTGACGAATTTCGAGGGAGAAATTCATTTTAAGGGGGGTAGAATGTAACACCCGAGATTTTTATGAGTAATATTTTGTTTTTATGTTATCAAAGGAATCTTTCACTACACACTAGCTTGGATTACTTTACACGCAATCGCGACCTTCCTCGATATCTTGCGTCGTACGCAATACTGAGTTTCACTAAACAACGATATGCTATTAAAATATTATTAAAACTAGCCGTTATGAATAGTAATAACCACTTTTTGAAATCTTATCTTTCAAAATGGACTTCATTTTTGGATTTGGAATACCGAAATTAGCCTAGGGTGAAATTTTGGTATTTTTCTGAAAACTTTCAATTTTTGATGAATAGTGAAACCACTAAGTGGTAGGTTAAAAAGTGAATTTTGCATAAAACTTAATTTTACCGCTTATGTGAATGGAATTTCAAAAATCCGACAGACACGGTTGATATCAGTAAGTAAAATGTGGTTCAATGAGATAAAAATAATTTTTTGGTGAATAGTAACTTTTTATTTTTTTTACCGCGGTTAATATTAAATAGGGTAACTAAGGGTAAATATGATATTACTATTACCCTAACACATATCCTAATTCTATTGGATAATTTTAATTCGACCAAAAACAAACTTAGGAATAAAATATGACCATTTATGCCCACTTGGATTAGATTAGGACATTTATTATTAATTTATTTAAAGAAGGGTTAAAATAGTTAAAATCAACGTTTAATAAGTAAATCATTTTTAATATGGGGTTATACATAAGATAGATTCGACTATAAATATTCATTAGAAATATAAAAATATTTCCTACATAATGGTATTTTATTTATAATTTTTAGACATTAAATAATTTAATTTATTTATGACACAATGATGATGCAGTAATTATCTTATTAATGAAATATTGACATAATTGATGCTATAAACACCAAAATAAATGTAATTTGAGACTTTTTATGAATCCCACTAATTTTCTAGGTTACTATGATATATTATTGTTGATTTAATCAACTTGGTTAGAACATATAATTCTGTTATGACTTTCACAAAAATCATATCTCAAATAGTGTCAAAATTGACACAAAATAGTTTTTAAATAAAATATTATATTATTAATTGTTATTTTATTCCTAAAAATATAAGGTTCGGCCAAATGACTTAGATAAGGATTTATATATTAATAATAAACAATTTGGGGTTCGTTTTCCATGTTATAGTAAGTGTATTAACCATATAGTGTAAGAAAACAAAAAGACACGGTAAAAGTTAAATTATTTAACTTAGAGTTAAATCTAATTGATAAGGTTAAAATAATAACCTAAACTTGTCTAAATCCTATTGGTTGATAGGATTTAGACCCATCCCCACTTTATCTTCAAACTAAGACCCTTTGGAACCATTATAAACCAATTTTGACTTTAATATAAAATAATATTTTGAGATATTCCTAAGGTGCCCCTCTCCTCCCTTATAAAAGGGCACCTCCTCCCCCTCCTCCTCACACCAATTTGAGCACTCAAGCTCGGCCAACCCCTGAAAAAATCCCTTATCCACTTCCCTAGAATAATCCTAGAGGTCCTGGTCTTCTTCAAAGACCAATATTAGTTCCCTAAGTGGAGGAATTCAAAGAGGCGTTCCAAAGAAGAGGTAATATCCATTACCGATCTTTTCAATTTTTTTCTTCTTCAACTTCTTCTTCTTTATTTGTTTCATGATAAAGTAATAACATCAGTATTACCTAAATACTGATATGTTATTATAAATATGAAACAACCCTAATTCACCTTCTATCCATCCTACGGAAAAATGAAATCACCGCGCGTGCGTACGTACGGAATACCGTCTCCACGCCGTGGTGTAATCTATTTTCCACCATCACCTTACAAGGATGGGTATAATGGTGTAATGAGTAACTATTTATGATTATTATAAAGTAATATTGATACTGAAATAATATATATATACTCCAATACAATTCCACGATCATAGGAACGATATCATCACTCGTGCGTACGTACGGAATACCGTCTCCACGATGTGATGCGACTCGTTCTACATGATCTTCATTTCATAATGATTATATAAATGAATTGAATGAATTAATATGGTATATACTACACTAATACCATTCTGTAAATGAAGTATCTATAACCTAAAGATAAGAATAATAATTTATTCGACAAAACACGCATAAGAACAAAAAGTTATAAACACCCAAATAACAAGTAGCAATGAAATATTACTACTAAGAAGCTAAGAATATGACCATATATGATATCATAAAAATAAGTATGATTCTGGAATAAGTCAATAACATTATTTAAATCATTATACAGAAGGTTCGGACACTTACAAAGCAAGTCGGACCTAAGGTAAGGGAAATGTCACAATCTCATTTTTATCCGAGATTGTTTATACTTTGGTATTTACTAGAGTGTATTTTATCATCCACATCCATGTTTCCTCAATATTTAATATTATTTCCATCCACCTACAATTTTTTAAATCCAATTTTACCCTTCGGTGAGTTTTTAGTAAAAGATATGAAAGGAATCTTTTGTCGTTTTTCGTACGAGGTACTTTTTGACTTTTCCGACAAAAGTACGAGAAGAATGTTTTCTTTTAATTATACGACATGAATGGATTTTTAAAACATTATTTCCAAGAAGCTTCATTTAAAAGTTTTCAAGTTTATTTTTAATCAACTTCTTTTAGTTTAGAATTTTATGACATTTTAAGAAAGGAAAAGTGTTTTTGAAGTAGAAAGGATATTTTCCTCAAGAATGGAGTTCAAATGTTTTATCAAAATTATTTTCCATCTAAGATAATATAGGGTTCTGTTTTTATCCCTATTATTACATTGATTGTATTATGTTGTGAGGGAATTATTTTTATGAAGTCATTTACCTTATATGGTTTGTTTTATGATGTCATGATGTTTCAAGAATCCCATTTTTGTTACATGTGTTATGCGATGATGTATGATTTATGATTATGTGGAACACATAAGAAAGGATTAATTATAAGATGGGTGGGACCTATATCTCCCTCCAATGCATTGGGTAAAGATTTATATCTCATGAGATAGACATGGCTGGAATAGAAGGTTATTTCGGTTCAGTGATACAAGACTGAAACGAGGAGTGAACTTGGTTCAGAAATGGACTTTGTCCGCTAAGATAGTCTTGGCAATGAGTTATGACTAACAAGAAATGATTTTCCATGGTTATGTGTGCATGCCACAAAGTTTCAAGTTTTATGTTATGATTATGGGGATCTCATTTTCACTTCTATGATTTACTCCATGTTAAGATATTATGATCTCTTTTGCAGGTTATGATTATCAAAAAGATATGATATGATTTTTATTTCTTTTATTTTCCCTTGCTGAGCATTTGAGCTCACCCTTTTATGTTTTCTTTTACCTAGGTCAGGAAGATGGATATTAAGTAGAATATGCTAAAAGGGACCCTAGATATGATGAAATAAATGGGAGACACTGTAGAAGATTGGTGAACCAGTTGTTTATGTTTCCCAGTTTCTAAAGACACTATACCTATACGGTCCTTTGTGGTTTTGTCATATGTTGTAATAAGTGTGCTTCAATTTTGAAGTATTAACAATGTATGTAAAGTATGGGTTGTTATATTAGGAAACAAGATTTATTCAAAATTTCGGTTCGTTAAAATCTTCCCCCTTAAGAAATTGCATCCTCGCAATTTTTAAAATTGGGTTTTTAAATTTCATTGAAAGTCCCACACCAGAAAAGGAGTCAGTAAAATTGTTAATTTAAAAGAAAGAAAGGGAAGTAAAAAAGGTCACCTGAGTTAACCCATACTAGGATCCCATGTAGGAAAACATGGACATGGAGGAAAAAACAAAGGGTCACGTTCTAAGGGAGAGTGATAGAAAACATGATTAGGAGAAAGTTAACAACAAGAAAATCACAAAATTATGATGGGTCAAATGGTATTTGATTTACTAGTAGGAAACGTTAACAGACAACGTTTTTTGTTTTATGTTCCTTTTCATAGTTTTGAGGAATTAATTTACTACATAGAATAAAAACATAAGGAAATATACCTACCTTCAAGTAGAGTTTAATCCTTTAATAAGTTTCTACCAAAACTAATCTTTTCTCCAAATGATGAGCATTCAAAAACACTTGGTCTCATCAAAAGCACAAGAATAATCTTCCAGAGAATCATGTAATCCACAAAAGATTAACTATCAATTTCTTCTATCTTTAAACATTATCCCAAAAACATAAAGGGAAAGATAAAACAACTCTTCCAAAAGAAAGAATCCCATAGGAAGGAAAACTACTTTTAAATCTTCAAAGTTCCACGGTACTACCCAAAGTTCATCATAGACCATCCCATAAATAACTGTTCTTAAAATTCCTCAAAATAAACCAAACTAAGATTTAAACCCAAATACAAGAAGGATTTGATAACATAGTCTTCCAAAATAAACTTCATTGTTCATCTCCAAACAACATCAACCACTCCTAACATCTTATAACAAAAGTATCTAACCTAAACATATTTTCCCAAGATCGGACAATCATTTCCATAAGTAACCTAAAATACCATAAGTTCATCTTAAATTCATCGATTCTTCAAAATATAATTCAACCTTTACTCCTCAAAGAAAATACCATAGTAATCTATTTTCCTTGATCAAATAGGGTTCCCAAAATAGTGAACGTCTTCCAAAATAACAATCATCTTTTAATCCCTTAATCATCTATGTCATATTAATACGGAAATCATCACATTTACTATCACATTGGTTATTGGGAAATGTTCTTCCATTTCCCGCCATTAACTAAGAAAAGAAAGTACAATTAGGGGCTTAAATACTTAGCCAATAATCATTAAAAGGAAACTTAAAGCATAGAAGGATAAACTTGTAAAAGAAAATTATACCCTAACTTGTGATCCCCTAGGTCCCAATCTAGGTTATCCATGATAATATATTCTTATGTGAATCTTTATTTTATTTTATCTTTGTTCCTTTAATAATGGTTCATACTAAGCTTATGAATTTACCAAAGCATATCCCCCGGTAGTGTCGTAACCAAGAGTGCAGCAAGGCTCGTTGTCGTGTACCAGTTCCCGTTCGAGTCTAGCTCAAAGCGGTGTTTTCGGGTTTTACCCCTATGTACATTTGTTCCAGAGCCACCTCTACATGCTCGTATCCAGACAAGTATGTATTTGCTTGGCAACCCCTTACTCAATACTCACCAAAATACCAGGAAGGTTTCCTATATTTAAACTTTTCTATATGTTTCTTCCTAAAGTTTTCATATCCTAATTTCCACAAATAACTAAACCATCATTTGATACCAACTATGGAATCCCGCCTTTTTATAACATAAACTTTCATTACATTACACAAAACTGAGGATCTTTAAGGTTTAGTGTCTTGGAAACCAGGAACATAATACATGAAAACAAAATAAAACATTATTCTTAAACACTTGAAAGGCTTCTTCTTAAGTTCATACTAGGTTCAATACTGCATCTCATAACCTAGGGACATACATAAAAAGAAATGGTGAGCAGAAGGCCTAGTAAGGGAAACAAGAGAAACATTTTACATGTGAACTTGAGATACTTAAATAAGGTCATGAAAAGAACTTTAAGGAATGAGAAAGAAATCATGAGGAATATCATAATAAAAATAACGTTTTTCATAACTTGAATATGTGACTACAACATTTAATATTGACAATCATTTCTGTTTCACCAAGGTCCATCCCCAAGGTGTCGTTAAAAATTACCAAGGTTATTCACCAAGGCGTCGTTAAAAATAGTCATCTCTAGAGATTAAGTCTTTACCCAATGCATTGGAGCGCTATCAGGGCACACCCTTGACATGTCTTTATTATCATGTGATCCACATATATCATCATAAATAATTTCATAAACAACCCATATAGCATAAAATCAATGGGTTTAATTTTATAATCATAATGTTTTAAAAACTAATTTAAAGACATGATCTTTGTGTCACTTTAAAACCCACAGAAAAGGAAGGTGGGTCTCATGTATATAAATCCCAGAATTTAAAATAGAACATTTTGGTATATATTTGAATACCCATATAGAAGATAGAGCTTTGAGTATTCACTTAATAAAATAAAAGAACTTTAGAAAAAGAGAGATACATTTTGAGACAGAAATTCTGCAGCATAACGGCTATGCTTCGGGGTTTTAGAAAACATTGAAAAGAGAGGGGACATCTGTGAAACATTCATAAATGACCCATAAAATAGTATAGGGACAGAATATAAGGGATTTAAGGACATGTTAATTAAATTTTAAAGACATACCATATGAAATGAAGAACATGAAAGGAAGACAAAAATAAGATTTCTCTTATGAAAATTCGGCAGCCTAACAGCGTCACGTAAACTTCAACAAAAATGAATTGAAGAGATCAAATAGGGTATCTAATCATATGATAATAATATTTCAGTATGATATATATAGATATCATACCATAACATAATAAAAAGTAACTTGAAAGACTTTACATGAAAATAGAACTTGAGAATGGTGAAAGAATCCCTTAAAAATTCGGCAGCCTAACGGCGCCACTTAACATTCTAAAAATGAAATGATGAGAGAAATAGGGGGTATCTCATCATATGAAAATGAGAAATACAGTAGGATGAATATAAAATAACATCCTCCAACATAAGATCATGGAGCATAAAATGAATGACATAAAAGAGATTACTTGAAAAGAAAGAGAAAGGTAGGATCCCTTACCTTAAACGTAACTCTTAAAACTCAAAGGTTGGGACCTTGAGAGGCTTGAGGGCACCTTGGGAGGACTCCTTGGGAGGTAAGTAGACAAGAACTTTGTTGGGGGGGATTTGGGAGTCTAATGGATGAGAGTATGGCTTGGTATTTATAGGGAAAGTGAGGGGACAAGGCATTAATGGCCAAGGGACACCTCATTAGTGGTTTTGGCAAAACCATGGGGTTGCCCATGGTATTTGTTCATGGTATTTGCCACCTGGTACACCTCACACAATAATTCATCCCCTTTAGTCGACAATACCTTAAAATATCTCATGACCTCATCATAACACAGTTATGATGTCATTTAACATACCGAAACCCTAAAACTGCATTTTTACTATTCACTGAAATTTCATCTTTCTTAGAAAAATCCCAAAAGATTACCATAACATAATATCGATTCTATGAGTTCAAAAATAAATTCCATTTTATAAAAATAATTTTCTACATATTTTTAATTAAATTTTTAAATAAAAAACACTATTCACCTGAAAAAACTAATACTTGATTAATAATTTATGAAACCGTTATTTAACCATTTTATTGAATCACATTACTTAATCAAGGTGTCTAAATCATATTAAAACTTTCTTTAAGTAAGATTACTAATCCATTTGGTCACATTACTAATCCTAAGTGTAAAATCACTATTCATAATTTACTATTCATCAAAAATTAAGTTGATCTCATTAGACTCTAAATTTCGTACTGAACATAATTGTAGAAGACCATTTTTTGAAAATCATTAAAAATAATAATTATTTAAGGTTTATATAAACATTTTTTAAAATATCATTTCTCTAAAATTCACCAAAAATATGCATACTATATTTATCCGGACATTTGAAAATTCATAAACTTCATCATAAGAAGAAATCAAAATTTTTATTTAAAACAAAGGATTACACAAGGCATTTACGGTCTCCTTACATATCCCCTTATCACACCAGCATATGACCTAAGTGTAAGGTGTGCTAAGGTGAGATAATCCAAGGGAGGCTCGACCAACATCGCACGAGTAGTAATTTCTATCAGTTTTAACTTCTCTCGAAGGTGATTCCGTTCTAGCTTCACATGATGAATTTCAGCTTGGGTTTGGTCCAGAGCAAAGCCCAGTGGGGCTACCTCCTTCCCAAGTTCTGTTAGATGGACTTCGATCGGTCCAAGACTACTGGCCGAGGCCATCAGATCTTCTTTCTATATTAATTAACCAAGATCACTTGTATTTAGAGACAAAAGAAAACGAAACGTTTAGTTTCCAGCGGTCATATTGACCAATGGGAATATAACAGTCAAAACCCAACAGTCTCATTTTAATTATACTCATGTTATCCAATGAAATAGTTTTGTTTAGTATAAAAATAAAAAAACTCACAAAATTAGGAAACAAGATTTATTCAAAATTTTGGGTTGTTACACCAATCCACCAAGTTTAGCTTCTTCAACCAAATAAACATTCAAATGAATCATGAATGTGAATAATGAAGGGGAAAATAATATCTCAAAATGACTTATTGTCAAAACAATTCTTTCTTTAAGTTTATCAAGCCTGGTTAAATTTAGAGTTTTCCCAAAAAGCTCTCTCAAAAAGATACAAAACTAAAATGTAACCACAATTACTTTTTCAGGTAAAGTATTCTGCAAAGCCAATGGAAACAAATGCTCCATCAAAATATGAGATCCATGAATTTTAAATCCATGTAACTTTCTATGTTTTAAGTCAACGCACCTTTATATATTACTTGAATATCCATTTGGAACTTTTACATTCTTCAATGTTTTAAGGAATACATCTTTCTCATTATTCTATTGAACTAGTTTAGTTTGACTTCATGTTGTTCCATTAATTATATAAATCAACTTTGTTCATATAAAATCGAAACATATGTTCCTTCAATTTGATCTAAACATAAAAAACATGATTTTAACATAAATTTGAATAATTAGTATTGTGATTATCAAATCAAATTATAAAAAATTAGTCATTTGACTAAAAAACAAACTAAACACTATAATATTTTCTCTTAAAAATAAAGTTAGTTAAAATAAAATCAATGAAACTATGTTGGTTGTTCCAGTTACCATAACCAAAAACTGATTATCATGCATATAAAACTTAACCCTAACTACTCTATCATTATTTGATAAATTTTATTAAACTAAATTATTCCTCACATATACATAAAACATGAACCATTCTAATAAATTTGAAAAGGATTTAATATATCATTTTCAAGGCCTTTATCCTCAGATACCTTTCCAGGGTTGGTGATGAAACCATGTGTGACCCCAAACCCTACCACCAATTGGCCATGAATTGGAAAATAGTATCAAATATGTATATGTCCAAAATTGGAGACATTAGCATATATAGAACAAAGTGTAATTCCTTAATATCAAATAAAAACTATGAAATTATGAACAATCTAGATTCTATAACTGAATTATATCATAAATGAATTTATTTTTTAAAATTTAATACAACATAAAAAAAATTAATGATTATTATAACTCGAAAAAAATAACTGAAAAATACAAATAATATATTATAAACCAAAATTATATATATACATTATTTTTGAATGAATGAAAAAAATATATATACTATTTTTATCACCTATGATTGTCCATATAGTGCTTCTAAATAATAGATTTAGGGTGAGGATGGTGCAAACTTTAAGGGGGGTCTGTATTGCCGCAGAGGAGGGGATCTGAGATAGGGAGAGGGAGGTTGGAGGGGGGTCTGCATCGCTGCCGAGGATGGAAACCGATATGGTTGAGGGATGTTAGAGGGGGGTCAACATTTTTTGTGAAGAGGGGAACCGTGATTCGGGGAGAGGGAGGTTGGAGGGGGTTCATGGGGGTCAGGTTTGGAGGGGGTGTCACGGGGGTTGGGATCGGAGGGGGTGTTGCAACTACAGAGAAGGGGGGAAGTAGTTCTGAGGGGTCGGGGGAATGGGGGTCATGGGGTTGATTCCACCATTGGGGAAGGGAGAGGAGGAGGTCGGGGAGGTCGAGTGGAAAGGGGTTGGTGTCACGCAGAGGGAGTAAGGGATGGGTAGGAATTAGGGTTTTTAAAAACAATTAGCGGTGGATTAATTAAAATTGCTAGTAATTGTTAAAATAATAAAAATATAGCAGTGGTCTAACCAAACTACTTCTATATTATATTTTTTTCAACCGAATTTAATTAATTATGGTTATTAGAACCATCTTTAATAAACTGCTGATAAACATTAATTTTTTTATAGTGTAGATTCCAACCCTTGGAAACAGTTTTTGAAATATGTGAACAACCTAAACATATTGAAAAATAATTTCTTTTCATGTTTCATAAAAAAAATATAACAAATCTAAAAATATAGATGTGAAGAAAGAAAAGGTCAAGGAAAAATATATTGTTATTGAAACTTCACTCAAAGCTACAAAAGGAGACAAAACCTGGATTTTGGATAGTGGGTGCTCTTCACATATGACATGATGTTTGAAGCTATTGAAGAATATAAAATATTTTAAACAAGTTACAATGACTTTTTTCAATGATGAGTCTCTCAAGATCAAAGGTGTTGGATTTACAATCATTGGGGAAGATAAGTTGAAATCCAAAAGATAATTTATTATTAATGGGATGAAACATAAATTTTTAAGTATTTCACAACTTTTTGATGAATTCAATAAAGTTTTTTTAGAAAATATAGTTTTTTTGTGAAAATAATAAAAGTTTGGAAAGTTTTTATGAAATTCCAACTAACCAAGGGAAAAAATTTGAAGTTGGTTGTGTAGAAATTTCATGTTATATTAGCATGATGAAAGAAAATAAGCTATTGAATAAGATGTTGGGGTACATGTTTTTTGGAATATAATCCAGTTAACAAAGAGATATCATTTTCATGATATTCTTGATATGAAAAGAATAATAAATAATTGTTTTTCTATTTACTAGATAGGGTAGATAACAAACTCAATTCATAAGAAAGTTGAGATACGTTCCACTCATCCCTTAGATCTGATTCACTCTGATATCTATGGTCCAATGAGTAAATGATCAACATATATATATATAAGTACTTTATTTATTTAATTGATGATTTTACTCACATTATATGTATTATTTTTTTAAAACATAAATTATAGGATTTGAAATTTTTTAAGAGTTTAAGGAGGATAAAAGAAAAAAATGTTTATATTCTATGAAGAAATTATGAACTGATAATGATGAAGAATATAAAAATGATTATCTTAGATATTATCTTGAAAATCATGTCATTCATCATGAGTTTTTTGCACCATACACACCATAGAAAAATGGTGTTTCTGAATGAAAAAATAGAATTTTGGTGGGGATTAGGTGAATAATGTTGATTGAACATGATACTTCTCATTATTTTTGGAATCAGAAAATCAGTGTAGCAGTTTATTTTAAAAATCAATGTTTCTATAGGTTAGACTCTAACATGACTATTTATGGTATGTTTTATAAATAAATACCAAGTTTGAAACATCTAAGGATTTTTTGGAATTCCTTTCATTATAAAATTCAAATATAGAAACCTTGGGAAGTTTGATCCAAGAGGTATAGATGAAATATTTCTTAGCTACACTCATAATAGTTGAATATATGTGATTTTTAATAAAGAAACAATATATATGGTTAATTATATAGATGTTAATTTTATTTAACAATATAATAAGAAATTTTTATAGATATATACATATATTGAAGAAAATGAGAATGAGGTAGTTGTAGTTGAGCAACGTAAAAAAGTTCTTAACGATTATAATAATGTTGAAGGTGCTTAAGATGAGGATTTTGACTCAGTTATCTCAAGTGATAAGGAAATGCTTTATACATATCATCCTAGGATAATAAAGTTGGTGTAAGTTTAAAACATCATTGGTGATCAATGACAACAGGTCTAAACCATAAGAATATCAGGGTTAGTTTTGCATACTTCCTTATATTCAAAAGCATTTCTAAAAGATATTAATAAATATTTTGATCACCAAGAGTGTATTGATGATATGAATGAAGAGATGGATAAAATTGAGAAGAATTATAGTTATGAAATTTTACCCAAACCAAAAAATATGAATTTTATTAGCACAAAGTGGGTGTTCTGAAACAAGTTGAATAAAGAAGGTGAATTGATAAGAAAAAAATCATGATTAGTTTGTAACGGTTACTCAAAAATTGAATTCATTTATTTTGATGATACTTTTTATCTAATGGAAATATTATAAATTATCAAAATATTTCTTTTTATCACTACACAATTAAAATATAAAAATTTTCAGATGAATTTAAAGACAACTTTTCTTAATATATATCTTGATGAAGAAGTTTATATTGAAAACTGTGTGGCATCATGGTTAGGAAAGATAAAATATATGTGTGTAAGTTAAAGAATTATTTTTATGGGTTAAATTAAGCTCCAAGAGCCTAGTACACCAAATTGGATACTTTCTTAAGGAATTTGAACTTAAATAATGGTAGAGTTGGTAATAATCTCTACATTAAAGAAAATCAATAGGTTTATCTCATTATGATCAATTATCTTGATGATACCATATTTATTGGGAATGATGAAGAAAATTGTGAGAAGTTTCCTGAAGATATGGAAAATTTATTTGAATTGTATATGTTGAGAGAAATGAAATATTTTCTTTGATTATAAATCTTGAAAAAAAAAAGAAATATATATTCATATCTCAAGATAATTATGCTAAGGAACTTCTAAATAAGTTTTTAATGGAAGATTCAAAGACATTTTATAAACTAATTTCAGTGTGAACCAAGTTGTCTAAATATAGAGAAGGAAAGAAGGTGGATTCTAAAGATTTTATGAAATTGGTTGGATTTTTTTCTATATCTGATGGATTCAAGACTAGAAATTGTGTGTGGTGTTACTTTATGTACCTGGTATCAAAGTTCTTTGAAATAATCTCATCTCATGACAGAAAAAATAATTCATATATATATCATAGGTACAACTGATTTTGGTATAAAATATGATAACTTTATAAATATTGTCTTGTTTGGTTATACAGATACTGATTAGGCATGAAGTGTTGATGATAGAAGATCCACATTCTAATGGAGTTTTATTTTTTAGGGAAAGTTGCATAAGTTATCATATAAAGAAACAAAATTCTGTAACTTTCAGTATGGATGAATCTGAGTATGTGGGTGCTACTCAAATGCATCACAACTTATGTGGATAAAGACTTAGTTGGATGATTTATTGGTGAAATTTAAGTTACCCTTACTCTTAGGTTATGATAATCAAAGTGTTATAAATCTCACCTTAAATACAGTGCATTATTTTTATTCAAAGTTTATTGATATAAAATCTATCTTCATTAAAGAGCATGTAGAGAAGAATAAACAAAATCTGGAGTATATTACAATAATGGAACAAGTTGGTGATATATTCACTAAACCATTGTTGATGGAAACATTTTATAATCTAAGGTTAAACATGGGTGTATAACCTCTCTCTCTTAAATGATAAAGTATGTTTATTCATCCCCTCTCATCTTGTATTTGGATAGTGTTTTCAAAGTAATATCCAAACTTTTCAAATGAGGTGGACTCTTTAATTTTTAGTAAATCTTTTGTCTTCCCTAATGGAAGTGATTAATGGGAAAACAAGTGGTTCAAGAGCATCTAGGGCTCGTTCAGAGCCTGGAGCTCTGGATTTTGAAAAGGAAGACTAAGTTGCACACTTAGTGCATGGCTAGTGCTAATAGTATGACCCAACTATTTGGGGTGCTATAGTGGACTGTAGAGTGGCACATGGTTTTTTAAACCATGCACCTTAGGACACACAACCATACAAGGTGCTATATTGTACTAAAGGGGGTCACGCTATTTTTTTAAGTTGTGCACCCAGGGCTGAATTCTTAGTGCCACTTAACCAGTGGTGCTACATGGTTTATGAACATAGCTTGGAAAATCATTCATCCAAACCATGTGCCTCTAAAAAGTATGTGAAAAGTTGATTTTATTTTCCTTCCTTTTTACTTACCTCTCTCTTTTATTCTCCCTTTTCACATGCAGAACCTCTCTAACCACTTGGAGCTCTCCCTTTTCCTCCAAGGTAGGCTTTGACATACCTCCTTAATATAGTGTTCGATTCATCTGCCATCGGTTGAATTGGATAGCTAATTGTAAGAGCTTTGGTCCACTTCCTTCTATTCTTGGATTATCTCACCCCCATGAACGTTAAATCTAGTCGAGATAATATGTCTTATTTTCAGTGCATTTGTTTATTTATTTTATTTCTCCCATTCTTCTTTGAATCTAAATCTAAAAACGGTCAATGAATACCATAAGGTAGGTGGTCTAGTATTTATCCCTAAATTTAGGTCACTTTATATCATGCATTGTGATTCTGTAACTTTCAAGCTTCAGCATGTTTCCTTAAAAATATGAATTGATATTAGTTATATTATTGGTCATGCTATAAATGCATCATATACCCTAAATTATTATCGGATTTCATCCACCTCAACACATTCCAATTCTTTGGGTGTGTTTATGAAGTACTGTTGACTATGGAATTTCCTATATGACAAACCCATCTTCTAAGTGGGTTATCATGATAATTAAATTGAAATGTATTAATTAATTTTAATAGAGGTTAATGGTGTGACCTTGTCACATGACCTTATATAAATTATGGATTACGCCATTGGGTAATTAAATGTTAAATAACTTTGAAATAATTCTTGGGATTATGTTAAAGAATTACATGCATGATGAATTATTATTATTATTATTATTATTATTATTATACACGGGCATTTATAAGGGATGTTGAGACATGGTCAAGGATAATGTTGGAAATGATGCTTCATGCTCCATTAACATGTGATTTTGGGAATGATGTATCACATCATTTATTGAATGGTGGGCATGATGTCTCACATTACTTTGGAGGTTGTTGAACATGAAGTTACAGTTATCTCATTGGGTTGATGGATATAATGACATGTGTATCCCTGATCGAATTCTTGGGCTAGTACCCTGTATATAGCATGAGACTTTATGACTACACACGGATGCTTAAAGTATGCCTCAAGTTATGACTAGTATTAGTATCTATATATAGAGATATAAACATCACTATGTATATAGTTCATATATATGAATACATATCTATATATAAATACTTACACTTATATATATACATATATATATATCTATGTGTGTGTGTGTGTGTGGTGATATGATCATAGGTATTCTAACTTAGGTTGAAGCATGTAGTGTCGGGATGGTTCCCTTTAGGAATTAGAGTCAGCCCATTCCAATTTATATTTATTCTTTATTTGATTATATCTTCACACTACCAATTTATATACACTAGCCGGATCATACTAGACATTGGTGGTGGTGGCTTACTGAATATATATCATACCTTGTTCGTACCATTGATTGGTTCTCGAACAAACTTCTTGGTTGCAGGTGTGGAAAAAGTCAAGGGTCTAGATATGGATTCTTGATTGTCTTCCTATGATAGAGTATGGGAGTAGAGGATTGAGCTTCTTCTCATGATGTTATTAGAGTTAGCTTGGGA
Source organism: Viscum album (assembly GCA_963277665.1). Lineage (NCBI taxonomy): Eukaryota > Viridiplantae > Streptophyta > Magnoliopsida > Santalales > Viscaceae > Viscum > Viscum album. The sequence goes on along the minus strand of OY728158.1, from coordinate 1,853,009,350 downwards.
CTTTTGTTATATTTTTGGTATATCCATTTGTATATTCATGTTCTCTATATCCCGTGCATTTTCCATTTTTATATAGTATCATGAAATGATTGTCATTTTGTATATTACCTAGCTTATTTCTTAAGTCTTACATTATTATATGGATGTATATATTTTATTAATACTGGTTATTTGTTTCCACTATTTACTTATTATTTTATACTGATCTTTTGACTATGAAAGGAGGTCATAGTATCTCAAATAACACACCATATTCCCTCAATGCTAGTCGGCAGCCTCTGGTGTATGGGGAGGCTTGCTCGAGGCTATGTAGCCAACTGCCTCAGAAAACCGTCTAGTGGATTCTAGTTCTAGATGTTACAAAGTTGTATTAGAGTGCTTCTTACCCTTATGTATTTCTATTTTGGAATGGATAGACAGGAGATTATGAAGTGTTGGAATTTGGTAATGAATCTATGTCTATAAGTAGTTAACCCATGCATAGGTAAAATAAAAATTTACTAGGATGGGATGTGGATGTTTTGTATTTCACTCTTTATAGTTATACATATTACAACATTGGGTGAAACATTTATTTTGTGATTTTACATTTATGGATTCCTCTTTTACTCTTATCCTATTAAATCAAGGAATTATTGTACATGCATCATCATAGGCACATAGAGATTCATATTTCATACATTATGCCATTCCATATAGGTTTATCACATTTCTTAAAGTACCTGTATTTTATGTGGTTATTGTAAGTGCCTTGATAGTTATATTTCAATTGTACTAACATTTATTGTAGAGAGATAAATAATTTTATTAATTAAAGTTTTTTCATCATCCTAAATCGTGTTTTCCCATATAGATTTATAGTGGAACTCTAATTAACCTATTATGGCACATTTGAGCCATGGACCACTAGTCGCATGGGTTGAAATGTTAGTGGTTGAAATTAAATGGATGTCAATTACAATTTATAAAGAGTACGGGACTCTATAAATTGAGAATGGTAATTCATTTAGTTGAGCCATCAAAGAGGTTGGTTGTAGTTACATAACATGCCAATTACATTTTATAAAGTAAGTATTCTATAAATTGGGAATGGAAATGCATCTAAATAAACCATGATGAATATATATATAACACATCTGAACTTTATAATCCTTAGAAAAAATAAATTATGGTTACCGTTAAATGAGGATTCCAATTTCGACATAAAGGGTGTTTTCTTATATAATTTTCAATTGACACTCTATATACTGGGACTTTTATTATATGATATGTGACCTTGACCCTAACTCAACCTTATTAGTGGGTAGTAGGGAGTGACTCTCATGACTTAAATGATCTTCTAGGATTACCTATATCTAGACTTAGTAGAAGGCGGATGGGTGTTAAATATTGTATAGGAAGGAATTGTACCTATCCAATTTATTTTCTATCATATATTTGATTATAAAATTTTGTTTTGAGGTGTATGTTTTGAAATTGGATAAATATTCCACTATGTTGACCTCAGTTTGGGTGCCAGGAAGGTAATGATGACCATGCTCTAGAGGTGGTGGGTCTTGAGCCACTCATATTACCTCCTACGGTGTCCCTTGCGGCACCACCATCTATACCTGAATTGGATATCAATTATCAATTCTTAGATAGTTTCATATGTTTTATACAGTCAATATAGGGAGCTCTATAAAATGAATCTTTTATGGAAGAATTGACAAAGGTGGTCCAATAGTAGCACCCACCTACGTTCTCAGGGAATGGTGGCCCCCAGGTGGCTGAGTCTTGGTTGGATTCCATGATTTCTATATTCGAGCACATAGATTCGCCTCCAAAAAAAGAGGTTAAAGAACACAACCTACATGTTACATGATTCCTCCAAGTAATAGTAGGACATTTTTACCTGAGATGGTCAACATCAATATATGATCTATAAGGATTTTAAGATATCCTTATATCATTACTTCTTCCCACAAACATTAAGAGCTTAGTGGGCCAGGGAATTTATGCACCTTCACCTCGGTGATATGTTCATGATGGAGTATTATGCTCACTTCATAGAGCTCCAATGTTTCATGCCTAATCTTACTGAGGATGAGCTGATGATAGTAATACTATTTGAGGATAGTCTTGTCTATTTCATCCAATATTAGGTTAATATCTTCTGATTAACTACCATTTTAGAAAAAGTAAACCAAGACCTCATCACTGAGTCGAATTTGAGGGATGCTAATGGTGTATCCCAAGTTGGTTCAGCACTAAGATAAGGTAGTAGCTCATCTAGTTGCCAGAAGTAGCACCTTGAGTCTTCCCATGGGGGTAGTTCCAATCATATGACACGTAATAACAATTACGTGATATACCACCAGTGTAGAAATCTCGGCCATATAAATCCCTAAGGAAAAAAAGATATAGTTAAATGTTAAGCCTTCTGTAAAATGGTCCATCAGTAATGTTTCTATAGAATCATTTCCCTAGTACCAGGTGAGAGGGGTTTTTCACTGACTCCTTATTCAGGAGTGGGACCAGTAGCTTCATGACAGATAGGAAGCTAAGATACTACCAGTCGATCAGGCCAAGGAGGTGGATGTTGTTATCGGAGCTAGTCTTATGATATTTAGTTCCAGTAGAGTGGGCTTGATCAGGATGGATAGGTTGTGACTCGGGTCTATGGCACTGGCCATGTCACACTTGAAAATCCATAATAGTTTTTTTTATTTTATTTTATAATTTTATCTGGTTTTAAAAATTTCTTTATGGAGGTGCGGGCTAGACCCAACGTGAGATTTTGGGTTTTTCTAATAAATCATCATTTTTGTTTGGTAGTGTCTGATTCGAGGGTAGGGCATGGGTGAATCCGTATGGCTTCTCCAGAACAATATGTGCCTTCCCGATGCGCAGCTACTTAATTTGGTGATCAGATAAAAATTTAAGTTAACGCTAAAATTAAAATTATTTTAGAACTGTTCAAAATAATTATAATAATAATAATAATAATAGAATTAAGGTTATTATTATTGTTGTTGTTGTTATTATTATTATCATTATTATTATTATTATTATCATTATATTGGTTAACAATTTAATTAGGTTTCTTTTCTTAAGTCATTGTTATTATTATCATCATTATTTTAATTGGGTTGTTAATATTAAATATTTTCCATGATTATAAAAATTATTAGCATGTTATTATTATTATTATTATTGTGATTAATTTTAATTGGTTTAGATTTTATTTAGGTTTTATTTAGATTTTATTTTGTTTTCTTTTGTTTTATTTCTCTTTTTTTTCTATCTCTCCATCACCCCTCTCATCCCGTCGTGCAAGACCCCCATTCCCCCTGGTTTTTGTGAAGCCCCCCCCCCCCTCCTCTAACCCTAGGTCAGCCACCTCCCCTCCACTCTTCCAACTCGATGACCCCCCCCCCCAAACCACTGTACTCCTTTGGCACAGCCTCCTCCGACACGGGTCACCCCTCCCCTTGGTTTTCCCTCCTGCACGGCCTCCTTCGGCACAGCCTTCTCCGATGCAGACTGCTTCTCCCCATCGCAGCAACCACTTCGGCTTCTTGTTCTGGTCCAGTATAGCCTCGTTGGCCTCCTCACTATCCACACATCGCTTCTCCTACCTCCTCACTTGGTGAACCTCCCCCCCCCCCCCCCCCTTGGTCGTGCCCCCTTCCGGCAAGCTCCAACCGTCGCGGTGCACCTCCGGCACCACCCCCTCTTGCTCGGCCATCCTTCTGCACCCTCACTGAAGGTGAGTTTTTCCTTGGTTTCTTGTTTCTTCCATAGATAGATTGTCGAGTTAGGTTTTTGTGTTGCTTTGATTTGATTTTGGGTACAAATGGTTTGATGTTTTGGTTTTAGGGTCCCTTAGAGACTCCTTGCGGTGCATTCGTCGTGCGAGAGGATTTTCACACCAAGCCTGCAATGCTTCCTACACCGAGTTGGGTGGTTCCATGACCAATTATTATTTGATTAATTAATTTTCAAGTTTAATTTGTTTAGAGTGTTATTTAATTAATGTGTGTGGTGTGAAGTTGATTTTTATTGAAGTTTTTGGTGCGAAGTTTATTTTCATTGAAGTTTGACATGCCTTGAAATTGTTTAGTAGTGCATCATCATAATACGTGTACTTGATGCTGAAATCTCATCTCTGATTAATTGTTAGTTTTTTTAAAATTGTGCAGTATTTTTTTAGGAATTGAAAATGGTTTAATTGGTGTTTTGATGTAGCGTCGATATGTGTTTGGTCTTAAAAGAGTATTTGAGTGGGGTTTTGGTGTTTTAGTTGTGTGGCATACTTTTAAGAAAGGCTAGAAAGGCTTTCTTGTGGGTTTTTTAACTGTAGTTAAGGTATTTTCAACTGTGTGGGCGGCTTCTTTAATTGCGTGCATAATTTTGTTTGTGTTCCTGAGATATCGTTGTGTATGTATAGTCATTTAAGGGGGTTTGGGTCGGTCTAGTGTGTAAAGTAGTGTTTTTATCATTAAAATTTATTTATGAAAATTTGGATTGTTTTATTAAATAATTATTAAGGATGAAAAATTTGTTTTGACTGCATGGTGTAAAGGTTTTCGGTGTTTAAAGTCGTGCGACATATGTTGAAATTGTTTAATAAATTCTTTTAATGGTTTCTTTGACTATGAAAGTGTTTTCTTTGACCACGTAGTAGTTTTAATTAGTTGTGTAATTATTGTAGATTAAGCTTGAAATATTTCTAGTGTGCATATTCTTTCAAAATGGTATTTTTGAGTGAGAGTAGTGGTTTTTGGCATGTGTAGTGTCTTGTTCTATTTGGGTGCATAAATATGACATGTGACATGAACTCTAAATTGTTTGAGAAAAAAGCGGGAAGCCCAGGTAGCTAGGAGGGTGGACTAGACTAGTGGGCTAGTGTTCTGTAGGTGACTTGACTCGGTTTCACTGGCAGGACTGACGATTGAAACACTAACTAAACATATGCTTTTCTGAGGGTTGTAGCCTTCTAATCTACGTTTTCTGAGGGTTGTGGCCTTCTAAGCCACATTTCACCGAGACACGAAGATCTAGGGGCCCAAGCTATCTAACACCCACAAGGCCTCTCCCATATTAGTGCTCATTGGTTACTTTATGCTCATCAGTGTGACACATGTGTTATCTTAAAAAGTAAGGGTGTGTGTGTTTTAATTTAAGTTGTTCCTTTTTAAAACTGCTTTCTTTAAACCTGTTTTCTCTAAAGTTGGTATAGATTTTAGTTCTTTTATTTAATTAAAATTTCAAATGTATTTGTAATTTAATAATTTTGTGTAGAACCTTTCCTCGGTGGCATCCTACTAGGCTTTTAGCTCACACCCTATATACACCTTTGGGTGTATGTAGATTCTGTTTCTTTTTCTTTCCAGGTTGAGTCGTCAAGATTAATGTTGATGGTTCGGGTTGTCAGTGGAATCCTCGTGTTAGTTTGGTGGTGGTGGTTTGGGGATGTGACTCCTCATGTCACACGGAGTTTTGTGTTGGAGTTTTAGTTTTCCCTTGATGTAGTCTCTTTTGGGTTTTGAGTTCAAATTGTTAACTTTAAATATGAACCTAGTATAAGGGTTTGTTTTGTTGTGTGATTTTAGTTATTATTTTTTCATCTTGCTATTCGTTTTATATTTATCTATTCAGGTAAACTGTTCCCATGTTTTATTTTTGATACCGAGGCACTTGTGCTTGCCCGTATTGATCGGGAACGCCCTTCGGGATCTGCTGCGGACCAGGTCGGGCGTCGGGTCGGATGGAGACCCGGTTTGGTTTGTGAAAAAATGGTATTAGAGGGCATGTTTGTGTCCTTGTTATTTTGGATGTCTAGTAGATCGTGTATATGACTGTAGGTACTCGAGGGGTAGGTCCGCGAAGAGTGTTTCAAACTATTTCTCGTTCCGATCCTCGAGTAACTAGGGGTAGTGCGGGATTTAAGTTTTGGCTTTGCTCTGTGTGGATGGGGGATGACAATAGGAGTAAACCGGTACTATGTGCGATCTCACATGGATTAGCGACCCATGTGATGCCTGAGAGTATGGTTCGATGCTCCTGGTGGTTGGTGCTTGCCTAGGGCATGGTCTGCTAAACCATGTAGTTGGGTTAGACATGACCACTAGTCCTCCGTCTAGGTGCTTTAATGTTTGCGATGTCTTGCTTCAGTTTTGGGATTGGCTCGAAATTGTTTTTCCTTTAAAAAGGGAAGCGGACTTTGGTGTTGCTCTTATTTTATTTTGGTATGGGGTTGGCTTGATTTTTGGGGTGCGTTTCTCTTGAACCTTGTTTCTGGAAGTTGGTGTTTGATTTGTCAAAGACGAATTTCTAAAATAATGTTTTGGGTTATTTGAAATAGAAGTGAGTTATTTTGGAAATGGAAAGCATTTTGAAAATATGCCTTGAATTTTTGAAATGGTTTTGAAAAAAGGTATTTTTGGAATATTGGGAATGTTTTATTTTTTTAAAAGTGGAAAAACCTTGTTTTATCCAGTGGTATTCCTATGGGTTCTCATGTGTGCACATGGATGTGATTAATGGAAAATTTATGGATCGTGTGGAAGGGTTCCTAAGTGGAACAAAAATGCAAATTCTCAAGGAATCATGGAATATTAGTGGCGATTGATTGATTTCTGAGGTTGTTTCTTATCTCTTGAAAAGTGGGTTTTTCTCTAAAATGTATTTTTGTGCTTAAATGGTTTTGGAAATTGTGAAATGGTTTTGAGTCCAGAGGGGAAGAGATGGGTTCAAAATAGTTTTGGGCTTCGTTGTACTATGCTTCATTTTTCAAGCGGGTGTTTTTCTTTAAAAAAAATTGATGTTTAAATTGGAATTTGTTGGAATTGTGCCTGAGGTTTGGGTGTTTGTTTTGTGATGTGTTTGGTTTTGTGGAAGGCTATTTTGTGTTTTCTGTTCGGGATATGCCCCTAGAAAGGTCCCATGGGTTTCCAATAGGTCTCTAGATTCTTGGCTCAGCCCATACTTCCAGTGGAGTGGGAGAGTTGGGTTCTGCTCAGTTGTGTCGACTATTTATAGACGTTGAGGTCGATTGAATATCATTAAGTGCTTTGGGAAAGTTGTAAGTGTCTTTGGTTTTGGAGGAACTCCAAAAGTTGTGTGGGTGTAATCTATCTCGAGTACGTCCGGTGGAGCAGGACTAAACCAGTGAATGGTGATCATTCCGATTTCATTATGGATATGATGTCTTGAGCGATCCTCAAGACTAGGTTCACCCTAAAGTTGTACCTAAGTAAGTGAAGTTGAGAGGAAGTGGTGGATCTCATAGGTGATCAACCAATTAATAGGTGAAGATTGAGGTGTGTTGACCTTTCTGATGAGTTAGTTTCATGTTCCCCATAAGTAGTGTTGAGTAATCAGTTTAAAACTCATAATAGTTGCGGTCTTGCTCATATTGTGGTAAGTTTAGGTCCCTCATCCGATGAGGGGTGTGAACCAAAGGGTCTTGTTCTTAGAGTGCTCCTTCCGTCAGTTTGCGTCACGCGTTTGACAAACCGCTCAATATCTTATCTTCGGTGTGGTCAGTCAGGAACTCTAAGTCGTTCACTACAATTCTCATTTGTTATGTTGACAAAGTGGTTGCTTGGGTCATGAGGAGAGGTATGTAAGTTGCTTTTCCAGAAGAGGTAGTTCCGGTCAGAGGTGGTCATCTTATGACTGCGAGGTGGTAGATACTTCAGACATCAGGGGCCCATCCATAGGACTCGAACCGAAGCTTGCGCACAGTCAAAAACTCGTCGGACATGGGATGGGCTTGATCCAACTTAAGTCCATATTGAAGGGATGAGGAGAGCTTAAATTTACCTCTTTCGGTATCATCTTTGAATTCTTCATTCTTGTTGTGAGGGGCATGAAGCCCCTGTTTTGTTGTTGTGGTCTTAATTTATGGGAGTTCCTCTTCATCCTTAAAGAGGTTCGGAGAATCTTTGTTCTTGTAAAGACAGTGGGAGTTCTCTATAAACCTTCTCGAGATCGGTTATGGATCAAAATTGTACTTGTTTCAGAGATTATCATGTCTTGCAGGATTAACACATGCCTGTCTAGTTTGCTTCTAGGTTAGGAGTTTCCATTATCAAAACCATCTCATGTGGTGGAGTGTTGTTCACTATAGGAATAATCAGTGCAGGTCAGCCTGTGTTGGTGGGTTTGTGATGAAGTGTTCAGTTCGTATCTCTCAAAGTAAACGGGGAATGCTCACGTGGGTGTCGTGATGCTGGGAGAATTTCAAAATGGTGGGGAGACCTAGTGCAGGTCACACTGATGTCTCCTCCTGTGTTGGTTTAGTTTAACTTAGGGATCTTGGAGGGTAAAGCAATTGTTAAAGGTTTGACTGGGCTTGTGAGTCGTTTTGGTTTGGAGAACCAATGTTGGAAAAAAAATCCTAATATGGTGGGGAGACCACCATAGGACGAACTTGTGGAAAAACATTGTTTTCAAAGTGCACTTGGTGGAGAAACCCCTTACTTCTTCTCCACCTGACCATGACCTTGATAATTGGTTATCTTGGGTAGTGGGTTGTTGGACGAGTGTACTTGTAGATCTCGAGCAGCCCCGTTGATCCCTAAGTCAGGTGTCGGGGTGTTCTATGTTGTAGTTATTCATGAGGTGAATTCCTTGTTGCTAGTTGTTTTCTTAGTAATTCTGGTTTTGAGATATTTATAGTTTCAGTTCATGGGTGTTTTGATTTCCCAATCTTCAAGTGATTGAGGTTTTGTTTTAAGTGTCTTCGTGGTCTCGCTTGGAACCCTTGGTTGACCTAGTCTTTTGGGACTTTATGCGGGAAAAAAGTGTCATGGTGGGGAGAATTGTCACACCCAAAAATCCATAATAGTTTTTTTTTATTTTATTTTATAATTTTATCTGGTTTTAAAAATTTCTTTGTGGAGGTGTGGGCTAGACCCTACGTGAGTTTTTGGGTTTTTTTGATAAATAAGAATTTTTTCTTGGCAGTGTCCGATGCGAGGGCAGGTCATGGGTGAAGCCGAATGGCTTCACCAGAACAATATGTGCCTGCCCAGTGGGCGACTACTTAATTTTTTGATCGGATAAAAATTTAATTGAATGCTAAAATTACAATTATTTTAGAACTGTTCAAAATAATAATTATTATTATAATAATAGGATTAAGGTTATTATTATTATTTTTATTATTATTTTTATTATTATTATTATTATTATTATTATTTTATTGGTTAACAATTTAATTAGGCTTCTTTTCTTAAGTAATTTTTATTATTATCATCATTATTTTAATTGGGTTGTTAATATTAAATATTTTCCATGATTATAAAAATTATTAGCATGTTATTATTATTATTATTATTATTAATTTTAATTAGTTTAGATTTTATTTATGTTTTATTTAGATTTTATTTTGTTTTCTTTTCTTTTCTTTTTCTTTTTTTATATCTCTCCATAACCCCTCTCATCTTGTCGTGTAAGACCCCCATTCCCCCTGGTTTTTTCACAGTAACCCCCACCCCTCCTTTAACCCTAGGTCGGTTGCCTCCCCTCCTCTCTTCCGGCCCAACGACCCCCCCTCACCTGCTGCACTCTTTCAGCGCAGCCTCCTCCGGTGCGGGTCACCCCACCCCTTGCTTTTTCCTCTGGCACGGCCTCCTTTGGCACAGCCTTCTCCAGCGCGGACTGCTTCTCCCCATCGCAGCAACCCCTTTGGCCTCTTATTTCGGTCTGGCATAGACCCGATGGCCTCCTCACTATCCACACGTTGCTTCTCTTTCCTCCTCACTTGGATCACCTCCCCCCCCCCCCCCCATTTGGCCGCACCCCCTTCCGGCAAGCTCCAACCGTCGTGGTGCACCTCCGGCACCACCCCCTCTTGCTCGTCCATCCTTCTGTACCCTTAATAAAGGTGCATTTCTCCTTGGTTGGTTGTTTCTTCCATCAGTAGGTTTTTGGGTTAGGGTTTGGTGTTGCTTTGATTTAATTTTGGGTACAAATGGTTTGATGTTTTGGTTTCAGGGTCCGTTAGAGACTCCTTTCGGTGCGTTCGTCGTGCAACGAGTGTTTCGTGCCAAGCCCACAATGTTTCCTACACCGAGGTAGGTGGTTCCATGACCAATTATTATTTGATTAATTCATTTGTGAGTTTAATTTTTTTAGAGTGTTATTTAATTAATGTGTGTGGTATGAAGTTGATTTTCAGTAAATTTTTTGGTGAGAATTTTATTTTCATTCAAGTTTGACATGCCTTGAAAATGTTTAGTAGTGTTTCTTCATAATATGTGTACTTGAAGCTAACATCTCATCTCTGATTAATTGTTAGTTTTTTTAATTGTGTAGTTTTTTTAGGAAGTGCAAAGGGTGCAATTGGTGTTTTGGTGTAGCGTCGATATGCGTTCGGTCTTAAATGAGTATTTGAGTGGGGTTTTTGTGTTTTAGTCATGCGGTGTACTTTTAAGAACGGCTGGCAAGGCTTTATGGTGGGTTTTTTAACTGTAGTGATGGTATTTTCAACTGTGTGGGTGGCTTCTTTAATTGCGTGTGTAATGCAATTTGTGTTTCTGAGGTGACGTTGTGTGCGTATAGTCATGCAAGGGGGTTTGGGTCGGTCTAGTGAGTAAAGTAGTGTTTTGTTCTTTAAAATTTATTTATTAAAATTTGTATTGTTTTATTAAATAATTATTAAGGATGAAATTTTTTTTAACTGCATGTTGTAAAGGTTTTCAGTGTTTAAAGTCGTGTGACATATGTTGAAATTGTTTAATAAATTATTTTAATGGTTTTTTTGACTATGAAAGTGTTTTCTTTGACCACGTACTAGTTTTAATTAGTTGTGTATGTAGTGGAGAATTAGCTTGAAATATTTCTAGTGTGAATATTCTTTCAAAATGGTATTTCTGAGTGAGAGTAGTGGTTTTTGGCATGTGTGGTGTCTTATTCTATTTGGGTGTATAAATATGACATGTGACATGAACTCGAAATTGTTTGAGCACAAAGCGGGAAGCCCGAGTAGCTAGGAGGGTGGACTAGACTATTGGGATAGTGTTCCGGAGGTAACTTGACCCGGTTTCACTGGCAGGACTGATAATTGCAACACTAACTAAACATGTGCTTTTTTCAGGGTCGTGGCCTTTAAGCCACATTTTCTGAGGGTCTTGGCCTTCTAAGCCACATTTTCTGAGTTTCGTGGCCTTCTAAGTCACGTTTCACCGAGACACGAAGATCTTGGGGCCCAAGATAGCTAACACCTACAAGGCCTCTCCCATATTAGTGCTCATTGGTTACTTTATGCTCATTATTGTGACACGTGGGTTATCTTAAAAAGTAAGGGTGTGTGTGTTTTAATTTAAGTTGTTCCTTTTTAAAACTGCTTTCTTTAAACCTGTTTTCTCTAAAGTTGGTCAATCTTTTAGTTATTTTATTTAATTAAAATTTCAAATGTATTTGTTGTTTAATAATTGGGTGTAGAACCTTTCCTCTATGGCATCATATTGGGATTTTATCTCACACCCTACATACACCTTTGGGTGTATGTAGATTCTGTTTCTTTTTTTTTCTAGGTTGAGAAATCAAGCTTAACATTATTGGTTCGGGTTGTCGGTGGAATCCTCGTGTTGGTTTGGTGGAGGTGGCTTGGGGATGTGACTCCTCATGTTGCAGTGAGGTTTGTGTTGGAGTTTTAGTTTTCCCTTGATGTAGTCTCTTTTGGGTATTTAGTTCAAGTTGTTAACTTTAAATCTTAACTTGGTATAAGGGTCTGTTTGGTTGTGTTATTTTAGTTATAATTTGTTCATCTTGTTGTTTGTTTTATATTTATCTATTTGGGTAAACTGTTCCCATGTTTTATTTTTGATACACAGGCACTTGTGTCAGCCCGTGGGGATCGAGAATGCCCTTCGGGCCTTGCCGTGGACCGGGTCGGGCACCGGGTCGGATGGCGACCCAGCTTGGTTTGTGACGGTCCATCTTCATGTAGTACAGCCTATACCAGAGGAGTAGATCAATAGAACTTATATGGTTATAGGTACTATTATGGTAGACTCTACCTTAGTGTTTTATTTATTTGATATAGGATCTTTGTATTATTTTATCTCAACTACTGTTATAGAGAGTTTGGTCTTGAAAGTGAGTACTTATGTGGGGTAATGAATCTAAATAAACTATTGGTAATGTGATTGGAGAGTATACACTAATTCAAGGAGTGTCCCCTAGAGGTTGGTGGTTTTTGTTTCTTGTGGAACCTATTCATCCCAGAGATTAATGGTTTCGACATCATACTCGGGATGGAATGGTTAGTACCCTATCATGCCCATGTTTATTAATATCATTAAAGGTTGTCCTTCACATCACCTGAGGGATGTACCTATATTAACAAGGGTTAATGGGATGGCCAGACTAGTCAGGATAGACCTAAGCATTGTGGGATGGGTGGAGTCACAACCCAGATTTCTAGTCTCTATTTGGAAGATCAGGGAACACGTTTGGAAAATTTTCATCCCATATTGGATCATTTTAGGGACATTTTACCTAATGAATTCTATGGAATACTTTATTTAAGAGAGGTAGAATTCTCCATTGAGTTAGTGCCTAGAGCATCACTAGTGTCCATTCCTCCTTATTGGATGGAAACTAAATATCTTTAGGAATTTAAGAGTTAGATGGGGGCTTGAAAGATAAGGGTTTCATATTCCCCATAACTTCTCTTTGAGGGTCACCTATTTTATTCACTGAGAATGTAGATGGGACCCTCATCATTTTTGTGTATTATCACCAGTTAAACCAGCTTATGGTTAAGAATCGATATCCACTTCCTCGAATAGATAACCTCTTTGACCATCTCTAAGGACTGATCATTTTCTCCAAGATCAATTTGAGTTCAGGCTACCATGAAGTTCATGTTAGGTCATCGGACATACCTCATATAGAATTTCGTAGAAGGTATGGAATTTATGAGTACCTAGTTATGTTATTCGTTTTGATGAACACGCCCATAATTTTCATGGCTCTACTAAATCATGTTTTCCACCCACATCTGGATTCATCTATGGTAGTATTTGTGGAATAAATATTATTGTATTCTCATACTTGACACAATCATTCCAAACATCTTGATATTATGTTAAATACCCTAAGAGAGAACCATCTATATGATAAGATCACCAAATTCCACTTTTGGATCGACAAGGTTCACTTCTTGGGTCACATCATCTCAGAGGAAGAACTATATGTTCACACAAAAAAAGTGAGATTTGTGGTATCATGGGAGCATCCCAAGAATAACTTTGATATATAGAGTTTCTTGAGGCTGACTGCATATCATAGGTGCTTTATCCATAACTTTTCACACCTATAAGCACCTATCACAGGCTTAACTAAAAAGGGTGTGATTTATATGTGGTCTAAAGCATGTGAGGTAGGCATTTAGAAGCTAAAAGGGAGAATGAATTCAACATCGATCATGATTCTTCTAGAACTGGGAAAAATCTATACAATATACTGTGATGCATCGGGCATCAAACTGGGAGTCATTCTAATTTAGAGAGATCAAGTTGTGTCTTACAAGTCTTGCTAGTTGAGGCCTCACAAGCATAACTACCAAACACATGGCCTCAAGTTGGAAACAATGGTTCATACCTTACACTGTTGGAGAGATTATCTATTAGGAGAGCATTTTGTGGTATACATGAACCACAGAAACCTCAGGTATACTTTTTCTCAGTGTGAATTGAATCTCATGAAGAATGGATGGGTATAATACCTATAGTTTTTTGAATTTTATCTCACTTATATACCTAGGAAGGGAAATTGATTAGATGATGTACTGAGCTGAAAGACTCAAAAACAGTTCGTTAAGGAGTCCAATAGTGAGTGGTGGTTAATGGTCATGTTTTATGAGATGCATATGGAGATTCAGGAGTATCATGAATATTCATTTTTAGTAGCCTTGGAAGTTATATCCTCTCTTTTGGAATAGGTAAGAATGAGAAAAAATTTATATACTAAGGGACTAGTCTTGTGGGAGAGTGTTTTAGGTAAGGACCCACTGCCTGGTTGGGTCATTGATGGGGATGAGGTCTTGTGCATTCATGGACACATATGGGTTCTTACTGACATATGGGAGGAGATGATGTGATAATCTCATACCTACATTTGGGAAGTACATCCCAGTGTTACTAAGATGTATCGTGAATTATACTATCAATATTGGTGGTTGGTGATGAAGAGGCAGATAGCAAGCTTTATCACCCGATGTTCCACCAGTCAGTAGGTGAAGGTGGAACACCAACGGGATTTTTCCACTATTTCTCATTCCTAATTGGAAATGGGATGGCATCACTATGGACTTCATGATAAGTTTATCTAGGTTACCTCAAGTTAGTGTCACTGTAAGGGTTATTGTTGATCGGCTAACCTATGTCTCCCACTTTCTACCTATCTGAGAGACCTTTTCTATAGATGAGATTAGGAGGATATACATATAAGAGATTGTATGCCTTTATGGTGTTCCCCATTTTATCATATAAGATTGGGATGCTCGGTTTACATTTTAATTTTGGAGGGGTTTACAGAAGGCTACCAGTGTATAAGTGCTTATGAGCACAATCTTTCACCCATAGATTGATAGGTAATCTGAGCATACGATTCTAATATTTGAGGATATTATCTGAGCTTGTGTCCTTGATTTTGGAGGTTCATGTGAAAAACACCTACCTATTGCTGACTTTTATTATAATAATATCTTTTGGGAAAATTTTCAGATAGATCCATATGAGGTCCTATATAGTAGGGCATGTCGTTCACCCCCACTACGGGAAAAACAACCTTTTGTGACGGGTTATTTGCGACGGGATATTATCCCATCGCAAATAGTCCAGTCTAGAGATTATTTTCGACGGGGGAGTCGTACCGTTGAAAATACCTTGTTATTTGTGATGGGTCTCGGTGTCCCGTCACAAAAAGTAATGTGCGGTTTGGCGTGGGTTGCGCGCCAAACCGCGCGAAGCTTATTTGCGACGGGAGGGATATTCCCGTCGGAAATAGGTCGTCGCTCGAAGGTCATTTGCGACGGGAGAATTTCCCCGTCGCAAATAGTTTGTCGCTCGAAAGTTATTTGCGACGGGACCCGTCACAAATACCCAGTGGCGGTAAATGGGTTTTTGCGACGGGATGATGCCCCGTCGCAAAACGTGTGTCGGCAGATACCTTTTGCGACGGGGCCCGTCGCAAACACCCTTTTAACCCCCGACAGCAATTAATGCCGACAAAGGTATTTGCGATGGGACCCGTCGCAAAAGGTATCTGTTGCGATGGGACTACCTTCGCAAAAGGCCCCGTCGCAACTAATCTAACCTATATATACCCCCAATCCGTTTTTTCAAATCCTCCTCTCAATTCTCACTTTCTCTCTCTCTCTCTCAACCCTATTTTCAGAGTGAGAATTTGTTTGAATTAGTTTTTTTTTATGAAAAAGTTTTGAAGCCGTCTATATCATTAGAAGATCAAGTTTAAAGGTATTTATCTTTTATTTAATTTAATATTTTGTTTTATTTTTTTAAGTTAATTTGAATTATTTTTTTATGTTAATTTGAATTATTTTTTATTAGTTTTAATTTAATTAGATTTAAATTGTTTTGTTAATAGTAGTTATTTGTAATAATAAATTGAAAGTATTGGTAATAATTTTTAATAAACAGGAATAATTAATAATAAATATGAATGACAAGTAATAAATAGGAATAATTAGTAATTATTAGGAATAATTAGAAATAATTAGAAACAATTAGAAATAAATATTTATAATTAACAATAAATAGGAATAATTAGAAATAATTAGTAACAAATATTTATAATTAGCAATAAATATGAATAATTATAAATAAATAGGTATAGTTAGCAATAAATAGAATAATTTGTAATAATTAGAAATAAATAGTAATAATTAGAAATAAATAGTAATAATTAGGAATAAATAGTATTAAATAGGAATAAATAGTAATAAATAAGAATAATTAGTGATAAATATGAATAATTAGTAATAAATAGGAATAATTAGTAATAAATAGGAATGAATATTAATAAATAGGAATAATTAGGAATAATTAGGAATAAATAAGAATAATTAGTAATAAATAGGAATAATTAGTAATAAATAGAAATAATTAGTAATAAATAGTAATAAATAGAAATAAATAGTAATAAATAGAAATAAATGGGAATAAATAGGAATAAATAGGAATAATTAGTAATAAATAGAAATAGTTAATAATAAATCGGAATAATTACTAATAAATAGGAATAATTACTAATAAATAGGAATAATTACTAATAAATATGAATAATTACTAATAAATGGGAATAAATAATAGTAAATACAAATAAATATAAATAATTAGTAATAAATAGGAATAAATACTAATAATTAGGAATAATTAGGAATAATTAGGAATAATTAGGAATAATTAGGAATAAATAGGAATAAATATTTATAATTAGAAATAAATAGTAATAATTAGAAATAATTAGTAATAAATAGAAATAAATAATAATAAATAGGAATAAATAATAAGAAATACCAATAAATATGAATAATTAGGAATAATTAGGAATAAATAGGAATAAATAAGAATAATTAGGAATAATTAAAAATAAATAGGAATAAATAGAAATAATTAGTAATATACAGGAATAATTAGTAATAAATAGGAATAATTAGTAATAAATATGAATAATTAGTAATAAATAGGAATAATTAGTAATAAATAGGAATAATTAGTAATAAATAGGAATAATTAGTAATAAATAGGAATAATTAGTAATAAATAGGAATAATTAGTAATAAATAAGAATAATTAGTAATAAATAGGAATAATTAGTAATAAATAGGAATAATTAATAATAAATAGGAATAAATAATAATAAATACTAATAAATAGGAATAAATAATAATAAATACTAATAAATAGGAATAAATACTAATAAATAGGAATAATTAGTAATAAATAAGAATAATTAGCAATAAATAGGAATAATTAGCAATAAATAGGAATAATTAGCAATAAATAGGAATAAATAGGAATAATTACGAATAAATAGGAATGATTACGAATAAATAGGAATAAATATTAATAATTAGAAATAATTAGGAATAATAAGGAATAATTAAGAATTATTAGGAATAATTAGGAATAATTAGGAATAATTACAGATAATTAAGAATAATTACAGATAATTAAGAATAATTAGGAATAATTAGGAATAATTAGAAATAATTAGGAATAAATATTTATAATTAGAAATAAATATTTATAATTAGAAATAAATAGTAATAATTAGTAATAATTAGCAATAATTAGAAATAAATAGTAATAAATAGAAATAATTAGTAATAAATAGGAATAAATAATAATAAATACTAATCAATATGATTAATTAGGAATAATTAGTAATAAATAATAATAATTATAAATAAATAAAAATAATTAGTAATAATTAGTAATAAATAGTAATAATTAGTAATAATTTGTAATAATTAGGAATAATTAATAATAATTAGTAATAAATATTTATAATTAGCAATAAATATTTATAATTAGGAATAAATAGTAATAATTATAAATAAATAGTAATAACTAGTGATAAATAGGAATAATTACAGATAAATAGGAATAATTAGTAATAAATAGGAAAAAGTAGAAATAAATAGTAATAAATAGAAATAAATAAGAATAAATAGGAATAAATAGGAATAAATTCTAATAACTTGTAATAACTTGGCACAATTACGAGTGGATTGACGGCACTCCTTTTGCTCAATGACTCTTCTGCTTTCAACTTTCACTGACTCAAAACTTTGTTAAAAGTATTCTTCTACGTATGCATATCCAATCTCATATGCACGATTTTGAATATGCATTCATAAGACCACATTTTTATAATGTGTTCAGGCAGTGACAGTTGCAATAATATGATTCATCGACAAAAAGGGGGCTCTTTTGTCTGACGGCTCATTTACTTACATCTTTCTCACACTGAAATCACAATGAATAAAATCCTCAGAGGTACGCATATACATTCTCGTATGCATGAGAATGAATAAGCTTACCTCCAAGCAGATTCTTCATTATGATTTCAGTGTGAGAAAGATGCAAGTAAATGACCCATCGGACAAAAGAGTAG
The DNA here is from genome assembly GCA_963277665.1 of Viscum album. Classification (NCBI taxonomy): domain Eukaryota; kingdom Viridiplantae; phylum Streptophyta; class Magnoliopsida; order Santalales; family Viscaceae; genus Viscum; species Viscum album. The sequence goes on along the minus strand of OY728158.1, from coordinate 1,852,991,203 downwards.
TTGTCAATCCACTGGAAATTGTGTCACCAAAATTTAATAGTAATTATTAAGAAGTAGTTTTAATTATTTATCTTCTTTTTTCAGATAGTGTTTTTATAATTTCAAATTATTCAAAAACAGTGATGATTTATTTTTTGTAGAAAAATATGGAACAAGGAAATCGACATCAGTCATTATTAGATGACTGTGCTTGGATAAATCATGACAGAAATCCAAATGGTTTTGGTTTAAATCTTGTATATATTGAGGGTGTTGAAGCTTTCTTATCATTTGCATCATCAAAACTAGAATATGTTTCAAAATGCACAATTAAGTGTCCTTGTAAAAAATGTGCTCTGAGAACGTTTGACACATTCAACAAGGTTGGGGGACATCTCTTGCAGTTTGATTTTTAACTAGATTATGTTTTTTGGTATCAACACAGTGAACATAGTTCCAGGGAAGATACTAATAACTTGATTTCAGATCCATCACGGTTTAAAAATTTAGTACATAATTTTGTTGGTCCATCTGTTCAACAAACTGAAACTCAAGATGATAGTGATTTAACTCTTGAGTTGGCACCATTTGGATTTTATGTGTTGTTGAGGTCTGCTGAGGATGCATTATATCCATGTTGCAAGATAAGTAAATTAGAAGTTTTTGAAAAATTTATGTCTATGAAATCAGATAATGCAATGTCAAACAACTGTTTTGATTAGATATTTTCTTTGGTTAAAACACTATTACATAAAGGAAATGTGTTAGCTGCAAATTAATATGAGAGCAAGAGGCTGGTTTGTAATCTGGGCCTTAGTTATCAGAAGATTCATGCATGTCCAAATGATTGCATCTTATATTCTGGTGAAAATGAGTCGTTGGATATTTGTCCCACATGTGGAAAATCGAGGTATAAAGAAGCTCAATCAGGGAAGTCTGGATCGATTCTAGTAAAACAGTTGAGATATTTCCCCCTTACACCCAGATTGCAGCATTTATTTATTTCTCAGAACATAGCTTCAATGGTGTCATGGCACAAAACCAAGATTTCAACTGATAAAAGATTGAATCATCTATCTTATGGTGATTCGTGGAAACATTTTGACCATCTGCATCCATCTTTTTCTTTAGAAGGCTGAAACGTGTGATTGGGTATTTCTACTGATGGTTTCTATCAGTTTGGTTCTTATAGTAGTCAGTATTCATGTTTTATTGTCTTTATAACTCTGTACAATTTACCTCCCTGGATGTTGATGAAGGATCCCTATATCTTTTTGACTCTATTAATCCCAGGACATCTGAAAAAGAATATTGATGTTTATTTGAAGCAATTGATTGATGAGTTAAATGCATTGTGGAGTGATGGTGTTAGTACATATGATGTTGCTGCAAAACAAAATTTCATATTAAAAGTTGCATTGATGTGGATGATTAGTGAATTTCCAGCATATGGCATGTTATCTAGCTAGAGTACACATGTCCGAAATCATGGCCTTACCATATGAAAGACAACAAAGCCTTTATGACCATCAATAGAAAAAATCCTTTCTATTATGATTGTCACCACATATTTCTTCCAACCGATAATCCTTTTCGAAGGAACAAATATCATTTCAGAAAAGTTACAATTGAAAGGGATGAACCTCCAAATATGATCTCAGGTACAGAGTTAAAATTAGTTGTATTTTCATTACCTCCCATCACATTTGGGCCAACAGTAAACCAATAGAAAATTGGAATTGAAGGAGTCATATGAGGCTGCGACCTCTCAGACATAGGCTGAGAGTCAGGATGAGACGACTGAGCAGACTAGTGCCCACTATTTCAATGAGGTGGGATGGATGCAGGCGACTCAGTATGGCTTTGAGAAGGGCCGAGTAGTTGGTATCGGCTCTTATTTTACTCCAGGTAGTTACTATGGTACTACTGTGATGTCGGCGTCCAGCTCGAGAGGAGCTCGTGGAGAGGCATCATCTTCTTCCTCACAGTATCAGGAGCAGTTGCGAATTTAGGCTGAGCTTATAGAGAGTTTTCAAAAGTCGCATGAAGAGATGTGTCGGTGGCAGCAGCAGCAGTAGCACGAGGAGGAGATGCTTCGATGGGAGCAGCAGCGGCAGCAGCAGCATCATGAGCAGATGGAGTACATGCACCATCTGACTCGTATTTTAGGGATGGTGTTTCCTCCAGCATCTCCTCCATATCCCAGTGATTTCTTTTTATGTTAAAAACATTTGAATTCAAGATTTGTAGTAATATGAACTATTTAAAAATTCTGTTTTTTATATTGGTGCAAATATAGAATAATTTAATTTTTTTTATTTTTAATACTTTATTATTTATTATTAGTATTATATTTTTTAATATTTGTCTGTTTTACTAATAATAATAACATTTTATGATTTTTTTATATTTTTTTTAAATATTGAGAATTTTAATAATTTTTTATTTTTTTATTATTTTAATAATATTAATATTAATTTCTTATTAATCATATTTTTATTAAATATTTTTTTTAGTATTATATTTTTTAATGTTTGTTTATTTTACTAATAATAATATTTTTTATTTTTTTATTATTTTAATAATAATAATATAATTTTTTCATTAATCATAATTTTATTTTATTTTTATTATGATTGGTATTTGCGACGGGACCTTTTGCGAAGGGATCCCATCACAAATAATCTAAATATAATTTTCTATAAATAGTATTTGTGACGGGGCACCGGGTCCATCGCAAATACTATTTGCGACGGCCCGTCGCAAAATGTTTTTATATATATAATGTATATAATCAGACGGTTATTTGTGACGGTAAATTTTCCCGTCGAAAATTGTATTTGAAACGGGCCCATAGAAAATGGTTGATTGATAAATAATGTATAAAATCGGAGGCTTATTTGTGACGAAAAAAATCCCATCGTAAATACCATTTTTTGTGACGGGGTCATCGCAAATAAATGTATTTGCGATGCCATTTTCTGCAACAGGCTATTTGCGACGAGCTCCCATCGCTAAAGACTATTTGCAATGGGATCCCATCGCAAATATCCCGTCGCAAATATATATAATTCTAGTAGTTCCCTATGCCAGTTAGAGGCAGGAGAGATAGCACTAATGGGAGCTCATCTTGTCAAGAGACTTTAGAGTAAGGGTATATCTTTTCAGAAGCATATGGCTATAATCAGTATAAGAAGAAATATTATGTTGATGGTTTATACCAACCTCTGTAGTTTGAGGTGGGACATCGGGTCTTTCTATGAGTTTCATCTATGTTGGGTCATAGACAAATTCATAGACAGGGCAAGCTATCATCTCATTATGTTGGGCCATTTGATTTCTTGGGGAGAGATAGGTCGGTATTATATAGGTTAGCCTTACTTCTAAGGTACTGATGCACGATTTTTTCCATGTATCTTAGCTTCATCATTACTTTTCACACCCTTCTCATAATTTTTACCTTAGGGATGCTGAATTGGAATCTAATGCTTCCTTTGAGAAGTATCTTATCTGGATCATTGTCTGAAGCATAAAGTCTCTCTAAGTCAAGGTAGTTACCCTAGTATGAGTTTTATGGAAGAATGGACATGTATAGGATGAGACCTGGGAGAGAGATTCCAACATATGTGCTCAGTGGCCAAATCTATTCTCAAACGATCCTTTACCACCCACAGAAGGACAACTCGGGGATGAGTTGTTTTAAGGAAGGGAGATTGTAAGATATGAGATTTTCAAATGTGGTTAACCATTTAATTTTTAGTAAATATTTTTCCCTAATAGAAGTGATTAAGGGTATAAGGAATGTTTCATGAGAATATAGGGCACATTTAGAGCCCAAATGTCCCTATTTTGGAAAGGAATACAAAGATATACATCTAGCGCATGGTTAGTTCTAACTATGCAAATCAACCATGTGGAGTGTTGCAGTGGACTGTAGAGGGGTACATATTTTTTTTATACCATGCACCTCAGGACGCATGACTGTTTGGTGTGTTGTAGTATACTAATTAGGGCCTCACGTTTTTTATAAATCATGTGTCTAGGGTTGCATGCTTAGATCCACTTAACCAGTGGTGCCGCATGGTTTAGGAATACGGTTTGGAAAACTGTATGGGTAAAATGAGCGCCTCTCAAAAGTGTTTGAAATGTTGATTTTTTACCTCCTTCTTTTTTTACTTATCTCCCTATTTTCATCTCCCATTTCACATGAAGCACCTTTATAACCACTTGGAGCTCTCCCTCTTCCTCCAAGGTAGGCTTTGAGATACCTCTTTTATATGATGTCTGGTTCTTCTACCATTGGTTGTGTTGGATAGATAATAGTAAAATATTTGATCCTCTTACTTCTTTTATTGGTTTATCTCTCCATTATGAATGTTATTTATAGGCAATATAATATTCCCTATTTTCAATGAATTTGTCTATTTTTCCTATTTAACATGTTCTTCTTAGAATCTAAAGCTGAAAACAAATGAGGATTCATCTACCACCATATGGTAGGTTATTTAGTATTTATCCCTAAATTCTTGTCGATTTATATCATGTGTTGTTATGATACAACTCCGGAACTTTTGTGTGTTGCCTCATAAACATGAATTGATCTTAGTTATATTTTTGGTCGTGATAGAAATGCCATGTATACCCTTAATTATTGTCAAATGTGGTCCATCTCAACACATGCCACCACTTTGGGTGTGGTTATGAAGTACCATTGACTATGGAATTTCTCATATTCCATCCCACCTTCTAAGTGGGGTTGGCATGATAATTAAATTGAAATTTCTTAATTAGTTTGAATGGAGGTAAATGGTGTGACCATTTTACATGCCATTATATAAATTATGGATTACACCATTGCCTGATTAAATGTTAAATGAGTTGAAAATAATTATTTGGGTTATGTTAATGTATTACATGTTTTATGGATTATTATTATTATAATTGTCCATTTATAATGGTTTTTGAGACATGGTCAAGGCTAGTGTTGGACAAGATGCTTCACACTCTCTTGATGAGTGATGTTGGGCATGACATCTCACATTGTTTATTGAATGGTGGGAATGATGGCTCATGTTCCTCTCAAGGTTATTATACATGATGCTTTACTTCACTCATTGGGTTGATGGGTATGATGACATTTTTATCCCTAATCGAATGCTTGGTCTAGTACCCTATATATAGTATGAGACTTTATAACTATGCACGGATTCTTGAGTTATGCCTCAGGTCCTATCTAGTGTCAATATCTATATATATGGATATAAATGTCCCTACATATATAGTTCATATATATTCATACGTATCTATATATCAATACTTTAAATTATATATATATATAGTGACATGCTCAGAGGTATTCTGACTTAGGCAGAAGTAGGTACTATCAGCCTGGTGTCCTTTAAGAACCATATCTGACCCATTATTATTTACATTTCTACTTTATATCATTATATTTTCACTTTGTAATTTTATATACACTGGATGGATCATACTAGATGTCATTGGTGGTGGCCTACTAAGTATATATCATATAACAACCCTTCTCATTATTTCACATTTAAACATGATTTATTACATAAAATTACACTTAATAAAACTCATAAGATCGATAGATCTAGTGTCTTTGGGTCTTAGGAACATTAATTAACAACTTAAAACATGAAATAGACATCTTTATTGAAAACTTATTTTACATGACCACAACATTATTTCGTACTTAGCATTGTATGTGATAACCTAAGGACATACATAAGAAAAGGGTGAGCTATAAAGCCCAGTAAGTAATTAAACAAGTCATAACATGAATAATACAATACATGTTAGTAAATAGGAATATCAATGGAGAATAATAGAAACATGATCATAAAGTAAAGATATAGCATGATTATCATAACATGGAAATGTAGAAAAAACTTAAAACACCGCATCATTAACGTAAAGGAATCAGGTAAACCCCTATCCCAACATGGTGGGAAAAAGTACTATAAAGAAATCAGGTGAACCACTATCCCAACATGACATATCATGATACTAAACATTACGTGATGCATTGAAGCGTTATCAGGGCACACCCTTCATAATTATTTCAATCTCATACTTAAGTGTACCACATAGATCATATAACATGGATTCATTCAACATTATCATTTATTCCACGATCAATGAATGTGAAATACATATAGGTAATTCCTAAATCAACAAGTATATGCACATAAATGTTAATACTCTTTATAGAGGAATTATTATAGTATTCACTAAATGATGATTTTGTCATGGAAAATCGCGGTGCAATTTCGGCAGCATAACAACATCATATGGAAATTCATAAATTGGGTTTATGAGAGATAAAGGGGTCTCTAATCATTTATAAATGAAATGGATAGTAGGGGATCATGGAACATAATATCCCAACATGTGAAATGTAATTTTAGATGCATAATATAAAATAAATGCTTGAATGGTGAGGAGAAGAGAGAAATCCCTTACGGAATTTCAGCATAGTAACAGGTGGGCTTAAAAGATCATAGGGGGCTTAATGGGAGTAAAAGTAAGATCCCATAATTTATACATAAAATGGAAATTAAGTAGGTGTGGAATAACATATCCCAAATCAATCAAATGGAAATTAAAAGGCATGACATAAAAGAGGTTCTTGAAGAAAAATAAGAGAGGGAGATCCCTTACAAAATTTCGGCATATTAACGGCTTAGGTAAGGGTCCAAATGAGGGAGGATAAATGATCAATCATTAAAATAACATCAATTCTATAGTAATTTAATGATTAAAAACTAATTTAAATACATAAAATTGAAATTAAAATAACTACCTTAAAATAAGGTGCTTGAATTCAAAGGGGGGAGGAATCCCTTACTTGGATGTGTGATCCCAAAGGATTGGGAGAGGATTATTGGGGGCTTGGGGGTGCCTTGGGAGGACTCTAGGGAGTAAGGGGAAGAGGTTGGTTGAGATTAAAAGAGCTTGAGTGAATAGAAATGGGTTCTTGGGTGGGTTTATATAGGAAAGGTGGAGAATTATTTATTATTTTTGTTTTGGACACTACACACTAAAATATTCAAAACCAAAAACCATACCATGATTTTTGCCCATTTTTTGTAGAAAAGGGGAGTGTTATACATTATTTTTAAAAATATAAGGGCCTAATATATTAAAATATGTCCCTGTAATGCCCCGACCCTAGATCCCCAGAGTCGGTGCATTATTTTAATACATTGGCATGATTACAAGGAATCAAGTCCCGAAAGACTGATCAGTTTAGCAGTCTTGGAAAATAGATTACATACATGAACGTTACATTACACTTTCTAACATACAACAAAAAAATAATCCTTTGAGAACTCCATTATTCCCTTATCTCACTACTATAAATACGGTCATTAACATCACTAAAAACAGGCTTTAGCAGCGCTAAAAAAGCGTTGTAAAGCTCGGCGCTGATAAAGGGGGTACCCCTTTATCAGCACTAAACAAGCGCTTCTTTAGCACTGATAAATGATTGTTTTATCAGTGCTCCTTTAGTGCTGATAAACTTATCTTTTATCAGTGCTTCTTTAGTGCCGATAAAGGTGTAGTTTGTCAGTGCTTTTTTAGCGCTGATAAAAGAACTATTTATCAGCGCTAAAAGAGTGCTGATAAATGCCCCCTCTGCTGCTATGATAAATCAGCAGCAGCACACCCGAACACCTGCAAAAAAAACAGCATCTCAATAAGCCAATTAAAGCAAGTATACCCATACAAAATTAACTCATAAATCATAATCAAATTAGACCAAGTATACCCATACAACAATTATAATCGTACACCATTAACACATAATTTATAAGTTAATCAAGTACTTAAAGAAAAAAATTTAGAATTCAGGGGGTTTGGGGACTGTTCAAGGGTTTGGGGTGGTTGTCCAAGGGGGGGTAGGGGGTGTCTGGGGGGCTTTCCAGTTCAATCCTAAGGTTCCACATGGGTGTGTTTTATCAATACATAAATCTTTGGACTTTTCTCTATCCACTATGCATCATGTTCTCAACCTCAAAGAAGTTATAAGGTTTGTACACACACTGAGGTGCACATACTTGGGGGGTGAATCTCATTAATAAACCCCCAATATTAAACTTGAAATAGGCTATTGTAAGTGCATGATCAGGTAATATGCACAACCTAGTTGAGAAAGAACTGGAATAAAACTAATAAAAAAATCATCATTGATCCTCAAATCCATGACCATGATTAAACCCAAATTAATTTTCCAAGTGCTGAACTTTTACCAAGCATTTCACAAGGATCGTGTCGACATTATAAAAATATATTTTGACCAATTCCTACCCCATCTACATTAGGACACATTGATTCTCAAGTATTAAATCTTGATCAACCATACCTACTTCATCCAATGTTAGGGTTTCTCTGAGTACATCATAGGAACCACACAAAACATATAATATACCATGGTCTCCCCACTATATGAATAATTATCATTGACCTCCAATATGTGAGTTTTATTTATACTTCATCATGGAAATCCACTTATGGGAGTTTTCTCATCCAGGGAATACCCTCAACAGTATCTCAGACCACCCATATGTGTTCTTCCAATTCCGAGGCATAAGACCTACAAGGATCTCATCCCTATACTATGGGAGTACCCTTATTTAGGGAATAATACTAAAAAGCATATATTCTTTACGATATGGGAGTATTATCATCCAAATAATAATCCCTAGAAGCATATCAACCCTCCAATATGGGTGTATTCTCATTTGATGCATAATCTATATAATCATCTTAGCCCTCCCCTATGGGATTATTTTCATTTATTGAATATTCCTGATAAGAATCTCATCCCACTCCTATGGTTGTATTCTAATTTGGGGAATAATACCTATATACATCTCATCCCTCCCCTATGAGAGTATTCTCATTTAAGGAATAAGACCCATAAGCATATCCACCCTCCCAAATGGGAGTATTTTCATCCAGATATAAGCCCATAAGTATCATAGAACCAAACACATGATCACCCTAGTATACCAAGCCAAAAATGACTTGATATATATGAGGCCCCTGATAGATCACATGCCATGACCCCCCATTTAAAATATCAATGCAATCCAAATGCGTTTGGTCAGATTTCCGTAGGTCAGTTGTTGTTTTCAATTAAAATCGTGTCCATTTTAAACAAAATAGAGACCCTTTGAGTGATAGCGGCCACACCATGCCTTGTATTGAGGCGGGGTTAACTCTTACAAGTCACCAAGGACCCTTTTATCGTTCTTATAAAATATCAATGCAATCCGAATGTGTTTGGCCGGATTTCCGTAGGTCAGTTGTTGTTTTCACTTAAAATCGCGTCCATTTTAAAAAAAAAATAGAGACCCTTTGAGTGCTAGCGGCCACACTGTGACTTGTATTGAGGCAGGGTTGACTCGTACACGTCACCAAGGACCCTTGGATCGTTCTTATAAAATATCAATGCAATCTAAATGCATTTAGTCATATTTCCGTAGGTCAGTTGTTGTTTTTACTTAAAATCTTGTCCATTTTAAACAAAATAGATACCCTTTGAGTGATAGTAGCCACACCATGCCTCATATTGAGATGGGGTTGTCTCTTACACATCACCAAGTACCCTTGGATTGTTCTTATAAAATATCAATGCAATCTGAATGCGTTTGGTTGGATTTCCGTAGGTCAGTTGTTGTTTTCAATTAAAATCGTGTCCATTTTAAACAAGAGAGACCATTTGAGTGATAGCGGCCACATCGTGCCTCGTATTGAGGTGGGGTTGACTTTTACACGTCACCAAGGACCCTTGGATCATTATTATAAAAGATCAATGCAATCCGAATGTGTTTGGTTAGATTTCCTTAGGTCAGTTGTTGTTTTCAATTAAAATCGTGTCCACTTTAAACAAGAGAGACCCTTTGAGTGCTAGCGGCCACACCATGCCACGGATTGAGGCAGGGTTGACTCTTACATGTCACCAAGGACCCTTGGATAATTATTATAAAATATAAATTCAATATGAATGTGTTTGGTCGGATTTCCGTAGGTCATTTGTTGTTTTTACTTAAAATCTTGTCCATTTTAAACAAAATAGAGACCCTTTGAGTGATAGCGGCCACACCGTGCCTCGGATTGAGGCAGGGTTGACTCGTACATGTCACCAAGGACCCTTGGATATTTATTATAAAATATCAATACAATCTTAATGTGTTTGGTCAGATTTTCGTAGGTCAGTTGTTGTTTTCACTTAAAATCTTGTCCATTTTAAACAAAATAGAGACCCTTTGAGTGATAGCGGTCACAACGTGTCTCAGATTGAGGCGGGGTTTACTCTTACATGTCACCAAGGACCCTTGGATATTTATTATAAAAGATCAATGCAATCCGAATGCATTTGGTCAGATTTCTGTAGGTCAGTTGTAGTTTTCAATTAAAATCATGTCCATTTTAAACAAAATAGAGACCCTTTGAGTGATAATGGCCACACCGTGCCTCGGATTGAGGCGGGGTTGACTCATACACGTCACCAAGGACCCTTGGATCATTATTATAAAATATCAATGCAATCTGAATGCGTTTGGTCAGATTTCCGTAGGTCAGTTGTTGTTTTCAATTAAAATAGTGTCTACTTTAAACAAGAGAGACCCTTTGAGTGCTAGCGGCCACACCATGCCTCATATTGAGGCGGGGTTTACTTTTACATGTCACTAAGGACCCTTGTATCATTCTTATAAAATATAAATTCAATCCAAATGCATTTGGTTGGATTTCTGTAGTTCATTTGTTGTTTTCACTTAAAATCTTGTCCATTTTAAACAAAATAGAGACCCTTTGAGTGATAGTGGCCACACCGTCCCTCGGATTGAGGCGGATTTGACTTTTACACACCACCAAGGACCCTTGGATCGTTCTTATAAAATATCAAGGAAATCTGAATGCGTTTGGTCAGATTTCCGTAGGTCAGTTGTTGTTTTCACTTAAAATCATTTTCATTTTAAACAAAATAGAGATCCTTTGAGTGGTTCAGCATTCTTACATGTTGCTGGTGCATATCATATGTTAAAATGGTAAAATGACTCATTGGAGAAAGGATATTTTATTTAATAACAATTACAATTTTCCTATGAACATTTACATACAACAATGTTTCATCTTTTGATCCCCTTAACCCCTCTCAAAAATGACCACAAATTGTACATGTCCCCAAGTCAGATCTTCATTGTATTTGTGTACAATATTCCATTAGGTATACGTCCCACTCATTTCTGAACACATCTATATCATCTTGTGAGTATGAGTCTTTTCGGTAGTTAGAGTAGTACTACAAAATAAAAAAATAAAGAATTAATAAATAACTTAAACGAACTAGTAGTTGTTTTTAAAAATACCTCTTTAGGAATGCTAGTTTGCTGATGAAAAATGATCTATTTCATAAATTTACAAACATAATAACCGCAATCATTATCGTTTGTTTTTTTTGGACACTGCAAAAAAAATTGATCATTAGGAGAATAAGTAACTTGTGTTGAGATGTGTTTGGATAGTGAAATTTTATTATATATACCCTGATATTTGTCCAGACGTAGTACTTGCTCACCTCCTTATGCTTATCCCCTATCCTCATTCCTTTTTTTAGATGATAATGATACACCACCCTATCATAACAGAATCCTCAGTAAAAGCTAATATAAATTATATTACTTGATGTTTAGACCTAAAACGTAAGATGCAGTGCCTTACAGATTCACAAACTCCATCATGTGTGGTCGGTTTGATGGATATCCTTGCTTTGAATCTGGAAAATAAATCTTCAGAGTATCCAAGTTCACCGCAATTAGCAACCAATGTTTCCTAAAAACACAAAAAGTAATAAGTAATAAAAGAAGTGAAAATATAATTGATATGCTTTAATCGTAGAGTATTACCCCTGCATGGTTGGTATTAGGAAAAGTCTGTAATCTGTAATCTTGCGTTAAAATGTTTTCAGCAAGTTGTTCACTATTGTATCCCTTTTTGATGGCTCTATTTTTGTTAGGTGTGTTGATGTGATATGAGGACTAACCAGTCCAAATCTTGTATCATGGGAAACTTCCTTCAATTGTTTTTCATAAATGCGTCTGTCAACAATATAAAATGCATTTAGTCATAATTTTCACGTTAGATCAGCTTTTGTAAAATCAATTCATGGAAACATACCTCATATATACATTTACAAATGTGATGCCTTGCCAACCATTTTAAAGGATTTCATTGACATTTTCAGCAGCAACGAAATATTGACTTTCCTCTCCGTATATATTCTCTTCAAAAACCACTATATGACTATTACCATCTTTTAGCTTCGTATCCACATGAGTCTTCAATGCTAGTAAATGTGGATAGAGAATAGGTGGTTTTATTGTGCTTTCAGTAGCTCCTTGGGATCGGTTGGTCGATCCTTTAGATGGTTTTGAGCCGAAGTTTGTCACCCCCTTTCCTTTCTCCATCTATAACAACAATCATTGGTTCAGACCCTTTTTTCATTAATTGTTAAGGGTTTAGCTTGAAAAGAAAAGGAAATAAATACCTCTTTGTCCGCATGTACTCTTACAAGTTGTGATGGCCATGCAATGAATGTCCCAATAGCCTTTTCGACTGTATGAATATCATTATCATCAAGTGGAATAGGTAGCTCTGCCTTTGGCTCATGATCTATAGTAATCGTCACTTTTAAATGATCTTTTGGAAGTGGTATATTATGCAGTGTGGCATCTGGGATATTGAACATTGTAGCCCTCGCTACAAGGTGATAGGTGGGTGTTGACAGATATAAATCACAATAATTATCACCCTGTATAATATGAGTATAGAAAAATTATCAGTGTTTGTCTAATTTATATTTCATGGGAACAATTATTAGAATATTTATTACCATGGCTAAGACAGTTCTTTGAGGCGAATGGCTCGCCTCAAAGCTGGTGGGGGGTGGGGCGGGATGTTCATGTGGTGGTTGTTCTTGAGTTGTGGCTTCCCTTTGCTTCCCACCCATAAAAGTTGCTAGCAACTCTCCCTGTCATTACAATTGTTCTTCAAAGGTTGCTATTTTTCGCTCATTTGTTCCAATTTTTCATCTATATCATCCATTTTTTTCTTCTTCTCAAAATATACTCGGGGTGTCACCCCAAACCCTGCACCTCTGACACGACTGTATTTTTTTGGCTCCTTCAAAGTCGTCGATAATAGGTCTGTATCAGCTACAGGAGTAGCTAATTCCTATGACTGTCGGATATAGGAAAATAACTAATTATTTTTATGTAATAGCAATTTTAAACAAATTATTTTTTTTTCGTATCATACTTACACATATTTCCCACACTTTCTGTGTGTTCTCATCTACTAACTTCCCTCCTTTGTTCACACGTGGCTCCTTCCATAGCACATGGCGTGGGATGGAAGTACATTTGGTTTTAGACTCATCAATCTACATATAAACATAGAAAAATAATTATGATGTTGTTTATTGGCACCTGACAATATTATTTTAAATTTAAAATACGTAACATTTTCTTTTCTAATGAAGCTTACCCCATCCTTGATTTATGATAGGGGTATGTTGGTTTTGAAGCACGTTCCTTATTTTCAGTACAGAGTTTCTGTTTCATAAATGAAATATTGACAATCAAAGTGATGAATACAGGTATCCTCAAACAACGTATTATCACTCACAATGTACCTGAAACTTCTCATCCCCACGACGGCTAATAAATGCATCCCATGCTTCTTGGGATATTAGGTGAGCGTAGACAATGGGTGGCTGCGGGTTTATTTTACCTTTAGAATCTTTGAGGTGACATCTTGTTAAAATAGTGCGAAAACCTTGATGAATCTTTCCTGCAAGCCTTGGTACATAATCCTTGTGTGAATTGTCTACTATAAATGTACTCTGCAAGAGATTGAGAAGAGTAAGACATTGTTTCATTATTTTATTTGCTAGTAAATTAAAGAAATAAATTCATAATGTTACCGTAATTTCTTCCCAGATCACAGCCTTCATCCCGGACACAACATGGTGCCATGAATCTATGTCAATCGGCACACGTTGCCTAGTGACAACTCCAATGTAGCTGCTAAACATAGCCTTGTTGGGATTCACATGTTGGCCTCGTGCATTCCATCCAACTTCAAATTTGATGCCTTTGCTTTTCGCCTTAAGAATTTTGGCTAACACCGTCAAACTACGACACACCTGTGATTTCTGCGACGTTGGTCCTTCATTCCCGACCATTTCATCGATATCAACATCATCTATATGTTCATCTAGAATGGTATCAAAGACATGTGTTGATGGTTGTTGGACCTCAACACTAAGAGCAATAGGAGCCGCAGCAGCAGGAGCAGTAGGAGGAGCAGCAGCAGGAGCAGCAGCAGGAGGAACCGCAACAGGAGGAGCAGTAGGAGCAACCGGAGCCGCAGCAGGAGAAACAACAGCAGCAGTATGAGCTGCAGGAGCAGCAGGAGCAGCAGTAGGATAAACAGCAGCAGCAGCAGCATGAGCTACAGCAGCAGGAGGAGCAGCAGCAGCCGCAGCAGCAGCTGCTTGAGAGACTTGTTCAGCCTCAAGGTTAGGAGCATCAGAATGTGAAGAAGTCATTATCTGCAAAAGTGGTTGAACAGTTAATTCAGATTACATAAATTCAGTAATGATAAGATAATAACATGAGATAACAAGATCTATATTACAAACAAAATATAACCTGTTTACTGAACTCTCTTTCTTTTTTTCAAAGGTTGAAGGGATTTGACACCTCTATTGACTATCCAAATCCCTTCATTGTGGTCTCCCCTAACATACAAAACATCATCTGCATTGGGACCGCTCCTAAATGATTGCGACGTACCACTAAAAGGATCGTCCTAAACTGAATTTTCATCAGAAACTTCAATTGTTTTGGATGATAACAGAACAATTGACCACTTTCGGTTTACGGGATCTAGAACATAAAAAACTTGTACCGCTTGTGATGCCATTATAAACTGTTCGTCTTTGTACCCTTCTTTACTAAAATAAACTTTCAAAAATCCCCATTCATCTATTTTAACACCACTATTGTTATCAATCCATTTGCATTGAAAAATCGGCAATTGGAATGTCGTATAATCTAACTCCCATATTAGTTTGATAATTCCAAATTATGATATATTTGCATAAATTGGATTTCTGTCCTTACTACCAGAAACATGCATTGATTCAGCCACTAGTGTAACTCCACTATTTTGCATGGTACTATCTTCATCATGTTCATCTATATAGAATGTATAACCATTAATTACATAACCACTGTAAGATAATACATACACACTTGGTCCAGCGGCTAGCCATCGAAGACGTTCTAAAATTGAATTTGGATTTTCATCCAACTTCTTAAAAATATGGTCCTGAAACCATCCTATAAACTGGTGATTATGTGTATCTAATAACCATTTTTCAGCCCTCAATGGATTCAACTGCCTAAGAATTTCTTTTTGAGTTTCAATATATGGAGCAACCTCCCAACTGTTATGAAAAACATAAATATGAGCCTGCTCCCAATCTGTAATACTGATTGTCACAACTTCTCTTCCATAAATTCCCTCACCCTCAATGCGTCCAGTGTGACGAGATTTCGGGAGACGAGTGTTTTCCACATCAGATAGTTATTCAGTACAAAATTCAATGGATTCCTCAACAATATATCGCTCCACTATACAACCCTCTGGACGACTTCGATTTTTGACATACCCTTTCAAAATCTTCATATACCGTTCAACAGGATACATCCATCTATAGTGCACAGGACCACAAAATCGAATCTCTCTCACCAAGTGAATCTTCAAATGAACCATCATATCAAAGAATTTTGGCGAGAAGAACATTTCTAATTCACATAATATGATGACGATTTCTTTTTCCATAGCTGGTAATTTCCCTGGGTCTAAAACTTTGCTACATATAGCTTTGAAAAAGAAACAAAATTTGGTTAACGTGTGAAGAACATTCTTGGGAAAAATGAAACGTAAATCTATAGGAATTAGATCTTGCATCAAAACATGGCAATCATGTGATTTCAAACCTTTTAACTTCAAATCATTCATTGAAACAATTTTCTTGATATTTGATGAGTACCCCTCTGGAACCTTTACATCATTGAAGAAGTTTCAAAACTGATATCTCTCCACCATAGAAAGAGTATAAGCAACTGGAGGAAGAAACATTCTATTTTCACCCTTCATGGGAGCCAAATCTTCTCGTATTACCATGTCAACCATGTTCAACCTTGACTTAATTTCATTTATTTTTTCCAGGGGCATTTAGCAACGTTCCGATAACACTGTCACATACATTTTTTTCCACATGAATCACATCAAGAAAATGGTTGATGTACAAACAATTCCAGTATGGTAATTCAAAAAAAACTTATCTCTTTTTCCAACCGATTTTCGTAAGGTTTTTCGAAAATGGTTTACCAAAAATAGTGTTCATATCTTTTACTTTCTCAAAAAGTTGATCACCTATTAGTGGAGACGGTGTTGCGCATTTTTCTGAACTTCCATTGAATGATGTCGTTCAAGATCGGTACTTATGCCGACGAGGTAGAAACCTACGATGTCCTAGAAACACAGATTTTGATGAATTTTTTAACCTAATTGATTCTATATCTTCTTCGCACATGGGACACCCTTGAGTTCCTTTAATGCTATAGCCTGAAAAATTTCCATAAGCAAGGAAATCATTTATTGTCCCATACAACATCGCTCTCAACGTGAAATATTCACTTTTATAAGCATCATACAACATTACACCTGAGTCCCAAAATAACTTAAAATCCTCGATCAAAGGATCCAGATAAACATCAATATCATTACCTGGTTGTTTTGGTCCTGATATAAGCATAGATAACATGATGAATTTCTGCTTCATGCATAACCAGGGTGGAAAGTTATAATTTACTAACATAACAGGCCATGTACTATGAGTGCTGGTTTGAAAACCAAAAGGATTCACTCCATCTGTAGATAACGCAAGACGAAGGTTTCTCGGCTCTTTTCCAAATTCAGGATACTCATGATCAATTTTCTTCCATTGAGGAGAGTCGGCTGGATGACATAATAACCCATCTTTATTTCTTTTATCTACATGCCACGACAATTGTCTTATAGTTTCTTCACTTCCATATAGACGCCTAAACCTTAGAATGATTGGAAAGTACCATACAACTTTCGTAGGATTGGATTTATCTTTCTTGTATCGAGAAGCACCACACTTTGGGAATTCTGTAAGTGATTTGTTCTCTTTGCAAAACAATATACAGTCTTTTGGGCAGGCATGTATTCTTTCAGAAATCATTCCCATAGAGCGTAGCATTCGTCTAGCTTCATATGTCCGGCTTGGGAGCTCATTATCTTTCGGGAGCATGTCATTAAAGAGAGAAGGTAGTTCCGTAAAACTGACATCACTCCATTTTTTGCCTGCTTTCAATTTATACAACTTCAGTACAGCTGAAATTGTTGTATACTTAGTGCAAGCAGCATACAATGGCGTCTTTGCACAACTCTTTAACTTCTCAAACAATTTTGGGCAATCACGGAGTTCATCTTGAATTGTCTTTGTCATTTCCTCAATACGATCTTCATCATCATTGACATCTGTAATCGCATCCTCCATACGGTCTTCTTCATTATCCATATTTGTATTCATATCTGATGATCCATAAAACGCAGTTTTATCCCAGCCAGTAGCTACATTCACTTTTTCTTCGTGTTTATTCCAACATTTATAACTCCAATCTATTCTGTGACATATAAAATGTTCTTCCAACTACTCTGGAGTAAATAGTCTAGAATAACAACAACGTAAACACGGAAAAATGATTTGAGAAGGATCCTTTGCGTGATCCTTTGCAAACTTGATGAACTCTTTCACTCTGTTCTCATACTCTATTGGTAAACGATTAGCATCCATCCAATCTTTATTCATATCCATCCTATTTGAATCTCAAATATTAGTATTTATGGTTCAAGTACACAAAACAATAATTCCAAATATAGTAGAAGAGAACCACTTCCTTATAAAAATGGAGATTAATAGAGCCTAACCATTGGTATTTATTCATCATGCCTAAATACTCACTGCTGGTGGAAGTGAAACCATTCTTGATGATCATGCCAAGAAGAAATGGAAACCAAAAGGGGGGAGTGAATCAAAATACCCCAAACAAGATGGAAAAACATGGTATTTGAGAATAGGTTAGTAGCTTTCATGTTGTCTAGACACCTATCCAATAGACTCCATAAGCGGTGATGGCCCCTACAGTTGTTACACCAGGTGAAACTGTCACCTGAGAAGCTGAGATCAATGAGGCCCTTCCCAGCCATGAACTGAACAAACTCCATGATGGCCTTACTCTGGAATGGGATTCTACCTTTCCTTTCCTTTGGGTTGGAAATGACATTAAAGTCACCCCCAACAAAAAATGGATGGTGGTCGAGATCGAAAGTATTTTGTTCAAAAGGACAATCAATCCCCCTCAATTTTTTAAAATACTAATACCATAAACTATTTAAAAACAAGAAATTTTAATTTATTTTGTAAATCATTCCCAAAAAAATTCAATAAACAAACACATGCCAAACCATTTGGAATTTTATTTAAATAATCAACTTATCTTTATTTTAAACCATGATTTTCATTTATAATATCAAATCCACCAATGGTAGAAGGAAACCTAATTTATTTCAATGAAAAAGGTTAATTCACAACAAGATACCATCCATTCCATATATTATTTTCATTAATAGGGTTATTTTGTGCTTCAAAATGATCAAAACATGTCTAACCAACTTCAAATGGATAAAATATGAATTCATGAAACACATGAATCCCAAAAAGAAGATATAGTATAGAAACACCAACTTGGAATCTGAATGAGTCTACTCAAATGAAGAACATCATACATCTCCAACTACATCGATGCTTTCTCATATACAACGACACCACTAGCTAGATAGTGGCCCTCACCAAGAACATCATACATCTCCAAATAAGAGACTACAACCACTAACCATGAAGAACATCATAAGATAGAAATATACTAAGAACACATACCTTCACCCAAATAAGAGACTACAACCACTAACCATGAAGAACCACTAAGAGTATAATTTGAAACCTAAGGAAAGGTACACCCAAAACATACCAATGAATTAAAATGAAATACTTTCTAAACCAAACCATTGAAATACTCAAATGTTCCTAACATCAAACCCCATCATATCTCCTAATAAAATTATTTGATAACACTATTTCATGGACTATACCCATTTAGACCCCTCTATTGGTTAGTAGATTATAGTCTAGTGACCCCCTAAAACCATCCTCCAACATGTCATGGGTTAGTGGATGCACCGAGGGTATTTATCACAACCATGTGCAATGTACTTATAATAATAAATAATTGATATAGTTTAACATCAAGTTGTATAGATGATTTTTCGAATGATAACAAGTGAAAGTTAGTATGGTAAATATGTGTGATAAGACATTTTTGGTCTAACTAAAAGGGTATATATCCTAATGAGTGTATTTTGGATTCACAAAAAATATGACTCTATGTGGTATAGGGTTTTTTCAACTAGTGGGAGTATGGACCACTTAGTGAATATGGTCCTCTATGTGTGGGAATGTTTTCATTTAGAGTATGGCCTAATATGTATGGTTCCCATAGAATAAGGCCCATTTGAATTGGATAGTTGGGCTCATGGGTAATTTTTTGATGCCTCTACTGGGGAAATCACTCAGGCTTGAATCTATTTCCTTGGGCTATCCACAATCCTCATAACCTACCTTACCTATTTCCAAAGGTGGAAAAAGTCCACCTCCATTGTTGATAATATTGTCCCCTTGATTGGAATGGGAATATGGGATGTTAGATATTCCTTCTATAGTTTCCTTCTTGGAGTATGATTCCTATTCTAGGTCTCTGTTACAGATATAAGACATGTTTCTGAATCTAGTTTTTGGTTCTACTCTCTAGTGGACACAAGTTAATTACAATTATTATTCTAGTTACATGGAATATACTTTTAGTTGAATATAATAATGGTGATGAGTGTATTGATAAACTATAAAATTCATCTAAAATTGAGGTTATTAGTTTTTCATTAGCTCATGACATGAGGTGTATTATCTATAATACATGATTCATACCATGATTGATAATTGGTAACTTATTCTTATTACAGAAGGAATTAAATTCTTATAACCTCTATAATCTTATGCTCATTACACAAGGTGGATCACATTTTTCATGTGAGGAATATACACCAATTTGGTTCGTAAAATATATTCATAGCACATAAGGATTTCTACATTCATCAACTAATGAATCGTGTTCTTATCACACCAGGTAAGAACATAATATCATCTACTAAGGGAAGTTTTTATAGATCGTATGCTCATCACATAGGGGATTCTTTGGCACATCGCCTAAGGAATCTCATGCTCCTCATGTGAGGTATAATCATAGTATCATTACCTAGGAGATGAATAAGAGATCTTATGATCATCACTTAGGGGATTCTTAGGCATATCCCCTAATGAATCTATTTATAATCTCATGAGGTATAATCAAGGGAACATTATTTGGGAGATAAAGAAGATCTCATATTCCCATAACATAGGGACTTCATATTCTCGTCACCTAAGGCAACCTAGGATTATCACCTAGAGTTGGATGTTTCCTGAATTAAGAGTGGTCATAGGTTTATATCTCAGTAAAGGAACTCACATATTTGAATTTTAGAAGAGGGAGCCAGCATAGTTTTATAGCCACCATTTCGTTTTTATCCATGAAGTTATTCAATTTCCACCAAACCCTTTTCAATTTCATCATTAACAACTATATTCTATGTCACTGGGAAACTAAAAGGAAAACCCAACTAACGATGTAATATCCCACAATAAGCCACTCATTACATTTTATTAACAATGGAAAGGTTGATGCTTCCCCACTGCACGATTTACCACCTCAACCATCTCACATTTTCCCCCAATGGAATCTATCACAACCAAACTAACAAAAAACATCTCAAACAACCCCACCAAAAAACAATTATGATTTTCAACAATAAAATTAAACAAGAACCATGTTCTTGAGAAATATAATGAAAATTAGTAAACACATGTGAATCATCCCCTTTACATCATTTTCCATCAAGTATGGTTCATTTTCTTCAATCAGTCAATCCATAATACTCATCCATAGAATAAAAAAGCATGTTAAAAAATGATATACAAATAAGAGAGGAGAACAATATTGAAAAAATATTTGTAAAACATGCCTTAAAGGAGGTCTGGAAAACCGAAGATTGAAAGCGTTGCGGGCGGCGGAGGTCCGGCAAACTGAAGCTCGAGGGCGGTGGAGGTCTGGCAACGCAAACTCAGCGGGCAGCGGAGGTCCGGCAATGAGAAGCGAGGGCGGCGGAGGTCCGGCAACGTGATCTCAGCGGGTGGCAGAGGGGAGTCTCAGGGTTCCAGTACCACGAGAGCTTCAGGTCGCGATAAAATGAGGGCATTGTGCGACCGACTTTATAAAAAATGCACTAAGGTTTTATCAGCGCTAACATTTTAGCGCTGATAAAGGTGTCCTTTATCAGCGCTTTTTTAATGCTGATAATAGTACCCTTTATCAGCGCTATAAAAGCGCTGATAAATCCTTACTGTATCAGTGCTAAAATTTTAGCGTTGATACAGGGAGTCTTTATCAGTGCTTTTCTAGCGCTGATAAAGGGTCTTTTTATCAGCGCTGATAAAGGTTACCCTGTATCAGTGCTAAAATTTTAGCGCTGATAAAGGAGTTCTTTATCAGCGCTTTTCTAGCACTGATATATGGCCTCTTTATCAGTGCTAGAAAAGTGCTGATAAAGACTCCCTGTATCAGAGCTAAAATTGTAGCACTGATAGAGGGTTTCTTTATTAGCGCTTTTCTAGCGCTGATAAAGAGGCGCTCTATCAGCGCTAAAATTTTAGCGCTGATACAGGTTAACCTTTATCAGCGGTTTTGCTTAGCACTGATATAAGGGTGCGCTTCCCTTGACCGTTTTTGTAGTAGTGGCTTAACCCTGCATCTCAAACATAAAAACACTTCTTGGGATCCTGGGAAAATAAAACATAAGAAAGGGGTGATCTCAGATGCTCAGTAAGGGTAAATAATTTAGCAGAAGATAACATAAACAATATTCATGGTGAATAATTGAAAACACATGCCTTTACAAATAATAAACATAAACACTTTATGGAAGAAATATGATCTGAGTAAATAACGCTATAATAAAACATAGTAATGGGTATTCTACTAGTCGAATAACCACATTAACCATCAATATTGTTTTCCTAATGATGGAATGTATAATTCCAGACATTCTGAAACATTTTGTCAAGGCCTCAGCCAAGATGTCTAAAAATGATTAAGGCCTTGGCCAAAACCATGTATCAAATGGGGAAATGTCACGGCCAATTCCATGTCTAATTGTCTCATGATACCTACCGATGCATCGAGGAGCTATATCGGTCTCCACCCGTCACTTACTATGTCCAATACATTCCTCGTATGAAAAGGTTAAAACATTACATAAACATTCTTATTAAAACTAGCATAAGAAATGTCAATACTTTATCTATAAACCATGAATGGTATAAAAATAACACATCCACAGTCAAACATATCACAAAACCTTCAATACAATATGGAATATTTGTATCATAATAAATCAACTTCAAACAAGTTTAAAATCTATCAAAGGATGTTGACATAAATGAAAATGATTCGTAAAACTCTTTGAGAGAAATACACCTTTTTCATGAAATCATTTGTAAGTATCACAATTAATAAAGGAAGTAATTTAAAAGAGATTTTTTAATCAAAGTGTCTCATACCACTTTGAAACTTTTAAAAAGAGTTATCATTTAAAAACATTTATATCCATAGAAATAAATCCTTAAAATCGTTTTGAAAATATGGACATTAATTAAAAGGGTTTAGAAAGATAAATCTTTAAAACATTTAACATGATGATCTAGTTAAATAGACCCTCCCATAAAACCTTAAAAGATTCCTTTTGGAAACATTTTTATGAAATATGGGTATTTATGATAAGTATGTCCCAGAAAATACTTACACGTGAACAATCTCGGATAATAATGAGATTGAGGAAATAACCCTTACCTTGCACTTTCCTTTGGTCGAGGGTACATTTAACCTCCTGTATAATGACTATAGTATGTTATTAAATTATAACAGAACCATATTCAAATTTATTATATCATACATTATTCATTTATGACTTTATACAACCCATTTAATAATGATTTCCATGTTAAATTAACATTTTGGGTCACAATCGCTTTCTTTATCGTACGTGTTTTAACTTGTTACTCTTGATTTATCACTTAGATAAAGATTTAAATACTTAAAGATTATAAAACATGATTTATATATCATATATATTTATAATATAAATATGTATAATAGACATATATATGAAATGGAAAACACCGTTTATGGAGACGGTAGTCCGTACGTACGCATAAACATTGTTTCCGTTTTCATATTGTATTGAACGGAAGTAAGTGAATAAGATATATGTAAGTACATAAATACATAAATACACATATATATATATATATATCCAGTAGCATTATTATGTCATATATTACATACTTATTAGTAATATATATTTTTATAATCATTGATGAATGGTGAACGTGGAAATGAATCTCATCGCGTCGTGGAGACGGTAATCTGTATGTATGCACGAGCGACAATATCATTCTTTTGATTTAAAATAGTATGTAAATAGATGGTATATCATAAATACAGAATAATTAACATGTTATATTTATTATTTACATCAATTATACATCATTATTATACCTATCCAAATAATAATGTATTGAATAACAACTACACCACGACGTGGAGACGGTAAGTTGTACGTACGCACGTATGGTGGCATGTCATTCATAGGATGGATAAAATAATGAATATGGTTGTACCATATTTATAATAAAATTACATTATATATAAGATAATGGAGTTATTGTTTTATAATGGAAACAACAAATAAATAGGAAGTGGAAGAAGAAAAGAACTTGAAAGATGTGATGAAATATTTACCGTTTCTTTGGGTTCTTCCTTTTGATTTGATCACAAGGGATCCTTAGGTTGGCTTTCTGATCAAACTAATGCCTCTAAGATCATTTGAGGGAAGTTGGGAGGATATTTGGTCAGGGTTTGGCCAATCCAAATGGCTTTGGAGGTGTGATATTGAGAGAAGGGGAAGTTCTCTTTTATAAGAGGGGTGAGGGTCACTTTAGGAAAAGATTAAAGTATTAATTTATTATACAATAATATTCGGTTTATAATGGTTCCAAATGAATTTATTTAGAGACTTAGGTTGTTATGGGTCTAAATCCTCTCAACCAATATGTTTTAGACAAGTTTATGTTACCATTGTAACCTTATCTTTTAGATTTGACTCTGAGTTAAATAGTTTAACTTTTACCATGTCTTCTTGTATTCTTACTCTATATGGTTAATAAACTTACTCTAAACTTCCAAGAGATTCTCAAGTGGCTCATTAATGAAATATATAATATTATTTAAGGCCTTTGGCAGAACCTTACATTTTTAGGAATATTATATCAACCAATAATATAGTATTTTTTTTAAATAATAATTTATCTCAATTTTGACACTATTTGGTATTTTGTTTTTGTGAAAGTCATAACAACTTGATTACTTCTAAAAAGATACATTGAATCAGACCTAAAATGTCATATTCACCTAGAAAATTCTTGGATGTCATAAAAACTTTGAAATTATATTTATTTTAATATTTATAATACCATTTATTTGATTCTTTCATTAATAAGGTAATTACTGCATCATCATTGTGTCATTAATAAATTTAATTATTTAATGTCTAAAAATTATAAATAAAATACCATTATGTATTAAATCTTTTTATCTTTATAATTAATACTTATATTCGAATTTATCTTATTTATAACCCTATATTAAAAATGGATCAGCTATTAAACTTTTATTTTAACTCTTTTAACTCTTCTTTAAATAAAATAATAATAAATGTCTTAATCTAATCCAAGTGGATATAAAGGGTCATATTTTTTTCCTAAGGTTTTTTTTGGTCTAATTAAACTTATCCAATAGAATTATGACATGTGTTAGGGTAATAATAATATCATTTTTATCCTTAATTACCCTATTTACTTTTAACCAAGGTAAATAAAGTAAAAAGTTACTATTCACCAAAAATTATTTTTATCTTATTGAACCAAATTTTACTCCTTGATATTAACTGTGTCTCTTAGATTTTCGAAATTCAACTCACATAAGCGGTAAAATTAAGTTTTATGTAAATTTTTAAATGCTCCTAAGATGTGGGTAAAAGACGGTAAAATTTAAATAAAATTTTTATATATCTAAACTTACTATAAAATGACTCCAATTAATTACATTGAACTTATATATGTATTGTGTATCTATTTTTACCTAAAATAAATTTAAATAAAATAAATAATTATTTAAAGAAAAAGTCAGTTTTAAACAATAACTTAGTGCTTTTTCACTATTCATCAAAAATTGAAAGTTTTCATAAAAATACCAAAAATTCACCCTAAGCTAATTTTGATATTCTGAATTCAATAATGAAGTCTATTTTACCAAATTCCAAACATATAAGTTGAATTTATTAATTTAATATTAATTCTTGCTGTCAAAACCAAAAGGCGTATTTTTAAGAAATAATATCTATCAAAAGTTTGACACTTGTTTATGTCCAATTTCAAATTGAAATTACTTACAATGACCAGAATTGGATTAAATGGTAAAAATATAATCTATTTATACTTCCAAACCATTAAAATATATAATTTAACACTATAAATTATTTTTATTAAAAAAATTGTTTTCATTTAAAATATAGAATTTTTCACTATTCACCCAAATATGAAAGTTATCAAAAAAACACCAAAAATTTATTAAAACTAAATTATTATGTCCCGATTCTAAAGAAGAAGTTTATTTTGTCAAATTGAATATATAAAAGTTTCAAATATTGGATTTAAAAAGGGTTCACCATTAAAAGTCGGTAAAAGTATATTTTTTGAAAAATACTTCTTTTATCTGAAAAAAATGAATTAGTTCTTACATTATGTCTAAGAAACTCATAATATGGATTCTAAGGATTATATATAGTTCAAATTTCAGTTAATATTATTCATAACCGCTTTTGAACAGCTAGTTTGGTAAGTCATGGTGCGCTTGAACTCGGTGTTGCGTATAGTGCAAGTTATTGAATTACTTTGAAGAAATAACGCACTATGAAATCTTGGGGTGTTACATTTATTATGTGGAGGTGAGTCATACATTCAAGGAAATGATTTTAAAAATATTAAAACATACTATAGGTCTTGGAAGATTCACTAAGGATTTGTAAAATAAATAAAATAAACTTAAAATTGCATTATTTTAAAAGGAAAAACATATATTTGGCCTTATATACCTTTTATAATATTTTATTATGTCACTATTGGGTCATTATAATGTCATAAAACACATTATATATTTATACGGTATTTAATTTTTATCCAAAAATTCGACTGTCTTAGAAAATTATGAAAAATTCATCATTGGATAATTTTGACATCATGATTCCAAAAATAATATTCATTTTATCTAAATAATTTTCTAAATATGTGAATTTTCACTTTTAAAATAAAAACCGACATTTATTTAAAATTGACGGGTTTTGAAAAAAATAGTTTTCAAACCTTAATAAAAATTACATTTGAATTCATAAAATTATATGATCATTTATATTTAAAAAAAGTAATTTAATAATAATATTTTATTAAAATATTATTTATTTAAATAATAAATTAATTCATCAAATTAGATTTCTTAATTGAATTTGAACATTAACCAAAAATACTAATTTTACTTTAAAAATCATTTACAAAGTAACAATAATAAAATGAAAGTATATTAATTATTCTATACAAAAATAATTTACATATCCATAATGATAGGGTCTTGTAACATATCCCTTTCTCATGCCAGTATACGCCCTAAGAGTAAGGTACGCAGCCATCGGGACAAGACTGGGCATGCACAGGAAAGCCTTTGCATGCGTGAGAAAGCCTAGCCGAATAACCATGTGAAGGTGGAGAGCTAATTTCACAATGAAGGTGCTGGGGAGGAGTAGTTCCAAGTAGTTAGTCTGGGTTGTATGTAATGTTTGAAGCCTATGGGCAATGAATTCCTCTAAGGCCTACGATCCATGTAATACTTACACCTACGGGCCTTGTAAGGGTACCACCTCACCCCTTGAAAGGTGGATTGTCAAAAATCAATAAAAATGGAGACCTTCGGACCATTTGAGGAGGTTCTTGGGTGGGTTTATATAGGAAAGGTGGGGGAATTATTTTTGTTTGGACACTACACACTAAAATATTTAAAACCTCAAACCATCCCATGGTTTTTCCCATGGTTTTGGGAAAAGGTTAGTGGTATACATTATTTTATTAGGTTAAAATCC
Organism: Viscum album; assembly: GCA_963277665.1. Classification (NCBI taxonomy): domain Eukaryota; kingdom Viridiplantae; phylum Streptophyta; class Magnoliopsida; order Santalales; family Viscaceae; genus Viscum; species Viscum album. The sequence goes on along the minus strand of OY728158.1, from coordinate 1,852,963,576 downwards.
GAAGATATTAAAATATTTCTCTTGATTATGTGGAGGTGAGTCATACTTTCAAGGAAATGATTTTAAAAATCATAAAATATATTATAGGTCTTGGAGGATTCACTAAGGCTTTGTAAAATAAATAAAATAAACTTAAAATTACATTATTTTAAAGTAAAAAACATATATTTCTCCAAATATAAATTTTATAGTATTTTATTACATCACTATTGGGTCATTATGATGTCATAAAACACATTATATATTTATATGGTATTTAATTTTTACCCAAAAATTTGACTGTCTCAGAAAATTATAAAATATTCACTATTGGATAATTTTGACATCTTGATTCCAAAAATAATATTCATTTTATCTAAATAATTTTCTAAATATTTGAATTTTTACTTTTAAAATAAAATCGACATTTATTGAAAATCGATGGGTTTTGAAAAAAATAGTTTTCGAACCTTAATAAAAATTACATTTGACTTCATAAAATTATATGATCATTTATATTTAATAAAATTAATTTGATAATAATATTTTATTAAAATATTATTTATTTCAAAAATACATTAATTCATCAAAATAGATTTCTTAATTGAATTTGAATATTAACCAAAAATATTATTTGTGCTTTAAAAAACATTTACAAAGTAACAATAATAGAATAAAAGTATATTCATTATCCTATACAAAAATAATTTACATATCCATAATTCTAGGTTCTTGTTATATATCCCTTTATTACACCAGCATACACCTTAAGAGTAAGGTGTGCGACGGTGGGGCTTTCATGGGTCCGTTCGGTGAAAATGGTTTGGGTCGTGATCTCGATGAGCTTGAAATTATCCTATAAATGGTTTCTCTCATTCTTAAGTTTTTGGATCTCATCTTGGGCTTAGTCTAGGTAAAAGACCAAAAATTCTATCTCCCTCAGAAGCTCTGATAAATGGGTTTCATAGGGTACGATCCTACTGGTTGAGTCCATCACTTCCTTTGTTTCTGCCAAAAGGATTTGTTAAAACCCTATATTTATACTAGTCATATGATCACTATTAAATGGCTATATTATCAATGGTAGGGATAATTAATGGTCATTTAATCCCAATTAGATATAATAAAACAAAATGAGTGCATGTGTTTTCTATATCCATAAGACATTTAAAAAAGGGAATTTTATTCATAAATGTTTGGGTCGTTAAAACATTCCCCCCTTAAGAAATTTCGCCCTTGAAATTTCCTTTTCACACGTTAAAATAGATGAGGGTAACTTTACTTCATCACTCCCTCTAGTTCCCACCTTTCTTCTTCAAACTTGTGGTTTCTCCACAACACCTTGAAAAGGGGAATCATCTTATTTCGTAGAACTTTTTATCAATGATCTAAGAACTTCACCGACTTATCCTCATAGGAGAGGTCATTCTCTAATAGTACCACCTCTGGATTGAGTATATGTGATAGGTCAAGTATCTACTTCCTCAAGAGTGATACATGGAATACAACATGTACTTGATACAGGTTCGGTGGGAGTTATATTCAATAGGCCACTGCTCCGATGCAATCAAGGATCTCAAAAGGGTCGATGTACCTTGGACTAAGCTTTCCCTTCTTCCCAAATCTCATAACTCTCATACTTAGAGATATGCGAAGGAATACCATGTCTCCAAAATCAATCTCTAGGTCTTGTTAATGATTATAAACATAGATCTTTTGTCAACTCTATCCATATTTGATATACTGATGGATGGTCTTAACCTTCTCCACTACTTTTTCAACCATTTCCAGGCCTAGAAGTTTTCTTTTCCCAACTTCATCCCAACATGTTAGTGTTATTCACCTATTCCCATAAAGGTATTCATAAGGATCCATTTTTATGCTTGATTGGAAAATTTTTTTGTAAGATAACTCCACAAAAGGAAGATGTTGGTCCCATATTCCTTTTAAGTCCATTGAGAAAGCTCTCAACATGCAAGTGTCTAGATAGTCCACTCAGATTGGACATCAATTTGAGGGTGATAGGCCATGTTGAAGTTCAACTTAGTGTTCAAATCATATTGGAGACTCTTCCAGAACTTATAAGTGAATCATGGATCTCAATCAGACACAATCAATAGTGGTACTCCATGCATCCTTACCACTTCTCTGATGTATATTTGTGCTAGATGATCCAGTGAGAAATCCTCTTGAATTGAAATGAACTGTTTAGTCTTTATAAGACGATCCAAAATAACCCAGATAGAATTGTTTCCTTTGGATATATTCAGAAGTCTAGTGACAAATTCCATGGTGATGTTTTCCCATTTCCATATTGGTATGGGTAATGGTTGCATCATCCCCTTAGAATTCTACCTATCTGCCTTCACTTGATGACATACCAGACACTTTTATGTATATTTGTCGATCTCCTTATTCATGTTATCCCACTAATAGTGCTCTCAAATATCTTGATACATCTTTGTGTTTCCTTGGTGAATGGAGAAATTTGAACTATGTACATCATCCAAAAGTTCTTTCTTTAACTCCAGATTTTATGGAACGCATAGTCTTGACCCAAATCTCACAATTCCTTCTTTATTAACATTGAACTCAGAGGATTTCCCTTTTCTGATAGTTTTCACTTTCTTATGAATTCCCTCATCATCTCTTTAAGCATTCTTTAACCTTTACAAAAGATATAGTTGAGAAATAATTTGTGAAAGTATTGATGATGTTTCCTTATTTATGATTCTCATGTCCATATTCATCAAATCTAAGAAGATTGGATCTTTTTCAATTCTCATCAATGATAGAATTACTAGGTCCTTTATACTTAGAGCATATACCACCTTGTTCACTATCCCAGGGTGGTAATGGATTGTGTAGTCGTAATCCTTGATGAGATTTAACCATCTTCATTTGCGCATATTCATATCTTACTTTTTGAATATATATTTGAGGCTTTTGTGATCCATATATATTTCACAATTCTCCCCAAAGAGATAATGCCACCAGATTTTCAATGCAAAGATCATAGCCGCCAACTCCAGATCATGCATGGGATAGTTTTTCTCATCAATTTTCAAATACCTTGAGGCATAGGCAATGACTTTGTCATTCTATATCAACACACAACCTGGTCCCTTCTTCAAATAATCACTGAAGATTATGAAAAGATCCACACTTGTGGGTAGTGTGATCACAGGGGCAGTGAAAAGACTCTTCTTCAACTCCATGAATCTTTCTTCACATTCATCATTCCAAGAAAACTTGACTCCCTATTAAGTTATCTTGGTAAGAGGGAATGATAATCATGAGAAATTTCTCACAAATCAGTGATAATATCTAGCTAACCCTAGGAAGCTACGGATATTTGTCACAGATGTCGGCCTAATCCATCCTTCAATTGCTTTTGTTTTGGAAGGATCCACAGATATATCATTTCTCGTGATGATATGACCCAAGAATGAGACTTACTTCAACTATAAATCATACTTGTTGTACTTTTCAAGGTCTCTATAACAGTTCTTAGATGATCCTCATGATCCTCCTTGGTTTTGGAGTATATCATAATATCGTCTATAAAGACCACCACAAATTTGTCAAGGTAATCTCTAAAGACTCTATTCATAAAGTCCATTAAAATTGATATAATATTAGTGAGTCTGAATGGAATCACTATGAAATCATAATTCTCATACCTCATATGAAAAGCAATCATGGGGTTATCCTCCTTCTTCACCCTAACTTGGTAATATCCCGACGATAGATCCATCTTGGAGAAGTATTGTGCTCCATATAGTTGATCGAACAAGTCATCAATTCTTGGAAAAAGATATTTGTTCTTTATCATTATTTTGTTGAGTTCACAATAATCAATGCAAAGGCACATTGACCCGTCCTTCTTGAAAAAGAGGACTGGTGCACCCCATGGTGAAGCACTTAGGCGTATAAACCCTTTATCCAGACTCTCCTGTAGTTGTTTCTTTAGCTCCTCAAGTTCCACAACAGCCATTATATATAGAGTCTTAGATATTGGAAATACCCCAAGTATAATATCAATATATAATTCAACATATCTATTGGGAGGAAGACCAAGAAATTCCTTAGGAAACACGTCAGTGAATTCCCTCACAATAGGCATATCTTTGATGATGGTTATTTCCTTAGACTCAATCATCGGAGAAAGATATGCATGCTCATAGGGAAGTAATATCCATTATTGAGATTATGTTACTAAATAATATTCATCATCATCCTTACACTTTTATAGAATCAATGGTTGATTTACCATAGGGAGATTGATTTCCCTCTCGTGGCAATTTATGTTGGCTCTATATAGGGAAAGTCAATACTTGCCAAGAATTGCATCAAATACCACCAAGGGAAGTATGATGAGGTTCTTCGGGAAGTTAAAACCACAAATTATGATAGTGGAGGATTAATATTCATGGGATTCTATAATTTCCCCATTTTCCATTTTCACTGACATCTCTACTTCCATGCTTTGTGGTGGTGTTTGGATTGTTCTACTAAACTTTCAAGATATAAAATAATGTATGGAACTATGGATGATAAACCTAACTTTAACTTTTTTATTATGGTTCTAGTTTATATAATATAGAATTAGGGATGAGTACTTTTAAACTATTTAACCCTATAAAGGGGGAATCTAATGACATTAAAGGGATAATTTACATTTATCTCCTTAACTTATGTGTTTCTAGGCTTCAGTCTATGCCACTCACGATCTACTTCATAACATATATTCTTATGGGATTTTTTGTTGTTTCCTTAATAATGTTTTGTAATGAGTTTATAAATTTACCAAAGAATATCCACTGGTAGTGTTGAAATAAGAGTGCAGTAAGGCCTATTTTCGTGCACCAGTTCTCGTTCGAGTCTAGCTCAAAACGGTGTTTTCAGGTTTTACCCCTAGATACATTTGTGCCAGAGCCACCTCTACTTGTTCATATCCAGACAGGGGTGTATTTTCTTAATAAAACACTTACTCTATACTAACCAAAATTTAGGGATTCTTTTCTTATACTTAGTCTTATCCCTAAGGCTTTCAATGTAGTTTTCTAATTTTAATCCCATAAATAACTAAACCTACCCTCTCATAGTGACTATAACGACCCTGCTCTTTATTAAACATTTAAACATGATTTATTACATAAACTTTCACTTAATAAAACTTAGAATATCAAGAGTTCTAGTGTATTTGGGGATTAAGAACATTACATAACAACTTAAAACATGAAATACACATATTTATTGAAAACTTCTTTTACATGACCACAACATTCCTTCATATTTAGCATTGCATGGGATAACCTGAGGATATACATAAGAAAAGGGTGAGCTATAAATCCTAGTAAGGGAGTAAAAAATTCATAAAATGAATAATAAAATAAATGTTAGAAAATAGGCATATCAATGGAGCATAATAGACACATGAACATAAAGGCATGATATAGCATGATTATCATAACATGGAAATGTGGCAACAACTTAAAACACTGAATCGTTAACATAGAAGAATAAAGTAAACCCATGTCCCAACGTGGTGGAAAAAAGTCCTATAAAGTAATTAGGTAAAACCATATCCCAACATGACGTATCATGATACTAAACATTACCCAATGCATTGAAGTGCTAGCAGGTTGCACCCTTCATAATCATTTCAATATCATGATTAAGTGTGCCACATAGATCATATAACATGGATTCATTCAACATCATCATTTATTACATGATCAAGGAATGTGTAATACATACATGTATGTCCTCAAACAAAAATTATATGTGAATAAAGGTGAATACCCTTGATAGAGGAATGGGTATGGTATTCACTACACGATGATTTTGGCATGGAAATCACAATGCAATTTCGGCAGCATAACGACGTCATATGGAAATTCATAAATTGGGTTGATGAGAGAGAAGGGGGTATATCATAATTTATACATGAAATGGACAGTAGGGTATCATGGAACATAATATCCCAACATGTGAAATGGAATTTTAGATGCATAATATAAAATAATTTCTTGAATGGAAATAAGAAGAGAGAAATCTCATACGGAATTTCGGCATTGTAACGGGTGGGATTAAAAGACCATAGGGGAATTAATGGGAGTGAAAGAAAGATCCCATAATGTATACATCAAATTTATAATAAGTTGGTATAGAATAACATATCCCAGATCAAGAAAATGGAAATTAAAAAGCATAACATAAAAGAGGTGCTTGAAGAAAAAGGAGAGAGGGAGATCCCTTACGAAATTTCGGCATAGTAATGACTTAGTTAAGGGTCTAAATGAGAGAGGATAAATGATATATAATTTAAATAAAATTAATATGATAGTAATTTAATTATTAAAAACGAATTTCAATACAAGAAATTGAAATTAAAAGAACTACTCTCAAAGAAGGTTCTTGAATTCAAAGGGGAGGAGAGGAATCCCTTACTTGGATGTGTGATCCCAAAGGCTTGGAAGATGCTTCTTGGGAGATTTTGGGCACCTTGGGAGGACTCTATGGAGTAGGGGGAGAGGTTGGTTGATATTCAAAGATTTTGAGTGAAGAGAAATGGGTTCTTGGGTGGTGGGTGCATGAGCCTTAGCATGGTTGGTGAGGACTCCTTAAGTGCATCCAGGTGACCCAGGATCAAATCCAGGTGGAGGCATATTTTTTGGTACTGTATCAGGTACTATAGTAGGTACTGTAGTGGGGGACTATAAAAAAATTGTAGTAGGTAATGTAGCGGGATTGTAGCAGTACTGTAGCGGGTACTGTAGAGGGAACTGTAGTAGGTGTTGTTTGGCACTGTAGCAGTCGGGACTATTCCCCCATTTGGGGCTTCGGGCCACCGATTTGGTCCTAGAGTCCTTTAAGTCTTTCATTCCACCCAATATTTTGGGTCAGTAAGGCCTTTGGGCCACCTCAAGGCCTTCAGGCCACCTTAAGTGCATATGCAAACCAGATAACCTATAAGGAACAAGCTCCAGAAGGAGGATGAGCAAGGAGCTTTCATCATAGTAGAAGCTAAATGGATTGAATGAATGAGAGGGTATGGCACCTTCCATTGGGAAAATCCTGTGCATGCACGGGAAATCATATCCAAACATCCATGCAAAGGTGGAGAGCTGATTTCATGATAAAGATGCTGGGGAGGAGCAATTCCAAGTAGTTAGTCTAGGTTGTATGTAATGTTTGAAGCCTACAGGCAATGAATTCATCTAAGGTCTACGGGCCATGTAATACTTACACATACGAGCCTTGTAAGGGTTCCACATCACCCATTTAAAGGTGGATTGTCAAAAATAAATAAAAAAATGAAGGCATTTGGGCCATTGGAGGAGGTTCTTACGTGGGTTTATATAGGAAATGTGGGGGAATTCTTTTTTTTGGACACTACACACTAAAATATTTAAAACCTCAAACCATCCCATGGTTTTTCCCCATGGTTTCTAGAAATTGATAGTGGTATACATTATTTTATAAGGTTAAAATCTGAAGATATTAAAATATTTCTCTTGATCATGTGGAGGTGAGTCATGCTTTCAAGGAAATGATTTTAAAAATTATAAAATATATTATAGGTCATGGAGGATTCACTAAGGATTTGTAAAATAAATAAAATAAACTTAAAATTAAATTATTTTAAATTAAAAAAACATACATTTTTCTAAATATACCTTTTATAGTATTTTATTATATCACTATTGGGTCATTATGATGTCATAAAACACATTATATATTTATATGGTATTTAATTTTTACCCAAAAATTTGACTGTCTCAGAAAATTATAAAAAAAATAACCATTGGATAACTTCTAAATCTTGATTCCAAAAATAATATTCATTTTATCTAAATAATTTTCTAAATATGTGGATTTCACTTTTAAAATAAAAAAGGACATTTATTGAAAATTGATGGGTTTTGACAAAAACAGTTTTCGAACCTTAATAAAAATTACATTTGAATTCATAAAATTATATGATCATTTATATTTAATAAAATTAATTTAATAATAATATTTTATTAAAATATTATTTATTTCAAAAATAAATTAATTCATCAAAATATATTTCTTAATTGAATTTGAACATTAACCAAAAATACTATTTGTGCTTTAAAAACATTTACAAAGTAACAATAATAGAATGAAAGTATATTCATTATCCTATAAAAAATAATTTAAATATCCATAATTCTAGTTTCTTGTTACACATCCCTTTATTAAACCAACATATGCCCTAAGAGTAAGGTGTGTGGTGGTGGGACTTTCAAGGGGTCGTTCAGTGAACATGGTTTGGGTCGTGATCTCGATGAGTTTGAACTTCTCATGTAAATGGTTTCTCTCATGCTTAAGTTTTTTGATCTCGTCTTGGGATTGGTCTAGGTAAAAGACCAGAAATTCTATCTCCCTCAAAAGCTCTGATAAATGGGCTTCATGGGGTACGATCATATTGGTTGAGTCTATCACTTCCTTTGTCTATGCCAAAAGGATTTGTTAAAGCCCTATATTTATACTAGTTATGTGATCATTATTCAATAGCTATATTATCAACAGTAAGGATACTTAATGGTCATTTAAATACATTTGAATATAATAATAAAAATATTGTATGTGTTTTATATATCCATAAGACATTTAAAAGAAAGGGAATTTTATTCATAAATGTTTGGGTCGTTACATCTCACACCCTGTTCGGGACACCGATTGGTACCTAAACAGACGTCTTAGTTGCGGGTTGGGATAAAGGAAAGGGTTTGACTATGGATGCTTAATTGTCTACCTATGATGGAATGTGGTAGAAGAGGACTGATCTTATTCTCATGATGTTATTGGAGTTAAATTTGACCTTTTGTTATCTTTTTGGTATAGTCTATTGTATATGCCTACGCTCTACATTCCATGCCCTTTCCCTTTTTGTATAGTATCATGACATGATAATCCTTTTATATATGACTTGGGTTATTTCTTAAGTCTTCCATTATTATAAGGATATATGTATTTCATTATTACTGCTTATCTATTTCTTCTATTTATTTATTATTTTATATCATTGTGTCCACTCTGACCAGAGGGTATAGTCTCCCCACTAACACACCCTAGGTTCTCAATGCTAGTCAGTAGCCTCTGGAGTATGGGGAGACATGATCAAGGCCATGTGGCCAACTGGATTTTGGCACCATTTAGTGGATCTTTGAAGATACTAGAATTTTTCGAGAAGATATTTTGGTTGAAAAATTAGTTTTTCATGAAATGGTTGTCTTTTATTGTCTTAAAAAATTCATATCACTTTGTAAAGTTTTCTAACAAATTAAATTGGTTAGAGATGGAATCAGAAGGAGAGGATAGGATGAAATCTTCCTAACTTGAGTCCATTGAACAAAAGTTTTGTAACTAAGGATGTTGAAAGATTTTTTTTGCTAAATTTTTATCTTATAAAGTTTCCAAAGTTTTATCGGACATAATATTCAATAACAAAATCTAGAGATGTTTTTCTATTCTAAAAGTTTCCAAAATCCAGAGTTATGAAAGATCTCATGATCCAATTGTTTTATATAAATGGGTATAAATTCATTTTTTTGGGTGTAAGAAGTTCTTATTACGAAGTTCTGTGAAATTCACTTAAAAACAAAATTGGAAAAAGGTTTGTCTGAGAAGAGTTTTTTTTGTTGAGCTACAAAGAGTTGCTAAGAATGTTGTGAAATGGAATTATCTAAATTTCCATATGTTGTGATTTTTTATGCTACTGAAGTTCAAAGGGGAGTTTTGAATAATGGAATCAGATGAATCCTTAAAACAAATTCCAACAGAAAAAATGTTTTGTATAATGTATATCATACAAACATTTACAAAGTTTTAAAGTTTTTGTTATAAGACAATCTAATGAACTTTTTGTTAAAGATTTTGTTGATGTTCGAAGGGATGCAGCTAAGGAATCATACGTACAATGTCTATCAAATGTATATGTAAAAATTTGAGAAGAAAATATGTTGATGTCAAAACCGAAGCTACTAATGGTTGGCTTTATATGAAGTCAATCAGATGTACAAAGTCCATCTAAAGTATGAAGTCCATCGGATGTATGAAGTCATCGATTGAAGTTTTTCTAATACAAGGCATCATATAGATAAAGTTTCAATAAGAAGACTTTTGATAAGTTCCAATGAAGTTTTTAAAGGAACAATCATATGGAGACTCTCTTTTAAAAAAAGTTTTGGTATGAAGTTCTACCAGGCAAAAAAATGTTTTTACCAGATGAACATATGGTGTGTTTTATTGGTTCAAATATCTTTACAAATTTTCCATAAAGATATTAATTATGGTGATGTTGAGATGATAATTAAACGTTTTAATTATCATGAAGTGAGTCTATGATTCCAGTATAGTTAAGGAAGTTTTTATAAATTCATCAAACAATGAGTTAAGGAAATTCAAGGAAGTTTGTTAAACTCTCTAATGTTCCAGAATGTTTGAGAAGAGTTCTATTGAAATCTAAATGAGTAAGAAGTTTGAAATTAAAGATTTAGTTGGGTGGGAAAATATATTTTGTTTCCCATTAAAGAGGTAATATATAAATGGTTTCAATAGTACACAGAATGGGTGTGTTGAAAACTTTTCACATTTGGAAAAAGCTAAAGTGATATAAAAATAGTTTTGGACAAACCCATTGGATGAACTTACCATATAAAGATATGAAAGACAAAAGTTGGAGCAGGGGTTTTTCTAACCAAGTAATCTCTTTGTTAAATAATAAGTTAGAATATGATTATCTAGGTGTAAGGAAGTTGAAGTGTTTTTCAGTAGGCATCGGACGAACATTCCAGACAAACATATCGGACGAACAACCAACTAATTGAATAAGTTCTTACATACTTCTAGGTAATAAAAGTAAAGAAGTTTTTTCAGTAATAGATAATATTAAGTTTTTGCAAGAATCATAGTGACAACATATCGGGCCTGTTGTTGAAATTTTCTAATGGTGTTACAAAAAAACCTGTTCCAGCTTTATCTGTGCGAAGAGCACATGCACTGTTGTTTTGATCATAGCGTGATGAAAGTGTAAGGATATTTCATTCTTGTTATAACCACATAAAGGTATTGTTTTCTAGTTTATTTTGTGATATTGTATTATTTCCAAACCTTTCCAAGGAATATCTACTCTTGTTGAGTATTCAACCTTGTAAATATTTGTGTTCTAATGGTGGTGCTTGTGAGTTTGTTTTTCAGAAAATTTACAACTCTTTAACAGAAGGAAAAGGTTGTTTCATAAGAAAGAAAACATAAAAGAAAAAGAAATCACTGATTCACCCCCTCTCCCTCTCAGTTATCATATTACTCTATTCAATGTGCAAGATCACGTAATGTATATACATTATTCTATAACTATCACAACAACATGTGATGCTTCCCTCCAATTCATTGTTAATGAAGGAGCCATCTGCAATCACTGTAGATCATGAGAAGCAACATGAAAGGCTTCACGATCAAAGGCATGCCATACATGTGATGGATTCTGCTTATGTGACACGGCTAAAATAAATTTATAATGATAGATGTAACAGCCCGAGATTTTATGAAAAATATTCTTTTTAATTTTATTAATGTCTTGTGTTGTACGCTACACCAAAAGGAGCTTTCACAACACGCATAATTGACTTGCCTTTCATTACACGCAATCACGACCTTCCTTGATAGCGTGTGTAGTACGCAATACCGAGTTTTACTAAACAACGATATGCTATTAAAATATTATTAAAACTAGCCGTTATGAATAGTAATAACCACTTTTTAAAATTTTGTAAATTCTATTTTTCAAAATGGACTTCATTTTTGGATTCGGAGTATCAAATTTAGCCTAAGGTGAAATTTTGGTACTTTTCAGATAACTTTCATATTCTGATAAATAGTGAAAATTACTAAATTATAATTAAAAACAACTTTTTTAATCGAAATAATTAATAGTGATAAATTATTAATTTGAGTGGTTTTAAAGTATATTTAGAATATATTTTTACAATTTAACACAATGTTGGTCATTGGTTGTAATTTCACATTTAAACCAGACATAATCAAGTGTCAATCTTTTGATAGATATTGTTTCATAAAAACACGCTATTTGTTTTAACAGCGGGATTTAATTATAAAATTAATTAATGCAACTTCTATGTTATGAATTTGGTAAAATAGACTTCATTTTTGAATTCGGAATATGAAATATAGCTTAGGATGAAATTTTGGCATTGTTCTGAAAAACATCAATTTTTGATGAATAGTGAAACTACTAAGTGGTAGTTAAAAAACTGAATTTTTCATAAAACTTAATTTTACCGCTTCTGTGAATGGAATTTCTAAAATCCGAGAGACACGGTTAATATCAAGTACTAAAATGTGGTTCAATGAGATGAAAATAATTTTTGGTGAATAGTAACTTTTTACTTTTTTTTACCGCGGTTAATAGTAAATAGGGTAACTAAGGGTAAATATGATATTACTATTACCCTAACACATGTCCTAATTCTATTGGATAAGTGTAATTCGACCAAAAACAACCTTATGAATATAATATGACCATTTAGGCCCACTTGGATTAGATTAGGACATTTATTATTAATTTATTTAAAGAAAGGTTAAAATAGTTAAAATCAAAGTTTAATAAGTAAATGATTTTTAATATGGGGTTATACATAAGATAAATTCGACTAAAAATATTCATTAGAAAGCTAAAAAGATTTCATACATAATGGTATTTTATTTGTAATTTTTAGACATTAAATAATTTAATTTATTTATGACACAATGATGATGCAGTAATTATCTTATTAATGAAATATTGACATAATTGATGTTATAAACCCCAAAATAGATGTAATTTGAGACTTTTTATGAATTCCACTAATTTTATAGGTTACTATGATATATTAATGTTGATTTAATCAACTTGGTTCGAACATATAATTCTGTTATGACTTTCACAAAAATCATATATCAAATAGTGTCAAAATTGACACAAAATAGTTTTTAAATCAAATATTATATTATTAATTGTTATTTTATTCCTAAAAATCTAAGGTTCGGCCAAATGACTTAGATAAGGATATATGTATTAATAATAAACAATTTGGGGTTCGTTTGGCATGTTATAGTAAGTGTATTAACCATATAGTGAAAGAAAACAAAAAGGCATGGTAAAAGTTAAATTATTTAACTTAGAGTTAAATCTAATTGATAAGGTTAAAATAATACCCTAAACTTGTCTAAATCCTATTGGTTGATAGGATTTCGACCCATCCCCACTTTAGCTTCAAAATAAGACCCTTTGGAACCATTATAAACCGATTTTGACATTAATATAAAATAATATTTTGAGATATTCCTAAGGTGCCCCTCTCCTCCCTTATAAAAGGACACCTCCTCCCCCTCCTCCTCACACCAATTTGAGCACTCAAGCTCGGCCAACCCCTACCAAAATCTCTTCTCCACTTCCCTAGTAACATCCTAGAGGTTCTGGTCTTCCTCAAAGACCAATTTTAGTTCCCTAAGAGGAGGTCTCCAAAAGGCTCTTCAAAGAAGAGGTAATTACCGTTACCAATTCTTTCATTTTTATTTCTTCTTCCACTTCTTCTTCTTAGGTTGTTTCATTATGAAGTAATAACATCAGTATCACTAATATACTGATATGTTATTATAAGTATGAAACAACCCTATTTCACCATCTATCTATCCTACGGAAAAAGAAATCACCGCGCGTGCGTACGTACGGAATATCGTCTCCACGCCGTGGTGTAATCTATTTTCCACCACCACCTTACATGGATGGGTATAATGGTGTAAAGAATAACTATACATAGTTATTAAAACATCATATTGATTCTGATATATTGTATAATCCACTCCAATTCAATTCAATATTAATGGAAATGATATCATCGCTCGTGCGTACGTACGGACTACCGTCTCCACGACGCGATGAGATTCATTCTCCATGTTAACCATTTAAGAATGATTATAAAGTATATATAAGAAATAATAATGAAATATATGACATTATAAAGCTACTGGATTTATGTATATATATATATGTATGTCATCTAATTACTTCCATTCAAGACAATAGGGAAAGGAAAACAGCGTTCATGCGTACGTACAGACTACCGTCTCCATGAACGGTGTTTTTCATTTCATTTATCTATCTATTATATATATATATATACTGAATATATATGATATATAAATCATATTTTATATTCTGGAAGTAAGTAAATCATGATATAAGTAATAATAATGTCAAGAACAACAAGTCAAAACACCTACGATAAAAGAAACGATTTTACCCAAAACGCTTCTTTAACATGGAATTTACAAAAGAACGGGTAATATAATGTCATAAGTGAACCATATATGATATAATAACAATGAATATGATTCTGTAATAAGTCAATGACATTATTTAAACCATTATACAGGAGCTTCGGACACGTACAAAGCAAATCGGACCTAAGGTAAGGGAAATATCACAATCTCATTTTTATCCGAGATTGTTTATTCGTAAGTATTTACTGGGGTGTATTTTATCATCCACATCCATGTTTCATCAATATGTAATATTATTTCCATCCACCTACAATTGTTAAAATCCATTTTTACCCTTCGGTGAGTTTTTAGTAATATGTATGAAAGGAATCTTTTGTCGTACGAGGTACTTTTTGACTTTTTCGACAAAAGTATGAAGAATGTTTTTTTAACTTATACGGCATGAATGGATTTTTAATACATTGTTTCCAAAAAGCTTCCTTTACAAGTTTTCAAGTTTATTTTTAATCAACTTCTTTTATTTTAAAGTTGTAGGACATGTTATGAAAGGAAAAATGTTTTTTAAGAAGAAAAGATATTTTCCTCAAGAATGGAGTTCAAGTGTTTTATCAAAATGATTTTCCATCTAAGATAATAAAGGGTTCTGTTTTTATCCCTATTATTAAATTGATTTGTTCATGTTGTGATGAAATTATTTTTATGAATTCCTTTATCTTATATGAATTGATTTATGATGTCATGATGTTTCAAGAATCCCATTTTTGTTACATGTGTTATGCGATGATGTATGTTTTATGATTATGTGGCACACATAAGAAATGATTCATTATAAGATGGGTGGGACCTATATCTCCCTCCAATGCATTGGGTAAAGATTTTATATCTCCTGAGATAGACAGGGCTGGAACGGTAGGTTATACCGGTTCAGTGAAACAGGACTGATACGAGGGTTACTCGATTCAGAAAGGGACTTTGTCCACTAAGATAGTCTTGGCAATTAGTCTTGACTAACAAGAAATGATTCTCTATGATTATGTGTGTATGCCACAAAGTTTCATGTTTTAAGTTATGATTATTGGGATTACTTTTTCACTGCCATGATTTATCCCATGATTATGAAATTATGCTCTCTTTTGCAAGTTATGATTTCCAAAATGTTATGTTCTTATGAATATGATGTGATTGATATTTATTTTGTTTACCCTTACTGAGAATTTGAGCTCACCCTTTTATGTTTTCTTTTCCCCAGGATATAAAGAAAGGTTTTAGGTAAAAAAAAGAAGATCTTTATGGGAGATTTTGAAGATCTTTCACCACGATTAGAAGATTATAGTCCGAGTTTCCAAAGACACTAAACTATTACGGTCCTTGTGTGTGTGTTTTTGTAATGTACTAAGTATTCCGCAAAAGTAAGGTAATGTCAATGTACGTCAAGATACGGGTCTCTACAGTTGGTATCAGAGGAAGGGTTTAGTCAACCTTTGGAAACTAGGATGCGAAGACGTTAGTGAGATCCCTAGAGATATTTCTAAGGTATGTCTAGGGATGCCCCTAAGGATAAGTATACATATAGGATATAGTCCTAGAACTATGGTAACAATATTAGATTAAACCAAAGATGTTAGATATTTAAGTTACTCCCCCTTTATTATGATTTTTGCCTCTCACACTATTCTTTTTGGGTTTTAGAAAATGGCTGGAAACAAGATGTTTCACGATAATGGAGGATATGATGGACAATGGAATGATATTCTTCATGAGAAACCAAATGAAATGGGATTTGGATGTCCAAACATCATTATTATGCCGAATCAGCAATCTCATAATATGATAAATAAAGTAAAAATTGGTAAGTTTCCTGACTCGACTAATAAGAGAAAGATGGAGTTCCATGATGATCATAGAGGAAAGAAAGTTCAATTTCCCCTGTGTAAATCATGTGGGAAGAGGCATCAAGGAGAATGTTTCAAGGGAACTAGAAGATGCTTTGGGTGTGGAAAAGAAGGACACAAAGCAAGTAAGTGAAAAGGAAAAGGGTCGGTCAACACCATTGATGAGGATAATGGTATTGCTACGACATCAAAAATGGTTATGTGTTTTAAATGTGGAATGAATGGGCATTATGCAAACAAATTCCCTAAGGGAAAGACTCATGAAGAGAATCAGTATGGTCATATGGGTAGTATTTATGTGGATGATGATGAAGAGACTACAAATGATATGTGAGATGAAAGAATTTTTGAAGCTCGGTCAATGGTTTAAGAATGTAGTGGAATGATTACATGTTTATCATGTGTAATTTTGTATAAGTAATCTCATGCTACTATGGAATAAAGAGACATCTATGGATTGTTACACTATTGTCTTTCCTTGAGTTTTGAAAGTGTATGATTAATGTTACCAGTATCCATGAATGGTTATTCAGATATTTTTGGAATGTAGATGATATGCGCATAATGAAGGGATAAGGAGAAAATTAAATGTTTGATAGTATTCATGAGCTCATGACTGATATAAGGAGAAGGTTATTTCATGGTTTGAGTATATAGAATTTTTGGATTTTGGTATGTGGAAAGTGTTAACTTTTAACTTCATTCATGCTTTCATTAAGGTTCAATGGGTATTCAAGAGAATACATGATTAAGGACTTTGAATGTTTGGAATGTGACCAAAAAAAAACATATCTTATGATATATGGGGATCGACGATGGTGTTAAATCTCTGGTAATCGTTTTCACTATGTTATGAGAGTGGACTGCAGTGTTATGGATAAGCCTAAAGATTGGAATGGATTATGTTGGAAATAAGTTAGTATTGTTTAAGGATCAAAGTTTTCTCAATATTATTGATGGGATGTTATAGTAATATAGTTTTAGAAAAAGGACAACCTGCAGGACGGGCGACAGCCCATCGCGTCGGACAAGGCTGTAGGAATCGAACCCACAACCGAAGTGCGACTGGCCTTTATCGCCTACCACTGGACTACAGGAAGTCCTTGTTTAGTAGAAACTAGTTTTATTATATTAAGCAGTATGATATATGGAGTATAAGTTCATTTTAGATGGACTTATGTATTTTTTGATAACTTTTCTAACCTTTTGAGACAGATGGAATGACCCATCATTCTATCACATGATCTGTTAACACATCACGAATGACAAATTCAACTTCATTTCTTTAAGAGATGAAGTAGAAATTGTCCAAAGAACGACAAATAGTGAGACTATACCAAAATCACGAAAGTATTTTTTATAATTCCAATTTCATCAACTTTAGGGAAATGATCTTGAAAACCAAAAATGTTGTCCTAGTGCTCTTATATCTGATTAATCAGATGGTACCTTAGATCATCACAAATTTATGGATTTGTGATTGCTAGCTTTTCCATAGCCATGTTCTCTACCACTCTCCATCAGAACATGATGGTTAGATTTCTCTTCCATATCCATATTTTCACCTATGTGGAAACCCAGTGATTAGTTTATTTGGGTAACCGTTACATTTCATACTTTTGTTTTTAAAGATAAGTTTTGGTATTCCTTTTTACGATGTGGGTTTCTATCAAAGAAACTTTCAAATAGTAAACCATTTATAACCCCGACGAATTTCGAGGGCGAAATTCATTTTAAGGGGGGTAGAATGTAACAGCCCGAGATTTTATGAAAAATATTCTTTTTAATTTTATTAATGTCTTGTGTTGTACGCTACACCAAAAGGAGCTTTCACAACACGCATCATTGACTTGCCTTTCATTACACGCAATCACGACCTTCCTTGATAGCGTGTGTAGTACGCAATACCGAGTTTTACTAAACAACGATATGCTATTAAAATATTATTAAAACTAGCCGTTATGAATAGTAATAACCACTTTTTAAAATTTTGTAAATTCTATTTTTCAAAATGGACTTCATTTTTGGATTCGGAGTATCAAATTTATCCTAAGGTGAAATTTTGGTACTTTTCAGATAACTTTCATATTCTGATAAATAGTGAAAATTACTAAATTATAATTAAAAACAACTTTTTTAATCGAAATAATTAATAGTGATAAATTATTAATTTGAGTGGTTTTAAAGTATATTTAGAATATATTTTTACAATTTAACACAATTTTGGTCATTGGTTGTAATTTCACATTTAAACCAGACATAATCAAGTGTCAATCTTTTGATAGATATTGTTTCATAAAAACACGCTATTTGTTTTAACAGCGGGATTTAATTATAAAATTAATTAATGCAACTTCTATGTTATGAATTTGGTAAAATAGACTTCATTTTTGAATTCGGAATATGAAATATAGCTTAGGATGAAATTTTGGCATTGTTCTGAAAAACATCAATTTTTGATGAATAGTGAAACTACTAAGTGGTAGTTAAAAAACTGAATTTTTCATAAAACTTAATTTTACCGCTTCTGTGAATGGAATTTCTAAAATCCGAGAGACACGGTTAATATCAAGTACTAAAATGTGGTTCAATGAGATGAAAATAATTTTTGGTGAATAGTAACTTTTTACTTTTTTTTTTACCGCGGTTAATAGTAAATAGGGTAACTAAGGGTAAATATGATATTACTATTACCCTAACACATGTCCTAATTCTATTGGATAAGTGTAATTCGACCAAAAACAACCTTATGAATATAATATGACCATTTAGGCCCACTTGGATTAGATTAGGACATTTATTATTAATTTATTTAAAGAAAGGTTAAAATAGTTAAAATCAAAGTTTAATAAGTAAATGATTTTTAATATGGGGTTATACATAAGATAAATTCGACTAAAAATATTCATTAGAAAGCTAAAAAGATTTCATACATAATGGTATTTTATTTGTAATTTTTAGACATTAAATAATTTAATTTATTTATGACACAATGATGATGCAGTAATTATCTTATTAATGAAATATTGACATAATTGATGTTATAAACCCCAAAATAGATGTAATTTGAGACTTTTTATGAATTCCACTAATTTTCTAGGTTACTATGATATATTAATGTTGATTTAATCAACTTGGTTCGAACATATAATTTTGTTATGACTTTCACAAAAATCATATATCAAATAGTGTCAAAATTGACACAAAATAGTTTTTAAATAAAATATTATATTATTAATTGTTATTTTATTCCTAAAAATCTAAGGTTCGGCCAAATGACTTATATAAGGATATATGTATTAATAATAAACAATTTGGGGTTCGTTTGGCATGTTATAGTAAGTGTATTAACCATATAGTGAAAGAAAACAAAAAGACATGGTAAAAGTTAAATTATTTAACTTAGAGTTAAATCTAATTGATAAGGTTAAAATAATACCCTAAACTTGTCTAAATCCTATTGGTTGATAGGATTTAGACCCATCCCCACTTTAGCTTCGAAATAAGACCCTTTGGAACCATTATAAACCGATTTTGACATTAATATAAAATAATATTTTGAGATATTCCTAAGGTGCCCCTCTCCTCCCTTATAAAAGGACACCTCCTCCCCCTCCTCCTCACACCAATTTGAGCACTCAAGCTCGGCCAACCCCTGCCAAAATCTCTTATCCACTTTCCTAGCAACATCCTAGAGGTTCTGGTCTTCCTCAAAGACCAATTTTAGTTCCCTAAGAGGAGGTCTCCAAAAGGCGCTTCAAAGAAGAGGTAATTACCGTTACCAATTCTTTCATTTTTATTTCTTCTTCCACTTCTTCTTCTTAGGTTGTTTCATTATGAAGTAATAACATCAGTATCACTAATATACTGATATGTTATTATAAGTATGAAACAACCCTATTTCACCATCTATCTATCCTACGGAAAAAGAAATCACCGCGCGTGCGTACGTACGGAATATCGTCTCCACGCCGTGGTGTAATCTATTTTCCACCACCACCTTACATGGATGGGTATAATGGTGTAAAGAATAACTATACATAGTTATTAAAACATCATATTGATTCTGATATATTGTATAATCCACTCCAATTCAATTCAATATTTATGGAAATGATATCATCGCTCGTGCGTACGTACGGACTACCGTCTCCACGACGCGATGAGATTCATTCTCCATGTTAACCATTTAAGAATGATTATAAAGTATATATAAGAAATAATAATGAAATATATGACATTATAAAGCTACTGGATTTATGTATATATATATATGTATGTCATCTAATTACTTCCATTCAAGACAATAGGGAAAGGAAAACAGCGTTCATGCGTACGTACAGACTACCGTCTCCATGAACGGTGTTTTTCATTTCATTTATCTATCTATTATATATATATATATACTGAATATATATGATATATAAATCATATTTTATATTCTGGAAGTAAGTAAATCATGATATAAGTAATAATAATGTCAAGAACAACAAGTCAAAACACCTACGATAAAAGAAACGATTTTACCCAAAACGCTTCTTTAACATGGAATTTACAAAAGAACGGGTAATATAATGTCATAAGTGAACCATATATGATATAATAACAATGAATATGATTCTGTAATAAGTCAATGACATTATTTAAACCATTATACAGGAGCTTCGGACACGTACAAAGCAAATCGGACCTAAGGTAAGGGAAATATCACAATCTCATTTTTATCCGAGATTGTTTATTCGTAAGTATTTACTGGGGTGTATTTTATCATCCACATCCATGTTTCATCAATATGTAATATTATTTCCATCCACCTACAATTGTTAAAATCCATTTTTACCCTTCGGTGAGTTTTTAGTAATATGTATGAAAGGAATCTTTTGTCGTACGAGGTACTTTTTGACTTTTTCGACAAAAGTATGAAGAATGTTTTTTTAACTTATACGGCATGAATGGATTTTTAATACATTGTTTCCAAAAAGCTTCCTTTACAAGTTTTCAAGTTTATTTTTAATCAACTTCTTTTATTTTAAAGTTGTATGACATGTTATGAAAGGAAAAATGTTTTTTAAGAAGAAAAGATATTTTCCTCAAGAATGGAGTTCAAGTGTTTTATCAAAATGATTTTCCATCTAAGATAATAAAGGGTTCTGTTTTTATCCCTATTATTAAATTGATTTGTTCATGTTGTGATGAAATTATTTTTATGAATTCCTTTATCTTATATGAATTGATTTATGATGTCATGATGTTTCAAGAATCCCATTTTTGTTACATGTGTTATGCGATGATGTATGTTTTATGATTATGTGGCACACATAAGAAATGATTCATTATAAGATGGGTGGGACCTATATCTCCCTCCAATGCATTGGGTAAAGATTTTATATCTCCTGAGATAGACAGGGCTGGAACGGTAGGTTATACCGGTTCAGTGAAACAGGACTGATACGAGGGTTACTCGATTCAGAAAGGGACTTTGTCCACTAAGATAGTCTTGGCAATTAGTCTTGACTAACAAGAAATGATTCTCTATGATTATGTGTGTATGCCACAAAGTTTCATGTTTTAAGTTATGATTATTGGGATTACTTTTTCACTGCCATGATTTATCCCATGATTATGAAATTATGCTCTCTTTTGCAGGTTATGATTTCCAAAATGTTATGTTCTTATGAATATGATGTGATTGATATTTATTTTGTTTACCCTTACTGAGCATTTGAGCTCACCCTTTTATGTTTTCTTTTCCCCAGGATATAAAGAAAGGTTTTAGGTAAAAAAAAAGGAAGATCTTTATGGGAGATTTTGAAGATCTTTCACCACGATTAGAAGATTATAGTCCGAGTTTCCAAAGACACTAAACTATTACGGTCCTTGTGTGTGTGTTTTTGTAATGTACTAAGTATTCCGCAAAAGTAAGGTAATGTCAATGTACGTCAAGATACGGGTCTCTACAATAGAGGCATCCACGATCACTAAAATCACATGACATGACCTGGGAGGTTTCACGATCAAAGGCATGTCATACATGCAATGGCTTCCACTTCTGTAACATAGCTGAAAAAATTTCGATAATAGATAGTTTTTTGCATGTTGTTGGTTATGTGACACTAAAAGGTTAAGTGCATAGTCAAAGTTGACATGTGGTGGCTTTCTCTTATGTCATTTAGTTGAAGAGACAGTTGGTGAGGGATAGGTTTATCCTCATTATTGGACATGTGATGCATTAGAGATGTGCTCTTGGAAATGGTAGGGTCACACGATCATGTGGCCCTGATAGGATCATGTGACCCTTTGATCACACTCTCAGTTGAAGTTATGTGATGGCATCGGCTAATGCAGGTCTGCTCTACCCCTTTGAACCACACATGTGGCCTTTTATCCTTATAAATTGACATTAATACCATATCCTTTTTTCCTATAAATACCCTGATGTTTCTCCCTTGACATACATGAGAGAAAAATTGATAGATACACATGGAGAGAGAGAGAGAGAATGGGGATATATAAAAATGGGATAAGCCTTTTAGAGATTCTGAGATTTGGAGACTCCCATTTGGAGAATCAGCAGGTAGCTCTTAGGTGGATGGTTAATATTTTAGAGTAAACACTCCAAAATCTCCTGATAAGGGGTGAGAGAGTTGACCATATGTATGGTGGAATGAATGTCAATTGTGTGACCCAATTCAGTTATGTGATCGTGTGATAACACCCCTATCACACGACCGTAGAGTCACCATTTGGTCACTCAATCACCTGACCCAATTCATGTTGTGTGATTGAAATACCCACCCCGTTCATGTGACTTCCAAACTATTGGTCATTCATACAATATCTTAACCCTCATTCAGCCACACGACCACCCAAAATCTAAAAATATCCCTCGAAACCATCAAACTCGTACAATTAGGCATTGCACACTAGCATGCACCCCTTCAATCATAGATTCCCTTGATAAAAGGAGGCTCCGGGTTGTCATCCTAGATAGGTGGAACCCTCATGGTAACCAAAATCTTGGATTCCCTTAACAATGGTGCTCACTATAGGGAAGACGTTGGATCGGTCTCTTCTTACTTGATGGTGGATTTCTTCTCCATCCCACGAGTCAGGCTGGATAGGGCATCCCCATAGAGTAAGTCCTTATCCTTTCTTGATGGATCTCATATTCCTCCTTCCTCCATATGTCATACCTCATCTTGAACTTGAAATAGGTAGGAAAATGAGAGGATAAGGTCACACTTCAAACAAGATACCCAAGAGGTTCCCATTGATGATTTCATTAATCATGAATCACCAACAAGCTAAGGAGAGAGAAAGACCTTTTGGAATCCCCGGTGTGTAATCCCCATTCAAATTAGTGTCACACTCCTATGCAATGTGTTTGATCATATCTTATCTCTTGTTTCTCACACCGAGCACGAATCATGTGGGCTTAGAGATCTTTGTCGATTACACCATTATCATAATTAAATCTTTTATCATGGGACTCCTTCTTAGGTGTAAGTCTCAACAAATATTTCGTCATGGCCATCCTTCTTAGGTGTAAGCCCCAACAACCATATCTTATCCTTCTCAAAGGACCATATTCCCTGCAAAACATTTCTTCAAAGGTTCATATTCCCAATGGGGAATCCAAGGGAAACCTCATATGCATAATCCTTGCTCAATCCTCTTTTGTGGCACTTTTTATGACACAAATGTCCTTGATGTCGAAACTATGTGGACTCTCATTCTTATCTTCACAAGATACACAAGATGCATCTCTAAGGCATGAGCCCCATATCTAACATTCAAATTTCCCGCGTCCTCGCAATGCGATGTAAAACTACATGTCCAATCACTTAATCACATGATGTTAAACTATACGATAATGTTCTTATCGCATGACATTAAACTACATGGTACGGTCTTGTCACACTACCTTAAATTGTGTCATTCAAACTATGTGATCTTTGATTCATGTTTTGATGGGATGCATAGGGAAACTCTCTAAGATTCAAACTCATCATCATTAATCTTCTGTCTACCTCCATCAGGGCTATATTCCATGTGATTCGTCCTTATATCATGCCACATTACATATAGAATTATGCCCCTACCCGGAGGGCTATATTCCCACCGGGTCTCATCACATTATTCTTGATGGCCCATATTCCCGGTGAAACCTACCTTCAAAGGACCATATTCCTTGCAAGACTAACTCATCCTCATTGGAAAATATTCCCTTTTAGGTCAACCAGAAAGGGTTCCTCATGCGTAAGTCTCTCACCAACCATTTCTAGGAATCTTTCACCTAGTCATCCTTACCGCACGACGTTAAACTGCATGGATCGGTCCTTATCACATGACCTTAAACGGTACTATGTGTCCAGTTAAGTGGCGCCAAACTATGTGGGTTCGGATTTCTTTCACATGGATAAGTAGGAAGCCTCATTATGGGCCTGATGTCGACACCACAAACATCCACCTCCTTCCTGAATGATAATAAACTCTAGAGCACCGAACTGTGTGGCTTCAAAAGATAGTGACCTATAGACCAGCATCACTAAGTGATAATAAGTAACAAGATGAAGAACCTTTGATATATACAGTCGGTGTCATCGATGAAGAATCCCTAATACATACAAATGTTCACATTGATGGGATACCATTGATATGTACAGACGTCCACATTGGCATATGCTGATAACTGATTGTTAGTGTTAGGGAAATTAGTCTCATATTGAGATTTGGAAAAGATTCACGGACATGACATTTATCTATAAGAGTCTTAGAGTTGCCAATAATTCCCCCTAACAAAGTGTGATGAGTTTGATCAATCATCCTCTCGACCAATGTGAGTTCACTAGCATCATTGGTAAGAGATCCCAATGATGTCATGCCATTATAAAGTAGGCTTGTAGCTTGTCATGGATGTGGGAATCATTTGGTGTTTTGGTTACACTAATAAACCTCGTTGGAAACCATTTGAGATGGGAGTAGTGACCTAACACGATGATTGTGTAGTCATGCTCACCCCCTCACAACCAAGCGTCGGGCCACCTGTCCCGGGTTGAAATAGCGACACCGCCCACGATGCACCCCGTGACCCAACGGCGTGGCCTTACCTTTACACAACACCCACTATGGCGCAACCCCTTGGCATACAACACGGTGACCCTTGTCTACCTTTACGCAACTCTAGATTTACCCTTACACTTCTCCCACCACGGTGTTGGCTCAGCCCTATGTAGTGGCCACCCTCTCATACCTTTATGTACTACCCATAAGCAACACTTACCACGATATCCTTGTGTCATGGCCTTTGCCCCTTTGTGAAATTTTACAAGGGTCAGGCCACACCACAATACCACAACACTCTCTGTTGTGCCGTGATATCTAGCCACACCCCAACACTATGTTGCAGAACCTTCGTTGCGATGTGGTTTCTTGTAGACTGTTGAATCATTTGAATTTCTACAAAATTCCTAGAAACCCAACCGAAACACCCATAAAGCTAACAAATAACCTGTGAAATAAATAAAATTAAACAACAATGACACCAAGGTGTGGCACACATGCTTAAACTCGAGCAAACGATGTTGGGGGAGATTCCTCGTCACCTCAGTCCTTATAGACCCAACACATAAACTCTTCTGAGGTTTCATCCTAAAACCAATTGGTAATAGTAGGAATAGCTCATCCAGGCTTATATGTTAGTCACGGAACCGATGTGGGATTGAGTTTGCACCCAACACTTGAATTGTCATGAATATCTAGAAAGCTAGTCGAGTTATTTGTGACTTGCAAAAATGAACTAAATGTCATTCTGATTTGCGTTGTGGAACAATAATCGATGATTCATTTGTGATCTGTGGGGATAAATTGCACATCATTATGGCCTACAATGTGTTTTGAATGGTTGAAGTGTGTGTTTTCAATTTTAAAAATGACATTTTAGTTCAAAATGTGCACCAGATGTTCAAAACTGCGCAAATGATTTGAATTGACAAGAAACTCTAAGAAATTGATCACTAATTCATTTGTGGTATATGAGAATAAATCACACTGGTCGGATGGGGTCTTTCTCGGTACTTTTTTAACAATGGGAATGGTCTATCTTTCTCAAACCATTTTGAAGTGGTAATAAAAGATCATTATAATGTAGTGACCTTTGAGGGGTAGTAATCTTACTCAAAAACATTTCTTAATTGTTGATTATAATGATACGAGTGGTCAGCAGGTCTTGCTCTTTTGATTAGGTTTCTTATCGGAGGTGAATGTTTCTTCTTTTTAATTAACTGTGTTTGAAAGGAGAGTTAAAAAGAGATTAATAGGTTATGAATGATTGCGAAGGGAAGATTGTGAATAAAAAATCCAATTCAAGCACTTTTTTTCTTCCACATCTATATAATTAAATTGTGGAGGGGACGTGATATGAGTACCCGTAAGGTAAGAATTAAAAGAAACCACAGCGACCACGCAAGCCAAGCCATTATTAAATGACGCGGCCTGACTTTGATTAATGGTTGGGCGCATGAAGTCAAAAAAAGGCGGATGTATCGGTTCGGGGTTCCTTTCGTAATCAATATGGCCGCACCCTTTTTTATACTTCAACGATTACAGACTTAATATCGTCATTTATTACATAGAGAGAGTGATATTAAATCGAAATGCTCCACAAAATCATTTCAAATAAATTATTTAAACGTATATAGAAAATATATATTTAAACCCCATCGATCCAAATAAAAAATCGGAATCCTTAAGAATCCCGGATTCGGATACGACCCGATTCATTGACAAGCCCACCCGGAAGAAGGGTTCAATTAATGGTATTAGGCGATCACATTTCGGGTGCCCATGTGATGTGAGGTCCTTTCTGGAAACACAGTACCGATTAGGACGGGTCACGTGTCCATATTCCACATGGGGCGACTCACCGGTCCCTGACACAGCTTACCATGTAATTTGTCAGGCCCCGTGGTTGGCCAATTATATATTCGTAATAAAAAAAATGTTTTTTTTAACACATTTTAGTTTTTTAATAAGCAAATATTGTGGCTTAATATATACATATAAATATAATATTTATGAATTTTTAAATAATATTATCGTCCTGTCTAACATGTCACGGTGTTTCCTTCCATCCGGCCACTATTATCGCTTGACCGTTATTTCCTTTCATCCTGAACCAACATCATTTCAGCTGATTTCTCCACTGACCAATAAGTTTGTTTGATAAATTTTATAAGGAATTTAAGTTATAAACTTAAATCTTGAATCTAATTTTTCATTGAGTCATTGACTAATTTGCGGACATTAGAGTTTTTTAAGTAATTGGAGATTTCACATGTTTGAACTGTTGAAATTCTCTCGCCCTTCCTTCAAAAAAAATTCTCTCGCCCTAACTCATCCTCTTAGATTCTATGTCATGTTTTGATAGTTTTGCGTTTTAATTTAGTTTTGAAAGTTTATGAGGCTTATTTAAAATTGTACTTGAAACACCCAAATTGATATACGTGTTGATAGTTTTGAATTTGATTGCTTCCAATGAATTGAAATAGATTATTATTCCTTATTTGATTTTCAACAAAATCAATAATTTCCAAAGGTCTAATTTTTAAACTTGTTATTTTGATTAGAATTAAGCATTATATTTAACCTTGTTAAATTTACATCTATTGTATATGTTGGTAAAATATTTAAATAAGAAATATATTTTTTCCAGTAAATTATAGTTGCAATATATTTATTTGTTGAATATATATTATTTAAATATATAGAATTTAAAATAAGTTGAGTGTGTAATCTTTGAATATATATAATTTATTGCAATGGTTTTTTTTACTAAAGTCAAACGCTTTTTTTAATTAATCAATATTTTGTTTGTTGACGCGTTTCTTGACAAAATTGATGGAGTTTTTTTATTTGTTTTATGGTTTTTTTTTTTGAAAAAAAATCTAGATTAAAAATATTTTTTTTTGTATAAGAAGACCGACTTTCCAATCTATTGGAAGGCAGCAGATCCCACCCCCACCTTTGCTCCGGATCGGTGACAAACCGCCTTTTGCCTAAAGAGAAAGTGAAAAACGATTTACATTAGTCGAAAGCCCCCCCTTTGACGTATTTTCTTTTAACTCCCTATAAAAGGGTCCCCTCCTCACTTCAAAATTCACTCCTCTACATTTCACCATCTATCTCCCTAGAAAAAGTTTTCTTCATGCTCAGTGGATCCGGTGATCTAAAAGAAGTCTTGATTTTTTTGTGAAGAATCATTTAAAGGTATTTTTTCTTATCTAATTTAAAGTTATTTATTTATTTAATTGAATTCTTTTTGAATGAGCGGAAGATTTTGAAAATTCAAAAGTTAAGTAATTCTCTTTGGAAGATGTTATTAAGGTACCACTTGAAAATAAGTTGAATTTTACCTCATTTCTGAAGTCAGACTCATCTCATCCAAACTCCGTTCTATTGAAAAATGTCAAGTTATTTCTTGTTTGTTGTAAAACATTCATGTGTTTTTTAATGTATTTGTTCTTATGCGTTTCACTTTATATAATCATAATTATCATTTAATCAATGATAAATAAGCTAATTTGGTGTTTTCTATTCTTTTTTACATCGGTTTCCAAAACATTATGTGACTTATTTTCTAATAAACTTATATATAACGAAACATTAGTAACATATTTTAGGGTATAAAAAGACATTCTAAAATTTCAGTATAATAAAGATTATATGGTCAACCATCATTGTCAATATTAGTTACACTATCAGAATTTTGATCAAAAAACATTTTTGACGTAGAGAGTTACGTTTGCCCATGTCTACTGCTACATGAAGGTTATTCAAACTGACCAAGGGGCCTTTTATAGTACACAACCAACAACAGTGGTTAATACATCTGATTGTGCAACACTAAATGAACTTCAAGACAGAATTCGTGGTTCCTTAAATCCGAGACCTGATCAAGAGATCAAGTCTATGAGTTATAGATATTTGTAATTCTCGACTACACTGTGACATCTAACTTGTCCATTGGTTGTTGACGCACAGTGGGTTCAAGCAATAAATTTATTTTCCCAGCGGTCAGATGGTACCATGATGAAGTTATATGTTTTATATTTATATTGTACAACAACAACATCCAATTGTACGAAGACGTAGATTTACAAGAGTGGTTGAAGAAGGTCCACCCCAATAAATTGTGGTTATTCCTTATGATGTAGAAGATGACAACCTAAATGATCTCCCAAGATATACATGCAAATCCGACTTCTAATGAGGATTTTTGGAATGATGGAACATACAAAGACATCAGTGCTAATGAGGAGGGAGCAAAAGAAGTTGGTGAGGAAATTTCTAGAAATGCAGTAGGTGTACAACAGTCTCGACTCATAATAAATCATCCACCACTATTCGCATCTTGGTTAGAAGCAATGACACGTGTGTCTGAATTCGACTGCAATGTTCTCGCACCCACAACCGAGTTTCCTGGAGTTGTAGTGGATAAGTTTAGTGAGTTGGACCAAATGTTATATGCTGGAAGAGATTTTCCAAGCGAAGATGCATTGAAAAACATACTAAAAAGATTTTACAATGAGAGGCACTATAGATATTTAGTATAGGAATCAGGCCGTAAAAAATACATCATACGGTGTGACAAGTATGAGGATGATTGTAGATTCCACTTGAGGGCGATTTCGGACATTGCATTTGGAGGTTGAAGAATCTCGAAGATTGATGCAGCTCATACTTGTGTTCAGCCAAACCTGACACTAGATCATACCTCATTGGATGCTGAATTTGTGTCATCTATCATCGTTGAGATGATTAAAATCTGCCATGTTCCTATGACCCTTATACAAGAGAGGATACAACAAACTTTCGGTTATAATATTTCATATAATAAGGCATGAATAACGAAACAGAAGACAATTGTGAAGGTCTATAGTGATTGGGATGACTCGTATCGGGTGTGGCCACAATTGCTAGTCGTACTGATATACAATGTAACACCCCAACCCCAGAAGCATGGAGTCAGTGCATTATTTTAATACATTGACATGATTACAATGAATCAAATCCCAAAGGACTGAGTAGTTTAACACTTTTGAAAAACCAGATACATGCATAGGTTCAACATTACAACTTGAAAAGAAATACAACATATAATTTTTATTGGAAACATCCACCACTCCAAGATTATCCCTACAAGTTAGTCATAAAAAACTTTTTCATGTCTGAAAAAAAATGAAACATAATGAAGGAGTGAGCTCAGATGCTCAGTAAGGGTAAACAATACAACAGAAGCTATCATAAACATAAATATTAGACACAGTGAATAACTAAAAACACATCTTTTTTAAAAATAAACTTGAACATAATATAGCAGGAATATGAGCTAAATAAATACTTCCATAATAAAACATAATCACAAGTATTCTACTAGTCGAATAACCACATGAACTATGAATTTATAGCTTCATAACGAGGGAAATGCATATGCCGGACATTCTAAAACATATCGTCAGAGCCTCAGCCAAGACGTTTAAAAATGATTAAGGTCTCGGCTAAAACTATATATCAAATTGGGAAAGGTCTCGACCAAGTCCACGTCTATTTGTCTCATGAGACCTACCGATGCATCGAGGAGATATAGAGGGTCTCACCCATCACATAATAAGTCCAATGCAACGGAGATAAACATAAACAATATATACATTCATATTGAAACTAACATATAAAATGTAAATAACTTTCCTATAACATTAAGCATAAACACCAACCAATCAAAGTAAATTGGTGAATGGTTTTAGGATAGAACATCCAAAATCAAACTAGTCATAAACCATCTAATAAATATGGTAGATGACATCATAAACGATTAATACATAAGAATCAACAAGAGTGTTAAAATAGACGAAAATACTCTTATAAAATCATTAAGTAATTTTTGAGATAAATACTCTTTTATTTTGAAAAGAAGAGTTCTTTTGGAAAAGTCTTTGTATAAAACCAGAATTGAAGTAAGATAGTATTTTCATAATAAAATGAGTGATTTTATTAAGATAATGATTGTTAAAAACAGATTATAGAGTTCCCTTGAAAATAGGTAAGAATTTGAGAAATTTCCTTGAATCGAGCTTGTATTTCAGAAATAATTTTGAAAGTTCTTTTTAAAGCGTGTTACTCCCCATAAAATAAGGACGGATTCTGGTTGGTAAACATATATAGAACACTCACAAAGAATTTATCAGGAGTACAGAATAATACATAAGAATTCCATTGAGATAATTAGACAATAAAAGTAACCCGAATGAAAATAGAGGTTCGGGTGGAAAAACCCTTACCACTTTGTAATCAATCAATTCGTATGCTCCAAAATTAATAATATTCAAATGATACATTTAATACCATTAAAATAAAGATATTCATGATATGTTACATCAATAGGCAGTATATATACACCATACACAAATATTGGTTGTGAATATAGAAAATCTCACAAAAACAGAAGTGAGATAAATAAACCCTTACCTTAAGTCTGATGGTGTTCTTCACTTGATCTTAGTATTTTGTATAACCAAATTAAATTCATTAATTAATATTTCCAGAACCTCTTATTTGTGTAATTTATTTATTATAACCTTATTAAGTTCATTCATGCTCTTCTTGATGGATTTAAGAGGTTCAATTTTATTGTTTGGGAGCATTTTCTTCATGATCGGTATACTTATATACATGAACAGAGAATCATGTAAAATGAGGATGATTATCTATAATTGAAGTTATATGTTATTATTTAACATCGATAATTTTACATGGTTGTAACTTTCATTTGGTTACTTGGAGTGAAGATGAATCATTGTATAAATTATTTAATGAAAACCGTTTGGGTTAATTGGCCGTTTTTGAACACAACAAACCCATTTTGCTTTATAAATCAAAACCATGTGTACAAAAATATTCTAGAACCATATATGGGAAATAATACATATATTATAGTTTGTTTCAACCATAAGAATGGTTTCATGACCAGAATTAAAGACGGTAATAGAAATTGAGAACCCGTCGTCCTTGAATGTGATAAATTAACACATCTCAGACGATGTTTTCATTTTTAGTATAAGAGGGGAAAAGAGAGATGATGATGAAATATTCCATTAGAATAATAAAATTTCAGTTCATTTAATGTACTGTAATTATCATAACATTTGGATGAGGGGAGATGAAAAAAGAAAAGAAAGGAACTCAAAATAAAAGAAAAGTTGAGAAATCCCTCACGAAAATTCGGCACCCTAACGACGTCGCTTAAAATTTCATAAAATAATTTGATGAGAGAAAAGGGCATCTCATCATTATTAAATAATATAGACAATAAGGGGGATATGTAATGACATATCCCAACATATAGCAATTTAAACTAAAAGATAATAACATAATAAGAGTGCTTGAAAAAGAGAGAGATTTTGAGATGAAAATTCTGCATTATAACGGCTATGCAACATGGTTTTAGAAAACATTAAAAAGAGAGGGGACATAGGTCACCCATTCATAAAAGAATATTAAAATAGTATAGGGATAGAATAATACGGAAATAAGAACATTGTATGAAAACTTGAAATACATACCACATAAAAGAGAACTTGGATGGAAAAAAGAAGTTGAGAATTCTCTTACCTTGCAGAGTAACTCCTAAAACTCCAAGATTGATACCTTGGGGGCTTGAGGAAACCTTGGGAGTACTACTAGGGAGGTAATACTACCAGATATTTGAGGATGATGAGTTTGGAATGAAATAAAATGAAGGAATGAGTGGGTATTTATAGTAAATGAGAGAGAGTTTTTTATTAATTTAAAGGGACACCTCATTAGTGTTTTTTGCAAAACCATGAGCTTTCCCATGGTATTTCCCATTTTATTAGCCACTCGAGACACATCACATCATATTTTACTGTACAAAAGTCGACCATCATTTTATATTAATTATTACAGCATTATGATGTCATTAAACATACCGAAAACTCAAAACTGTATTTTTACTATTCATGAAAATTCAAGTATTTTAGAAAAATCCCAAAAATTCACTGTAACCACTTTTTGATGTGTAGAATTAAAAAAGGAAATAAATTTTTTGAAAATAATTTTCTAAATAATTTTAATTTAATTATTAAATAAAATAAAAATTTATTCCAAAAAACAACTTTAAAACTATAACTCTTTTTATAACACATTGAGAAATTAATAAAGTCCCATAAAATTATCTTATAACCATAATACAATAAAGTAACAATTTATGAATACATTTTATAAAAATACATTTCCATTTTAAATTATTAAATTAGTCATAAAATCGTAATTAAAATATTTATGACATGCAAAAATACCAATACTTATACTATGATTGTTTTTTCACTTTTAAGATGTCTAGATTGTATTTATACATTCATGGGTGAAGTTTCTATTTTGTTTGGCCAATTTACTATTCATTACTATTCATAAAGGTATGTTACTATTCATAAGGGTTTGTTACTATTCACAAAAAAATTAAGTTTGCCTTATCAGACTCTAAATATCTTACTGAACGCAACCGTGTATGTCAGTTTTTTGAAATTCAAATTACAAAAGTGAAAAAATTATATTTACTAGCTAGGTTATAACAAGGTGGTGTTTTGTAGAGACTTAGTTTTTTATGCATTCAATTTTAAATCTATTTTTAAATTCTTGGGGTGTTACATTATTCCCTCTATACAAAAAATTCATCCTTGAAATTTGAAAATGAACTTTGAAAGTTAATGGTTGATACTTGAAAATTTTCTTTTGGGAAACCCACTTCAAAAATAGGGTTAATAAAATATCATCCTAAAAATAGGTTAAGTGAAATGAGGTGGTCAATTTTTTTTTATTCTTTCGAATGGTGTGACATTAGTTGGAAGTAAAAACCTAGACATGGAAGAAAAATCTAACTATGAAGTTCTGATGGAACGTGATAGCGAACATGTTTTGATGAAAGTTGATTACTACAAAACTATAAACTATTGTAAAAAAAAATCATCGATATTATCAAATATTATGATAATAGGACTACATTTTATTTAAGACTCTTTTCTTTGTGTGGAGGTATTATTCCACACTACAAGAGTATAAATATACGTTTCTATTTACAAACTCATCCTTGGATTTCACCTTAAACTATCTATATTTATCACTTAGCACAGGTTACACAATATGGTGAAGCAATACATTAACCTCTAAAATCTCGTACAACGATCAACTTAAACCATTTCATAAATGGTTACACATTCCAAAATATAATAATGATTCAACACTTTAGAACGAAGGTATCTGAATTTCCAAGATGAACTTATCATTAACCCTTAATAAAAATGAAGCAGCTCTAAATTTTCACATTCCAAAAATGTGAATATATTCATCACTTGTCCTCTTAAAATATGGTAATAAGTCAAATTACCATAAAACCTTATTCAAAAAAATAATTCATCCTTACACATGCTATTAGATATATTCCTTATATTAAAAAATGTTGTAAACTCCATCAATGAAAAAAACCACTTGTCGATAAGTCAATAATAATTTTTGAGGTAGTGAGTACTTATCCAAATCAATCATTTATTCATCATTATATTAATCATCAAGAATATATTAAGGGTTTTCTTTCCCTCAATCATGTGTTTTCTAAAAATTTTAACTTTTTACTAAATTAATTTTCCTTTGTACTATTCATCATATGACCTCAAATCCTAAAATAAAATAGTACTACAGTACAATACTTATATATCTCATAATTCTTATAACCAGTACATTACTGAAAAAATATTCAAATGACATGATTCTTGATTAGGCATAATAATCATTCTATTTCTTCTGTGGTAGAATCATAACTTGAACATTATCCAGAATCCTCATTTGGGGTATATTCCTTTGACGCTTGGGACATTGATTCACATAGTGTCCCATTTCCTTGCTATTAAAGCACTGAATATAGAAAAATTATTTCCTTGTCTTGCAATTATGAGCATGTTGTCCTTTTTCTCTATAATTGAAGCAAACTCCTTTTCCTCTCAAGCATATACCAAGGTGTTTCCTTCCAAAATTATCACATGTGGTAAAATACATATTTACCTTCTTCCCTTTATCCATGTTTTTCCATGCTATCCTCTTATTCTTTTGATTCCCTTCAAATCCATAGGACTCAAAGAAGTCTTTACATACCTTGTCAACACATGATACTATTTCCTCATATGATGAGGATACTTGGGAGACAATCTTCCTTTGAAATGATGGCTTGAGACCATTAGAGATATGATCCTTCTTACTCTTCGCATCACGTGCATTGGTGAAGTTATCATTCCTTCTACTAGGCACCATTTATAATCAATTCCATATTATATATTAGCTCATAACATTATGAACTCTTTATGATTCTAAACATGGTATAACACATAGCATAAATTTATGCATCGTAAATTCTAGAACCATATACTTTGGTTACTCTAGGGAAAAAATCCTTCATAATTGTTTGTAATAAGCTTATGAATTTACCAAAGAATATCCCCCAGGAGTGTCTAACCAAGAGTGCAACAATGCCCGTTTTTGTGCACCAGTTTCCGTTCAAGTCTAGCTCAAAGTGGTGTTTTCAGGTTTTACCCCTAGATACATCTGTTCCAGAGCCACCTCTACTGTTTGTATCTAGACAGGGATATATTTTATTAATAAACCACATAATCTATTACTTAACAAAATTATAGTATGTACTTATATTCTTATCTCCAAAGTCTATCTTGTGGTTTTGTTCACTAATCTACTTTTTCTATATCTAGTTTCCAAGTTTTCTACTAAACTTCCTTTGATACCAACTGTAACGCCCCGACCCCAGAATCCCAGAGATGGTGCATTATTTTAATACATTGGCAAGATTACAAGGAATCAAATCCCAAAGGACCAAGTAGTTTAATATTTTTGGAAAACCAAATACATACATAGGTTCAACATTACAACTTGAAAAGAAATACAACATATAATTTTTATTGGGAACATCCACCACTCCAAGATTATCCGTACAAATTAGTCATAAAAAACTTCTTCATGTCCTGAAAAAAATGAAACATAAGGAAGGGGTGAGCTCAGATGCTCAGTAAGGGTAAGAAATACAACAAAAGATATCACAAACATAAATATTAGACATGGTGAATAACTAAAAACACATGCCTTTTAAAAATAAACTTGAACATAATATGGTAGGAATATGAGCTGAGTAAATACTTCCATAATAAAACATAATAATGGGTATTCTAATAGTCGAATAACCACATGAACTATGAATTTATAGATTCATAATGAGGGAAATTTATATTCCAGACATTCTAAAACATACCATCAGGGCCTTGACCAAGACGTCTAAAAATGATTAAGGCCTTGAACAAAACCATATATCAAATTGGGAAAGGCCTCGACCAAGTCCACGCCTATTTGTCTCATGAGACCTACCAATGCATTGAGGGACTATAATAGGCCCCACCCATCACATAATAATTTTAATTAATTCTTCATATAAATGGGGATAAACAAAAACAATATATACATTCGTATTGAAACTAACACATGAAATGTAAATAACTTTCTCAGAACATTAATCATAAACACTAACCAATCAGAGTAAATTGGTGAATGGTTTTAGGATAGCACATCCATAATAAAACTATTCATAAATAATCCAATAAATATGTTATATGAAATCATAAATGATTAATCACAATAATACATAAGAACCAATAAGAGTGTTGAAACAGACGAAAATACTCTTATAAAATCATTAGGTAATTTTTGAGATAAATACTCTTTTATTTTGAAAAGAAGAGTTCCTTTGGAAAAGTCTTTTTATAAAACCATAACTGAAGTAAGTTAGTATTTTAATAATAAAATGAGTGATTTTATAAAGACAATGGTTTCTAAAAATATACTATAGAGTTCCCTTGAAAATATGTAAGAATTTGAGAGATTCCCTTAAACCAGGCTTGTATTTCGGAAATAATTTTAAAAGTTCCTTTTAAAGCATGTTAGTCCCCATAAAATAAGGAAGTATTCTAGTTGGTAAACATATATAGAACAATCACAAATAATTTATTATGAGTACATAATAATAAATAATAATTTCATTGAGGTAATTAGACAATAAAAGTAACCTGAATGAAAATGGAGGTTCGGGTGGAAAAACCCTTACCACTTTGTACTCAATCAAATCATATGCCCAAAAATTAATAATATTGAAATGATAAATTTAATACCATTAAAATAAAGATATTAATGATATGTTACATCAATGGGAAGTATATATACACCATACACAAGTTTTAGTAGTGAATATGGAAAATCTCACAAATATGGAAGTGAGATGAAGAAACCCTTACCTTAATTTTGATGGTGTTATTCACTTGATCTTAGTATCTTGGATAACCAAATTAAATTCATTAATTAACATTTACATAACCTATAATTTTTTTAATTTATTTATTATAACCTTATTAAGTTCATTCATGGCCTTCTTGATGGGTTTAAGAGGTTCAATGTTATTGTTTGGGAGCGTTTTCTTCATGATTGGTATACTCATATACATGAATGGTGAATCATGTAAAATGTGGATGGTTATCAAGAATTTAAGTTATATGTTATTAGTGAACATCCATAATGTTACATGTTTGTAAATTTTATCTGGTTACTTGGAGTGAAGATGAATCATTGTATAAATTATTTATTGAAAACTGTTTGGGTTAATTGGCTATTTTTTGAACACAGTGAACTCATTTTGCTTTATAAAACAAATCCATCTATACAAAAAAGATTATAGAACCATATATGAGAAATAATACATATATATTATAGTCTGTTTCAACCATAAAAATGGTTTTATGACTGGAATAGAGGACGGTAACAAAAATTGAGAACCCGTCGTCCTTAAATGTGATAAATTAACACATCTTGGACGATGTTTTCATTTTTAGTATAAGAGGAGGGGAAAAAAGAGATGATGATGAAATATTACATTAGAATAATAAAATTATATTTCATATATTATACTAGAATTATCATAGCATTTGGATGAGGGGAGATGAAAAAAGAAAAGAAAGGAACTTAAAATAAAATAAAAGTTGAAAATCCCTCATGAAAATTTGGCAACCTAACCACGTTGATTAAAATTTCATAAAATAATTTGATGAGAGAAAAAGGGTATCTCATAATTATTAAATAATATATACATTAAGGGGGGTATGGAATGAAATATCCCAACATAAACCAATTTAAATTAAAAGATAATAACATAATAAGATTGCATGAAAAAGAGAGATTTTTAGACAAAAATTCTGCAGCGTAACGGCTATGCAACATGGTTTTAGAAAACATTAAAAAGAGATGGGACATGGGTCAAACTTTTATAAAAGACTCATAAAATAGTATAGTAACATAATAATATAGAAATAAGAACATGGTATGAAAACTTGAAATACATACCACCTAAAAGAGAACTCGAACGGAAAAGAGAAGTTGATAATTCTCTTACCTTGTAGAGTAACTCCTAAGACTTGAGAGTTGGGACCTTGGGGGATTGAGGAAAACTTGGGAGGATTAATAGGGAGGTAATAATACCATAGATTTTGGGATGATGAGTTTTTAATGAAAAAAATGAAGGAATGATTAGGTATTTATAGTAAATGAGAGTGAGTTTTTTATTAATTTAAAGGGACACCTCATTAGTGGTTTTTGCAAAACCATGGGCTTTCCCATGGTATTTTCCCATGGTATTTGGAACTTGGGACACCTAATATCTCATGTTACTATAAAAAGTCTACCAGAATTGTATATTAATTATTACATCATTATGATGTCATTAAACATACTGAAAACTCAAAACTGTATTTTTACTATTCATGAAAAATTCAAGTATTTTAGAAAAATCCCAAAAATTCACCCTAACCATTTTTCAACATGTATAATTCAAAAATTAAATCCATTTTTTTAAAATAATATGCTAAATATTTTTAATTTAATTTTTAAATAAAATCATAATTTATTCCCAAAATCAACTTTAAAAATATAACTCGTTTTATAACACATTGTGAAATTAATCAAAGTCCGATTAAATTATATTATAACCATTAGAAAATAAAGTAAAAATTTATAAATACATTTCATGAAAATACATTTCCATTTTAAATTATTAAATTAATCATAAAATTGTAATTAAAATATTTATGACATGCAAAAATACCAATACTTATACTATGATTGTTTTTTCACTTTTAAGATGTCTAGATTATATTTATACATTCATGGGTAAGTTTTCTATTTTTTGGCCAATATTCTATTCATTACTATTCATAAAGGTCTATTACTATTCATAAGGGTATGTTACTATTCACAAAAAATTAAATTTGTCTTATCATACTCTAAATATCTTACTAAACACAACCGTGTATGTCAGTTTTTCAAAATTAAAATTATAGAAGTGGAAAAATTATATTTACTAGCTAGGTTATAACAAGGTGGTGTTTTTTAGAGACTTAGTGTTTCAAGAATTCAATATTAAATCTATTTTTAAATTCTTGGGTTGTTACATACAATGACCAAGTTGTCTTCCATATTCATATGAATGAACATGTGTCTCAAGATAATCGACTTGATCCATCTCGTATTCAATTTCATCAGTTGTTCATGGAATTCCGCCCCCGTGTTTCCACATTTTGTTTCAGCAAACAGTTCATACATATTGATGGAACATTTCTATATGGAAAATACAAGGGTTTATTTTTGATTGCGGAAACCCAAGATGGAAACCGTTCACCTCTTCCACTTGCCTTTTCCATTGTGGAGAAGAAAAAACTATGAATCATGGACTTAGTTTTTGGCATGTATCAGCGGCCATTTCACTAGCATTCGATGTGTATGTTTGATATCTGATCGATATCAGGAAATCAATGAGGCAATAAGTGCAGATCCTGATATATAGAGACCCCCTAAATGCACATCATCAGAACTGTATCAGACACATTGCTAGAACCATGTGAAAAATATTCCATAACGAACCTATGAAGAAGGAAATCACGAGACTTGGTATGCAATGTCTTTTATTTTTTACTATTTAAATGTAAAGATAAAATCAATTTATGTGAAATATGATCACTTCTATGTAGCATATGAGCTGGATCAACAGAGGTTTGAATAACGTTTCGAACAAATTCGCAAGCCTAATCAAGAAGTGTATGATTATATGATGCAGATTCCAAAAGAAAAATGGACATTGACATATGAATGGGGGAAGAGGTACAAACACACGACCATAAACATTATGGAGTGCATCAATTGTGTCTTTAAGGGGATTCGTAAGTTACCCATAATTGCCCTAGTTTAGGATACATTTTATCATTGCGTGAAGTACTTCCTTAATAGAGAAAACTAATCTCGGATGAGATTCAGCAGGGGATAAGGTACAAAAGGTACTTTCAACAAGAGATTGAAAAGAACATTAAAGAAGATTCTGGTTATCATGTCTACCTTTTCCACTGAGAAGACTCTCGATTTTAAGTTCAAGAGCATTCATACCCCATCACAAATAGCATCGGTGAAAAATAATGGTATTACTGGAATCGAGGCAATGTTAATGTGGAAACTTCTAGGTGTCACGATTTCCATGAACACATGCAATCACAATATGTGACTCTGTGAACATATCATTGAAATCATATGTTGATCTTGTGTACTAGTTGGACACCATTTCTAACTGTTATGCTACCCTTTGAATGTCTATTAGGGAGTTTTGATATTTTCCAATGCCTAAAGACCAGCCGATATTGATATATGACATCAACATGTTGCATCAACAAGGGAGATCGAAGTCCAACAAGATGCGGAATGAGATAGACTAGCCTCAAGAATAAGGGAAAAGTTTGAGATGCAACATATGTCATCAAAAAGGTCATAACCAGAAATGATGCCCTAACATTGTTGGATCGAGTTCACACTCTCAGCCATAATGATGTATTGTATCCAATATGATCTTATAATATTGTTAATTATATGGTGTTAATATAAGATCCTTCATTTTGTAGAATTTTCTGACATTTACGGATACTTTTACTATCAAATAACAATAAGCCTTTCATATTCACATTGAAAGGAATATGACAAGTGCATGTGAGGTTACATGAAAGAATAATAAATCTATCTATGGCTAAATTATAAAGCACACATGTGAGAAAATAATTATGAAACATACCATTATGTGGGAAATCATACATAAATTATAAATCACACCATTTTATAATAAACTCTTATATAAAAAAGAAAAAATGTATATATATACATAACCATATCTTAAAAAACACCCTTTCCTTGGTAAAAAAATATCATAAAAACACTTTAGAAATATGCTTTGAGAAACAAGAATACATGCCCTTTCCTTTTGGTAAAAAACTTCATAAAATGATGGGAATAAACATGACATGTCTTAAATTATACCATTCATAACATTCTGCTGACCATAACATTATATTTACATTTTAAACTTAATACTTATTTCATTTTTTACATATAGATGGATGATACAATACTAATCACTAAGTAAGCTATCCATGTTTCCCGCGCCGTGATAGAGGGTCATCTAGTTCGATAGATTAGGGTGCATCGAGCATATCATCATTATCACACGCTGCCTCTAGCCGCCAATATACCATACCTTCATCGTGATGGATTCTATGAATTGTAGTATCTGATTTCACATTCATTGATCATCACCTGCTTGTTGCTCTCCTAGAGAGGTGGATATCAAAGACACATACATTCTACCTACCCGAGGAAAATATGACCATCACCCTTGAGGATGTGACAGTCCTCCTCGGTCTTCCAATCCAGGGGGAAGTATTTATTGGACTCACCTATTCATATTGGATTAATCTTGTTTAGATATTTCTAGGAGTCAACATTTTGGATGATGATGTTGCTACAGACGACGAGTTGATATCTATAGGCTGGCTTGAGATGCGCTTTGCACATTTAGCCGATGACTTTGACGAGAAGACTGTCATGTGTCATGCCCATGCCTATATATTATG
Source organism: Viscum album (assembly GCA_963277665.1). Taxonomy (NCBI): domain Eukaryota; kingdom Viridiplantae; phylum Streptophyta; class Magnoliopsida; order Santalales; family Viscaceae; genus Viscum; species Viscum album. Next base: position 1,852,921,275 of record OY728158.1, on the reverse strand, counting down.
GATCATTGGAGAGACTCTATGCACTGATCACTAAGGTAAGCATGTGCACATGATGTATATGGGGTTACTAGAAGACTTTGATTAGGACAAGATGTACAACTAGGGATCTGAGTGCGTTGGCTTACACTTATAGAGCATTATGCACGATATGCCTCACAGACTACACAGATCTCGGGGGATGCATCATCCTTATTTAGATGTGGTATAAGAGTTGGTGTTCTAGAACCAACTGGTTGTACTTTGATTACATAGATATTTAATGTATTTAAATATTAAACATCTTATTACATATTTTTCACTGTTCTACATGAATATGATGTAATAATGTCATAGAGTATTTGTTGCATTGATAAGGTTATGGAAGTTCTCCGTTATGATGAGAACCTTGAAATGCTATAACAATATTTTTAAATATAGTTCTATGGTTGGATTACATACTATTATGGGACACATAACATGCATACTATCGGGTGTGAGTACTCATAAGCAGATGAGACTTACTCTCATGATGTTCACACTTGGTAATCTCCAAGATAGGAGATTATGAGAATAGACCCACCAGTAGGAATTCCACATGTTTTGGTGTCATCAGATATTTCTATCTACGAGCATGTGTAATGATCCTTATACTTTAATATTATCATTAATACATGTCACGACTCACACACTTTGATTTACTAATGAAAATCGTTAGACAGACAATTGGCGGGAAGTAGGGTACATTGGGTGCGTCATGAGTGGCATATTATTAATGGATAAGTCAAGGAAGGATTTATCCCTTCCATTTACAGAAGTTGATATCTCATCCCTTTGATTGAAATAGAACCGTTGTGAGAAATTCCATAGCCATGGTGTAACGATGAGTTTATTTCAGGTAGACAAAGAACGATGTATCAAACATAAAATTTCATGACACTATCATGAAACCTGCTTGATGAGATATTGCGAAAAAGGGTATATATTACATAGTGAGCATTCGTATGTGGATGTTTTTGTTGCGACTTTAAGTTCTTTCTCTTGGGTGCCTTGACCCGTTGTTGGACAATACTATTGGACTTTAGGCAAGCCCGCTTAATGCTAATGAGAAATAATCCTAGATGGTCACACACTAAGTGTTTCTGGTGGTCTCAGTTAAATTCTATTTGAATTTAATTAAAAAATATTATTCTCAAGACAATGGAATAATTTTATTCAAGTTAAAATGATTGCATAAATTAAATAAATATTTATTCACTGGATTGTGGGTAAAATATATTTATTTATTTTATTGAACATTTAATAAATATTTATTTACTAGTTTGTAAATAAAATATTTATTTAATATAATAAATTATTTATTTATTTATTCTGGTGTTCAATAAATGGAAGTGGAGTTTGGGAGAACCAAGGCCGGTCCAGTAGTAAAATAATTATTTGTAAGACGATAAATAATTATTTAACTAGTTGGCACAAATGAAAATAACTCTGTTATTATTTTGTGATGTAAAATTTTATTTATAATTCTGTTTTGCTCAAGTTGGATCATCATAAATAATTAAGCGGTATTATTATTAATATCATGGGTTTTCTATAAGGTTATCAATGTATTTAATTGCTGTTACACAATTAAATATTGTAACTGAAGCCCCATGCCAATAAATAGACACAAACGTCTATTGTTCCATGTAATGAACTACACACTCAGTGAATTAAGAATTGATGAGCTAAACAATTTCTCTCTCGAATCCTCTTCCCACCCCTCTCAAGAATGAGAGATGTTCTTCAAGGTTGAAGAACAAGCGATTAAGAACGACTGAGAAAAGACACTCACTTCACCGCGCTAGCACCTAGATAATGAGCGGTGTTGATCAGAGGCCATTAGAATACACATGGATGACTTCTAGAGGGATTCTAGTTTGGATCCTTTCAAGTGTAATAAGATAATTCAGAAGGGTCATTCCGTATGATCAATATCATCATTGAAGAAAATAACAAATATCCAGGTATTATTTTCTTTATGAAATTAATTAAATTAATTATAAACATGATGTGAAAGATCCTCTCTAGAGGTTTTAAGCCTCTTACTTCTTTATCCAAATCTTTGATTCTATTCTATGGAGACTGGAGTCTACCTTCGTATTGATCCCGAAATAATCATTGATTATGGTAAAAATCAAAGTTGGGTGCCGGCCTAACCACACTTCCACTGCGCCCAGAACCTTCAAGTGGTATCAGAGCGGTTACAACATAGTTTATAATTATTTAAATATTTTGTTGATTATTTACACTTTTAATAATTTATTTGTTTCAATTCAAGTCAATCGTTATGAAAATCTGAATCTCGGGACCTATCCCTCCTCTCTTGTTTCTTGTTCACCTTACAGAAATGATCTTTTCTTTTAATTTTGATTAAAATAAGATAGATGATCTCATATGGAGGTTCCAAAGGTTCTTGGACATACAACACCAGAACACACAATGTGTATTCAACAGTACACACCGTATAGACAAGGTTCAATGCACCGGGTCTGGTCCGCCAAACCAAGTTGTATCATTGGAGTTTGTCTAAGTCTTAATGACTCCATGTGTTAACCAGGAACAGGTGGAAGGTGGTTTCCAGATTACATGCCATGTGGCCAATTGGACACGACATGTAGTCCCTTCGGATTAGGGTTGGATAGTGTACCCCGTACACAGCTTTCCTAGCTGGAGACCATGTAACGAGGAACTACACGATGTGTGGCCAACTAGACACACCGTGTACTTCTAAGATTTCCAAAGTACAATCACACGCCGTTTACTCAGGTGTACACTTCAGATGGATGGTGAAAAATAGTACACGCTGTGTAGTTGGAACTACACACCGTGTACTCATCCAAATTACATAGATTTATTAAAATTTATTATTATATTATACAAACCCTTGATACTTGTACCATCTTGCGGGCATAAAGATGAGGCACAACATGTGATAGGTTTTTTATATATATGTTTTTAATTTAACATCTACGTAATGTTCATTTCTACTCATTGGGTAGTTATGAATATGAATTCACTGGGTTTCATCCAAGGTACAAGTTACGTACAAAGATAATTTTAAATGAATCTATTTTTTTTAAAATTATGATGGATGAGAATCTCAAGGAAATTCATAAAATAGTTTAAGATAAAATGATTGATTAATTAAATATGATAGTTAATTGATTCGAGGGTGATTTATCTTAAACAAGAATGATTATAGAATTGAATTCTAGTTTTATTTATGCGTAAATATCGTTGCATGTATGGATGATCATGAGTTAGACCAAGACCTTTGTATGTGGATGGTTCCTTTTAATTTATTTATTTAAATTAAATTTGTTGGCCAGTGAGCCTTCTCCTCATTAATATGTAGGGACTACGTGACCAATGTTTCTTTTATGTAAAACCCCTTTTTTACCCCTCACCTACATATGAGTTAAAAAAGGCATATGTAATGGATGGAACTCCTAATCTAGTGGAGGCAGTTCAAGCTGGAGTTGAGATGAAACCAATCCCAGGAGATACAGAGGGAGACATGTGGAAATATGTAAACACAAACCCAAAAGGTTCAAGATGTTTCTCCCCTAGGTCAGATTTAGTTTATCAACCAATAGATAAACTAAACATTAGAAAAGCTCATGATCATTCCCTTTATGTTATTTTTGTCAGTTGCATGGTTTATCATTATGGATGTGTTGTCACGATCACATAATTAATGAATTAAACAATCATTCAAGATGGAACTAAAATAAACCAGACTTATGCGTAAATATTATCAAGACATGGTTAATAACTTAAGTAAGTTTAACTTAATATTAACAAACATGTGATAATGATAATAATAAATTCAAACATAAGAGATAAAAATCCCTAAAATAAAATATTAAGTCAGACGAAGCCTTCCATTACTTGATTAAAGACAAAACTCAATAAAACTATGTGTTTTACCAACCCTTGTTGGGACACTTAATTTTATATAGGAAGACCTTATGAAAGGTTTTAGATTGACTTAAACATATTACATCAAGAGGAGTAGCCCTTACTAGACTTGGTGTAATATTGGAGGAAAGAGTTGAGGAAATCCAAAGTCATGATTTCAGGATTGGGGAGTCCACTCAACAGATCAAGGAGCTGCAAGACCGCATTTGGAAAAGGCCTACCTACCTAAATACCTTCTAATATCTTGACCAACCCTTTCTGGGGTTATGCAAAGGGGAATATGGATCCTTTCCACTAGAATGTCATGGAAACTGGACATTTTGAGTTCAATGGTGAGGGCCATTGAGACTTGATAAAATAGTGAGAGGCTTAATAAAATTTATTATTTCTTATAAAATGTAATCAAGAAAGTACTAATTATCTACTCTTTTAATTGTAGAATAAAAAAGACAAGCTCGTTAACCACACTATCCCTATGATCAATTCTGGATAAAGACAACAACATCACCGACAGTAACTTCCAGGAATGGTTTAGGCGCCTTCGGGTTATCCTACTCCATGAACGAAAGTCTTACATGCTGGAGTCAAGATTACCTTATTCACCTACCAAAGAGGTGAGTGATGAGGATTTCCTAGTCTATGAGAAACATATGAATGACACGGTCAACGTTTAATGTTTGATGTTATCATCAATGTATATTGAGCTCATGAAGTCTCATGAAAACATATATGCTTATAGCATGCTTGAGCACCTCTGTGGTCTTTACCAAGAGAGAGAAATACAGGAAAGGTTTGAGATCTCAAAGGAACTCTTTCAAAGTAATCTTGGAGAAGGTTCCCCAGATGGGCCTCATGTAGTCAAGCTCATTGGCTACATTGAGTACTTGGAGGTTCTAGGGTTTAAACTCCCCAAAGAACTGGGCACTGATCTCATTCTCGCATCACTCCCTCAGATATTCTCTAACTTTTTTATCAATTCCAATATGAACAACATTGAGAAGTATCTATCTAATCTTCTTATCCTCATTCTCCAAGTGGACAAATATATGAAGTGTGAAAAGCCTTCCGTCCTTATGGTGAAGAAGAGGAAAGGGAAGTCGAAGATCTTTAATCCCAAAGATTCTTTATAGCCTTTAAAGAAAAGGAAGATCAAAGGGGAGGGAAGGGAATAAGAGACTGTTTGTTTCGCATGTGGCAAGAAGGGCCACTGGAAGAAGAACTACAACCAACCAAAGAAGCAAGGGGAAACTTCAGGTGCATTTTTTTATCAAATCAAACCTATCTGTTTCTACAAATTGGGTATTATATATAGCTTATGGTTTTCACATATGTATCCAAATACAGGAACTAAGTATATTCAGGAAGGTTGAACGAGGGGAGATAGATCTATGAGCAGCCAATAGAGCCAGACTTACTGCTGTAGCTGTCGGGGACTACTACCTCATGGTGCCAACTGGGATGATCTTGATGTTAAAGGGTTGTTATTATGTGCTGTCTATTACTAAAAACATTATTTATGTATCCATATTATATACAGATGTATTTTTTCAAGTTTGGAAATGAATTTTTCTTATTTTACAAATATAGAATTTGTTTTGGGAGGGAACATTTATACAACAGTCTTTACGTGTTGGATTACACAAACCAAGTAATGGAAATCGATAACAAAGATACTTCACATGACTCTTACCACACCCAACTTTGGAATCACCTGCCAGGTCATGTAAACGAGAAACACTTGACAAAGTTACATCAAGATGGATATTTAGATTCTTTCAAACTAAAACCACTTGGCATATGTCATGCATGTTAACAAGAAAAAATGACCAAATCCCCATTTTGTGGGAAAGGTAAAAGGGCTAAGGAAATTCTTGAATTGGTTCATACCAATGTGTGTGGACCATTTCCAGTTGAAGCAAGGGGAGGGTACTCATACTTCATAACTTTAACTGATGATTTTAGTAGATATGGATATATCTAATTAATGAGGTATAAGTCAGATTCTTTTGATAATTTCAAAGAATAAAAGAGAGAAGTTGAGAACCATCTTCGTAAAAAGATTAAGAAACTCCACTCAGACTGAGGTGGATAATATCTTAATCAATACTTCATTGATTACTTATGGGAGTTTGGGATCCTATCCCAACTCATACACGACCCAATGGAATGGTGTGAGTGAAAGGAGGAACCGCACCCTGTTTGACATGGTGAGATCAATGATGAGTCATGCGAGTCTTCCATTATCCTTTTAGGGATATGAGTTACAAACAACGATGAACATACTAAAACATGTACCAACTAAATCGATAAATGGTATTCCACATGAGTTCTGGAGTGGAAATAAATCCATATTATCGAATTTACATGTGTGGGGAAGCGATGTATTTATTAAGGCCTATTTAGGTAAAAAACTTGAACCCCGAGGCACAAAGTGTACCTTTATAGGATACCCCAAGGAAACAAGGGGATATTACCCATACAACCCCTCATAAAAAAAGGTTATAGTGGCAAGACACGCCATATTCCTTGAGATGAAGCACATCTCTAAAAGAGATAGTGGGAGTGAGATAGTCTTCGATGAATTTGAGGCTCAAGGTACACAATAGTTGGTACATGAACAGATTCCAAAAAGCCCCATGGAAGAAAGAACTATTCTAGAGACACAAGAGCTACGTAGGAGTACAAGAGAGGTTAGAGAACCGCAATGGTACGTTTTTCTAGTTACCAAGCATGGTGACTCATTATTAGTTGATAATAATGACCCTTTAACATACAAGGAAGCAGTAAGTGGCACAGATGTTGCCAAGTGTAAAGAAGCTATGAATTCCAAAATGCATTCCATGTACCAAAACCATGTCTGGATTTTGGTAGATCCTCTAGTTTATGCAAAGCCTGTTGGTTGCAAATGGGTATTCAAGAAGAAATTGTACATGGAAGGAAAAGTCATTGCCTATAAGGCATGACTGGTTGCAAAAGGGTTCAAACACCATTAAGGAATTGACTACAATGAAACCTTTTCACCAGTTGCAATGATGAAATCCATCAGAATTCTATTGTCCATTACTACTTACCATGACTATGAGATTTGGCAAATGGATGTCAAAACAAACTTCCTTAATAGGAACCTTTATGAAGATGTATATATTACACAACCTGAAGGGTTTGTGACTCTAAAGGATGCCAATAAGTTATGCAAGTTTCAAAAATCCATTTATGGATTAAATAAAGCATCCCGGTCATGGAACATTAGTTTTGATGAAGCCATAAAGAAATTTAGTTTTATCAAGAACGAATGTGAACCTTGGGTCTACAAATGGTTTAGTGGGAGTGAAATATTTTTTCTAATATTATATGTTGATGACATATTACTTATTGGAAATGAGATACTAGTCTTATAGTCTATTAATACATGATTGAATCAATTCTTCTCCATGAAGGAATTGGGCGAGGAAACATATATTCTTGGGATCAAGATCCATCATGATAGATCAAATATATTGTTGGGCCTAATCCAAAGTACATACATTGATAAGATACTAAAGAGATTTAGTATGGAACAATCCAAGAGGGGATTGTTGCCATCATCACATGAAATTCATCTTTCCAAGAAAATGTGTCCTTAGACACATGAGGAAAGAAAGATAAAATCAAGGACTCCATACACATCAATGATAGGGTCAGTCAAGTATACCATGATATGTACTAGGCTGGATGTTTCCTACGCATTGAGTGAGGTAGGTAGATATCAAGATGAACCAGGTGACGACCATTGGATGGAAGTCAAGACTATCCTGAAGTATCTGAGGTGTACTAAGGATATGCTCATGGTTTATGGAGGAGATGAGGAACTAGTCATCATAATATATGAAGATGCTTCTTTCCAGACTGATAAAAATGACATGATGTTGCAAACGGGATGCATATTCACTTTTAATGGAGGTGCAGTGAGCTGGAAGAGCTCAAAGTAGAGTGTGTTCACAAATTCTACAGTAGATTCCGAGTATATCGCAGCTTCTGAGGTAGCTAAAGAAGCAGTTTGGTTGTGTAGCTTCGTCTAGGAGATGAATGTGGTACCTAGTATCAAATATCCCATCACACTATACTGTGATAATACTGCAGCTGCGGCTCTCGCAAAAGATACAAGGTCAAATCAGCAGACGAAGCACATACTTAGAAAGTATCATCTCTTGAGAGATTTTTCTTAGATAGGTGAAGTTTTAGTGAGAAGTATTTCCATAGAAGACAACATAGCGTACCCCTTGACTAAATCCTTGACTCAGTAGAAACATAATCACCATGTGAGATCTAGTGGATTGAAAGTCGTAGGCAGTTGGATTTAGTCCAAGTGGGAGTTTGTAAGAGTTGGAGTCCTAGAACAAACTAGTTGTACTTTGATTACATAGATATTTAATATATTTAAATATGAAACATCTTATTACATATTTTTCATTGTTATACATGACTATGATGTAATGATGTCCTAGAGTATTTGTTGCATTGATAAGGTCAAGGAAGTTCCCCACTATGATGAGAACCTTAAAATTCTATAACAATATTCTTAAATATAGTTCTATGGTTGGATGGCATACTATGATGGGATACATAACATTCAAACCTTCAGGTGTGAGTACTCATAAGCAGATGAGACTTTATTTCATGAAGTTCGCACTTGGTAATCTCCAATATAGGAGATTATGAGAACATACCCGCCACTAGGAATTCCGCATGTTTTGGTGTCATCCGATATTTCTATTTACAAGGATGTGTAATGATCCTTAGACTTTAATATGATCATTAATACATGTCACGACTCACGCACTTTGATTTACTGATGAAAACCATCACGCAGACAGTTGGTGGGAAGTATGGTAAGTTGGGTGCGTCACAAGTGACATATTATTAATGGATAAGTCAAGGAATGATTTTTCCCTTCCATTTATGGAAGTTGATGTCTTGTCACTTTTATTGAAATAGAACCGTCATGTGAAATTCCATGTCCATGGTGTAACGATGAGTTTATTTCAGGTAGTCATAGAACGACATATCAAGCATAAAATCTGATGACACTATCATGAAACCTGCTTGTTGAGATATTGTGATAAAGGGTTTATATTACATAGTGAGTGTTCGTATGTGGATGTCATTGTCATGACTTTAAGTTCTTTATCTTGGGTTCCTTAACCCGTTGGTAGATAGTACTCTTAGAATTTAGGAAAACCTACTTAATGCCAACGAGAAAGAATCCTAGAGGGTCACACACTAAGTGTTTCTAGTGGTCTCAGTTAAATTCTATTTGAATTTAATTAATAAATATAATTATCATGACAATAGAATAATTTTTATTCAATTTAAAATGATTTCATAAACTAAATAAATATTTATTCACCAGATTGTGGGTAAAATATATTTATTTATTTTATTGAACATTTAATAAATATTTATTTACTAGTTTGTAAATAAAATATTTATTTAAGATAATAAATTATTTATTTATTTATTCATGTGTTCAATAAATGGAAGTGGAGTTCGAGAGGACCAAGTCCGGTCTGGTAGTAAAATAATTATTTTCAAGATGATAAATAATTATTTAACTAGTTGGAACAAATTAAAATAACACTATTATTATTTTGTAACGTAGAATTTTATTTATAATTCTATTTTGTGCAAGTTGGCTCACCATAAAAAATGACGCAATATTATTATTAATAGTATGAGTTTTCTCTAATATTACGAATGCATTTAACTACTATTACATAATTAAATATTGTAATTTAATCCCCATGTCAATAAATGGACACATACGTCTATTGTGCCATGTAATGAACCACACACTCGGTGAATTGAGAATTGTTGAGCTAAACAATTTCTCTCTCGAATCCTCTTCCCTCCCCTCCCAAGAAAAAGAGACGTTTTTCAAGGCTGAAGAACAAGCAATCAAGAACGACCGAAACAAGACAGTCGCTTCACCATGCTAGCACCCGAAGAACGAGCGGTGTCGATCAGAGGCCATTGGGGAACATGTGGATCACTACTAGAAGGATTCTAGTTTGGGTCCTTACAAGCGCAACAAGATAATCTGGAAGGGTCATTCGATATGATCAACATCATCAATGAAGAAAATACCAAAGATCAAGGTATCACTTTCTTTAATAAATTAATTAAATTAATTATAAACACGACATGCAAGTTCCTCTCTAAAGGTTTTGGGTATCTTCCTTCTTTATATAAATATTTGATTCTATTTCCTAGAGACTGGCGTTCATCATCGTATTGATCCTGTAATAATCATTGACCATGGTAAAAATCAAAGTTGGGTGCCGGCCCAACCATGCTTCCGCTGTGCCCAAAACCTTTATGTGGGCATGTGAGAGAATCCCCTCACTCTGCCCTGATCTTGCTGGTCTGCCGCTGCCTATATAGGTGCCGCATGACCCTCTGTGGGGACGCTAGTATGATCACTTATCTCTATTAGTTTCTGATGCTATTAAGAGTGATTGAATTTAATTTCTTATTATTTATCACTTTTGATGTTTTATTTTATAGGTGGAGTCAGGCACACAACTTCATCAGTGCTCCGATACACCATTTGGGTGAATATCGTCTTATGTTGGACAGTATCCTACCTGATGAGGTAAGTATATAGAATTTTTCCTTGACTAAACAATTTATTAATATCATAATTTTTTGTTTTTGGTAAGAAACGTTTTTGAAAAATCTCACATGTCATTTAAGATTTCATGGATGTCATACTAGGATTTATTGTATCAGTTGCCTATATACTACACTGTTGGACTTCATGATGCTAGGGATGTAGTGCCTCTTATTTACTTTTATAATGTTTAGTGTCACCAGCTTGATAGAGTCATGCACCAGTTTTTCTGTACCCAGCACATTCCATTAACACCGAGACAAACACAACAACTTCATTACTTAAAGATGATGGCAAGACATGATGAGGACTGACACCGATGAAATGCCTAGTATCTCAACCTCTGGGGAAGATGAGCATCACTTCATATATATGGTGTACCTATGATGCGATTCCATATTTCAGAGCAGGTTGGGAATGATCCATGGTATAGATTGAATTCTATACTGTATCTTACTCGACGTGGCAGAAGTCTTCAAGATATGATAAGTTAATAAATTTCCATTAGTTTATTTATTGTACTATTTTATAATTCATTTTGAATCACTTTACCATATACCAAAACACATCAGATTATTCACATGTATGTTCTAGAGGAGGAGGGGGTTGATAGCCTGGAAGTAATCCATGATGTAGCACTAGGGTTGATTCTAGCTTATCATGAGGTTCACAACAACATCTTCAATCATTCACCCTAGGAAGATGAAATTTATACAAAGGGAGTGGAGGTTCCTACTTAGGAACCTCCTCCATTATATGCTAATGATGAGGATCCATGATTATGATGACGTAGACCGCGTCGTGCTGCATGTGAGGCCTTGCCTATTCCACAGGCATAGATCTTCCCTTTAGTAGTCCAGCCTCATCCAATTGGGGGAGTGAATCATGTAACAACCCAAAATTTCATTAATGGAAATCTCTATTGATCTAATTAAATGTCTCTATATGTAAAAGTTTATATAAAATGTCAAATTATTTGGTTTTATGTTAATAATTGTGACCGTTTCTAATATAGCTATTGAACAGTGATCACATGATTAGTATAAATATAGGGCTTTAACAAATCCAATTTACTTAGACAAAGGAAGCGATGACCTCATCCAGTAGAATTGCTCCATACGAAGACCATTTGTTAGATCTTGGAAAGGAGGTTGCATCTTTGGGATTCTCTCTTGACCAATCCCAATTCGAGCTTGAATATGTTAAGCTCGAGCGGGACCGCCTATGAGAGAAGTGAAAGTTGATAGAGATTACCACCCTAGCAATGTTATCCGAGCCACCCCAAGAGTCTGTCACCATCACACACCTTACTCCTCAGTCTTATGAGGATGTTATAAGGGGTTATGTAACAATACCTTAACACTATGGTTATGTACATTTTTTATATAATAATTAATATACTTTCATTTTATTATTGCTACCTTGTAAATAGTTTTTAAAGCACAAATAGTATTTTTAGTTAATGTCCAATTAAAAAATCCATTTTGATGAATTAATAGAATTTTGAATTAAATAATATTTTAATATAATAATAATAATATTATTAAATTAATTTTTATTAAATATAAATTATCATATAATTTTATCAATGCAATTGTAATTTTTATTAAGGTTCGAAAGCCATTTTTTTCAAAACCCGTGAATTTTTGATAAATGTCTATTTTTATTTTAAAATTTAAAATTAACATATTTAGAAAATTATTTAGATAAAATAAATATTATTTCTGGAATCAAGACATCGAAATTATCCAATGGTAAATTTTTCATAATTTTCCGAGACAGTCAAATTTTTGGGTAAAAATTAAATACCGTTTAAATATATAACGTGTTTTATAACATCATAATGACCCAATAGTGATGTAATAGAATACTATAAGATTTATGTTCAGCCAATATATGTTTTACCATTAAAATAATGTGATTTTGGGTTTGTTTGACTTATTTTACAAAGCATTAATGAACCCTTCAAGACTTATTAAACATCTTGTCTTTTTAAATTGTTTTCCTTGGGAGTGTGACTCACCTCCACATAAGCAACCCCATTATTTTAAGAAGTTAGGACTTTGGAATTATAAAATATTATTTTCCACTTACCTTTTCCAAAAACCATGGGCAAAAACCATGGGTTTGTTTGTGGTTTGGATTGGTTTAATGTGAGGTGTCCCAAACCTAAATAATAAAGAATTCCCTCACCTTTCCTATATAAACCCACCCAAGCTCCCACTTCGTCCTCACTCAAATCCTTTGGATTTCTTCCAAACTCTACCCTCATCTCTCTATAATCCTCCAAAGGTTCCCCAAGCTCCCAAGAATCATCTCTCAAGCCTTTGGAAGCACACTTCCAAGTAAGGGTTTTTTCTTCCTTTCTTATTTTTTTCCAATATTATTTAAATTTTATGCCCTTTAAATTTTAATTATAAATATTGGGGTATGGTTTTGAAACTACCCCATACTACCCTATTTATGTTTTAATTATGGGATAACCATTTATCTCTCATTAAATTCCTCCCATGTACACTTGTTATTATGCCAAAATTCTGAAAGAAATTTCTCTCTCCTCATTTACATTCAAGCAATTCTTTTGTATCATGAATATAAATTACATTAAATTTGTTGGGAAATGTATATATATGACCCCCTTACTTTCCATTTCATGTATATATAATGAGACACCCATTTATCTCTCATAAACCATTTTTATGAGTTCTTATGTCACGCTGTTATGCTGCCAAAATTGCACCGTGCTTTTCCAAGCCAAAGTCATTGTATAGTGAATACCATGCCCATTTCTCTATCACGGGTATTCAACTTTATGAACATTTAATTATTTTTTAAAGAGTTTCATGTATGTATTCCGCATTATTTTATCATGGAATAAAATATTATTTTAAATTATTCAATGTTTTATGATCCATGTGGCACACTTATGCATGAAATGAAATGCTTAAGAAGGGTGCGCCCTTATAGCGATCCAATGCATTGGGTAAAGTATAGTTTCATGATACGTCATGTGAAATGGGTGTTTAATAATGGGAATTAAATTTCAAATAGGGTTTACTCGTGCTTCATGTTAAATGAGGGTTTACTCATGCTCTATGTGCAATGAACCTTGGCTCATGCTAATTCCATGTTAAGTGTTGTTGCCACATTTCCATGTTATGATTATCATGCTTTATCATGCCTTTATGTTTATGATTCTATTATGCTCTATGATATTCCTATTGTCTAACATGTATTATATTCCTCATGTTATTCCATGATTATTCCCTTACTGGGCTTTATAGATCACCCTTTTCTTATGCATGTCCTCAGGTTATCCCATGCAATGCTAAGTACGAGGGAATGTAGTGGTCATGTAAAGAAAGTTTTCAATAAAGATGTTTTTTTTCATGTTTTAAGTTGTTATGTAATGATCCTAATCCCTAAAGAAACTAGACCTATCGATCTTCTATGTTGTATCAAATGAAGTTTATGTAATAAATTATGTTTAATTGTGTAATAAAAGATCAGGGTTGTCATAAATCAGGTGGCATGAGACCCATGTTTCTTGATAGTATATCCATAGTTTTTTCCATCTTGGGTTCCAAACCCTTAACAACCTATATGGTTTCCCCCTATGATGATGGAGGGTCCTTCTACTACCCTAGTGGGAGAAAGATCGGGTGTGCAGGATGACATCCAGTTGACACCTCCTCCCACTGAGACATAGACAGAGCATCTGACAGTCGATATTCCAGTGCCTGAGGATCAGCCCTCTCTAGGTCATCAGACTCCACCCCAACATGGAACTCAGTGATCTCGATATGGTTATATCATTCACACTCCACCATGTGGGATAAAACCTCACCATAGGCATTGATTTTACTCGTTGATATATGTGTTTTCTGTCTATTAATATACAAAAATTATTTTTACTATCAACAATGTTTTCATGTTTAACCACTGTTTTAAGTCACACATTGCTTTCTTATGAGTTTCATTGAAACAAATGAATTGAAAGATTGAAAGAAAACAATATAGTAAGTATAAAAAAATATATATATATAATGTATATATTTATAATGAATAATAATACTATAGTTATGTAATAATGACAAAAAAGTAGTATATAACTAAACGAAATTAAGAATGAAACCTTGTACAAGTGATTTCTAAAAATATAAATAGGAAACAAAATGATTAGATTAGTTGGATTAACAAGTAACGATACATCTGATAACATACTTGAAAATAAAACACAATCAAAATTAATAAAAATCATATATATGATAAGTAAAAGCTTATTTATATGTCAAAAAAGCTATTTCTTAAAAACATAACATTTTCAATTTCCAATATTAATGACAGAATTCTAAAAAAATAAAACAAACACAATATATATATATATATCATAATATACAAACTTCTATATTTATAAATATAAAAACATGTATTTTTTTTTATTTTCACTAAAAGGCGGCAGGGCCTCTGCCACCTTTTTACTTAACCAAAAGGCGACACCAACCCCATCACATTTCTAACAAACAAATATTTTTAACCTAGACATTTTTCAAAAAAAAAAAAAACAAAAAATACATTCACACACACACATATATATTCATATTTGAACATGTGTGTGTATATATTTATTACTTTAAAAATATATTAGTAATATATATATAACTTAAATATACATTAGTAATATATATACATTTAAAAATATATTTAATTTACTCATTAAACAATGGTTATTTTCATTAATAAATATTTTTTTTGTTTATTAAAAAGTTGGGTTACAACTGCTAATGGTAGTACACACACTACTAAGAAACCGATAAATAAATGACCCGGGGACTCGACCTCACGACCTGTGCCCCAAATCCTACTCCCTACCACCCAACCACCTATCGGGGGGCATTGTTTATTGTTTTTCTCACCAACTTGTATTATATTTTTTATCTTGGTGGAATACTTTGAGTTCTTTTTTTTCTTTGTTAAACATAATGAATAAATATAATATAATTTATATTATAATAATACAGTGATTATTTTTTTATCAAAACTGAAATAAATTGGTATATATTGTTATCATTTTCTATTCTAATATTATATATATATATATATATATATATATATTATTTTATGTTTATTTGATTATAATGTCAATTTCATAATTATTGTTTTTATATTTCAATTATTCTTTTCTTTAGATACGACACTTCTAGAGAAGTGGATTTTAAAAGCACTAAAAAACACATTTAATAGCATTAAAAAATGTTGTTGATTTAAGCAACATTAAAAGTGGGACACTTTTATTAGTTATAGAAAAGAACTGATAAAGAGAGTCCTTTATCAGTGTTAAAAAATGCTGATAAAGGTTGTTCTTTATCAGTGCTTTGTTATAGCTGTTAAAGGGTTCCCTTTATTAGTGCTAAAAGAATCATTGATAAAGGAAATACTGCCACAATGTGCTGTTAAAATCACAACATACTACAACAACAAATAGAACTGTATATAAAAAATTCAAAATTAAATTGAAATAAAAATTACATCTCTAATAAAAGAAAAAAAAACTATATTATAGATATTTCAAACACTATCTTGTAAAATTACATTAGTAAGTACTACCACAAACATTCAAAAACATCAATGGTTTCATTGTCTTTGGCACCCAATCCCATCTCAAAAATCCCGGTCATGGTTTCAATTTCCAAACAAACCACCCTAACTCGAGAAAAATAATAAACTTGTATAAGAAACTAATTCTTATGTTAGTAATATTATAAATAAATAAATTAAACATAAATATGAAACAATACATTAATAAAATGTCAATTTTAAATAAAAGGGCACACTTAGAATCATACAAGTTACATCATGCGTTGGATTGACATGCAAATAATTCTTACACATCATAAATGACTTAAGAATCATTTTTATAAAGCATCAAGACAATTTGAATGTATTTTCTCAGTTTTGAATATGTCACATGTCTTTTTTACTAAAATGTCAATTTAAACTAAAAACTTGCTTTTTGAGTCATACCGGTCACATCATGGGTCAGTGTGACATGAGACTAATTCTTACACATCAAAAATGACTTATGAATCATTGATCTAAAGTATAAATACAATCCGAGCATGTTTTCTTGGTTTTCAATGAGTGATATGTATTTTGAACTAAATTGTCAATTTTAAATTAATAACAGACACTTTGAGTCATATCGGGAACACCGTATTTTAGATTGAGGTACTGATGATTCCTACACATCATAAATGAATTATGGATCATTTTCCTAAAGTATCAAAACAATATGATTGTGTTTTCTTAGTTTTGAGTACATGATGTGTGTTTTGAACTAAAATGTCAATTTTAAATAAAAGGAAAAACCTAGAGTCATACCGGTCACACTGTGCATTAGATTGACATATAGATGATTCCTATATGTCAAAAATGACTTAAGGATTTTTTTACTAATGTATCAAGACAATTGGTTAGATATTTCTCAATTTTGAGTATGTAACTTGTCTTTTTTAATAAAATGTCAATTTAAACTGAAAACACACACTTTGAGTCATATTGGTCACATCGTGTGTATGTTTTATGTGATACTGATTCTCACACATCACAAATGACTTATGAATAATTATTCTAAAGTATCAAGACAATCCAAGTGTGTTTTCTCATTTTTCAGTGAGTGACACACATTTTGAACTAAATTATTAATTTTAAAAAGATAACAAACACTTTGAGTCATACCAGGCACACTGTGTATCAGATTGAGGTGAGGCCGATTCTTAAATGTTATAAATGAATTATGAATTATTTTCTTAAAGTATCAAAGCAATTCATTTTTTTCTCAGTTTTGATTATGTGATGTGTGTTTTGAACTAAAATATTAATTTTAAATAAAAAGACACACTTAGAGTCTTACCAGTCACACCGTGCGTCATATTGTTGTGCGACTGATTCCTAAAAATCACAAATGACACAAGGATCATTATCCTAACGTATCAAGATAATCTGAATGTGTTTTCTTAGTTTTGAGTATGTCACGTGTTTTTTACTAAAATTCCAATCTGAACTGAAAACTTGAACTTTGTGTCATAGCGGTCACATCATGTGTTGGTTTGATGTGAGACCAATTCCTATATGTTAGAAATGACTTATGAATATTTTTCCTAAATTATCAAGACAATTCGATCATGTTTTCTTAGTTTTCAGTGAGTGAAATATATTTTGAAAAAAATTGTCAATTTTAAACTGATAATAAATTTTTTGAGTCATATCAGGAACATTATGTTCAGATTGAGGTGTGGATGATTCATACATGTCAAAAATGACTTATGGATTCTTTCCCTAAATTATCAAAAAAATCAAAATGTGTTTTCTCAGTTTAGAGTATGTGACACGTGTTTTGAACCAAAATGTCAATTTTAAATAAAAATACACACATGGAGTCATACCAATCATGCCACACACCAAATTGATGTGTGAATAATTATTACACCTCAAAAAATTACTTAATGATAATTATAATAAAGTATCGAGGAAATCCAAATGTTTTTCTCAATTTTGAGTATGCCATGTATCTTTTTTACTAAAATGTAAATTTAATCTGAAAACACGCACTTTAAGTCATATCAGTCACATTGTGTGATGATTTGACGTGAGACTGATTTTTATATATTAAAAATTAATTATGAATCATTGTACTAAAGTATTTAGACAATCTGAGTACGTTTTCTTGGTTTTCAGTGAGTGACACATATTTTGAACTAAATTGTCAATTTTAAACTAATAACGGACACTTTGAGTTATAACGAACACACCACATATCAGATTGAGGTTTAAATGATTCCTACACATCAAAAATGAAATATGGATTGTTTTCCTAAAGCATTTAAATAATTTGAAAGTGTTTTCTCATTTTTGAGTATGTGATGTATTTTAAACCAAAATGTCAATTTAAAAAAAAAAGAAACACTTGGAGTCATACTGGTCACACCATGCATCATATTGATGTAAAAATGATTCCTACATGTAAAAACTGACTTAAGGATCATTTTAATAAAGTATCAAGATAATCCAAATGAATTTTCTTAGTTTTGAGTATGTCATGTGTCTTTTTTACTAAAATGTTAATTTAAACTGAAAACACATGCTTTGAGTCATATTGGTCACATTATGTGCCAGTTTGATGTGAGATTGAGTCATACACATCGCAAATGGATTATAAATCATTGAAATAAAGTATCAAGATAATATGAATGTGTTTTCTCTATTTTTAGTGAGTGACACATGTTTTGAACTAAATTGTCAATTTTAAACTGATAACCAACCCTTTGAGTCATATCGAGCACACCATGTATCATATTTAGGTACGAATAATTCCTAAACATCACAAATGACTTATGGATAATTTTACTAAAGTATTAAAATAATCCGAATGATTCCTACACATCAAAAATGACTTATGGATCATTTTCCTACAATGTGTGTTTTGAAAAAATGTCAATTTTAAATAAAAAGATGCACTTGTTGTCATATTGGTCACATTGTGTGTCAGATTAATACATAGCTGATTCCTACATGTCAAAAATGATTTATGGTCCATTTTACTTAAGTATCAAAATAATATGAATGCGTTTTCTAAATTTTGAGTATGTCACTTGTATGTTTTACTAAAATATTAATTTAAACTGAAAACACACACTTTGAGTTATACTGGTCACATAATGTGTTGGTTTAACATGAGACCAATTCTTACACATCAAAAATGACATATAAATCATTTTAATAAATTATCAAGATAATATGAGTGTGTTTTCTTGGTTTTCAATGAGCGAAACATATTTTGAACTAAATTTTCAAATTTAAACTGATAACAGACACTTTTGAGTCATACTTGGAATACCATGTATCAGATTGAGGTGCAGATGATTCCTATACATCACAAATGATTTATGGATCTCTTTCCTAAAGTATAAACACAAATAAATCACGGTTTCTATATTTTGAGTACATGATGTGTGTTTTGAACTAAAATGTCAATTTTGAATTTAAAACATGCACTTTGAGTCATACCAAACACACCGTGTATCAGATTGAGGTATGGTTGATTCCTCCATGTTAAAAATGACTTATGGATCATTTTTCTAAACTATCAAAACAATATGAAAGTGTTTTCTAGGTTTCGAGTGTGTTTTGTGTGTTTTGAACTAAAATGTAAATTATAAACTAAAAATATACACTTTGAGTCATCCCGATCACACTATGTACTGGATTGAGGTATAGCTGATTGAGGTGAAATTAATTACCACACGAGCATGAGTAGCTTAAAACATATTACTAGCTCTGTTATACCTAGAACATCATGTATCACATTGAGGTGTAACTGATTCCAACATGCCACAAATGACATATGAATCATTTTCCCACATATAAATAATTTTCATAAAGTATCAAAATAATATGAATGTGTTTTCTCGATTTTGAGTATGTAACATATGTTTTGAACTAAAATTTCAATTTTAAACTAATAACAAAATTTTTGAGTCATACTAGGAATACCGTGCATCAAATTGAGTTGTGATTGATTCCTACCCATCACACCATGTATTTTTATTCTTTAATTCCTTCAACATTTGAGGTTAACTAACAATTTTTTTGTTTGATAACCCACAATTTTGAATATGTTACAGAATAAAAAGAAAAGTGTATCATCCTCATTGAGTGCATAATCATAGTACATGAGTGCATCATGAGTGAATTATCCTTCTTCATGATCTCTATGAAAATAATAAAATAAGTATAATATAAAAATGAAAGGAAATTAACTAAAAAAAGTAGATAAAATGATAATAAAATTCAATAAATAAGTAGTTGGAAGTCACCTCTTCATGATGTATGTATAAAATTTAATACCATGTATTCTTTCCATTCATTTCTAAAAAAATCCATTTCCTCTTTTAAATACGAGTACTGTTGACTATCCTATTAGTACTGAAAAATAAATAAATAAATTAAGGTTTAATAAATATTTTAAATGAAAATGTAATTATAATAGGAAATAAATCTTTGAGGATGTTAGTTTATTGATGTAATATGATATCCTTCATAAAATTTCAAACATAACAACCATAATATTTTCTATTAATTTATTCTGAGTACTGCAAAAACATTTATAAAAACACATAATTTTTTTGATATATGTTTTGATAGTGAAATGTTATTATATACATCCTCATACTTATCTATTTGTATAATTCGATAGGATTTTTGTGCTCATGGACTATCCTCATGTCATGATTTTTGAGGATGTTTAAAAACTACCCTATCATAACATAATTTTTATTAAAATATTATATAAAATGTATAACATTATTTTTATTTGTAAAATGTTTCATTTAGTGTATTATAAATTGATAAATTTCATTACGTGTGGTTTGTTTGTTGGGAATCCATGCAATGAATCCATAAAATAAATCTTTAGAGAATCTAAATTGACTACAATGAGTAACCAATGCTACTTAAAAAAAGAGAGTAAGTAATGAAATTAATGAAAATATAATTTATATGATTAAACTATAATGTTTTATCCCTAAATCATGAATATTAAGAAGAGTATGTCATTTTTAAGTTTTCTTTAAAAAATTATGGCCAGTTTGTCCACTATTACTCTATATTTCTTTGGTTCCAATGAGAATAGTTGTGTAGAAGTGACGTGAGGACTAATGACTCTAATTTTTTTTTTCATAGGGTTTTACCTTAAAATAGTATTGATATATACACCTTCCAAAATTATGAATAATATTTATTCATAATTAACATTGTAGATCAGCTATTGGACAAACAAATCCTAAAAACACACCTCATGTATAAATTTACAACTGAGACTCCTAACCATCCATGCTTAAGGATTTTATTTAAATTCTCAAGACCTATATAATATATAATGACCTATCCGTACATATGTTCTTCAAAATCAATTATGTCCATATCACCACTTTCTAATGTTGTATTCGCATGAACCTTTAATGTTATTAAAAGAAGATGTTGAATGAGCGGGTTAAAGGTACTTTCGGAATATCTTTCAAATTGGTTGGTTGATCCTTTAGATTGTTTTGATTTGACCTTTTATCTCACCCCTTCCATTTGTACGTCTATATAACATTCACTAATTCATGCATTTTTCATTAATTGTTAAAGTCTTTTCCGGAAAAATAAATTGTAAATGAATAAATCCTTATTGAAATGTATTTTTACAAGATCTAACAACCATAATATGAAAGTTACAATACCTTTATTAACCATATGAATATCCTCATCATCAAGTGGAATGGGTAACTTTACGCTTGGCTCATGCGCTACTTGAATCCCCACTCTCATATGACCTATTGAAAGTTGTTTGTTGTGTAGAATATATCCTTGGATATTGTACATGGTACCCCTATTAGGGCCTAGGGAGGTAATAGCAATGAAAATAGGGGGGGGGGGGGGTTAATTGTCTTTTATTAAAAAATTAATCAGAGTTATAACTTTATGAGAAAGAAGTGGTTGGTTCAAATTTTAAACAATTCAACCACACTAAAATAAGAAATTATAGAGAAAAGAAAATGAAAAAAGTAAAAGATGAAAAAAAGATATTTTTATAGTGGTTCAGTTATAAATGATCATACTCCACTCTTCACTCCTCCCACAAACTAAGAGAGATGAAACCCACTTTTTTATACCACTTTTAAAGGAGAGTTAAAACTCTTTAAAACTATCTTTTTTTACACCTGAAGGATCAACCCAATTCCCTTTTCTTTTACAGGTTAAGACAAAAAACCTAGACTTTTATAGGAGAATACCAAACCTATACTTTTAGAGGCTCAATCCTAACCTCTTACCTTTTTCGGTTTTAGACATAACCTAGTATTTTATAAAAGTGACCAGTCAGAGTAATGTATCACTGAGAGGGGGAGGGGGTGAATCAGTGATACTATTTTTATTTTATGTTTCTTTTCAATTGAAGAAAAATTCACCTCCTGTTAGATATTTCAATTCCCTTCTGAAAACAAACTCAACACACATCCATAGGAATACAAAGATTTACAAGGTTCACTATTCAATAAGAATAGCTACGTCCTTGGTATGGTTTAGAAATGATCCAATACCCTATAGTCCACTAAGAAAACAATACTTGGATTACAATGAGTAGGATATACCCTTACACTCATAAAACACTGTGAAATAATCCCTCTAGTGCGTGTGCACCCTCTTAACATAATAGGGTAATACAATTTGTTTTGTAACAACTAATGTTACCTGTTCTTCTTTTCAATTTAACAAATGTATTAAAATTGTAATACAATTCATCAATTCCTTACCCAGAAGAAAGGTAAGAACTACCTGGAATTTGTTATGAAACACTGAGTCTGATTCCTCTGAGTACGATTATTTCAAAACAAAGCTCCCAATCTGATTCTTTCAATACAAAGCTCCCATTCCAATTCTTTCAAAACAAATCTCCCAGTCTAATTGTTTTAATACAAAGCTCCCAATCCGATTCTTTCAATACAAAGCTCCCAGTTTGATTCTTTCAAAACAAAGCTCCCAATATAATTCTTTCAAAACAAAGCTCCCAGTATGATTCTTTCAATACAAAGCTCCCATTACAATTATTTCAAAAGAAAGATCCCAGTCTGATTTTCAGATAGAAAACAATATAGTTTAATTGGAACCACTTCAATTCCTGAATACAGTTGTCACTCTAAATATAATATAAATGAATTGGAACCATCGATTTTTTTTTTCAATCCGAACGGAATTGATCTCTTCTTCTCTCTAGAAACCTGAAGCTTCTCTCTCTTCTTCAAGTCACACAAGTACAATGTACTTCACAAATTTTATAGGTGACCCAAAACATGTTTAGATGGGAATACTAAAACACTTTCTCGCTCACTTAAAATCACCCAAATCTGAATTTATTTTGAAATATAGGAGTAATTATGAATTCATCAACACTTCTCTATTCTTATTGAATCTTCTAGAATCTTCATCTCTTCTTTTTCAGACTCCCATTTCAAATGTCAATAACATTACAATTGATGAGAAATACATGGGTCTGAAACCGATTCTCTCATACTAATTTCTTCAAAACAATTCTTGATACCATACCAATAGAATGTGTTTAAAGAAATGAACTTCTCCAATTGAGATACAATCACTATTTTGAATTGAAAGGCTCCCCCCTTGAAAATTCATTCATCAGTATCCTTCTCTTTTATTTTCTCTTTACCCACATGAGAAAACACACTTCATTCACCAACATGTGCTTGTATCATGAATACCTTCATGAATTTTGAAATAATTGAGGATTAGATTTAGCATCGTCTGAATTCAGTTGGAAAGTACTGTAACTTCCCATTCATTCCCGCTTCTTTCTTTTCATCTCAACCCAATCACGATCTTTTTATCAATATAAATGGTATAGATACTATTATCCCGAATAAAATTATTCTGGATATGATTACTAGTTACGATTTTTGGTTATGATCATTCTGGTAACGATCATTCTGGATATGATCGTGCTGGATATGATCATTCTGACTACGATCATTCTAGATACGATCATTAAGGTTACGATCATTCTGGATACAATCATACTGGATATGATCATTCTGATTACGATCATTCTAGATATGATCATTATGGTTACAATCATGCTGGATACGATCATTTTAATTATGATTGTTCTGGATATGATCATTCTGGTTACAATCATGCTGGATATGATAAAATACAATCTAAAGGCAAAGATCTTCCTGGATATGATACAAAACAATCTGAATATTATTTATTCTCAATTGAAACCATCTTATTCCTTTTCTTCTACCTAAATATGATTACTTTGAAAAACAATCAGTGTCTCATCTTCCATAAGTATCACCTTTCCCATCAGCATCACCCTTTTCAACCAGAATTACCTATTCCATCAGCATCACTTTTCACTTCTACTATGTATCCAATTGTTTAGAAAGAAAATTGATACAATATGGATATGATTGTTTTGAAATATAATAGATACAATTTGGATACAATTGTTTTGAAAAAAAATCGATACAATATTGATACGATTGTTTTCTGATTGTTTTGAAAAATAATAGGCACCACTGCTTTCTTTTCAGATTTTTTTGGAAAAAAATATGAATTCAATTATTTTTCGATTGGTAGCATCTCTTTCACTCCCCATTTATTCTATCAATCTTGCATCAAAAGTTCTCATATCAACTACTGATTTATATGAAATACAAATAAGTAAATCATCATCACAATTAATTCAATCATTGTCATAATGACTCCGATTCTCTAGTAAAACAAAAACCTCTTTCTCATCATATTCAGGGTGAATCCGATGACCATCTACTTCCAAAAAGTTATTTCCACTTTCAAATTTTATTCTTCTCATTATAATGGACCTTTACAGTGATTCCTATTTATTTTAAAATTTGGATTTGATTCCTTTTAAAATAATACTCAACATGATTGAGGAATCCGATGACCATTCTTCTTCCAACAAGATGTTTTCACTTTCAATGCCTCTTCATCCCATTAAAATTGACTTTCCTAGTGATTACTATTTCTTTTAAAAACATGGATCCAATTCTTTTCAAAACATGGACCTGATTGTTTTTGAAAAAATGGATCTGATTCCTTTCAAAACAACATGGATCTAATTCCTTTAAAAACAACATGGATCTGATTCCTTTTAAAACAGTCCTCAATACGATTGTTTTGAAACTAATATAATTATTACTAAAAACAAAATGAGTCATAATACCTTTATTATTTCTTTTAATCCCTTTCAATCTTAATTCCCATTCATCATCTTTCTCAACATCATTTCTTTCTTTAGCATACTGATTGATTGACAACAAATACAACCAAAACACAACTTGGTCCTAAGAATACCCCCATTTTATTTGTTGTCAATACCCACTTCAATCATATGAAAACAATAAGTGGTATTCTTTTGTTTCTTACTCCCCCTATTTTTTTCTTCCCCTATTTCTCTTAACTCTCCCCCTTATTGACAATCAAATTCAAAGGGGTCATCATGATAAGTTTCTCCATTATTTGTAAATGATATCAATTTCTAGAGGTTGGGACTTTACTTTGACATGAGTATCACATGAGTTTCTTAACAAATAACATATAACTAAACAACTCTAATTCTATGTGGGTGAACCCAATATAGAAAACAAGAGTGTATAATCAAGGTGATCAATGTTTTCCTTAACAAAAATTTCATGTAATACCTTTTCCATACTTCTTTAAACATTCTCATAACTGGGGGAAAACCTTGAAGTAATTTTTCTAAGACAAATGTAACCTGAATCCATCTCAAAAAACAAATCAGAAAGTTCATATATATAAAAACACAACTTATCAAAACAAATTTTTCCCATCCTCATTACTTTCTTTTGTAAGAAAAGTAATAGACTCATCAATTCCATATTTCTTATTTACACTACTTCAATTCCCTGTATGTTAGAAAAAGTATACAAAGATATTGGGAATAAGAAAGAACCAAGATTGTTTATTAGAAACAACAATCAGACTGATAATCCTCTCTCAGTCTTACCTTCTTCTTTTTCTTCTTGGATTTTTCATTGGATGTTCTTTCTTCTTTCTGTTCATCCTTGTAATGACCAAAAAATTCATTAATAAAAATTCCTCTTGGTCTATTTAAATGTCTTCTTATGGTTATGTAAACATATGCACTTATTTGGTTTTATGTTTTGGATTTAAAAATACCATTAATAATTGTGACTGTTGCTAATATATCTGTTGAACAATGATCACATGATTAGTATAAATATAGGTCTTTAACAAATCCAATTTACTCAGACAAAGGAAGAGATGGCCTCATCTAGTAGACTTGCCCTGTACGAATCCCATTTGTCGGATCTTGGAAAGGATGTGGCATTATTGGGATTCACACTTAACCAAGACCAATCTGAGCTTCAACATATTAAGCTCGAGTGGAACCGCCTATAGGATAAGTGGAAGTTGATAGAGATTACCACCCGGGAATTATTATCCGAGCCACCCCAAGTGTCTCTCACCATCGCACACCTTACCCTTCGGTCTTATGCGAGTGTTAGAAGAGGTTATGTAACAAGACCATAGAACTATGATTATGTGCATTATTTTTTATATAATAAAGAATATATATTCATTTTATTATTGTTGCTTTGTAAATAGTTTTTAAAGCACAAATAGTATTTTTAGTTAATATTCAACTAAGGAATCTATTTTGATGAATTAATGGATTTTTAAATTAAATAATATTTTAATAAAATAATATTATTATTATTAAATTTATTTTTATTAAATATAAATGATAATATAATTTTATGAATGCAATTGTAATTTTTATTAAGGTTTGAAAGCTGTTTTTGTCAAACCCATGTTTTTTCGATAAATGTTTGTTTTTATTTTAAAAGTAAATTCACATATTTGGAAAATTATTTATATAAAATGAATATTATTTTTGGAATCCGGATTTCAAAATTATCCAATGGTGATTCTTTCATAATTTTCTGAGACAATCGAATTTTTGGGTAAAAATTAAATACCGTTTAATTATATAATGTGTTTTATGACATCATAATGACCTAATAGTGATATAATAAAATACTATAAACATTATGCTCAGAAAATATATATTTTACCATTAAAATAATGTTATTTTAGGTTTTTTGATTTATTTTAAAAAGCTTTAGTGGACCCTCCCAGACTTATAAAACATTTTAACCTTTTAAATTGATTTCCTTGAGGGTGTGACTCACCTCCACATAAGCAAACATATTATTTTAAGAATTTTGGCCATTTTCCTTGTAAAATATTTTTTTCCACTCCAATTTGGCAAAAACCATGGGCAAAAACCATGGTTTGGTTTGTGGTTTTGATTAGTTTAATGTGTGGTGTCCCAAACCTAAATAATAAAGAATTCCCTCTCCTTTCCTATATAAACCCAACCAAGCTACCACTTCCTCTTCACTTAAAGCCTTTGGAGTTCATCAAACCTCTACCCTACTCTCTCTAGAATCCTTCCAAGGCATTCAAAGATCCCAATAATACTTTCTCAAGCCTCTCCCAAGCCTTTGGGATCACACTTCCAAGTAAGGGATTTCTTTCTTCCTTATTTATGTCCAAGTTTCTTAATATTTTTATGCCCTTTTATTTTCAATTATAAATGTTGGAGTATGATTTTGAACCTCCCCTATAATTTCCTGTTTATTTTTGAATTATTAGAGGCCCATTTCTCTCTCATCAATGCCTTCCATGTATACATGTTACCATGCCAAAATTCCATAAGGGATTCCTTCCATTCTCATTTTATATAAGTTTCTTAATATTGTTATGCCATTTTATTTTCAATTATAAATGTCAGGGTATGGTTTCAAACCTCACCCATACTTCCCTATTTATATTTGAATGATGGTATAACCATTTCTCTCTCATTAATTCCTTATATGTACACCCATTACTATGCCGAAATTCCATAAGGAATTTCTCTCTTCTCATTTACATTCAAACAATTATTATGTATTATGAATCTAAATTCCTTTACATGTGTTGGAAAATGTATCTATATGACCCCCTTACTATCCATTTCATGTATATATTATGAGACACCCCTTTCTCTCTCATCAACCATTTTTATGAATTCTTACGTCATGCCGTTACGCTGCCGAAATTGCACCGATTTTCCAAGCCAATGTCATTGTGTAGTGAATAACATTCCCATTTCTCTATCAAGGGTATTAAACTTTATGAACATTTACTTATTTATTAAAAAGATTCATGTATGTATTCCATATCCATTTATCATGGAATAAATGAGTATGATTGATTTTATGTTGTATGATCCATGTGAAATACTTATGCATAAGATGAAATGTTTAAGAAGGGTGAGCCCTGATAGCGCTCCAATGCAATGGGTAAAGTATAGTATCATGATACGTCATGTGCAATGGGTTTTGACTCATGATAATTCAAGTACAATGTGGGTTTACTCATTCTTCATGTGCAATTAAGGTTTAATCATGCTCCATGTGCAATGAGCCTTTGCTCATGCTAATACCATGTTAAGTGTTGTTTCCACATATCCATGTTATGATTATCATGATTTATCAGGCCTTTATGTTCATGTTTCTCTTGTGATCCATTTATATGACTATTTTCTAACATATATTTTATTCCTCATGTTATTCTATGTTTATTCCCTTACCGGGCTTTATATATCACCATTTTCTTATGCATGTCCTCAGGTTATCCCATGAAATGCTAAGTACGGGGGAATGTTGTGATCATGTAAAGGAAGTTTTCAATAAGATATTGTGTTTTATGTTTTAAGTTGTTATGTAATGTTCCTAATATCCAAAGAAACTAGAACTCTCGATCTTCTATGTTGTATAAAGTGAATGTTTTATGTAATAAATTATGTTAAGTGTGTAATAAAGAGCAGGGTTTTCATAATCCTTCTCGAGTTTTGTAACAACTTTCTTCTTATCTGTCGAATATTATGATGAGGATGATGCCTTTTCTTCATCTTTAGGAACATCCTTATTACAATCAGTTTGTTCCATGTTGTTCATTACTATATTTTTCTCTGGAAATATAGTTGAACATGTTTTGATATCATGCCCTTCTTTGTCATCTTCACCATTTGTGGATACATTTTTGTCATCATTTCTTATATCTTCAGAAGTCTGCTTATTCTTTTCTTCTTTTAGTTTCTTTTGTGATTCCTATAATTTCCTAGCTAGGTCAATGTGTTATGGATAAAAAACTAAGCACTACATTCTTTCGAAAGTTTTCCAGGTTTCTCACACCTTTTACAAACAGTTTCCAATGGTTGGAACCTATTTTCAATCTTTACTTCATTCTTCTCATATTTCATTAAGACAACCTTATCAGGATTTTTCTTTTGAGAGAATTGAATCCCCCTAAAACCATGCCTTCCATAAACTATGCAATAATAGTAGTGTTGTTGGTTGAACCACAACAATACCAGCAATATCCATAAAAAGAGTATTTGCCTCTAAAACTTTGATACTGACTATAATTTTGAATGTGTTTCTCAGCCACCTTCTTCTCTTTATTTTCCAGTCCACCAACCTTTCTATTATCAATCAGATTCTTTCTTTTATTTTATGAATTATCAGAACCAAAAGTATTGGATACATTTCTAGATTCATAATGTTTCAAAACATTCCCAAACTTGTTGGTCTTTACTATATACATAACTTTCCCAACTTTCTTCTTTTCAAAAACAATTCCATTCTTCTTCCCACCCTTTGAAGGTATCTTTTGTTGAACCTTCTCTATTTTCTCATTATGAGAACATTCACCAACTATAGTGATAGAGTTTTGGAAACACAGAATTTTCTTTTTATATTCAGAGAGATTTTGTTGGACATGTTCCAACTCTTCTTCTTTTACATTCAGCTTCATCTATAAATGATCATTATGATTATTTTATTCTTTAAGAGATTTCTTAAAATCTTTAATCTATTTAATCAACTTTTCATTCTCACTAGAAAAAAATTCTTGGTTGCTAGAGCATTCATCTTCCACCTTTTTGTTTTTATTTTCAAGTCTTTTGATCTTTCCCAGAAATTCTTTCAACTCTTCTTTCAAATGCATTTCAAGTTTAGTTTCTTCTTCATCAAGACTGCTGATTCTAAATTCATCATTATTCATTGTTGCAATAAAATAATTTTCCCCAGCATGCTCAATAATTTTTTTGGATTCAACTTCACTTTTCTCTTCTTCTTCAGCACAACTAATTTTATTACTAGAAGAACATTCTTCACTAACTATTGCAATGAATGTGTTGTATTCACCATCATTTGTAACATCCTCACTATTATCTTCCATAGATATAAATATTCTCCTTTTGGATTTGGAGAAACTCTTATCTTCCCTCTTGGAATAGAATTTTTCTTTTTCACCCTTTTTCTTCAAAGATCTTCTTGGCCTTCATTCTTCGTCTTCACTTTCTTCTTCATCACTTTATTCTTCATTTACTCTTTGAGAACAACTGAATTTTTTTTCTAATGGCCCCACATCCAAAAAACTTTAAGGGATGTTTCCTTTTATACCTTTTTGTACCTATTTTCACATTCTTAGAAAACAAAGACAAAATTGAATCAAGATTTTTACATACCTCATTTTTGGAATCAGAATATCCAGCTTCTTATTCTTCTTCAAGAATCTTCTTTTCTTTTATAGGTTAAGACAAAAAACCTAGACTTTTATAGAAGAATACTAAACCTAGAATTTTAGAGGCTCAATCCTAACCTCTTTCCTTTTTTTTGGGTTTAGACAGAAACTAGTATTTTATGAAAGTTCCTAGTCAGAGTAATGTATCACTGAGAGGGGGAGGGGGTGAATTAGTGACACTATTTTTCTTTTATGTTTATTTTCAATTGAAACAACCTTAGTGAAAACAAACTCTACACACATCCACAAGAACACAAAGATTTACAAGGTTTACTATTCAATAATAATAGCTATGTCCTTGGTATGGTTTGGAAATGATCCAATACTATACAATCCACTAAGAAAACAATCCTTGTATTATAATGAGTAGGATATACCCTTACACTCATGTAGCATTGTGAAACAATCCCTCCTGTGTGTGTGAAACCTCTTAGAACAATAGGGTAATACAATTTGTTTTGTAACAACTCATGTTACCCGTTCTTCTTTTTAATTTAACAAATGTATTCAAATTGTAACACAATTAATCAATTACTTACTGAGAAGAAAGGTAAAAACTACCTATAATTTTTATGAAACACTGAGTCTGATTGATCTGATTATGATTCTTTCAAAACAAAGCTACCAGTCTGATTCTTTCAATACAAAGCTCCCATTTTAATTCTTTCAAAACAAATCTCTCAATCCGATTCTTTCAATACAAAGCTGCTATTCTGATTCTTCCAATACAAAGCTCCCAATTTGATTCTTTCAATACAAATCTCCCATTCTGATTCCTTCAAAACAAAGCTCCTTGTATACCATCACTATTATTTCAAAAGAAAGCTCCTAGTTTGATTTTCAGAAAGAAAACAATAGAGTAGAATCATCACCACTTCAATTCCAGAATACAACTGTCATAACAAATAGAATATGAATAAATCAGAACCACCCAAAACAACTATAAATCCAATTATAATTGATCTCTTCTTCTCTCTAGAAACCTGAAGCTTATCTCTATTTTCTGAGTCAAACAATTACAATGTACTTCATGCCTTTTATAGGTGCCCCAAAACATGTTTAGGTGGGAATTCCAAAACACTTTCCCACTCTCTTAAATTCACCCAAATCTGAATTTCTCCTGAAATCTCAGAGAAATTATGAATTCTTCAACGCTTCTTGATTCTTCTCAAATCTTATTCAATCCTCATCTCTTCTTTTCCAGACTCCCATTTCAAATGTTAATACAAATACAATTGATGATAAATACATGGGTTTGAAACCAATTCTCTCATAAAGATTTCTTTAAAACAATGCTTGATACCATGCCAATGGATTGTGTTTGAAGAAATGAACTTCTCCACTTGAGATACAATCACCCTTTTTAAATGAAAGGCTCCCCCTTTGAGAATTCATTCATCAATATCCTTCTCTTTTATTTTCTCTTTACCCACATGAGAAAAAACACTTCATTAACCAACATGTGCTTGTATCATGAATACCTTCATGACTTTTGAAATCATTAAGGATTATCTTTAGCATCATCTGAATTCAGTTGGAAAGTATTGTAACTTTCAATTCATTCCTGCTTCTTTCTTTTCATCTTAACCCAAGTATGATCTTTTTTGAATACAAATGGTTTGGATATTATTATCCTGAATACAATCTTTATGGATATGATTTCTGGTTATGATTGCTAGTTACAACCATTCTGGTAATGATCATTCTAGATACGATCATACTGGATATGATCATTTTGACTAAGATTGTTCTGTATATGATCATTATGGTTATGATCATTCTGGATACGATCATGATGGATATGATCATTCTGATTATGATTGTTCTAGATACCATCATTCTTGTTACAATCATGATAGATACGATCATTATGATTATGATCGTTCTGTATATGATCATTCTAGTTACGATCATGCTGGAAATGATCAAATAGAATCTAAAGACAAAGATCTTCCTGAATATGATACAATACAATCTTAATATGATTCATTCTCAATCGACACCATCTCATTCCTTTTATTCTATCCAAATACAATTGTTTTGAATAGAAATCTGTGTCTCATCTTCCATCGGCATCACCTTTCCCATCAGCATTACCCTTTTCAACTGGCATTAACTATTCAACCAGAATCACTTTTTACTTCCACTCAGTATCCAATTGTTTTGAAATACAATCAATACAATCTAGATACAATTGTTTTGAAATAAAAACAATACAATCTAGATACAATTATTTTGAAAGTAAATTGATACAATTTATATAGGATTGTTTTCTAATTGCTTTGAAAAACAATAGGCACCACTGCTTTATTTTCTTATTGTTTTGAAAAACAATATGAATACAATTATTTTTTGATTGGAATCATCTCTTTCACTCCCCTTTCTTCTATCAATCTTGCATCACAATTTCTCACATAAAATCATGATTTATATGAAATAAAAATTATAAAAGCATCATCACAATTAATTCAATCATAGTCATAATGTCTCTGATTCTCCAGTAATACAAAAACCTCTTTATCATCCTATTTAGGGTGAATCTGACGACCATCTACTTCCAACAAGTTTTTTCCACTTTCAAAGACGATTCGTCTCATTAAAATTGAAATTCATAGTGATTTCTATTTCTTTTAAAAACATGAATCCGATTCCTTTTAAAACATTCCTCAACATGATTGAGGAATCAAATAAAAATCTAATTCAAGCAAGATTTTTTCACTTTTAAAGCCACTTATTCCCATTACAATGGACTTTCCCAGTGATTACTATTTCTTTTAAAAACATGGATCCAATTCTTTTTAAAACATGGTTCCTATTGTTTTTGAAAGCATGGATCTAATTCCTTTCAAAACAACATGGATCTGTTTACTTTCAAAACAACATGGATCTGAATCCTTTCAAAATAGTCCTCAATACATTTTTTTTGAAACAAATACAATTCTTTCTGAAAAAAATGAGTGATGCTGCCTTTATTTTTTTTAAATCCCTTTCAATTCGAATTCCTATTCATTATCTTTCTCAACATACTTTATTTCTTCAGCATAATGATCGATTGACAACAAATACAACCAAAAAAAAACTTGGTCCTAACATTTTATGAGGGAAAAATTTACCTAGTATTTTATAGGTGCATACCCAACCTATACTTTTACAGGCTTAGTCCTAAGATCTTCTATTTTACAGGTCAAGAGAAACATAGTCTTTTAAGGATAAAGAATAAACTTGGACACTTACATGATCAGTCATTTCCTCTTCTATTTTACTGGTTAAGAGAAACCTAGTATTCTAAGGGAATAGACTAAAACCAGACTCTAATAGGATAATTCCTTTCCTATTCTATTTTACAGTTAATCATAACCCAATATTCTTAGTAGAAAGACTAAACCCAGTCTTCTAAGGGTATATACTAAAACCAAATTTACCTTTTTTAGGGTAGTATAACCCCATAAAAGAAACAATAAGTGAGAGAATATATCCTAGATAGTTATAACACAATTAAAGAATAAAACAATTTAACATGATGAAATATTGTTGATGAAGATGCTAGTATTTGGATCAGATAGTGCTCAAGTACTTTAAGATGTTGAAACAATGAAGCCCAGGCATCCAATAATGTACTTCAATAAGTAGATGAACAATGAAGCTCCATGAATAAATTTAAAAATATACAACATGATTGAGTAAAAGCATAGTAAGGTCTATACTATCTTAACTACATTCTTTGGTCTTTTTATATATCAAAATAGAGACGATTATTTTCTCTACTAAAAATGCCATGAATCTCCTTCATAAATTCCAATGATAAAAACTTCTTGTGGATGACGCTTTTAATTATACCATGAGAATGAAAATCATGCTATACATATATAATAATTAGAATAATAAATAATTAATATAGTAATGAATATATCCAAAAATGTTTATAATAAATTCTTTGTAATACTCCCATAAATCATGTCAGACTAACTCTTCATATTCCAAATTCAAATTTGAACTTTACTCATTATTATTTTCTAGATAAAGAAAGATAAGTAATATCCACATGATATTTCCCAAGATATCAAGTTTTAAACAATTAAAATAGTAGTTAATAACAATAATTAATATTCTTAGAAAGTTCCCTAATAATAATTGATAGAAACTCTATATATTCCAATTGGTTTGAATTTAAGTATCTCAAGTTTCAAAATTTCAGCATGAATATCCATATATGATTAAACTCAAGATAATCCCATTTAATTCATCATAAAATAATTAAAAATATGTTCTCATGTATTCTAAATAATTAATAAGTATTTATATAATAAATAAAACACTAATTATATCCATAACGAACATACAGTAAATAGATTTATGTTTCAATCTTTATAATTTAAGTTGTCTATAGTTATAGTAAATAAACAAAAGATAAATTCACTCATGGTAAGTTCCACGGTAGGTTCCACAGTAGGTTGACACGGTCTGGTGACACAACCAAGTGACATGGTTAGTTTACTCCCATGGTATTTTCCATGCTTAGTATATTTAGTTCATATGGCAGGTTGACATGGTTAAGTGACACGACTAGTTGACTCTCATGGTATATTCCATGGTCATTATCTTTTGTTTATGCGGTAGGTTGACACAACCAGTTGGCTCCTACGGTAGGTAGGTTGACACAGTCAGGTGGCATGATCGGTTGACTCCCATGGTAGATTCTAGACTTTTCCATATTTTCAATTTCAATACTTTTCCAAATTTTAGTTCTAGAATAAGTAAAATGATATTATAAGGTCTCAAATGACTTATTTAGCCGAGGAACGCTTCATTAATCTTATATTACATGTTATAAAATATAAAACCAAGAAACTAAAATCATTTTAAGAAAATAAATATTATGATATGATCGTGATTAATCATGCTTTACACAATTCAAATAATTAATAATTTTAAAGGAAATAAAAAAATAATGATTTGTAATTATCAAAACATAAAGTGGTTAAAGGAGCCATTCACTACAAAAAAGGACATTAGAGGAATTTTTTGTAGAATAGTGGAGATTTAAAATGGCACCTAATAGTATAACAGTAGTTAGAAAAACTGCCACATATTTTATGGTCACTAGTCATGTAGCGACATTTTTTTTTAATTTTATGGCAGTTTTATTATGTGTCTTTTTTAGAGTATTCAGTGGATATTTCATGTTTATTTAGTGGAAATGATTTTATTTTAAAAAATATTTGGGGAAAATATAAATAAAATTAAACTAACTATTGCTGAACTTATTAGTGGTGGGTTATTAGCGACAGTTAATTACAACCACCACTAAAACATATTTTATTTAATTATATAGCTGTGGTTACTTAAAACCACTGCTAAATTATCTTTTAAAAAAAATTATTTAATAAGAAACTATAAATACAAAAAATGACATGAAATAAACTAAAACATGAATATATGATAAATCCTTCAGATATACATCATACATCCATAGTCATCATAACCTCAGTCTCAGTCTCGGTCAACCAATAACTCAGTCATCAATATATGCAAATAAAATATGTCCACCAATAAATCATTCCCAATATATATCCATGTCATGACCTCCACTGCATCAATATGCCTCCACATCATCTCATCAAGTAAAACCAACCACATTATCTCATCAACCGTGACAAAAAAGAAAAACAACTAAACATAATAAATTAGAATTATAGAAGAAAACCAAAATAATGTCATGGATAGAAAGGCTCAAACTCCTACTTACTATTGGCATCTGTCACCTAAAATTAAAACCATAACATTTAAGAAAATAAATGCAAAAGAAAAACGACATAGCATATATTAAAATTATTTACATAATTTTTTTTTATTTTGTCAATCAAACTGAATAAAGTTTAACAAAAAACAAATTATATATAATTAAAAACACTTTTAAAACATAAAATTACCTATTTAAGATAATATTCAACACTTGAAATTGAAAAGGGATAAGTAAATATTCTAATTTATTTTTAAAGCAACGTGCGGTGGGCTTAAACTTGACTTTATAAAAAAAATTTAAATACTTTGATATCACAACTTGTCATATATTTTAAAAACAACTCAATGGTGGTTTTATAATGATTTCTCATCAATATGAGTTCATTTACTATGTTTTTGACCGTTCCATGCATGTTTTAGTGTTTTAAAACACTAAAAATGTGTTTATGGCCGTCATAGGAAAATCGTAATTCAAAATGACATGTCACAACTTACTACATTTCATAATTAAATGTACATTCATTTTCCAATGATTTCAGGGAAATAAAACATCGTTAAACTAATTTTGACCCCTGAAACTTGTTTTTAAATGCTTTTGTACCTTTCATAAGGGTTTACTGAGTAATTTCGACAACACCGCATGTCGAATTGATGTGTTTTCTGTGCATACATGTCAAAAAAAAAACTCAACGGTGGTTGCACCATGATTTCAAATCAATATGAGGTCATTTAATAAGGGTTTTACCGTTCCACACACGATTTAGTGTTTTAAAACACTAAAAACACATTTCGTACCATCCTGGGAAAACCGTAATTTGGAATGATGTGTTGTTAGTTCCTATATTTCAAAATTAAATCTACAGTCTATGTACCCGGATTTCAGAACAACCCAACATTGTTTTATAGGTTTTGACCCCTAGACACTTGTTTTTAAAGGCTTATGTACCTTTAATAAGTGTTTACCGATTAATTAGAAGAACACCGCTCATTGGATTAACATTTTGTATACACATACATGTAAAAACAATTCATTGGTGGTTTTCTCACGATTTCACATCTATCTGAGTTCATTTTTTATGATTTTGACTGTTCTATGCATGTTTTAGTGTTTTAATACACTAAAAACATGTTTACAACCATCTAGGGAAAACCATAATTCATAATAACATTCATTTTATTCCTAAACATCACAAATTACTTATGGATTTTTTTACTAAATTATAAAAACAATATGAATTATTCTTCTCATTTTAGGTAGTTCAGTTGTCCTTTTTACTAAAATTGATATCCATTTTAAATAAAAAGACAAACTTGGAGTCATATCAGTCACACTATGCATTATATTGAGTTATAGTGGATTCCTAAATGTCTTAAATGACTTACAGATCATTTTCATAAAGTATCAAAACAATCCATATGTGTTTACTTAGTTTTGAGTATGTCAATTTTCTTTTTTACTAAAATGTCATTTTAAATTGGAAACACGCACTTTGAATCATAAAAATCACATCTTGTATTGGTTTAACATGAGACTAATTCCTATAACTCAAAAATGGATTATGAATTTATTTCTTAAATCATTAAGAAAATATGAGCGTTTTTGCTTAGTTTTCAGTGAGTAATGCTTTTTAAACTAAAATGTCAATTTTAAACTGATAACGGACACATTAAGTCATACCGGGCACATCATGTATCAGATTGAGGTGTGATTGATTCCTATACATAAAAAATGTCTTATGGATCATTTTCTTAAAGTATCAAAACAATACGAATGAGTTTTATTTGTTTTTAGTTGGTCAGTTGTCCTTTTTACTAAAATGGATGTCAATTTTAAATAATAAGATGCACTTGAAGTCATATCGGACACATCGTGTATCAAATTTAGGTGCGTTTTATTTATACACATCAAAAATCAATTTGGTATAGTTTTACAAAAGCATCAAAATAATCCAAAAGTGTTTTCTAGGTTCTAAGTAGGTCATTTGTTCTTTTCACTAAAATTGATGTCAATTTTAAATAAAAATAAGCACTTGGATTTATACTGGTCACACTATGCGTCGAATTGAGGTGCATCCAATTCTTACATTTATTAAATGAATTAAGGATATATTTCCTAAAGTATCAAAAAAATATGATTGAGTTTGCTCAGTTTTGAGTATGTCACTCGTCTTTTTTACTAAAATGTCATTTTAAACTGGAAACATGCACTTTGACTCATAAAGATCACATCGTGTATCAGTTTGACATAAGACCAATTCCTATATATAAAAAATGATTTATGAATTAATTTCATAAATTATCAAGAAAATCTTAGCGTGTTTGCTTGATTTTCAATGAGTGACACTTTTTGAACTAAAATATTGATTTTAAACTCATAACGGACACTTTGAGTCATACTAGGAATATTGTGTATCATATTAAGGTGAGAATGATTCTTACACATCCAAAAATGGATTATATATGATTTCCTTAAAGTATCAAAACAATTATAATATTTTTTCTCATTTTTGAGTATGTCATTTGTCTTTTTTACTAAAATTAATGTCAATTTTAAATAAAAAGAAGCGCTTGGAGTCATACCAGTCAAAATGTGTGTCAGATTGTGGTCCGGATAATTTCAACACATCCTAAAGTCTCAAAAAAAATTCTAACTTCCAATGTTACTATGATTTTCATTTACTTTCTTTGTCAAACTTCCAAAACTTCATATTGACTTGATGTTATTAGCTGAAAAAACCTTATTGTTGTTGAAATATAGAAGAGAAAAGGAAGCTCATGTTCCCATTATATCATGAGAAGTCACCACAATATGCACATGAGCTTCATATACTCTTTTAGATTTCAAAAATGATAAATTTTTTCCAGCTAAGAATTTCGAATCAGTATGCTGTGTTGGTAGTTCAATAAAGAAAGGTAATGGAAATAGAAACCGTTGTAACATTGGAAGAAAGAAACATTTGATCTCTTTTGTGGCTTTTTTCATAGAGTTGAAATAAAAATATGACTTTCCAAAAGATATATAAAGAAAACTAAATAAGTATTAGATAAAAATGATAAGGAAATTAACTTACAAATAGTAGATAAAATAATTAAAAAATTAATTAAATAAGTAGTAGGAATTCACCTTTTCATGGTGGTTGTATCCATTCTTGATGCATTTATTTATTGTCATTGTCTTAGTTACAATATCAAAGTCTAATATCTCACGAGCATGATAAACTTTGAACAAACCACCCCAAATAAAATAAAATAATCCACCTGTATAAGAAAATAATTATTATATGAGTAATAATAAAAATAAATAAATTAAACATAAATATGAACCAATAAATTTTTGCACAAAGTAAACCCATGAAATTTCTAAAAGATATCAAATATGTATTCCTAAATTGAGAGTTGGAAGATGAAGTATCTTTCTCGATAAATATAAAATTATTTTTTCTTAAATATTTACTTTTTATTTTTTTGTTTTTACTGTGGTAGCATGTTTTTACCTATATAAATTATGTTTTACTAAACATATAAAATAACACCTCTAAATAAATTTTTGTGTGTTAATCCCTCACTTTTATGAATTTAATGTAATGAAATTTATAATCATGATAAAATAACTTTAAAACAAAACATTTTATATATTGGAAAACTATTTTCTGTAAAAAAGTGGTATTTTTACTATTATTTTTTCTTAATATTATAATGCATTTATTACCAATAAAACATATATTAATATAATCATATATGTTTTTAAAATTCATTATACTATCATTATTTTAAATATATCAATCTAATTTATTAGTTAAATCTTATAAAACATTAGTAAAAAAATTCTTCGAAAATAATATTTTTATCATTATCATGGGAATCAACATTAATCATAACAGTCATACATTTATTCCCCAAAAAGACACTAGAATTATTGCATAATATGATTTTATTGATCTAAAATAAAATTTAATTTTTATGGATATAATTTCAATAGGTGAAGAAAACTAATTTTTTAATTTAAGCGAATAAATTATTATTTTGATTAAAATATTACATATTTTAAAAAAATTATATACAACTGTTTTATAAATACAAAAAAGTATATTTTTTGATTTATTATATATATATATTTATAATATAAAAAGGCTTCAAAAAAATTTAATCCATTCTTCCATTATAGTATTTTAATGAAAGTAAATGTTTTAGAAAAGTTAGTTTTTTTAATATTTAGCTGTAAAACAATTATTTAGGAAATTTGTGAAAAATCATTCATAAGATAATATTTACATTTTAGAATAAAAAATTATGTTTATTTTATAAAATTAAAATTA
Organism: Viscum album; assembly: GCA_963277665.1. Taxonomy (NCBI): domain Eukaryota; kingdom Viridiplantae; phylum Streptophyta; class Magnoliopsida; order Santalales; family Viscaceae; genus Viscum; species Viscum album. The sequence continues at coordinate 1,852,880,367 of OY728158.1, read as the reverse complement.
ATAATATTTATAAAAAAACTATATATATAATGAAATGTTTTTTCATAGGAAACTTACTATTATAAAAATATTCAACTCTATATAAGCTCACAATATGTCATGCATACCCAAAATATTCAACTATATATGTCTACCATGGCTATAAAAGGTAACACACCCCCTTCTACCACTATAGAGGATCCAACCCAGAGAACACCTTCTGTTCAGGCTATACGTAGTGTTTATATTTCCAATTTTAAAGCTTCCATGGATTCGTTAGAAGAATTATGAGGAGAAAATCATGAGATATAATTAATATGTAATAGGTAAATTATATTGGGCCTTAAATATTACCAATATTTTAATACTGTAGTTGTATAATGAACCTTTCTATTTATTATAAAGAAACATTTATCAAATGATATCTATCCAATTAATCGATGGAATGAATTACCTATAAGTGTCATAACCAAGGCCATACCCATAACTCATTTAACCCACATACCCTATTTTGTATATAAATAAACTCCCTACAGGGGAGTTTTTTAAAGAGAAACTACAAAAAGACACAAATACAGTTACTTATTCACTAACCAATAAAGTGCAATCTAATACCAAGCATACATAAAACCATAACTATAGAGAGAAATTATAAGAAAATACCCCCATTGAGGAATAAAAGATTTAGGGTGATTATGGGGAGGATGATGCAACCTTTAGGGGGGGTCTACATTGTCGCCGAGGAGGGGATCCAAGATGGGGAGAGGGAGGAATGGGGGGGGGGGGGTCAACATAACTACCAAGGAGGGTAATCAAGAGGGGTGGTCATGAGGGTTGGGGTCACCATCGGGGATGGAGGGGTGGGGCGAACAAGGGTTTCTAATGAGTCAGCGAGGTTGGGGTTTCTGCCGGGGAGGGGAGAGGAGGAGGTCGGGGGAGGGGGGATAAGGTTTGAGGTCAGGGTCGTGCAGAGGGAGGAGGGAAATGAGGAATTTTTTTTATAACATTTACCAGTAGTTTCAATTGAACCTCCACTAATTGTTAAAATAAAAAAATATATCAATAGTTTGAATAAACTGTCGCTATATTATATTTTTTTAACTGGATTTATTTTGTGACAGTTAATACAACCACCACTAATAAACCACTGCTAAGAAGTATTTTTTTTATAGTGACTCAAAATTATCCCCCCTTTTTGAAAATTAAAAAAATGTATAATTTCTAAAACAACTTCATCGTTTTAAAATTATCAGAAAGATAAGTTCTTGTAGAATAATTCTCTTTTTGAAAATAAAACTTAAAATATTGATACCCTTTAAATAAAAACATACTTGAAGAACATAGTTTATTCCATAATATTATTAAAAATCCATATTTCAAAACATATATTAATGAGATGAAAAAAATACCTTCCATTTTAAAAAAATTTATCAAGAACCCACTATTTAATGAGTAAAACTTCCCAAGTTATTTGTAAAAATTAACGAGAAACGCTCCATAAAACAATCTTTTATGAAAACTAAATGTTTAGACAGTAAGTTAAAATTATATAGTATGTATGAGAAGATTTAAAATATAATAAAAAATTATTTATATAAATTAAAAAATCTTAAACTAAAAATAATTTCCATATTTTATGGATTTCATTATAAAACTGAAAATTTCAGCATATAAATATACTCAAACTCTCCATTAATTAAATATTAAATATGAATATTCAAAAGTATAACTGAATCAAAATGTTTATAATGGATAAAATTAAATTTTCTCATTTTACAAAATACCTGTAAACTGATAATAGCTAAACAAGACTAATTTTCAAGGAAAACTTATAGAATTAAAATAAGATTAACCCCCCCTTGATTCTTGAATAATATAAACATATCAGTTGAAAAAAATTTAATTAAAAATGAAAAGATACTCCCCAATTCTATCATAACTTATCCTAAAAAGGAGGCTAGTTTTTATAGAAATTAAATTACAACTTATATAAACAATTGAAGACACTTTTGAAGAACACATATTTACCATGATAAATAAAATTTTAAAACAGTATACATTTGAATCATGAAAACAATTTATACACTTGAAAATATTTCAAAATTAAATTAAAAATATTTTTAAAATTAATTCTTAATAAATTCAAAAGTAGTGAATAAAATTAACAATAAGAAACAATAATGTCTTCCACTTTTTATTTCAACTTCCTTCATTCTATAAAAATAAGTCCAGTTCAAGAATATTTTAAAAAATTCAATAAAATATAAATATCTAATGTTTGAAACCAACACATATAAAACTTGTGTATAATTGGTTTCAATAACTAAAATTTATGATATGAATTAAGAATTAAGAACAAGATTAACTCCCCTTAAATTGATGTTTTCCTTTCAAAATAACAATATCAAAATATTATGACCAGAATCTTAATTCTATCAATAAACACTTCTCCAAAAACAAACTTTATTATCACAAGGAGCCACAAATAATTTTATAATTTAATCAAATAATTTTGAAATTAACCAAATGATAATTTCATAAAAGTAAATAAGAATTTACAACTAGAATAAAATAATTACTTATCAAATAAGGATTTTGAACAAATTATTGTTCAATCCAAATTATCAAATGATATAATATTAAAGATATATATTTCAAAAAATATTTAAATCAATTTATTCCAACCTTAAAATAATCACAATATTACTCACGTTCACTAAACCAAAATATAAAACATATATGCTAGCATCCTATGTGATAAAAGAAATGTATGCTAGCCAAAACTAATAAAACATACTTTCCAAATCTCACACCTACATGAAAATGATAACTAAAATGACATGCACACTGAACATAAGAATTATAAAATTCATATTACCCAGGTATAAAGAATATATTTCTTTTACATTAATATGAATACATACCTTTAGGTACCCAAGAAATATAAGGTTTAGATAGTTTGTTGTTGAAATCATACTTATACATAAAAGTTCTTTTGTGACCAAAAGATTGGGTAAACTTAAAAGGGAAATCAAAAGCATAATGACTATAAGATATACATTTAAAACAATTAACTAAAGTAATTCTACCATATTTTCCTTTCACAAAATAACTTTTAAGCATAATAGGAACAAAATAATCACAATTATATCCATTCCTTTTATCATTGCAATTCTTGAAATAAGTAGTGTTTATAATATTTAAATTTGAAGCACATTTATTATAAATTTTACTTTTCAAGAAAACCATTTCATTCCTAATTTTATATAATTAATTCTCCATCCTTTCATTTTCTTTTTGAACAAATTCAAAATCATCATAAAACTTTTCATGTGAGGAAGAATTTGTATTTCTAAGAATTTTATTTTCAATTTTAAGATTTTTACATTAATCCTCAACTTTAGACATGTCATCAAACAATAAATTAAATCACCTATCTTGAAATTCATTATTTTTTGGAATAATATCTTTAATACTTTCATTTTCATATTTAAACATCAACATTTTAGTATCAATATTTTTTATTTAATAAATAAATCCTTTTTTCTTTTCACAAACCCTTATATATTTTTCTTTGAGTGATGTATTTATAGAAGTAATTTATTTTATTTGATATTAATATGAATCAAAAATTTCCTTTGGATCTTAAATAATTATATTATCATTTACAAAATTTATAGAAGCATGAGAATCATAACTAAAATCATTATCTTTAGCTATAATTTTTACACATATATTTCCAGCTTCTCTAGCATATGAACCAAGATCACTTTTTTTTTTTTTTTTTGACAAGATGAACCAAGATCACTTTAACATGAATGTGGAGGTGAAAATGTTACCTTAGAATATTTTAAAATAAATTCAACATTACCTATTTCTTTTAGTCTTTAAGCCTTGTTGCATGAACTTTTAGAATCACTCCATGAATTCATAGATTTTTTTTCTTTCCTTTTGAACTTCTTTAGTTTTTTAAGCTTTTGGAAATTAGGTTTAATATTCCCTCTCTTCCCGTAACCATAAAAAATAATATTGAAAATTAAAATGTGAATTAACTTGAATGATACCCCCTTTAAGAAAATTATGTTTTAAATTTTCATGGTTGGACACTCCCTTTTAATGTTTCTAGAATCTCTATAGTTAGGGAAGACATATTTTATTGAATATTCTTATTCAAAGGTAGTTGTCTCAAAAAGTTTCCAAATATCATAAGTAGTGTTGTAACTACAAATTTTGTTAAAATTATTTCCAAAAAAAGAAAAATAAAGAATATTCATGATCTTATGATTAATATCATATTGAATAGTATCTTCTCCTTTCAAATAAACCAGATCAGATTTAAGAAATCCATAATATTTAATTATAGTATCCCTAAACAATATCAATACTCTTTAGATAATATTCCATTCATATCATCTAATTATTATACTTACTACCATTAAAATGTGGTGACAATGTCTAATTCAAAACACTTTAATTACTCAAGTCATCCATCACTAAAAATATCTTTTCCTTAGTCTGGTTAAGGACCCAGATAAAATGATAGCACAATTAGTATAATCAATCAAATGAAGAACAATATCTCTTAAATGATCTAACCTCTGAAATAAATTATGAGGTATCAAAAAAAGTGAAAAAATAATTTATATTTAAGGGATCCTACATTGATACTAATTTTTAGGTATCAGACATATCAATTAACTATTCTTATCCTTGTAAGAGCCTATTCTGATACCAAGTGTTAGGTCTTATAGTGGTTATGGAAATGGACAAGAGGGTGGGGGGGGGGGGTGAGTTGTATTTTTATAAAAAAATAATTAGAGTTATTAATTTATGAGCATAGAGTGATTAGTTAATATTTTAAACAATTCAACCACACTGATATAATAAATGTGAGAGAAAAGAAAATGAATAAAGTAAAATATGAACAAAATAGATTTTTTATTGGTTCAGATCTAAATGATCCTATTCTATTCTTCAACCCTATCACAAACCGAGAGAGATGACACCCACTATGATATATCACTTTTGAAGGAGAGTTAAAACTCTTTACAACTACATTTTTTCAAAATTGGAGGTGCAAACTAATTCCCTTTTCTTTTAATATTTAAGAAAAAAAAACCCTGCCTTTTATAAGATAATACCAAACCTAGACTTTTGGAGGCTTAATCCTAACCTCTTGTTTTTTTATGTTTAGAAGGAACCTGGTTTTCTATGGTGGAAAACCTAACCCAGACTTTTACATGTGTATGTCCAACCTAGAATTTCATAGGACTAGTCCTATATTTTTCCTTATAACGAGTCAAGAGGAACCTAGTCTTTTAAAGGTACAAACTAAACATGAAATATTATAAAAGTAGTCCTCTCATTTTCTATTTTACAGGTTAAGTGGAAACCATTATTCTAAGCGGATAGAATAAAACTAGACTCCTATAGGAGCATTCATTTCCTATGTTATTTTACATGTTAAGAAGAACCCAATCTTTTAAGGGGATAGACTAATCCTAGTCTTCTAAGGGGACAAGATAAACCCAAACTTACCTTTTGTTAGGGTAGTATAACCCCTTAAAAGATAAACTAAGTAGGAAAATACAACCTATATAATAACAACACAATGAAAGAATAAAATAATTTAACCCGGTGAATGATTGTTGATGAATATGTTGGTGTTTGGATCAGGTAGTGCTCAGGCCCTTAAATATGTTCAAACAATGATGCTCGGGCATCTAGTAGTGTGCTTTAGTAATAAGATGAATAATGATGCTCCATGAATCAGTTTAGAACTATAAATCATGAATGAGTAAAATTAGAGTCTCTTCTATACTATCTTTACAACATGATTTAGCCTTTTTAAATATTAAAATAGAAACTAATATTTTCTCCACTAAAAATTCCACAAATGTCCTTCATAAATTCCAACAATAAAATCTTTACATAGAGGAATATTTTAATTATGATGTGAGAATGGAAATAATTATATAAAAAGACATTCATAAGAATAATAAATAATTAATACAATAATAAATATATCAAAAAATGTGGATAATAAATTCCTTATAATACTCCCATAAATAATGAGAGACTAACTCTTCATATTCCAAATTCAAATTTGAACTTCACTTTTACTTATTTTTTTGATAAAGAGTGGTAATTAATATAAATGTGATCTTTTTATTAATATAAATTTTTGAACAATTAAAATTTAAGTTAATAAAAATCATTAATATCCTTGGAAAGTTCCCTGATAATAATCAAGACAATCTCTATATATTCCAACCAGTTTGAATTAAAATATCTCAAGTTCTAGAATTTCAGTATGAATATCCATGTACAATTGAACTCAAGAGAATCCCATTTAATTCATAATAAAACAATTTAAAACATGTTTTCATGTATTATAAATAATTAATAAGTGTTTATAGTACAAATAAAACACTAATTATATCCATGATGAACATGTATCAAATATAAAAGTTAAATATTATCTAAAATAAAGAATATTTCCTGGTTTTACAATATCCCGTAGAAAATTATAGAACCAAATTGGAAAATTCACATATGGGTTTCATGTAGTGGTTTTATATATGGGATTCAAAAGAAAATTTATAGATCCAAATCTATGTTAGGAAATTCACATACCTAATTTCATAGAGGGGATTCTGTAAATTTTTATAAAACTCAACTTATAAAGATTGATACTTAAACATGCCTTCAAAACATTAGAATCAATTTTATCTTCAATTGAATTGTATTTATAAAATTTCATTATATTTCCTTAGACTCAATAATCACATCAATCATACTTCTACATCGCATGTTATCATAATAATACAGTATAAAATTATTTCTTAAAAACTTCAGAATTTATACTGAAAGCATGTAGCGACTTCAATATTTTTTTTTCAATTATATAGATCGATTCATAGTTTAATTTATTCTAATTAAGTGTATATAATTTTCTTAGATTTCATGAAAAACATGAATAAATTATTTTAGAGTTATTTATCCCAATTTATAGTAAAAAAAGAAGATAAATTCACTCACAATAGGTTCTATGGTAGGTTCCATGGTAGGTTGACAAGGTTAGGTAACAAGGTCAGGTGACATATTCAGGGAACATGGTTAGGTGACATCATTAGGTGACATGGTTAGGTGGATCCCATAGTAGGTTCCATGGTCAATATTTTTTTTTCATGCGGTAGGTCAACATGGTCAGTTGACTCCCATGGTAGGTAGGTTGACATGGTCAGGTGACATAGTTAGCAGACTCCCATGGTAGGTTCCATACTTTTCCAAATTTTCAATTTCTAGAGTTTGCCAAATTTTAGTTTCATAATAAGTAAAATGATATTATAAGGTCTTAAATGAATTATTTATCCTAGGAAGACTTAATGAAACTTATAGTACATGTTATGAACTATAAAAACAAAAAAACAAAAATTTTTTTAATAAACTAAATATCACGATATAATCATGATTAATCATATTTTTAATAATTAAAATTATTAATACTTTTAAATGAAATAAAAAAATAAAGTTTTATAATTATCAAAAGATAAAGTGGTTCAAGGATCCACTAAACAACCCCTCACAACAAGGTGGTGGGTGGGTGTTGATATATATAAATCCCAATCATTTTCACCCCATAAAATATCATTACAAAAAAGGTATCAGTGTATTATTGATTCCTATTTGATAGAAACAGTTTTGAAAATATTGATTACCTCTTCTAATAAAACTCTTTTAGGGGAATGACTCAACTCAAAGCTTGTTAGGGCGGGGGTGAGGATCTTCACATAGTGGTTTTTCTTGTGTTGTTTCTTCTCTTTGATTCCTTCCCATAAAATTTTATAAAAACTCTGACTGCTAATTAAGATTTTTTTCTAGGGTAGATAATTGTGCCTATAACTCTTCTATTTTTTATATTTACACCCATGTTCATTTCTTTTTTCAAAATATGTTCAGGGTGACACCCCAAAACTTACACCTCTGACATAGAAATACTATTTTGGATACTTCAAGGACATCGATAGTAGTTGTTCATTGGGTACATCTGATGATGATTTTTGTGTCTAACTTAGATAACATATATAGAAAAATAAGTAATAATTATTACATAATACCAATTTAAAGTAATTTATTTTATTATGTCATATTTACACATGCTTACCACACTTTTTTGTTTGTTTTCATCTATTAGTATCCCATATTTATTTACATGTGCCTCCTTCTATAGAACATGATGTGGGATGGAAGTGTATTTTGATTTCAATTCATCAATCTATATATAACAAAGGAATATAATTATGTTTTTATTTCATATCACATAAAATTATTATGGTAGATTTAAAATATGTACCATTTTTTTCAAGTAAAGTTTACCCCATCCTTGCTTTATGGTATGTGTATGTTGGATTTTCTAAATGTTACATATTTTTATCACTCAATTTCTATTTCATAAATTAACAATTCTTAATCAAAGTGATTATTAGACGTATTTTTAAGCAATGTATTACTAGTCACAATGTACCTAAAAATATGTCTCCTCATAATGACCAATAAACACATCCCATGCTTGGTGGTCTATTAGGTGTTCATACATATGTGGTGGGTGTGATTTTATTTTCCCCGCAACATCTTTGAGATGATACTTTATAATAATTTTCCAAAATCCTCCATGAGGCTTTCTAGATAGAATTAATAAAAATTTCATTCGAGATTTATCTACTATAAATGTACTCTACAAGGGATAATGAAGAGTAAATCAACATTTCATCATTTTGTTTTCTAGAAAAATAAATAAATCACATAGTAATGTTAGCTTAATCCCTTCCAAAATTACTTCCTTAAGCATGTGCACAACATTATTCAATCAATCTACATCAATCATTATTCACATTCTAGTGGTGAGACCTATTTAACTACTGAACATGGCCTTTTTGTGGGTTAACAGGATGGTCACATGCATTCCATTCAACCTCAAATTTGATGCCTTTGTTTGTCTCCTTAATAATTTTTTCTAACACCATAACGCTATGGTGATTATATTTTTGCAGGGACACAGGTTGTTAACCATATACCATTTCCTTGACCTCAACATTTTCAATATGTTGTTCCTCTGAATTGGTATCATTGGAATTTGTAGAAGGTTATTGTTCCTTTGCATTGAGATCACCAGTATGTTGAGAAACCTATTGTTCCTAAAGATTGGGATCATCAGCATGTGAAGAAGTCATTATCTGTAGAGGTGGTTGAACATTTAATTTAGATTACATAAATGTAGTAGTGAAATAATAATAATATTTTGTAACACAATGTATATTATATAAATAATATAACATTATTATTTAAATCTTTTTTTAAAGAATGAAGTGATTTGACCCCTTTATCAAGTATCAAAATCCCTTAATTATGGTCTCCTCTAATATACAAGACCCCATCAATATTAAGAACACTGATAAATGATTATAATGTCCCAATGAATGGTTCATCCTTGGTTAAATTAACATCAGAACCTTTGGTGGTTTTGGTTAATAAAAGAATAATTGACCACTTTTGGTTTGTAGGATATGGAACATAAAATACTTGTACTCCCTGTTATTCCATTATAAATGATTTATCTTAGTACCTTTCCTTATTAGAAACCACATTCATGAATCCCAATCCATCTATTTTAATTTCACTCCTATTATAAACCCACTTTCATTGAAAAATAGACATTTTAAATTTTGTATAATCCAACTCTAATATTTTTTTGATGATGCAAAAGTATGACATATTCACATAAATTATATTTTTTCCTTGGTACCAGATATATGCATCACTTCAGCTATAAGTGTAACTTCACTATTTTTCATGGTACAACATTTATCATGTTCATTTGTATAAAACATATAACCATTAATTACATAACCATTATAAGATAATATATGCACATTTGGTCCTATGGATATCCATAAAATTCATTCTAAAATTGATACTACTACAAATATAGCCTTTAACAGTGCTAAAATTGGCCATTTTCTGTGAAAAAAAATCACTGATTACCAGAGTGAGATTAAAATACCTATGATTTTATCAGTGCTAGAAAAACGATGATAAAGGAATGCTCTATCAACACTATGAAAATAACTAATAAAAGGTACCTTTATCAGAGCTATTGAAAGCACTGATAAAGGGGTATACTATTGTAGTGTACTGTTTAAATTACAACACTTGTAACAGTAAAAACAACAAAAAAAAAACAACAAATATAGTTTGTAAATATATAATTTATATGAAATACAATTTACAACACAAATACAAGAAAAAACACTATATTGTATAAATTTCAAACATTTATTATTACAATTACAAGAGTAAGTAAAAATTATCACATACATTAAAAAACATCAACGTTCCTTTGTCATTGGCCCTAACCCTGACCATGCTATTGTAGAAAAAACCACCCAGATCAAGAAAAAGAATGAACCTATATAAGAAAAATAATTCTTATGTTAGTAAACCTATAAATAAATAAATTAAACACAAAGTGTCAATTTGAACCAAAAACATATACTTTTGAGTAATACTAGGAACACCATGTGTCAGATTGAGTTGCATTTGATTCTTGAACATCACACCATTTATTGTTCATCTTCAATCATTATCTATGTGAAAATTAACTGAATAAGTATAAGATAAAATTTATAAGGAAATTAATTATGTAATAGCAGATAAAATTATGAGAAACAAATATGAGCTCGTTTTATCAGTTTTGGTGATGTGATACACATTTTAAACTAAAATGATACTTATATATTTAAAACATGAACTTCAAGTCTTATAAACCAAATAGTGTGTCATATTGACATGAAATAAATTTCAATATGTCAAAAATTAATTATTAATCATTATCATAAATTATCAAGACAATACAAACATTTTTTCTTGGTTTTCAGTGACACACTTTTTGAACTAAAATGTGAATTTTAAACTAATAACAGACACTTTGAGTCATATCGGGAACACCGTGTATCGAATTGAGGTTAGGATAATTATTAAACTTCAAAAATTACTTATGGATCATTTTACTAAATAATAAAAACAATCCTAATGCATTTTCTCTGTTCTGATAATGTCACTTTTCTTTTTTAGTAAAATTAATGTCAATTTTAAATAAAAAGGAAGACTTGGAGTCATTACAGTTACACCGTGTGTCAAATTGAGGTGAGGATAATTAATATATGTCTAAAATTACTTATAGATTATTTTACTAAATTACCAATACAATCCGAATGTGTTTTCTTGATTTTGAGTATGTCACTTTTGTTTTTTACTAAAATTAATGTCAATTTTAAATAAAAAGAGATACTTAGAATCATAACAGTCTCACCATGCATCAGATTGAGGTGAGAATGATTCCAACATTTCAAAAATGAATTATGGATCATTTTTCTAAAGTATAAAAACAATATTAATTCATTTTCCTAGTTTTGAGTATGTCACTTGTGTTTTTTTACTAAAATGTCATTCTAAACTGGAAACACACCCTCTGAGTCATACCAGCCACATCATATGTCGATTTGGCATGAGACTAATTCCTAAATGTCCAAAATGACATGTAAATCATTATAGTAAATTATAAAGACAATATAAGTGTGTTTTATTGATTTTTAGTGAGTGACAAACATTTTTAACTAAATTTTCAATTTTAAACTAATAACAGACACTTTGAGTCATATTGGACACACCATGTATCAGATTGAAGTGAAGTTAATTCCTAAACATCATAAGTGACTTATTTATATATTTTTTAAAGTATAAAAATAATAATAATGTGTTAGTTTTGCGTATTTAACTTGTTATCCTTACTAAAATGTCATTTTAAACTAGAAACAAACACTTTGAGTCATACCGATCACATAATGTGTCAGTTTTATGTGAGACTATTTCATACACATCAAAAATGAATTATGGATCTTTTACTAAATTATCAAGACAATATGAGTGTGTTTTCTTAATTTTCAGTGAGTGACACACTTTTTGAACTAAAATTTCAATTTTTAACTGATAGCATACATTTTCAGTCATAATAGGCATACCGTGTATCCGATTAAGGTGAGGATGATTCCTACACATTATAAATGACTTATGGATCATTTTACCAAAGTATTAAAATAATATGAATGTGTTTATCAGTTTTGAGTATGTCACTTGTCTATTTTTTACTATAATCCTTATCGATTTAAAATAAAGACACACTTAGAGTCACACCAATAACACCATTCATTAGATTGTGATTTGGATGATTTTTACAAGTCACAAATGAATTATGGACAATTATTGTAATTTATCAAAATGATCCAAATATTTTTTCTGAATTTTGAATATGTACCTTATGTTATTTACTAAAATATCATTTTAAAATAGAAACACACACTTTGAGTCATACCTGTCACATTGTGTTCTAGTTTTACATGATACTGATTCATACACCTAAAGAACGACTTATGAATACTTTTTCTAAATTATCAATATAATCCAAGCATTTTTGTTTAGTTTTTAGTGAGTAATACATGTTGTTGACTAAATCATCAATTTTAAACTGATAATGGACACTTTGAGTCATATCAGGAACACTTTGTATCAGATTGAGGAGTAGTTGATTCCTACATGTCAAAAATTACTTATAGATCATTTTCCAAAAGTATAAAAACAATACTAATTTATTTTATTGGGTATGAGTATGTCACTTGTATTTTTTACTAAAATTAATGTAAATTATAATTAAAATGAAACACATGGAGTCATATCGATCACACCGTGCATCATATTGAGGAGTGAATAATTAATACACATCAGAAATGAATTACATATTGTTGTAATAAATTATTAAAACGATATGTATGTGTTTGATCAATTTTGATTTTGTTAATTTTTTTTACTAAAATTTCATTTTAAACTGGTAACACGCACTTTGATTCCTACCATCACATAATGTGTAGGTTTGATGTGATAATGATTCCTAAACATCAAAAATAACTTATGAATTATTTTTCTAAATTATCAAGACAATCCAAGAATTATTTCTTAGTTAACATAGAGCGACACACTTTTTGAACTAAAATATCAATTTTAAACTGATAAGAGACACTATGAGTTATATTGGGTACATCGTGTATCATATTGAGGTGTGACTGATTTCTATACATAACAGATGAATTATGGATCATTTTCCTAAAGTGTCAATAATAATTCTAATGTTTTTACTCAGTTTTTAGTATGTTACTTGTTTTTTTAATAAAATTAATATCAATTTTAAATAAAAGACACATTTAGAGTCATACCGGTCATACCATGTGTCATACTAAGGTGTGGATGATTCCTACATGTCAAAAATGATGCATGTATAATTTTCCTAAAGTATCAAAAAATAAAAATGTGTTTTCTATTTTTTGAGTATGTGATGTGTGTTTTGAACTAAAATGTAAATTATAAACTAAAAACATTCAATTAATGTCATACTGAGCACACTATGTATCGGATTGAGATTTGGGTTATTAATTATGTGATGCATGTTCTGAATTCAACTATTTCCATCAATCTAAAAAAGATATAACATGTTCCATTTGGATAGAATAATAAACCTCATTATTTCTGAAACACTTCATGTTTTAGGCAGTATGGGGTTTACTCTTCCATATAAAAGGAACATGTTCTCTTTTTATAGCTTGTTGCAGATAGTTGAAAAAATACGACTTCACAAAATATTCTCTAAAAAAACTAAATAAGTATTAGATAAAAAATACAATGAAATTAACTTAAAAGTAGTAGATAAAATGATGAAAAAATTAACTAAATAAGTAGTATGAATTAACCTTTTCATGATGTCTGTATAAATTCTTAACCCATTTCCACGATTCCATTATCTCAGTTGTAGTCTCAAAGTCCAATATCTCATGATCATAAGCATCTTTGAAACAACTACCCTAACTCAAGAAAAATAATCCACCTATATAAAAAAATTCTTATATTAGTAATACTATAAAGAATCAAATTAAACATGATTATAAAACAATACATTAATAAAATGTCAATTTTAAACTGAAACTACACAATTTGAGTCATACAGGGTATAATGTGTATCAAATTGAGGTGTGGTTGATTCCACTGTGTCTTTTGATCCTAGAATGCATGTAAAATTTTAGGTTATCTAACAATATTGTTGTTTGGAAACCTGGAATTATGAATGCATTGGAGATTAAAAATAAAATTACATCATCATGAGTGAATCATCCTTGTTGAGTGCATGATCATAGTACATGAGTGAATCGTCCTTACTAAAGTAGTAATTTCTTCACGATATATATGAAAATAAAAAAATAAGTATCAGATAAAAATGATAAGAAAATTATCTAAAAAATAGATAAGATGATGATAAAATCAACTAATTAAGTAGTAAGAAGTCACACCTCCATGATATATGTGTAAAATATGAGATAATTTTCTTAGTTTTTACTATTTTATGTATACATTAAACTAAAATGACACTTTTATTTTGAAATCAAGTAATTTGAGTCATACCAACTACATTAGGCGACAGATTGATGTGCAGCCAATTCTTACACCTGAAAAATGAATTATAGATCGTTTTCTTAAATTTTGAAAACAATCCTAGCTCATTTTCTTAGTTTTGACTATTTGATGTATGTTTTAAACTAAAATGAAAATTATTATTGAAAAAATGTACTTTGATTCATACCAAACCCATTAGGTGTTATATTGATGCATGATCAATTCTTACACATCAAAAATTACTTCTATATTGTTTCCCTAAAATTTTAAAGTAATTTGAGGTTTTTTTTCTTGGTTTTGAGCAATTGGTGTGTGTTTTGAACTAATGTATAAATTTTAAAAAATAAGTTTCAAATAAAAATGATAAGGTAATTAACAAAAAAGTAGATGAAATGATGTGAAAATTAACTAAATAATAAGTAGGAATTCACCTCTTCATGATGTCTGTATACATTCTGAGACTATGTATTCTGCTCATTTATTTCTAAAAAAATTGATTTCCAATATTATACTCATCCTTGGGAGACATATTAAAAATAATATATAATCATTCTGATAGTAATTCTTCACACCCTAAATATATTTTTAAGGGAATAAACCATACTAGATCACAAACATAGTAGGTAATCACTTAAATTTCATATCAGTAAACATTCCAACTCCATGTACTCTACCCACTAATCTCTAAACAAATTTACTTCTTATTTTGAGTAAAAAGGTTATTGGAAATCTTGGTAGTTCTAAGAAAATATAGAAAAAAAGTATTAAGAAATATTTTGAATGAAATTTTAATTACTTATTCGGGGATGCTAGTATTTCCATGTTTTAAGATATATTTCATAAATTTTGAATCATAATATTTGCAATCATTGCTATAATATTGCTTCAAACACTACAGAAACATTGAACAAAACGAGTAAACTGTTTTGAAATATACTTTGATAGTTAAATATTTATATATATACCCTATTATATTTCCATTTGAAATAATCCATAGGATTATTCTATTTAGTAAACGACTTTATACTTTTATTTATCCAATATTTAGCGATCTCCCTATCATAATAATTTTTTTAAAACATAGAATGAAACATATAATTAAAATTTTATCTATAAAATATTGATTGTAGTGCATTGAAAATTCATGATACACATAATCTATGGTCTGTTTGTTGGATATCCACACATTGGATCTAAAAAATAAACATTTTAGGTATCCAAATTGATTAATATGAGCATCTAATACTTCCTAAAAAAACAATTAATTAAGAAAATAAAAATATAATTTATATGATTAGATTGTATAGTATTACCCTTGTATTATAGGCATCAAAAAGAGCCTATTGTCAGTTATTTTCTTCTCAAATTCCTTGTTTAACTCATATTTTTTCTTATCAATTTCTTCCAATCCCATAGAACTTTCTTGCATATAAATGATATATAGATTAATGAATCCAAATGTTTTTTTTCATAGTTTTCCCTTTATGAATTATTAATATAAAATCATGTAGAAAATATGAATTGTTATTTACTTTAATGAACATATTAGATCATTTTTTAGACTGATGTATTATGAAAATGTACCTAATTTTTATATTCACAATTGAGACTCCCATCCATGGAATTTAACATCCCCAAAAATTCATTTAATTTTTTTTGAACCCCCATATTATATCCCTAAATCCCCTAGATCAACCCTAAAATAATTTCTCTCATTTTGGAGGGGTTATTTAATGGATTACAAGCCATTATATCTTCCATTCTTGACTAATCAAAGCTCATATTGAATATCTACACCTATCTTAGTAAGATATTCCCATCCCAAATGGATTTCCTTCTCTCTCCAACCTTTCTCTAATCATTTGAAGGGATTTTTTCCACCATTGGTAGTTGATATAGATATAGGTTTCCATGGATGGAATCAGTTTGATCTTGGATTTAGGTTTTTTATCTAGATATCATTCTTCATCATGACCTTGGTTGTTCCACTTCAATTGGGGTTTTCCATTGGTGAGCATTCGTAAAAGATCTTGAGGTAGGTGGTATAAATTCAATTCCCATAGTATTGAATTCCAATTGAATGTATGTGTTGTAAAATTTCAATTGGTTCATTTGGAAATAGAATTCTAAATTGAATAAATTAATTGATTAATTAATTTACAAAATCATGGAATTTATTAATTGATTTTCCATGTGATTATGAAGTGAGTTGATTATGGGAAAAATTGAATTATGTTTTTTGTGATTATGAAATAGGTGGAATTGGATTAATTAACTGGACAATTAATTAATATAATGTTATGATTGTGGAATTAATGGGAAATTAGGAATGATTAATGGGTTAATTATTGTGTGATGAATTAATTAACAATGATAATTATGAGATATTTGACTTGACTTTAATGAGTTAATGCGTAATGTGATAAAAATATTTCAAAATGGTTTATTGGTGAATTATTCATATTATTCCACGTGATTAAATTGAAGAACCATCTTGTTGTGATAAATTGTAATGGTATACCATGATGTTAAATGTTGATAAAAGTGGTTAATGTTGATTATCCTTGATTGATGTGATATATGTGATATATGTTTGATTGATTGATATAAGAGTGTGGGACACAAAATGATGCTTCAAAATACCATATGTGATTGACTGATATATATGTGAGGGACATGTAATGATGATTCAAAATCCCATAGTGATAAGCGAGTTGTGGGACATAGACTGATCCTTCAAATACCCATGAGATGCTGGACATGGCATTCTAGGCCCAAAATGTGGGCATTGGAATATCATTCCAGTTGGCTATAATATGAATTGAATTGAAATGATAAATGATAACCATGGAATTGTGATATTTTATATCCCTTGGGGATAGTTCAGAATTCCCATGGGTCGAAGTAGGTATTTATGGTCTGGGTGTCCTCAGGAACCTGGGAGTTTATGTGGTTAAATAAAGAATAATTGAATATATGTAAACTCTTTACTTTATTTCTTATATTTTATTTATTATACAAATGCATACATTGTTATTGACTGGATATTTTTTTAGATGCCATTGGTGGTGGACTACTAAGTTGTGCTCAAACCCTACTTAGGCTGCCTGATCAGTACCCAAATAGACTTCATATTTATAGGAAAGAATAAACGCAAGATCCCTATATTATATGGATGATATGAGATGGAGCATGGATGAGGGAACCAGAATTGGTATCAAGACCTTCTTGGGATTTTCAGTGTCTAATTTTGGGTTTTTCATTTTGACACTCAAAACTTATTTGGTATGACATGTCTACTTATATAATTTTGGATATTGTATTTCTGTTTTGTTCATCACGTGATACTGGTATTATTCTGATTATGGTTATTCAGTTGTTTTTATTTATTTATTTCTGATATTGTGCTACTTTTATAAAGAGGGTATAGTCTCCCCATGACCAATATTAGACCCTCACTACTAGTTGATAGCCTCTAGCGCATGGAGAGGTGCACCCGAGGTCTTGTGACCAACCGACTTGGGGAACCGGTGAGTGGTACCTGGGCCGGGATATTACAAAGTGGTATCAAAGGAGGTTTTAATTTTTATTAAAAATTGGGAAAGGTAGACAAGATAATAGGATGAGTCAAGCCTAGTATAAGATCTCATTCATGGGAGTAGCTAGCCCATGCATGAGGGTAAAATCCAAGTACCCAAGGTGAGATTGTTGTTATTGATGTGTGTTGTTACAGTTGATGTTTTTCCACCTTGAGGGATGCACTTGTTGTGTGACTGAGTATTGTTTTTGAGTTTTAATGATATTTGAATCATGGTCTAGAATGGCATGAGAGTTGAGTGTGCATTCATCATTTTAGGCACTTAGGATTATTTTATGACATGCATCATTTATCTACATTGTTTGTCTGACTTAAATGAAAATCATTTCTAATGTGAATTTTAAAATAATAAAATGATGAAAATTGTGGAAAAATGGGTCTCTAATGATAAAATTGAATAATGATAATGTGTTTACCCTTTGTTAACCATGATCTAGATGTTGACGATTGAGGGTAGTGATAGTGCCTCGGTCTTGACTATGTGGTGGGTTTGGGGAATTAATTGTTATGGATTATTGCAAATATATCTTATGTTAATGTGTTAATCTTGTGTTATGTGACCTAAGACATGTGTTTGGAATTATAGAGATATGGCTCCACAATGATGCTTGTTGAGAGGACGATAGGAGGTTATGGATGGAAATGATCCACCTGAAGTGTAACATGAGGAATTGGTATTATTGGGTGAGGAAGTAGGAGCGGAGTCCGTGGACCTAGAGAAGATTCAGGGAATTGTTTCTTGGGAGAATCCCAAGAATGTTTTTGATATCCAAATTTTTTTGGGGCTGGTGGGTTATTATCAAAGGATCAAATAATAATTTTCTAATGGTAAGAACTTCTTTGAGGCTTGACCAAGAAGGGTTTAAAGTTTGAATGGTATGGGGCAAGAGAGAACTCTTTCGAAGAGTTAATGAAGCATCTGACTACGATACTAATCTTCATCCTAACTGAGTTGTGTGAGAAGTATATGATGTTTTGTGATGATTTTGGAGTCGTAATTGGAGCGGTGTTGATGCAGGAACATTGAGTTGTGGAATATGGGTCATGATTGTTTAATACATATAAATAGAACTACCATACACACGATCTCGATTTGGTTGTAGTTTTTTATTCTTTGAAGTGTTGGAGGCATTATCTGTTAGGTAAAAATTTTATTGTGTATACTGATCATAAGAGAATAATGTATATCTTTTTATAGCGAGATTTGAATCTTTGATAGTGGAGATGGGTTGAGTATATGAAATATTTTGATTTTGATCTAGTATATATGCCTAGGAAATGAAATATTTTCGTTGATTATTTAAGTAGGAAAAATCATACTTATGCAGTTCAGGAGTATAGTGTTGAGTGGGAAATGATAAATTTACTAGATGAGATGATGTTGTGGTTCAATAGGGTCAGAAGTAGATGACTATCATAGCAGTTTCAATGGAGTCTAAAATTTTGATCCGGATTAGAGACATATAATATGAGGATCCAGAGTGTTTGGACTTGAAGGAGATCCTTGAAGGTGGGAATCCACCTTTTGATTGGCCTATAGATGAGGATGAGATCATCTATGTCAGGAATCATGTTGTTGTGCCTATGAGCATAAGTGAGGATATGATGTGTGAATTTCATTCCTCAAAGTGGGCTCTGGATTCAGGTTTTAACAAAATGTATTGTGGCCTATGAAGGTAGTATTGGTGGATAGGAATAAAAAAGGAGATTGCAGGGTTTGTGACATGATGCTACACCTGTCAATAGGTGAAGAATGAGCATCAATGACCTGGTGGTTTACTAAAAATGTTTACCATTATGGAATGAAAGTGGGATGACGTTACCATGGATCTTGTGGTGGGTCTCCTGAGTACTCCTCAGAATAATGATTTTATTTGGGTGGTTGTGGACCAACTAAAGAAAGTAGTGCATTTCTTGACTTTACGGGAGACTTTCTCAGTGGATCTGTTGGGAGACTTGTACATTTGGAAAGTAATCTATCTGTATGGGGTTCCACAAAGTATTATTTCAGATTGTGACTCCCACTTTACTTCATGATTTTGGAAGGGATTGGAGAAGTCACTTGTTACAGAAGTTTTACTAAGTAAGACTTTCCACACACAGATAGATGGGAAGTCATAGCGTACTATATAGGTTTTAGAGGATATGCTATGAGTGTGTGTTCTTAACATCAGTGGGTCTTGGGATAATCACTTGGAGCTCACTGAGTTCTCCTATAACAACAGTTATTAGGAAACTATATAGATGGAACCATATGAGGATCTTTATGGTTGGAAATATAGGTCACATCTATGTTGGAAGTAAGTAGGTGAGTTAGAGTTGTTAGGACCGAGTCTCCTGTAGGAGACGTCATAGCATGTTTGGATGATTCAGAAACATAAAGCTATAGACCATATTAGGCATAAGTCATATGCAGATTGATGTGAATGACCCCTAGAGTTTGCTGTGGGTGATCCTAATTTTCTATAGGTTTCACCTATATTGGGTCACTATAGAATTCAGAGGTAGGACAAGTCGGTGCCCAGGTTTGTTGGACCGTTTGAGGTTGCAGATAAAATCGGGCCGGTGGTGTACCGATTGGTTCTTCAATAGAGGTATAGTTCTATGAATGATGTTTTTCATGTGCTAAAGCTTCAGAAGTATCACCTTGACCCTTATCATGCGATCGATGTGGATGATGTTGATCTTGAGACCGATGCTTCCTTTGAGGAGCACCTGATATGTGTGTTAGATCACAGTGAGAAAGTGTTTTTGGGAAAGACCATATCGATAGTTCATCTATTGTGGAAACATGGGAATGTATAGAAGGAAACATGTGAGAGAAGAAGATATGCAGTCTATGTGGACCAATCTTTTTGACTTAGAATCTTAGAGATTCTTGAGAGTATAGCTTGAGGACAAGATGTTATAATGTGAGGATATTGTAAGATCCCAAAATTTTATAGAGATGTTTTGATAATGTTTTAGGTAATATTTTTCCTTTTTTTGAGTATATATTTTTTGGGTTTTACCTCGGGGAGTTTTTTTGTGAAATTAGAGAATTTCGGAAGGAAATGGGGCAGTGCACGGTTGACACGCGATTTTCACAATCTGTGTGCCCATGCCAGGAAATTGTACAAACCAAAATAGAGGGTATTCGCATGGTGGGCGCAAAGTTTTTCAAACCATGTTCCATTATCACAGTAACCATGTGACTCCTTGAGAGGAGGTTCATAGTTAGGTATATAGTTAGGGAAAACCATGCACCTCGTATAGAAAACTGTGCACAAGGAATTTTAAACCCCCAATAATTAATTTAAAAATTATTGAACCCCCATCTTATATCCATAAACCCCCTATATAGACCCTAAACTATTTCACCTCATTTTAGAGGTTCTTGGATGTATTCTAAGGAATTCCAACCCCCATTATTGGAGAATCAAAGCCTATATTAAAGATCATTACCTCTCATAGTAAGAGATTCTCATCCCGAATGGTTTTTTCTCTCTCTCCCTTCCTTCTATCATCCTTTGAAGGGATGTTTTCCTCTATTAGTAGTGGATGTAGATCTAGGTTTCCATGGATATAATCCATTTGATCTGGGATCTAGGTTTCTAATCTAGATCTAGTTATTCATCATGACCTTGGTTTCACAACTTCAATTAGAGTTTTCCATTGGTGAGCATCCAACAAAAATATTGAGGTAGGTGGTCTAAATTCAATTCCCATAGTCTTGAATTCTAACTGTGTGTCTTCATCATGAAATTTAAATTAGAAAATTAGGAAATTGAATTGTGAAATGAATAAATTAATCAATTAATTAATTTATGTAATCATGGAAGTGATTAATTGAATTTTCATGTGATTAAGAAGTGAGTTGATTATGGAAAAATTGAATTATGGTTTTTATGATTATAAAATTAGAGGAATTAGATTAAATAATTGTTAAATTAATTAATAAAATTTTATGATTATTGAATTAATGGGAAATTGGGAATGAGTAATGGGTCAATTAATGTGTTATGAATTAATTGACAAAGAGAATTATCAGATGGTTGACTTGACCTTAATGGTTTAATGGGTTATGTTATTAAAATATTACAGAATGGTTTAATGGTGAATTGTTCATATTAATCCATGTGATTAAATTTAAGAACCATGTTTTTGTGATAAATTGTAATGGTAAACCATGATGTGAAATGTTTATAAAAAAGGTTAATTCTGATTATCCTTGATTGATGTGATATAAGTGATATATGTGTGATTCATTGATATATGAGTGTGGAAAACAAACTGATGATTCAAAGAAAATATATTATTGAAAGATATATGTGTGTAGGACACATAATGATGCTTAAAAATACCATAGTGATAAATGAGGTTTGGGACACAGACTGATGCTTCAAATATCCACAGGGTGCTAAACATGGCATTCTATGCGCAAAATTTTAGCATTAGACTGTGGTTCCAATTGTATTTAATATAAATTTAATTGAAATGATAAATGATAGCCATATAATTGTGATATGCTATATCCCTTGGGTATATTTTAGACTCTAAAACATGCCAAAGTTGGTATTGATGGTTTGGGTATCCTCAGGAACCCAAGAGTTTATGTGGATAAATAAATAATAATTGAATATAAGTAAACTATTTACTTTATTACTTGTATTCTATTATTTATATAACTATATACACTGTTATTGACTGGATATTATTTTAGACACTATTGGTGGTGGACTAGTGAGTTGTACTCACACCCTACTTGGGCCGCCTGATCGGTACCTGAGTAGACTTCGTGTTTGCTGGACATGATATGGGAAAGAGCCCAATGTTTGATGGATGATATGGGATGAATCATGGATTAAAAAACCAGACTTGGTAACGAGAACATCTTGTAAGTTGTTTGTGTCTTATTTTCTGTTTTTCATTTTCACACTTGACACTTATTTGGAATGAAATATCTAATGCTTTAGTTTTGGATATTGTATTCCTGTTTTGGCCATCTTGTGATACTAGTATTATTCTGAGTATGGTTATTAAATTTTTTCTGTTTATTTATTTCCACTATTGTGCTTCTTTGATAAAGAGGATATAGTCTCTCCATGATAAATATTAGACCCTCGCTTCTAGTTAGTAGACTCTGACGTATAGGGAGGCGTGCCTGAGGTCCTATGACCAACCAAAATAGGGAACTGGTTAGTGTCACTTGGGTCAGAACATTAGAACCATAACTCACTATAGAACTTTTTTCATCAACTATTATAAGGTTTCAATTGATTTTTTTGTTAAGTATATACCTTATGTGTCTTTATAAGATTATTTGGTCATTATATGAAAGTTAAAATATCATCATTGACCTTTGTAGTATCTGGATCATCAAGTGGAATAAGTAACTCAGTGCCAAGCTCTTGAGATACCTCAATCCCCAATTTCATGTTATCTTTTAGCAGTTATTTGTTTTGAACCATATCTCCCAAGATATTTTACACTATAACCCTTGCAACAAGGTGGTGCATGGGTGTTGATAGATAAAAATCACATACAACTTCACCCTGCATAATTTTAGTAATATAAAGTTATCGGAAGTTGTTTGATTCTCATTTAGGAGAAAGAGTAGTGAAAAAAATTATTACCTCAGGTAAGGAATGAATTTGAGGGGAATGACTAGCCTAAAATATATCATGCTTATTTGGTTATTCATGTGTTGATATTTGTTCTACCACTGGTTCACTTTTATCCTTTTGCATATATTGGACTGCCAAACTAGAATGAACAATAATATCTTTCAAAGCATCAATTTGTGCCTGTAATACTTTCATCATCTTATATATTTATTCTTATGGTTTTTTCTTATCTAATTATATTCGAGTAGACAATCCAAAACCTACACCTATAATGTGACCATATTGTTCCGATCACTTCAAATCTACTAAATGCATTTTTTCTTCTAGTACAATCACTACCGATTCTTGTGGCTAAACCATATAAAAACATATGAACATGAATAAATATTTTTATTTAATACTTTTATAAATAACAATAAATTATTGTTATGTCATAGTTGAACTTGTTTACCATACTTATTTATTGTTTTCATCAACTAGTTTACCTTACTTATTTTTGTGAGCCTCTTTCCATAAAACATAATGTGGGATGAAAGTGGCTTTATATTTTTGATTCATTAATATAAATATAAACAAATTATCATATTTTGTTTCATATCACATAATAAATTTATTGTTGATTTAAAATATATACCAATATCTTTTCTATTGAAGAGTACCCCATCCTTTCTTTACGATAGAGGTATATTGGGTTTGGTGAACATTATTTATTTTCAACACGTTTTCTATTTCATAAATTAACAATTTCGAATCAAATTGGATAAGATAAATAATTAAATTCACCTAAAATTATTTCTCATCATGATAAATGATGAAATAATTTCATATTTACTAATTTATAATGTTTTCATAAGTAACTAGTGGGTGGGGATTTACTTTCCCATATGTGTCCCTAAGATGCAACAAGGTAAGAATAGTCTAGAAGCCTCTATGGGATTTTCTAGTGTCCATTAATATATATTTCTTATTGAAATAATCTAAAATAAATGAACTCTACAAGGAATAATGAAAATTAAATCAAAGTTTAATTATATAATTTTTTGATGGAATAGATAATGGTTATTGTAACATTACCTTTATATATTCCCAAAGGGTTTACTTCATTACGGTTTTGACATGGAACCATGAATCTAGATCAATCAGAACATTCATCCTCATTGTGACCCCAATATAATCAATTAACATTGACTTGTTGGGGTCAATATGTTGACCATTTTGATTCCATTCAACCTCAAATTACCATTACTTCTTGCCTTGATAATTTTAGTCAACACTATGATGCTATGTCATTCTTTTTTTTCACCAAAATGCTATTGATCCCCAAATAATTCTATAGTTTTAGAATCAATCACCTATTCTTCCAAGATATTTGTAACATCATCATGTTCCAAAGACATTATATTCATGATTAGTCAAAATTTTTATTTAGAATATGTTTATACAGAGGAGAAAACATAATATTTTTAAGAAAATCATAGTATATTAAAAAAAACTCAACTTTCTCATTGATCTCTCTATTTTTTTAATGGTTGAAGGGAATTGGATGCTCTATCAAGAATCCAAATACCCTATTTATGGTCCCCTATAACACACAAGACACTATATAAAACGGGACTACCATGAACTGGTTATGATCTCCCAATTAAAGGGTTATCCTAAATTGAATTTTCATCTCACACAATAGTTGTTTTAGTCTCCAGTAAGAAAATTGACCAATTATTTTTTTACTAGATCTAATACATAAAATAATTGATTTTATTAAGACACCATTATGAATGGAGCTTCCTTTTCCCCTTCCACACTGAAATTCACCTTCATAAATTCTATTTCATTAACTTCCACTGCACTTCTGTTGTCAACCTATTTTCAATGGAAAATCAGCATTTGAAATGTTTTATAATCCAAATCATATATATTTTTAATAATGTAGAAATATGAAATATTTTCATTAATTTGATTTCTATCCTTGGAACCAGTTATGTGAATCACTTATGCCACAAGCATAACTCAACTTTTTTTCATTATAATGAAATTATCATGTTATTTTTTATATAACTTATAACCATTGATTACAAAACTAGTGTAAGATATAACATTTTCATTTAGTCCCCTAGATAGCCATTAAATTTGTTTAGTAATTTAATTTATATTTTGATATTACTCCTTATAAATATGATCCTAGACCCATCCTATAAACTATTAATTATATGTATTTTATATCCATCCCTTATCCCTTGATGGATTCAAATATCTAAAAATTTATTCTTGAGATTCAATGTATGGATAAACATATTCACTATTATGAGAAATGATAAGGTAAAATTTCTCCCGATTTGTGATGGTAATTGCACAAACGTTTGTTTCATAAATCCATTCTCCCAAAATACGTTCACTGTAATGAGACTTTGGGAGACTGATAATATCAAAATCTAATAGTTAATCAATACAGAATTCAATAGCTTCTTCAAAAATATATCATTCAGCAATACAACATTCTCTCTAACTTTGATTCTTGATATACCCTTTCAAAATCGTCATATACCATTCAATGAGGTATATCCATCTGTAATGGATATTAACACATAGTCTAACCTCTCTAACTAAGTGAACAATCAGGTGGACCATTATATCAAATAATTATAGAGGGAATAACATCTATAATTCACATAATATGGTTTTAACCTTATTATTTATGATTAGAAACTCAATCAGGTCTATAACCTTACTACATATAGTTTTCAAAAAAAAAGTAGAGTTTGGTTAATATATATCATACATTTTTAGGAAGAATGAAACATAAAGTAAAAAGTAATAAATATTGCATAAAAACATGATATTCATTTGATTTTAGTCCCTATAACTTAAATTTTTTTCATTGAAACAAATTTCTTAATATTTGATGAATACCCCTATTGAAGTTTTACAACATTGAGGAAAATTAAAAAGTACAATTTTTCCTATCAAGATAGATTGTAATATATTGGAGGAAGAAAAGTACGCCCTTTACCCTTCATCAGTGCCAACACTTCCCTTATCCCAATGTCAATCATGTCCAACCTATCCTTGATGCCATAATTTTTTTTCAAGTAAAATTTAGTAATGTTATAATAAAAATATCAAATATAGTTTTTTTCTACATGCATGACATCATGACAATGTATAATGTACAAAAAATTCCAATAAAATTATTCAAATAATATTGATATCTTTTTCCAACTTGATTTCACAAGTTTTCTAAAAAACGGGTTACTAAAATCAGTGCCAATATATTTTACTTTATCATATAGTTGATCACCCGTTAGTTGAGATGGTGTTATACCTTGTTCGGTATTTCTAGTGAATTATATCATCCAGTATCATTGTTTATTTTTTTGAGGTAAAAATTTTTGATTTCTAAAAAATATAATCTTATAAGAATATCTAAACCAAAATGAGTGTGTTCATTATTCCCAAATGGGACACCCCAACATCCCTTTAATGCTATATCATGAAAAAATTCCAAAAGCAGGAAAGTCATTTATCATCCCATAGAACATGGATCTCAATTTGAACTCTTCACTTCTATGGGAATCATACATTATAACACCTATATCCTAGATCAATATCAAATCCTCGATCAATGGGGCCAAAGAGACATCAATATCATTACCAGGTTGTTTTGTTCTAGATAGGAGAGACAACATAATATATTTTCACTTTATGCACAACCATGGGGGAAATTTATAATTTATGAACATGGTTGGCCATGTATTGTGAGTACTACTCCATACAGCAAAAGGATTTATTCCATTTGTAGATAATGAAATATGGATGTTTATTTTATAATTTCCAAATTGAAAATACTCATAATCAAATTTATTCCACTAAGGAGAGTCTACTGGATGGCATAGTTTCCCATATTTAATTATTGTATCTATATTCCATGTCACTTTTCTCATGGTTTCCTGACATCCATATAGTCTTCTAAATCATGAAATGATAGGAAAGTACCATAAAAATTTTCAAGGACTTGATTCATATTTCTTGTATCAATCTATACCACACTTAGGGAATTTTATGAGTGATTCGTGGTCATTGTGAGACAATATATAATCATTTGGACCAGAATGTATTTTTTAGAGATCATTCCCATTAAACATATCATTCATTTAGTGTCATATTTTCAACAATGAAGTTCATTTTATTCTGGTATGATATCATTCATGAGACCAAGTAGTTTTGTAAAGATGGTTTTATTTCATCTGTTACCAGCTTTCAAATTATATAACTTTAATAAAACTGAAAATCAAATGTATTAAGTACAATATACACACAATGGTGCCTGAACATAGCTATTTAACTTTTCAAACAACTTTGTAAAATCATGAAGGTCATCTTCAATTTCTATTTTCATTTCTTCCATATGATCTCTATCATCATTTACATTGTTATTTATATCAAATGGTCCATAAACTGCAGTATCATCCCAATCAGTGTGCACATTTAGTATTTACTCATGTTTAGTCCAACATTTATAGATCTGGTCTATTTTTTGATAAATACAATTTTCTTCCAACTCTTTTGGAATAATTTTTATTGAATAAAAGAAATGTAAATAGGGACAAAGGATTTGATAAGGGTTATATAAATTATTTACTTCAAACATGATGAACTCTTTAACTCCATATTCATACTCTTTTTTCATATGATTAGCATGAATTCATTTTAAATTCATATCCATCCCATTACATTCATAAAATATTCATTTTGTACAAAAAATAAATAAATATGTATAATATATTCATAATCAAAGGCGGAATTTATAGATAATTATAATAAGGGGAAGCCAACATTTGATTGTTTCAAATAATTTTAGTATGATTTAGAGAAAATGGGTAATTGAATTTAATAAAAGAATTACTCTACTGGTGGTAGGTGTTATCCTATGAATTCATACAAAATGAGAACTAGTACGTGATATGGGATGGATCATCCTCATAGTAGTTCAAGAAACATAGGTACATATCCAGAAGATATGGGGGATAAGTCTCAAGATGAAAAATGCAGTAATAATTGTTTAAAATATTAAGATAATGAGGATGATTGTTTTCTCCTTAAATATAATTTTTCTTAGGTTGGGAATTTGTGAAGCACCATAATTTTTTTAGTTTGTTGCCTAAAGATGAAAAAAGTAGCAATAGTAGTCTGATACCTATATGGGGATATTTGATTTGTGTGACTGTGAGAAGGCTTATATGGATGATATTACATAAACCCATGTTTAGATGACTATTTTTGTTTCAACATTCAAATAAATCCTTCAATTAATCTATGAAAATTAAAATTCCATTGGCTTGAGGATTAAATTTCAGAATAACTTATTTTCCCATGAAAAAGAGATGGTAATTTTAGGATGGTTTCTGTAACCTTTCTAGGTGGGAGTACAAAAAGTGAGAGGAGTTGATTTTTATTCATTTCTTTACTTGTTTTGTGGTGGGTTATGTGGTGTTTCATTACTTTTTTTAGTAGATATTTAAAGGAGTGGAAAATTTCAGGTGACCATCACCCGTCAGTGGAAAAATGTCACATATGATTAATTTGAAGATCCAAAAAAATAAGCGAGTAATTGAAATCATATAGGAAATTTGACCACTGATAATTATAATTCAACCCTTGATCCTTATTTCCTTAATTATGGGTAGAGACTTCAAGAATAAATGTGTCCTCTCTCATTTATTCCCATTTACTATGTTCTGATACACTTTACATCATAAATCAAGGGCCTTAAAATAATTATTTCATGTATAATTATAAAATATCTTATTAAAAATGTTAATAAAATTGATTTCTTACTAAAACTAATCACTTACAGTCATATATTAATCTAAGTATCACTAATAAATATGTTGAAAAAAAAATACTAAATGGATTGAAGATGAAAAATAAAATTTTATAGGAGGTGATTACAATTATTTAATATTAAAAATATGTTATTTTTTTCAAAGAACTATTTTTATTAAGTATTGTAAATTTTAAACATAATAAATCAAATTGATTAGTGAATTTCTCATGGGTTGAAGTTATATTTTTTGTGAATTGGTTGTGAATGTTAAGGAAAGTAAAGTAAATGTGTTTTAAAGAAGGATGAAGTTGAAGTTGGAAATCATTAGACATGCAATGGAGTAATTATCCTATGTTGGAAAAGGAATGTGGAAGAGTTGGATTCTTGGTGACCAACCCTTCACATCATATGACTGATGTGATAGTTCATATGCTAAAAAAAGTGTTGAATGTTGGAGAACTATCTAAAATTGTAAAAAGAAGTTAAAAAAATGATATGGCTGTTGAACTGTTCTAGATATCCTTTATAAGTAGTATTTTAGAAGGTTTAATGATTGGGACAATCTATCTCAAGTTTTAAGAAAAACTTTCTTGTGTTAATTAGCATATTATCTACTAAAATTAGAGATCAATATCTCCTAGATGAAGGATATTAAGGATGGAATGAGTGTAGGAAGTTGAGGATATTGAAATACTCTATTTGGAGTATTTTATATGCTAAAAAGGGCATTCAAATGAGCTAAAATGGGTTTAGAATTATTACAATAATTCCCATAATTATTGGTTGATAATTTAATGTCAATTAAAGATCTTGAGATGGGTAAACAATTATTTGATGTGTTTCTGAATTAATCTAAAGAATTATGGAATTAATGAGATAAAAGTATTAAAAATGAAGTAGTCATAATTTGGGTAAAAATGAATCCAAAGTGACATTGACACAAACTATGATAAGTGTAAGGATGAATTAATCTACATAATAATATATTTACTCTACATAAACATCATTCATTATCTATGTAAACATGACTTGAACCCAAATAAAGACACTTTTTGTTCTACGTAAGGATTAATGAGGTTATGTAAGCATCATCTGTGTACACATCAACTTGTGTAAGGATCATCTATCATTTGTTTAAGAATCAATTCCTATCTAAGAATGATTTTTTACCACATAATTAAGAATACTCAATGTATAAGTATCATTACTTGTGCCATGTAATCATCAGAACATAGAAAAAATTAGGCAATTCTTCCAAATCTAAGGAGACTCTGTAGTTTTAATAACTAATGAAGTTAATTATAGAAAATGTTTGGGGGCAAGAACCATATTATTAAAATAAAAGAAAAAGAAAACAATCACATGAATAGAAACATGGGATCATCAAGGGCAGAACCACATACAAAAAAAAGAACAAATCAAGTATCACCATAATCATGATCAGAATCATGACCAAAATATTTAGCATCATCAGAAGACTCCCACCCTGACTATGAATTCATATGGTTAAAAATTGAAATGTACTTCACCTTAATATTCACCTACTCTAGAGTGATCTGGTCCTTGAAATATCTAGAAGACACACCTCACCCACGCCCTTGAGTGGCATAATCCCGGCCACCATTACCTCAACCTTTTGGATGCCTACCCCATCTTCAATTTTTCTGATGCAACATTAAATCATGTCTACCCTTTTCAGCATTAAACATGTCATTAAAAAATAAGTTACATCATCATTAAGGGAAAATACTTAAAACATATTAACATCTGCGACATTCTTTGACTAATCAAATCTATGATCAGAAACTTTAGGCTTGGAGTGAAACCCAGTTTTCCTTGGAATTTGAAAGCCTTTATTATCCACAACTTTCTTACCTTTAATAATTCTTGAAACCATTTCCTCATGCATGTTTAACTCATCAGATATGACTTCCATAGTTGCTTCCCTCATAATGAACTCCATTCTTTCTAAAAAAGCAGAATCATCCATAATCTCATTGGATTTTTAAGCATTTATTTCCTAGAGGAATCCTACTACCTTTCTGCTTCTTGATGCATCATCAGCAACTTGCATATCATCCCTGATGTCTTTTCTGTCCACTATGGGAAAAGACAAAGCAACATCCATAACAAGTGAGTATCCTGGATAGATCCAACCAGTTCTTTATTAGTAACAATATCTGACCATAAATTCCTCTTATAAGAGAACTTCATTGATTATACATTCTCAACCCTTAAATCCACTTGTAATCCACTAGCAGTCTAGCCAATATGTTGTTCATCAGCATGCCCAACACCAGCATCAGCGAGGTTACTCTAAAAATGCCAAAAAATTACACCTTCATCTTTCTGATCAAGCAACGAATTGCCTATATCAATAGCTACATTACCTTGAGATGTATCCATTGGAGTCTTCAGAGGAATCCCATCTTGAGGGGCATCAGGATTCACCATTCATTTCTTAACAACATAAGTGTTTTAAATATAAAAAAATCATATATTTTCTTCCTAAACGAAAATAAAAAGTGGATTGATTTGAAGCTACTGTTTATAGATTCAAGATGAATCTATAAAAGTTTCATGGGAAGCTCTCATGCCACAACTCATTACACAAATATTGAAAAAAGAAGAGGAATATATGATTCTAGGATTAAAATTCATAAGAAACCCAAACCAATTGCACAGGTCTTGTTGAAATCAAAGGGTGAGTTTTTGATCATACAGGCTTGTGAAATCAATAAGAGTTGATAGTGGTGGACTTCTGTGAGAGCTTGAAAGGCATGTCTGAAATCGATTCGATTTGGGTTCATTTAAAAAGATCAGGGAGGGTTTTATCAGCGCTTTAGAAAAAGCGCGCATAAAGATACCTTTTTTGAGTGCTAAAATAATAAGCAATGATAAAAGGTATCTTTAGCAGCGATAAAACTTTAGCGATGATAATGGATTTATAATTATAATTATAAAAAAATACATTTATAAATATATTTATAAAAATTTGTATATGATTATAAATGTATTTATATCATTAGATATGTAATTATATATATATAATAAATACATCAAAGATATTCATTATTTAAATATGTTTATTATAAGTTTATAATTATTTAAACATATAATTATTTATTTATAATTATAAAAATAATTTAAAAAAATTATATTCATTTATTTATATTTATAAATATATAATTTTATAAATATAGTAAATATGCATTTATAAATATATTTTTAAATAAATTTATAATTATTTATTTATAATTATAAATATATTTATGTCATTATATATATTTACATAATTATAAATATATTTAATGAATAAATATAAATATAAATATAAATATAGTAAATGTATTCATTATTTAAATATATTTATTATAAATTTATAATTATAAATATATTTATATCAATAAATATATTTATATAATTATATATAATAAATATATAAAAATAAAAATAAAAATAAAAATAAAAATAAAAATAAAAATAAAAATAAAAATAAAAATAAAAATAAAAATAAAAATAAAAATAAAAATAAAAATAAAAATAAAAATAAAAATAAAAATAAAAATAAAAATAAAAAATAAAATAAAAATAAAAATAAAAATAAAAATAAAAATATCAATATAAATATGAATATAAATATGAATATAAATATAAATATAAATATAAATATAAATATAAATATAAATATAAATATAAATATAAATATAAATATAAATATAAATATAAATATAAATATAAATATAAATATAAATATAAATATAAATATAAATATAAATATAAATATAAATATAAATATAAATATAAATATAAATATAAATATAAATATAAATATAAATATAAATATAAATATAAATATAAATATAAATATAAATATAAATATAAATATAAATATAAATATAAATATAAATATAAATATAAATATAAATATAAATATAAATGTAAATATAAATGTAAATATAAATGTAAATATAAATATAAATATAAATATAAATATAAATATAAATATAAATATAAATATAAATATAAATATAAATATAAATATAAATATAAATATAAATATAAATATAAATATAAATATAAATATAAATATAAATATAAATATAAATATAAATATAAATATAGTAATTATATTCATTATTTAAATATATTAATTATAATTTAACAATTATATAAATATATAATTGTTTATTTATAATTGTATAAATACTTTAAAAACATCATATTTATATATTTATATCATTATATATATATTTAATGAATAAATATAAATATAAATATAAATATAAATATATCTATAGTAAATATATTCATTATTTAAATATATTTATTATAATTTTATAAGTATTTAAATATATAATTTTTTTTTTATAATTATATAAATACCTTTTTTAAAAAATAATATTTATTTATTTATAATTATAAATATATAAATTTATAAATATAGTAAATATAAATTTATTAACATATTTATTTATAAATATATTTTTAACATTTTTAATGAATGAATAATCTTGAACGCAAGCATGTTAAAAATGAGTACACTTTAAAAATATTGAAAAATATATAATTTTTATTAATAAAATATAAATTATTAAAAAATATGGATATATATTGAAATAAATATGAATGAATATTGAAAATATTAAAACATAGTAAATAAATACATATAAATAAATATTATAAAATGATTAAATTACAAAAAAATAAAAATAAAAAATACTAAAAATGAATAAATAATACCTAATTGTAATAATATTGAAAATAAAGACTTAAAATTTACTAATTAAAAACATAATATATTAAATGTATTATGTTAATAAATGAAATTATAAAATGAATATTAGAATTTGAATAAATTACATAAATATTTGGTGTATGTGTTTCTGTATAGGATTTTATTAATTACGTAAATATTTGTTTGTGTGCATTGTATATTAAAAAGCATTAATTATATATATGTATGGGAGAAATCAATGTAACACACATTTGATAGATGTTAAATTGAAAAATCAAATGACATTTAATTAATGTCTGTTACTTGATACAATAAGTCAATATTTTTAATTACTATTAATTTTTAATTATAAACCATTCTTCACTAAATATATGAATTATTTATTGTAAGCATAAATATTTTGTATTATATAAACCATATTTTAGGAATATTATATATATTGATATATATAGAGAAATATATATGAATATATTTTTATATTAAATGTGTTAATGAATAATTATGGATCATGGTTTTTTACCTGTGATCCTAATTTTTTTGAAATAAAATTAAAATAAGTTACAAGGGGAGACAAACAAGACCATTGATAAAAAACTACCATATAAGGAAAAGCAAACAATTTCTAAGGAAACAGAAAAAGAAATCATCTATGGGGATGGCCACCACCCCTACCTCTCAAGTGACAACACCTCCTCTATGTTTTTTTATTGGTCAAAAAAATGGGGCGTGCCTACGGGCCAGGCTGTGTATATGCCTGGATAGTGGGGTAGGGGGCCAGGTTGTGCAGGACCTGACTGTGTGTATACAGGTGTTCATGTCCCATGGGAAGCATAGAGTGGACCAAGGCCCATGCAGGCCTATGTAGGGGCCTATATGCATGTGTGTGGAAAGTGTATGTGGGAGATCATCCCTACAATATGCTACTAAGCTTATGTTGAAATATAATCATTTGTAAAGAAGTGGTTCAACATTATCTATTTTGATGTGGGACTCACACATGCGATCCAGACCTTTATTACCTCTAAAAAATGCACTGATAAAGGCATCATTTATCATCATTTTTTTCTAGGACCGATAAAGGCTAACAATATATATAACACATTTTATAGTAGTGTAAATATGTATTTTCAGTTGTGTCCTCAAAAATATAGTCTCAAAACCATCCAATAATCTTTTTATTATGCATATTTGATATCCATATTTCATCCCTTAATAGAATAAAATTCCTAAGAATTACTTTTTGGGTTTCAAAACATGCCAAAACCTCTAAAATGTTATGAAAAACATAAATGTGAGCCTCATCCCACTCTATAATAGTAATTATAAAAACATATATTTTGAAAGTTACTTCACCAATAATCCACCTGGTGTGATGAGATTTTGGTAGAATAATGATTTCCACACCGGATAGGTATTTGGTATAGATTTCAATGGCTTCTTCAATAACACATCACTCCTCAATACAACCTCCTGGCTAACTTTAATTTTTGATATACCCTTTCAAAATCTTCATATACCATTCGATGGGGTATATCCATCAATAATGCATAAGACCACATAATAAAATCTCTCTTACCAAGTGAACCATCAAGTGAAACATCATATCAAATAATTCCAATCAGAAGAACATTTCCAATTCATGTAATATGAAAATAATATTCTTTTCCATTGTTGGAAATTTTTCCGTGTCTATAACACTGCAGGCCTTAGTGATAATGCATAAAAATGTTATTTTTTTGAAACTTAACATAATTTTCTCCATGATGGAGTTGAATGACTTTTGTTTTAATGACTATTTTTTAGTGTAGAAGTTTTTATCTATAAACCATGAAGATGGTCTCAGATCCAATCCAAAATTAGGCTTTCGGGATGTCTCTTGGAAATTCAAGATCTACTCCAGCCTTGTAGGTTCATCTGATTTGTCTTCGGATGAGGAGTTTGAGGCTCTACAAAGGATAATGACTTTTTTAAGAGGATGACATCCAAGTGTTATAGGAATATTTCCTTGGAATTTGGGATTTAGAAGGTCTTGAATGATTATTCATGAAGCCTATTTTGTTTTGATATGGGATTTATGACTTTTTGACTCTCTTTTATCTCCCTTTGTATGTTTTTATTTTAATAATAAACTTTGGAGTTATGGTCTTGGTTCCAAATCCATGGCTAAGTCGTTTTGAGTATAACATAAATTCTTGGAAAAAATACAACATAAATCTACAAGCATTAGATATTGCATCAAAACATGAAAACCATGTGATTTTAGACCCTATAAATTTAAAATAGAAATTGACATGATATTCCTCATATTTTATAAATACCCCTTTGGAACCTTAAAATATTTAAAGTAGTTTAAAAAATGATATCTCTCTTTCTTGGAAAGTGTGTAAGCAGCTGAAGGAAGAAAATTCCATTTTTCACTCTTCACTGACACAGAATATTCCCATATTTCTATGTCAGTCATGAACAACCTATCCTTAATTAAACCCTTTTTTTAGGTGATTTTAGTGACATTTCAATGAAACTATCATATGCATTTTTTTTTCAACATGTATAACATCAATAAAATTCTTGACATACAAACAATTCTAGTTTGGTAATTAAAAAAAACTGATCACTTTTTCTAGCTAGTTTTTGTATGGTTTTTCAAAGATGTTTTACCAAAATAAGTTTCAATATATTTTACTTTCTCAAAATATTTGATCACATGTTAGTGGAGATGGTGCTATACATTCTTCAAAAATCCCATTGAATGATGTCGTCCAAGATCAATACTTATATCAATGGGGTAGAAATATGTGATATCTTAGAAACATAGTCTTTGATGAATATTTCCATCTAATTGACTATGTACCTAATTCAAAAATGTGACACCCTTTATTTCCTTTCATGCTATATCCTAAAAAATTTCTCTAAGAAGAAAATTCATTTATAGTCCCATGCAACCTGGCTCTCAATGTGAGATCTTCCTTTTTATAATCATCATACAACGTAACACCAGAATCCCATAATAATTTTAAATCTTCAATCAATGGTACCAAATAAACATCAATATCATTTTCTAGTTGTTTTAGTCCTAATATAAGTAGACATAACATAAGGTATTTTCATTTCATGTATCACCATTGTAGAAAGTTATAATTTTCTAACATAACTATCCATATACTATGAATTCTTATTTGAAAACCAAAAGGATTAAATTCATCTCTATATAGTGCATGAAGAATGTTTCTCAGATAATTTATAAATTTAGGATACTCATGATCAATTCTCTTCCACTAAGGAGAGTTTGCTGGGTGATGATGTTTCCCATCTTTATTTCTTATATCTATATGTCCCATCGATTTTCTTGCAATCTCCACACTTCTATATATGCACCTAAACCATGGAATGATTGGAAATAACCATAAAAATTTTATAAGCCCTGATTCATTTTTCTTATATCAAGAAGCACCAAACTTTGGCCCTTTTAAAGTTATTTTTTCTCCATGAAAAATAGTATACAACCATTTGGACATGCATGTATTCTTTTAGATATCATACCCATTGAACATAGAATCCATTTAGCATCATATTTTTTTAAAGGAAGATCATTATCTTATGGGAGAAAATAGTTCAAGAGAACAATTAGTTGAATAAAACTAGAGTCACTCCATCTATTTATATCTTTTAAATCATATAGCTTCAGTATGGCTAACAATGTTGTATATTTAGTATAACCAACATACAATGGAATCTTTGCACAACCCTTTAACATTTCAAACAATTTTTTACAATCATGAAGTTCATCTTAAACTATTATTTTCATTTCCTCAATACAATCTTCACCACCATTCACACCTATAATCATGTCCTTGACATGGTCTTTATCATTGTCCATACTAATAATGTAACAAACTAACATCGTTCACTAAACAAACCAAATGAACCAACCCTTCAAATAATATTGGTAAAATAGGATAAAAAAACCATTCTTGAATATAAAGAAAATAAGATATACAATAAGATTATGAATAAGAAACAGATGAGATACCACAATTACATAAAATCCATGCCAAAATAAGCTAAACTAGAAAGTATGTTAAAACCCCACAGGACCAACAATTACCTCAAGACCAATCCAAACCAAAAGCAGTAGCAAAAAGTGTAGTTTCCAGGCGCCGTGGAAGAATGGTTGGGCTGACTCCCAACTTTGATATTTAACATGATCAATGATTATTCCAAGATCAATATGACTATGAACATCAATCTCCAAGGAATATAATTAAAGATTTAGATAAAGAAGGAAGAGGCCCGAAAACTTTAGAGATGATCTTGCACATCATGTTTATAATTAATTTAATTAATTTCATAAAGAAAATAATACATGGATATTTGTTATTTTCTTCGTTGATGATGTTGATCATCCCGAATAACCCTTTGGATGAACTCATTGTGATTTTAAGGATCCAAACTAGAATTCATCTAGTCGTGATCCACACGTACTACGATGGCCTCCAATCGACACTGCTCATTCTCCGAGTGCTAGCGCGGTGAAGCGAGTGTCTTGGGTCGGTCATCCTTGATCCCTTGTTTTTTGGCCTTAAAGAACATATCTCATTCTTGAGAAGGGGAAGAAGAGGATTCGAGAGAGAAATTGTTTGGCTCAAGAATTCTCAATTCACCAAGATTGTGATGTTGTGTGTTCTCTGGAATAATAGGAATACTTTTCTATTTATATGCATGGAACTTAAATTACAATATTTAATTGCATTACAACAATTAAATACATTCATGAACTTATAGAAAACCCATGCTCATAATAATAATACTACATCATTATTTATGGTGCACCAAATTGTGAAAAAAAACATTATAAATAAAATTCCACGTCACAAAATAATAACAGTGTCATTATTATTTTAACTTTTTCCAATTAGTTAAATAATTATTTACCATCTTGTAAATAATTATTTTACTACCGGACCAGCCTTGGTCTTCTTGAACTCCACTTCCATTTATTGAACACTCAAATAAATAAATATATAAATTATTCTCTTAAATAAATATTTTATTTAAAAACTTATAAATAAATGTTTATTAAATGTTCAATAAAATAAATAAATACATTTTATTTAATTTATAAGATCATTTTAACTTGAATAAAATTATTCCACGGTCTTGAGAATAATATTTATTTCATTAATTAAATTCAATTAGAATTTAACCGAGACCACCAAAAACACTTATTGTGTGACCCTCTTGGATTATTTCTCATTGACATTAGGTGGGATTGCCTAAAGTACAAGAGTAATTTCTAGAAATGGGTCAAGGAACCCAAGAGAAATAACATAAAGTCGCAACAAAAACATCCACATATGAACACTTACTGTGTAATATAACCCCTTTGAGACAATATCTCATTAAACAGGTTTCCTGACAGTGTCATAAACTTTTATGTTTGATACGTCGTTCTTTGACTACCTGAAATAAACTCATCATTATACCATGGACATGGAATTTCACATGATGATTCTATTTCAATCAAACGGCCGAGATATCAACTTCCATAAATGGAAGGGACAAATCCTTCCTCGACTTATCTATTAATAATATTCCACTCGTGATGCACCCA
Source organism: Viscum album (assembly GCA_963277665.1). NCBI lineage: Eukaryota > Viridiplantae > Streptophyta > Magnoliopsida > Santalales > Viscaceae > Viscum > Viscum album. The sequence goes on along the minus strand of OY728158.1, from coordinate 1,852,840,461 downwards.
ATGCACCCTACTTCTCCCCAACCATCTGTGTGATAGTTTTTGTCAGTAAAACAAAGTGCGCGAGTCATGACACATATTAGTGATAATCTTCTAGTCTAAGGATCATTACACATGCTCACAGATAGAAATATCCAATGACACCAAAACATGTAGAATTCCTACCAGTGGGTTTGTTCTCATAATATCTTATCTTGGATATTACCAAGTGCGGAATTAATGAGAGGAAGTATCATATTCTTACAAGTACCCGCACCTGACGGTCTGCATGCTATGTGTCCCATCATAGTGTGTCATACAACCACAAAACTATATTTAAGAATATTGTTATATCATTTCATGGTTCTCATCATACTGGGGAACTTCCATGACCTTATCAATGCAATAAATACTTTAGGATATTATTACATCATATTCATAGAGAAAAATGAATAATATGTAATAATACCTTAAATATCCATGTAATAAAAGTAAAACCAATTGTTTCTAGGACACCAAATCTTAAAAACTCCCACTTGGACTAGAGAAAACTGCCTACGACTTTCAGTATACTAGACCTCACATGGTGATCATGTTTCTGTTGATTTAAGGCTTTAGTCAACGGTTCTGCCACATTGTATTCTGTGGAAATACTACTCAATGCAACTTCACCTCTCTAGAAAAAATCTCTCAAGAGATGATACTTCCAAAGTATGTGCTTCGTCTACTAAAGTGACCTTGTCTCTTTTGTGAGTGCCACCACTGCAGTATTATCACAGTACAATGTGATTAGATCTTTACTGCTAGGTTTAAAATCTAGCACCTGTAAAATTCTTCGCATCCAAACTTCTTATTTAGCTACCTCAGAAGCTATGATATTCTTGGACTCTACTGTAGAATATGTGAAAACACTATGGTTTGAGCTCTTCTATCTCACTGCACCTCCATTCAAAGTGAAGATGTATCCCGTTTGCGACTTCATGTCATCTTGATCAGTCTAGAAAATAGAATCTGCATATCCTCTGATTAATATTTCCTCATCTCCTCCATAAACCAAGAACATATCCTTAGTACGACTTAGATACTTTAAGATAGTCTTGAATGCCATCCAATGGGTTTCACCTAGTTCAGCTTGATATCTGCCTACCACACTCAATGAGTAGGCAACATCCAGCCTAGTACATAGCATGGAATACATGACTGACCCAATCGTCGATGTGTATTGAGTCTTTTCCATTATCTTTCTTTCCCCATGTGTCTGAGGACACATTTCCTTGGAAATAGGAATGCCATGTGATGCTGGCAACAATCCACTCTTGGATTGTTCCATAATGAATCTATTCAGTATCTTATCAAAGTATGTACTTTGACTTAGGCCCAGCAATCTATTAGATCTATCATGATGGATCTTGATCTCAAGAATATATGCTTCCTCACCCAAGTACTTCATGGAGAATAATTGATTCAACCATGCCTTAACAGAATATAAGACTAGTATATCGTTTACAATAAGTAACATGTCATCAACATATACTATTAGAAAAACGACTGCACTCCCACTAAACCATTTGTATAAACAAGGCTCACATTAATTCTTTATAGAACCAAATTCTATTATGGCTTCATCAAAATGAATGTCCCATGACCTGGATACTTGCTTTAATCCATAAATGGATTTATGCAACTTGCATACCTTATTGGAATCCTTTGGAGTCACAAACCCTTCAGGTTATGTAATGTAGACATCTTCCTAAAGGTTCCCATTAAGGAATGCTATTTTGAAATCCATTTTCCAAATCTCATAGTCATGGTAAGCCGTAATGGAAAGTAGAATTCTAATGGATTTTATCATTACAACAGGTGAAAAGGTTTTATTATAGTCAATTCCTGGACACTGTTTAAACCCTTTTACAACTAGTAGTGCCTTATAGGTACTGACTTGTCCTTCCATGTCCACTTTCTTCTTGAATAACCATTTGAAATCAACAGGATTTACATCAACTAGAGGATCTACCAAATTCCATACTTGGTTTTTCTACATGGAATTCATTTCATAATTCATGGACTCTTGCCACTTGGAAAAGTCTATGCCACTTAATGCTTCCTTGTAGGTTATAGGATCATTATTATCAACTAATAATGAGTCACCATCCTCAGTAACTAGAAAACCACACCGTTCTAGTTCTCTAACCTCTCTTGTACTCCTAAGAAGTACTTGTGTCTCTAGAATAGATACTTATTCCATGGGGATATTTGGAATCTATTCCTATACCAAATCTTGTGTACCTTGAGCCTCGACTTAATCGAAGTCTATCTCGCTCCCACTATCGATTTTAGAGATGTTATCCCTCTCAATGAATATGGAATGTATTGTCACTATAACTTTTTTTTCTGAGGGGTTGTATAGGTAATATCCTCTTGTTTCCATGGGGTATCCTTTAAAGGTACACTTTGTGCCTCAGGGTGCGAGTTTGTTACCTGAAGAGGCCTTAACAAACTCTTCACTACTCCACACAAGTAAATTCAATAACATAGATTTTCTGCCACTCCCAAACTCATATGGGATACCATTTATAGATTTAGTCGGTACTTGGTTTAGTATGTGTGTCACTATTTGTAACGCATACCCCCAAAAGGATAATGGAAGACTTGTATTACTAATAATTGATCTCAGCATGTCCAACATGCTGTGGTTCCTCCTTTTTCTTACACCATTCCATTGAGGCATGTAAGGATGTGTGATTTGGGATAGGATCCCAAACTCTTGTAATTAATCAATGAAGTCCTAATTAAGATATTCCCCACCTCGGTCTGAGTAAAGTTTCTTAATCTTCTTACTAAGCTGGTTCTCAACTTCATTCTTGTATTCCTTGATTTTATCAAAGGAATCATTCTTATACCTCATTAAGTAGATATATCCATATCTACTAAAATCATCATTAAAGGTTATGAAGTAAGAGTACCCACCCCTTACTTCAACTAGAAATGGTCCACACACATTGGTATGAACCAATTTAGGAATCTCTTTAGCCCTTTCACCTTTCCCACCAAATGGGGCTTTGGTCATTTTGCCTTATAAACATGCATGACATATGCCAAGTGGTTTTAGTCCAAAAGAATATAAATATCCATCTTGATGTAACTTTGTTAAGTGTTTCTAATTTACCTTACCTAGCCGGTGATGCCAAAGTTGGGTGTGGTATGAGTCATGTTAAGTATCTTTGTCATCGATTCCCATTACCCGATTTGTGTAATCCAACACATAAAGACCATTGTATAAATGTTCCCTACCAAAACAAATGCTATATTTATAAAAAAAGAAACATTCATTTAAAAAATTGAAAAAAATACATCTATATATATTCTAGATACATAATTTTTTTAGTTACAGAAGGCACATAAAAACAACCCTTTAACACCAAGATCACCCTAGTTGGAAATGTGAGGTGGTAGTCCTTGATAGCTACAACTGCAAGTCTGGCTCCATTGGCTGCTCATAGATCTACCTACCCTTGATCAATCTTCTTGAATCTACTTGGTTACTGTATTTGGATACATATGTGAGCACCAAAAGCTGTATCTAATACCCAATCCATAGAAATAGATAGATTACATTCGATAAAAATCACTCCTGAATATTCCCCTTGCTTATTAGGCTAGGTGTAGTTCTTCTTCCAGTGGCCATTCTTTCCACATGAGAAACAAATAGCCTCATGTTCCCTTAACTCCACTTTGATCTTCCTTTTCTTGGAAGGCCATGAAGAAGCTTTGGTCTTAAATCTCTCCACCTTCCCTTTCCTCTTATTCACCATAAGGACAAAAGGCTTTTCGCGCTTCATATCTTTGTCAACTTGGAAAATGAGGATAAGAAGATCAGATAGAGACTTCTCAATGTTTTTCATATTGAAATTGACAACAAGGTTAGAGAATATCTAAGGTAGTGATGCGAGAATGAGATCAGAGCCTAGTTCTTTAGGGAGTTTAAACCATAGAACCTCCAGAAACTCAATGTAGCCAATGAGATTGACTACATGAGGCCAAGCTAGGGCACCTTCTCCAAGATTAATCTGAAAGAGTGCCTTAGAGATCTCAAAACATTCCTATCTTTCTCTCTCCTAGTAAACATCACGGAGGTGCTCAGGCATGTTATAAGTATCCATGTTTTCATGAGACTTCATGAGCTCACTATACATTGATGATAACATCAAAATTTAACAACATCATTTATATGTTTCTCATAGTCCATAAAATCCTCATCACGCACCTCTTTGGAAGGTGGATCAGGTAATACTGACTCTAGCGCATAAGACTTTTGTTCATGGCATAGGATAACCTAAAGGTGTCTAAACCATTCTTGGAAGTTACTGCCAATAAGGATGTTGTCTTTTTCCTTAATTGATCAAAGGGATAGTGTGGTTGAAAAGATTGCAATTTTTATATTAAAATTTAAAATAGAAGATCATTAGTACATTATTGATTAAATTTTATGAGAAATTATTAATTTTATTAAGTCTCCCACTATTTTATCAAGTCCCAATGGCCCTCACCATTGAACTCAGAATGTCTAGTTTCCATGATATTCTAGTAGAAAAAATCTGTATTCCCCTTCACATAACCCCAACAAGGGTTTTTCAGGCTATTAGAAGGTATTTAGGTAGGCAGGTCTTTTCTAATTGTGGGATTGCATCTCCTTGTTCTATTGAGTAGACTCTCCATCCCTGAAATCATGACTTTGGATTTCCTCGACTCTTGCCTCCAATATTACACCAAGTCTGGCAAGTGATACTCCTCTTGATTTAATATTGTTAAGTAAACCCGAAACCTTTCTTAAGGGATTCCTGTATAAAAGTAAGTTTCCCAATAGGGGTTGGTCAAACACATAGTTTTATTGAGTTTTTCTATTAATCAAGTTACGAAAGGCTTGGTATGACATAATATTTTATTTGAGGTATTTTTATCTCTTATGCGTGAATTTCTCATTATCATTATCACATGATTTTTATTATTAAGTGGAAATTACTTAAGTGATTAACCATATTTTGATAATATTTACGCATAAGTCTAGTTTGTTTTAGTTCCATATTTCATGCTTGTTTAATTTGTTAATTATGTGATTGTGACGACACATCCATAATGATAAACCATGCATCTAAAAAAATAAAGTAAAAAACATGATCATTAGATTTTATAATGTTTAGTTTATCTAGTTATTGATAAACTAACCCTGAACTAGGGAAAAACACCTTGAACCTTTTGGGTTCTTATTTACAACTTCCACCTTTCGACCTCTATATCTCCAGGAATTGATTTTGTCTCAGATATAGCTTTAAATTCCTCCACTTTCTTGGGATTTCCATCCATTACATATGTGTTTTTTAACTCACATGTAGGTGAGGGGTAAAAAGGGGTTTTACATAAAAGAAACCTTGGGCACGTAGTCCCTATATATTAATGTGGAGAAGGATCACATGCTGAAAAATTTAATTCAAATAAATAAATTAAAAGAAACCATCCACATATAAAGGTCTTAGTCTAGATCATGATCATCCATACATGCCACAATATTTACGTATAAATAAAACAAGAATTCAATTCTTTAATCGTTCCAGTTTATGATAAATTATGCTCGAATCAATTAATTATCTTTTTTAATTAATCAATCCTTTTATCTTAAACCCTTTTATGAATTTCCTTGAGATTCTCATCCATCATAATTTTAAACAAATAAATTCATTTGAAATTATCTTTGTACATAACTTGTACCTTGGAGGAAACCCAGTGAATTCTTATTAATAACTACCCAATGAGTAGAGATGAACATTACACAGATGTTAAATTAAACACATATATATAAAACACCTATCATGTGTTGTGCCTCAGCTTTATGCCTGCACGATGGTACACGTCTTAAGGGTTTGTATAATATAATAATAAATTTTAATAAATCTATGTAATTTGGATGATTACACAATGTGTAGTTCCAAATACATGGTGTGTACTATTATTCACCATCCATCTGAAGTACACGCCCGAGGAAACGATGTGTAACTGTACTTCATAAATCTTTAGAGTAAATATTGTGTTTAGTGGGCCACACGCCTTGTAGTTCCTTGTTACATGGTCTTCAGTCGGGCAAGCCGTGTATGGGGTACACAGTCCAACCCTAATATGAAGGGAATACACGCTGTGTCCATTGGTCCACATGATGTGTAATCCGGAATCCGTGTTCCACCTATTCCTAGTCAACACACACATTCATTAAGAATTAGAAAAATTCTTATGAAACAACTTGGTTTGGCAGACCAGACCCGGTGCATTAAACCTTAACTACACGACATGTACTTCTGAATACACACCATGTGTTCTGGTGTTAAATGAACAGGAGCCTTTGGAACCTCCGAATGAGGTCATCTATTTTATTTTAATCAAAATTAAAAAGAAAAGATCATTTCTATAAGGAGAACGGGAAATGAAAGAGGAGGAACATATCTCAAAATTTAGATTTGTAGAAAGATTAATTTGAATCGAAAAAACTAAATTATTAAATGCTTAAATCATCAACAAAATATTTAATTAATTATAAACTATGATGTAACCCCTCTGATACCACTTGTTGTTTCCGGGCCAGTGGAAGGGCAGTTGGGCCGACACCCAACTTTGATTTTTACCATGATCAATGATTATTATGGGATCAATACGACTATGAATGTCAGTCTCCATGGAATATAGTCAAAGATTTAGATAAATAAGGAGGTGGACTGAAAACTTTAGAGATGATCTTTCACATCATGTTTATAATTAATTTGATTAATTTCATAAAAAAATAATACCTGGATCTTTGGTATTTTCTTCATTGATGATGTTGATCATCTAGAATGACCATTCTGTATTTTCTCATTACACTTGTAAGGATCCAAAATAGAATCCCTCTAGCGGTGATCCACACGTGCTCTGATGGCCTTTGATCGACACTACTTATTCTCTGGGTGCTAGCTCAGTGAAGCAAGTGTCTTGTGTCAGTCGTTCTTGATCGCTTGTTCTTAGGCCTTGAAGAACATATCTCATTCTTGAGAGGGGGAATAAGAGGATTCAAGAGATAAATTCTTTGGATCAATAATTCTCAATTCACCAAGCTTGCAGTGTCGTGTGTTCTCTGGCACAATAGGCGTACTTGTCTTTTTATATGCATGGAAATTCAGTTACAATATTTAGTTGCATAACAAAAAGTAAATACATTCATGAAATTAGAGAAAACCCATGCTCATAATAATATTACTGTGTCATTATTTATGGTGTTCCAACTTGTGCAAAATAGAATTATAAATAAAATTCCACATCACAAAATAATAGCAGCATCATTATTATTTTAACTTGTGCCAACTAGTTAAATAATTATTTACCGTCTTGCAAATAATTATTTTACTACTGGGCTAGAATTGGTCCTCTCAAAATCCACATCCATTTATTGAACACACAAATAAATAAATAAATAAATTATTCTCTTAAATAAATATTGTATTTTCAAACTAGTATATAAATATTTATTAAATGTTCAATAAAATAAATAAATAAATTTTAATTATTTTATGCGATCATTTTAACTTGAATAAAATTATTCCATGGTCTTGAGAATAATATTTATTTCATTAATTATATTGAAATAGAATTTAACAGATACCACCAAAAATACTTAGTGTGTGACCCTCTAGTATTCTTTCTCGTTGGCATTGGGTGGGATTTCATAAAGTCCAAGAGTATTGTCTAGCAACGGGTCGAGGCACCAAAGAGAAAGAACATAAATTCTCAACAACGACATCCACATACAAACGTTCATAGAGTAATATAATCCCTTTGTCCCAATATATCATCAAGTAGGTTTCATGATAGTTGTTGTCGCCAAAATATTGCACGAAAGGAAGGAATGAAAAAGAAGGCTGGCACGCTGCCTCGCGAAGCACCGTCGCGAAGGACTGACGCGAAGGACCAACACGAAGGGCCTTGATCATCGCGGCCTCGCGAAGCTCCAGAGGCGGTAACCCTCCGCGAACACATTTGAAGTTCGTGAGCCCGCTACGAAGCTCCAGAGGCGGTAATCCTCCACGAACGCATTTGACGTTCGCGAGCCGCCGCGAAGCTCCAGAGGCGGTAACCCTCCGCGAACGCATTTGATGTTCGCGAGCCGCCGCGAAGCTCCAAAGGAGGTACCCTCCGCAGACGACGTTGACGTTCGCGAGCACGCCGCGAAGCACCGGAGGCGGCGCGCGAGTTATGCTTCACGGCGCCCCTTGCCTATAAATAATGGACTCCCCCTGAGTCCCAGGAGAGGGACAATCTGACCTTTCGGCTTCTCCTCTCCTGAATTGCGAAGCACTCTTTGCCTCGGGAATCATGAGCTCCGCGAGGTACTTCTACTTCGCGAGACGCCCCCGATTTGTTTCGTTTTGAGCCCCTCTTCCGAGAGGGATGCCCTTCGCGAAGCCCAAGGGCATTCGCGAAGGAAGGGGATTCCCAAGGGAACTCGGGCAGCCGCGGAGCGTTTATGCTTCGCGAAACACCCAACCCATGCTAGTGATCCCTATGATAAGGCAGGATCGCTACACATCACGAAGCACACTGCTTCGCAGGACCCTGCTTCGCGAGTCACCTCTTCATCGCGAGGCAGTGCTCCGTGAACACTGTTCCACTTCACGAAGCACCTTCCACTCACACCTATGCCCCATGATAAGGCCAAGGCACTCCACTTCGTGAAGCACACTCCTTTGCTTAGCGATTCCTCTTCCCGTGCGACCCTCCAGGTTTGCACGATGTGATTTCAAAGTCCCATGGACAATGCCACCCGTAGCGTTGCTTCGCCTAATGCTTCTTCGCATAGGCACGCTAACGACTATTGCTTCTTCACATAGCCATGCTAACGTGGACCCCTTAATGGTTCGTTCCACAACCCCCCTTAACCATGGCCTTACTGGTACCTTCCCTTCCCCAAGGACCAGAGGGTACCGGTTATGTAATTCCTAGGGGTGTGGAGTGAACCCCCTTCGTCCGAGCTGCAGGACGTTAAACTGCCAAGCACCACGTCCTCAACACATGACGTTAAACTGTGACCTGACCTCGTGCCTCTCACGAAGGGTCCCCCCATCTCGAACATTCTTTACACCACTCGTCTCCACGAGAATGGAATCACCCATCCACAAGGGATAATATCCTCCTTATTGGAGTGGCGTATGTTCATGGGAGAAGGGTGACCCTAGTTCCCCAATGGATGGCTGAACCTCTGCATCTACGTACTTCCCCACTACCAAGGTCAGTGGAGGGCGTGATAGGGAACGAGGAACCTCCCATCATTGGACCAAGGTCCATCTTTCCTGCGCTTTGTCGCACCATGGGCCTCCATCCTGGAGTAAGTCCCAGCACCATGGGCCGCCTAACGCATAAACCCCTCTTCGCTTCTCACGGACGCATCCTTTGCGACGTGATCGTCAGGTCCTTGCAACCTCTTGTTTCTCACACCGAGCATGACTCACGTGGGCTTAGAGTGAGCACCGACCCTGACCCCCACCCATAGCGAACTACGAGGACTTTGATCCATGCCAAGGCATGGTACGTAGGAAGTCTCCATGAGGTTCAAGCCACATTGCTCGGTCGTTCATTCACGTCTAGTTTCTCCCTCATCCAGCATGACGTTAAACTGTATGTCCCCGTCCCACATGACGTTAAACTGCACGCCCCGTCCCGGATGACGTTAAACTGCATGCCCTCGTCCAACATGACGTTAAACTGTATGCCCCTCCCTTTGTCCTGCATGACATTAAACTGCACACCCATTCCCACCTGAACTACGAGGTCTTTGATCCATGTCAAGGCATGGTACGTAGGAAGCCTTCCAGAGGTTCAAGCCCACCACTCATTAGACCAAGGTCCACTTTCACGTCGGTTCGCTGAAAAAGCCCGATTTGAACTACGAGGTCTTTGATCCATGTCAAGGCGTGGTACGTAGGAAGCCTCCACGAGGTTCAAGCCCACCCATCATCCAATTCACATCGAGTTCTACCTATGTCCAGCACGACGTTAAACTGCAATTCCAGTCCGACGACAAGCCGTTGTGACTAACCCGAACTATGAGGTATTTGATCCATGTCAAGGCATGGTACGTAGGAAGCATCTACGAGGTTCAAACCCACCATCCGGTCTTTCCGACCTCATTCACGTTGGTTCACCCCCGTCCCGCATGACGTAAAACTGTATTCCCCAACCTGAACTACGAGGTCTTTGATCCATGTCAAGGCATGGTACGTAGGAAGCCTCCCTGAGGTTCAAGCCCAACAATCATTGGACCAAACCATCTTCTTGTCGGTGTGCCAACCCCCCACATCCCATTGGACCAAGGTCCCTCATTTACGTCAGTTTGCCAACACCCAACGCCCGTCGTTTATTCACGTCAGGGTTCACTATCATCCCGCATGACGTTAAACTTATTCCATCAATACTTTGAACTACGGGGTCTTTGATCCATGTCAAGGCATTGTACGTAGGAAGCCTTCCAGAGGCTCAAGCCCACCACTCATCGGACCAAGGTCCACCCCCACGTCGGTACGCTGACGATGCCCATCAGACCAAGGTCCACCCTCACGTCGGTACGCTGACGATGCCCATCGGACCAAGGTCCACCTTCACGTTGGTTTGCCGATGACATTCATCAGGCCAAGGTCCACCTTCATGTTGGTTCGCCGACGACATTCCTCGGGCCAAGGTCCACCTTCACGACAGTTTACCGGCACCATCCCGAACTACGTGAACTTTGATTCCCTACCACAGGGATACGTAGGAAGCCTCTTCAAGGTTCAAGCCCAACTTCACTGTCGCCCCTGAGATGTTCCCATTTCATTCCCCCTCTACTTCATTCATCCACCTATATCCCATCCTGATTCTCGCCCGGACCGTCATATCCCGGTGAGACCATGTCGGTACACTCTTCTTCACAGCCGCCCATGGGCTGGCCCCGGTATCGACATCCCTTCAAGGAGAATCCCTCAATCCGATCTATCCTAGCTAATGCTCTGGTTGGGTTGATCCGTCTCTGCGAGACGTTAAACTCGCAGCATACCCTATGTTAAACACGGGAATCTGAGGAAAACCTCAGATATGTGTCTATGACATATAATTCCCCGCGCTCGATGTGGGATTCCTCGAGCTTCCACGACCTCAAGAAGCCTTGTGACCAGGGATGACAGACAGACATGCTAGGTTCCCCAGCATCCAGACACGCTACTGATGCCTCAACGTGACTACTCCCCCCGACTGAAGGTTGCTGCCCTGACCGAACCCTTTGGAATGTCCCGACAGAAGCAGTGTAATTAACCGGAGTCCATGGAAACATGGCACTGGGAAGAGTTTCACGAGCTACGTATTAAATATACGAGGGAGACCCGGACTAGGTGATGAGTTCTGAGGAGGAATCCACAGGAGGAAGAACCGACATCCCGTCATCCCGTTTCGATCAAGGAGCAGACGTCCCTGAATAAGGAGCGAATGCCGCCCACCTTTGGAAAGCGGGAATGCGGGGCAACAAAGCGCCGCACGTCCTCCTCCGCGGACGGAACGGATGTGCGCGCGCGCCCCGGCGAAAGCGTCGGAAACAATAGTTTCATAAAATTTTATGCTCGTTAAATCAGTCATTGACTACCTAAAATAAACTCATCATTATACCATGTCCATGGAATTTTTCACAACATTTATATTTCAATCAAAGGTAAGAGATATCAACTTCCATAAATGTAAGGGAAAATTCCTTCCTCAACTTATCCATTAATAATATGCCACTCACGACACACCCTACATACCCTACTTCCCGCCAACTGTCTATGTGATAATTTTCATCAGTAAATAAAAGTGCACGATTCATGACATGTATTAATGATAATCTTCTAGTCTAAGGATCATTACACATACTTGCAGATAGAAATATCCGATGACACCAAAACATGCAGAATTCCTACTTGCAGGTTTGTTCTCATAATCTCCTATATTGGAGATTACCAAGTGAGAACTTTATTAGATGAAGTCTCATATTTTGACGAGTACTCTCACCTGACGGTCTTTATTCTATGTGTCCCATCATAGCATGTCATCCAACCACAAAACTATATTTAAGAATATTGTTATAACATTTCAAGGTTATCATCATAGCGGGGAAATTCCACGACCTTATCAATTTAATAAATACTCTAGGTCATTATTTCATCATAGTCATGTAGAACAATCAAAAATATGTAATAATACATTAAATATCCATGTAATCAAAGTAAAACCAATTGGTTCTAGGATACAAACTCTTACAAAAAGAGAATCCAACATACAAAAATATGTTCTTCCCTTTACCTGAATCTTGTAATAAAAAATCTATAAATGCCCAAATTCACAAGTATGGTCTGAGCCAAATCCTAATAGGATACCACCACAATTTCTATACAAGTTCCAATATCAATAATTCAATAATTACAGCTTAAAAATAGTTTTACGAATAATTTTTCAGAAATTAAATCCATTTTTAAATCATTATCCATTTTTCTCCTTTGCTATTCATAAAATCCTTTCATATTCTCAAACTAGAAATATGATAGGTAGAAGTGATATTAAATAGGACAAAATATCCTTAAATTAAGAGGTAAATAGCTAAACAAATATCTATAAAACAAACTATCATGAAAATATATGTGATACAAACTCATATAAAAAACTTTGAACAATGATCCCTGATAAAAATAATCATGAAATAAATAAACATAAATAAAAAAACACTTCAAATATTGGTCTCTAACTTATGGTACACTGTGTAGTAGATACTAAAGATCCTAAAAGAGCATAACATTGGATCCAAATGATATCAATTCCTTCCAGTAAATATCATAAAAGTTTAACTCATAGTAGTGTAACACACACTAATTCTACTCGTTTATCTTTACTGATTCACCTAAGGTTCTTAATGTGAAATTGTTCAGTTTTTTTAAATCATGCTCACAATTTTATAAAAAAGATTCAAATACAAGATAATTCTCTTTGGAGTTTGAAAACTCATTTCCAAATCAAGAAAATCCATTTTTAAATAAAGAACCCGGTTTAAAAACATTTTATTTTAAAATAAATCATTTGAAACAACATATTAATTCAAATTAATTAATAATTAAAAGAATTAAACCATTGTATAGAAACACCCACTTCCACATGGTAGAAACCTAGTAGCCTCTAATAATGGTGAACATAAAACAAGGGAAAGGACTTAGATAAAATGGATCAATATAAAACACTATCTGATCACAAATTCATACACAAATATAGCACAAACCACAATCGTAACCAGAACCAAAGAATAACCAGAGTGATTACATACTGAGAGATAAGTAACTGAACAACAACAATGATCAATCACTGAATGAAGTGATCTGGAAGGGAATAATTCACCCAAAATTTTATAGGAAGAGCCTCTAGGTCAAGATTAAAGAATCCTTCAATGAACGAAATAAGAAACTACTCATGTAGCACCCTAAAATACCAATTTAAAACTATTACATGGCACACAATCCCTTTACACATCATTTATTCCATGAATATCATATACAAAACCGTGATAATTTCCATTATATAACATGAAACCTTTACACGATATGTAAACCTCTCACACTGTGTATCCAGTTTATAGATTTTTCCTAGTGGACATTACATGGTGTGTAGTCCCTTTACACGGTGTGTAATCGGCTAGCATACTATAAAAACTGTAGGTTTAAGCTGAAAAAATCAAAAAAATCCCTGACTTGACCATTACATGTATCTTACCGATTTCATTTTGGAATTATTCATCCAATAAAAAAAGAAACAAAAAACAAAGGTTAAAAAATACCTAATAAAAAGGTAATGGGTGTTGCAATCTCCCCACCATAAACACTTTCTGTCCCCACAAAGCCCTCAAGATCCAGCATCCCAAAAATGAGAAGGCCAATGCTACCCCATCAATGACTCTCGCTCCCACATCTCATGGTTATCCTGTCAAAATTTCCATAGTAACCAGACTAGGGGGATCATTAAACCATGCAATACCTTATATTGGTGATCCATAATCAAAACTAGTTGGTTAACTGAAGTGGTATGAGTATCAAGATCAACATACTCACATCTAATCATATGGAAAGGATATGTTATATACCTCCTCAAATGGGATAAATGAAACACAACATGGATAGCTATCAATCCAAAAAAGGCCAACCTATAGTTCACCCCCCCTAGTTGTCCAAAAATCTCAAAGGGGCCGATAAAACTTGGTGAAAACTTACCCTACTTACCCAATCATTGATTTCCAAAATGAAGTGAAACTATGAGAAATAAACGATCACCAACCTCAAACTTCAGCGGCCGATGATGACAATCCACATAAAATTTCTAATGACTCTATGCCATGATCAAATGTCTCCAGATCAACTACACCATCTCCATCATCTCCTAAACAATGATCTTTCCAACCAAGGACTCCTCTCCCAACTCTTCCCAGGAGAAGGGAGATCTACATGGACACCCATAGAAGTCCTCGAAGGGTTCCATATTTATTAAATCCTGGTAACTGTTATTATAGGAAAAGTAATCCAAAGGAAAAATATTTTCCCAAGATCCTCTAAAATCAAGAAAACAAGCCTGAAGCATATCCTCTAGAACCTAGATATCCCTCTATATCTATCCATCTATATGTGGATGATAATCCATGCCAAATTTCAACTAGGAACCCATAACCTCATAGAAAACTTTCCAAAACCTATATGTGAACCTTGGATACTTGTTAGATACAACTATATAGGGAACCCCATGAAGTATCACAATCTCTCGAGCATACAAGTACCCAATTTGTTTCACTTTCTTTATCTCCTTGATAGGTAGGAAATGAAATGATTTAGTGATTTAATAAATGATCACCCAAATCACATCCTTCTAACTGGGTTTTCAGGGAAAACCAACGATGAAATTCATGGAAATCTCATCCCACTTCCATACCAGAATTGTAAGGGATGCAATAACCCTATAGGTATATGGTATTCCACATTAGTTCTTTGTCAAGTAAGACACTTTGATAGAATATCTCTAATCGACCATATCATACCTTGCTACTAACATCGACAACTCATGCTTTGATACATCTTCATAGCCCCAGGGTTCACAAACCAACATAAATGGTACCCACTATCAAACAAATCCCGCCTTAGAGGAAATGGAACAACCAAACTACTACAAAGGCAATAAATCTCTGCTGGGATACTGAGACCACTCAACTAAGGTCTCCCCACCCTAAAGGATTTCACTAAAACATTTGAACTTGGTGTCTGTCACCTGATCAAGACTAAATCACTCATTAAAATACTATTTAGATTTAAGAAAAGATAAGAACACATGTCCACCAACTTCTTCCACTTCCAAGACCATCTTAGTATACAAAATCATCAAATACAACTCCTCAACTAATTACTTGATGGATTGCACTGGTAATTTTCTAATCAACTCATTGGAAAACATATTACCTTTCCCAAGGTGATAAGAAATATAAAAATCAAAATTCTAACTATACTATATCCAGTGTCTCGATAAAAAATATAGATTCATCTAAGTAAAAATACATTTCAGGCTCTTATGATTAGAATATACCATAAACCACTCCCAAAATAGACAATGACGCCACATTTTGAGTTCATGCAAAACTACTTCCAATTCAAGATCATGGGTAGGGTAGTTCTTCTTATGAGGGTGTAATTGATGAGAGACATAAGCTACCATATATTTCCCCTACATCAAGACAAATCCCAAATCTATACCTGGAGAATCAAAAAAAAAATCATAACCTGATCTCAATTTTGAAAGAATCAAAACCGATGATGAAGTCAAACCCACCTTTAGCTCCTAAAAATATCTATGACACTCATCATTCCATTCCAACTTAAAACCCTTATGGGTTAAAGCTATAAAAAAATATTCAATATTTGATAAGTTATGAAAAATATATATATAGTAACCTACTAAACATAAGATGATCAGGATTTCAAACACATTTCTAGGGTGTTCTCAGAACATAACTACTTGTACATTTTCTAGATCTACTGAGATGCCCCTATCTGATATTACATGCCCTAGAAACATCACTTACCGAATCCAAAACTCATATTTGAAGATATTACCATAAAGATAATGTTACTTTAAGGTTATAAGAATGATATGAAAATAGTCCATGTTATCCCCCTCTTACTTGGAGTACACCAAAATATCATCCACAAACACAATAACAAAATAGTACAAGAACTGATGAGATATCTGGTTCATCAATGCCGTAAACATCACAGGATCCTTAGTGAGACTGAATGGAATAACAAGAAACTCAAAAATAACCATATCAACTTCTAAACACTATCTTAGGTATATCCTCTTTTTAGACTCTCAATTGGTATTACTATAACCACATGTCAATCTTATAAAACCATCGAGCCACTCTAAGATGTTCAAAGAGTTCATCAATCCTTGGAAAAGGATATTTATTCTTAATGGTCATATGATTCAACTTTCAATAATAAATAAAAAGTATGAGGATCCTATTTTAATTTGTAGTAAATAGGACTGGTGAATCCCAGAGTGACACACTAGGATGAATAAATCCTTTAGACCCTAGGTCCTAAGGTAGAACTTAAGTTCCATCAACTCAGCTAGTTCCATATGGTAATATGGAATAGAAATGGACATCATACCAGGGAACATGTCTATAGTAAAATCAACCTCCATCTATGGTGACAAACCAAAAAATTAATCAGGAAAGACCTCAAGGTACACACACACACACATCTACAGTATGTTGACCACCGAAACAAGGGTCAACTGCATTAAGAAACATCTTTGACAAATGAAATTATATTACCTCTTTACAAGGAACAAAAGTCCTTACCCTTCCAAATCTGGAGTCCCACTCACCTCAGAAAACATGAGTGGCCTCATCAGTAGAAAAAAACCAAACTCAACAGTGATAACCATCTATATAGGTCTTAATTATGATCATGCAATCCATTATAATAATCAAGTTGAAGATTTCAAGATCAATCACTAAGAAGTCCCACTCCACCTCAACGTTGGTTATCATCACTTGACACATGGGACATCTAGAACCTTGTTCATACCTCTTTTCCAAAGGAATAGAAAGATCCAACAAGAATGGAATAAATTCTTAACAATAGACCAATATATCAGATAAATTTTAAGATATTAAAGTATGAATAACACCTATATAAAACAAGGCCATAACCATAGAAGATGAGATAAACATCGTACATTTAACAGTTGCTGGCCCTACTTCAAATTCCTCTAGTGCATACTATTTCACATAAAGTAATCCATCCTTAGCCACATGGACATCCTTATTGGACTAAGGATTAGATCCACCAACCTTGTAAGTATTAGTATAAACTTTTTAATGCCTAGTAAATGTGGATCCAAACTTATCGATATGGGAAATTATTTCCTAGAAACATCTCAGATGACTGATCTTCTAGAAAGATGGAAAGTCCTAGGAGCCTCTATACGGTTTGGCCTAGTATGAACATGCCTCCCACACTGGTAGAAGACAACCTACTGTGGCCTTATCAAAGCCCCTCAAACTGGTCCTGAAGAAAACTGACCACTCTTATACTTCCTCTTCTGAATAGAAGATACACCCAAGATAACCACTAAAATAACTGAAACTCCACCAAAACCTTTATTCCCAGCTTTTTATATCTTATCCAAATCTTCCTTTTCAACTAAATCCAAAAATATTAGAAGGAATATGAGTATCAACATCAAAAAATATCAGGCCTTAGTCCTAAATCAAGCCTCTGAGCCTTTAGGTACTAATTAGTGACGAGCTCTAGTGCGAGATGAAAAAACTTAGCTGAAGGGGTACAATACTCTATAATGTTATTCCCCATGATCTAATGTTAGAAACACTTAGGTATTATCCATACACAATGTATTTGGATAAAACCATTGGTTAAATATTTTTTTAAAGGAAGCCTTGGTATGATCCTTGTGAAACTTAGGTTGCACATTAGAGTCCAATCATCTCTTTCCCAATACCTTGAGAATATATGTGAAAAAAACCTTAGAGAATTGAGGATTATTTAAGACGTTTAAGATCCTATCTATTTTCTCAAGACACCCCTTGGATTCTTGGGATCCTTTGTCACAATTAAAGATAGGTAGATGTTGCTTAGTAAATTTAGAGCCATGATCCACCATATATCATGGGTTCCTAACTCCCAATTGACCTAGAGTCTAAATTGTGAAAACAATAGCTTCTCCCAAAGTAGGGTCCACTGGTGGGTTCTCCTACAAAAACTATCTCATAGATTCCACTCTCAAATTTGTAAGCACTCTTCTCAAAGGCATTATATAACAAAATAAAAAATCTAATTTGTCATGAGAAATTTCTAAAATCAAGGGACTAACTTTAGGTATTGATAAAAAATATTTAAAACATTAAGTATTTAAAGCAACCATGAAAAACCTTAACTAGAAAGGAATAGGTAAGTTTAAATAAACTTCCCATACAGTTCATTAAAATGAACTCAACCTCAAAGTCTCAAACCATGTAAAAGTCCCTATCCACCCATTGTAACTCAGTTCTAGTCATAGAAGTGATCTAGCTGACCCATTTTCCACACTTACTATTCAAGTTTTGATGATCTTAACTACTTTATTCCCAAGACACAAAAACAAACATAGGAAGTGTTAACACACTTTAGGCTGATCATCCCTTTGATACCAAATTATAACGAACCAACTTGGGTCACTAGACAAGCTACCAAAACTACCCTTTCATGTAATATAGTAAAACACGATAACATAAATCAATCTTGAATATAAGAAAACAAAGACATACAGCTGAAGTATGAGGTTAAAATAGATGAGATAACACAAATAAATACAATTCAATCCAAAAATAGGCTAAAATAAAAATTAAGTGAAAACCCTACATGACCAACAGTTACCTCCAGACTAACCTGAACTGAAATCAACAACAATAAGAAAATCCATCATACTACATTATGCTCTTCACTTTACCTAAATCATAAAATAAAACATCTAATAATTCCCAAAGAAACAAGTAGGGTATGATCCTAATCCTAGTTGGATACCACCGAAATTTCTATATAAGTTATATTATTAAGAATGAAATAGTTCTAGATTTTAAAACAAACCAATTTTATAAATATTTTTTTAGAAATTAAATCCATTAGTAAATCATTTACCCTTTTTATCCTTCGGTTATCATAAAATTATTTCTTATTCTCAAACCATAAATATGAAAAGTATAAGTGATATAAAAAAGGAATTCATATCCACTCATAAAGAGGTAAATAGGTAAACACATATCGATGAAACAACCTATCATGAGAAGTTATGTGATACAAACTCATATAAAAAATTGTGAGAAATAATACATGATAAAAACAATCATGTGATAAATAAAAATAAAATAAAAAGTACCTCACATATAGGTATTTAGACTATGGGACAATAATTAATAGACAATAAATATCGTAAACATGCATAAAGTTAGATCCAACCAATATCAAATCCTTCTAGTTTCAATCACAAAAGGTTACATCATGGTGGTGCAACACACACTTAGGCTACTCATGTCTCTTTAACGACGTACCCAAGGTTACCAATGTTCAATTTTCCTAATTCATTTCAAAATCTTTCTCATAATTTTATAAAAATATTTCAAATCCAATCTAATCCACTTTAGAGTTTGAAAACCTAGTTCCAAATCAATAAAATCCATTTTCAATGAAAACCCCCTTTTTAAAAAATCTTATTTTCCTTGAAATCATTTGAAATAAAATATCACTTAAAATCATTGAAAAACCCAAATAAATTTATCAATAATGATAAAAAATTAAAATAATTAACCCATTTTATATAAACATGAACCTCAACATAGTAAACACATAGCTGCCTTCGACTACGATGATTGAAAACCAACAGAACGACCTTCGAAAGATGAGTCATTCCAAGAAACTAAAATGGATCGATAAAAAATAATATATGATAAAGAATCCATACCCAATAGCATATATAACCATAGTCTTAATCAAAATTAAAGAAGAACCAGATGGATTACATACCCGAAGAGAAGCAACCCAACCAAAATGGTGATCAATCATTGAATGATGTGATCCAAAAGAGAAAGAGAAACCCAAAATACCCTAGGAAGATCCTCTAGGTTGAGAGTGAGGAATCCTACGATGAATTAAATAAGAAACCACTAGTTCAACACCCTAAAATTCCAATTCATGACTATTACCTGGTGTGTAATCCTTTTACACATCATGTATTCCATGAAGCTCATATACAATGAAAAACCCAAAAACGATTTATTAAAACCACTATATTTTCCATTACATGATGTGAAACCTTTACATAGTGTGTCAAACTCTATAAATGTTCATCCAGTTCATGGATTATACCCAATGGACATTACATGGTGTGTACTCCCATTACACAACATGTAATCACCTAGAAAATAACAAAAACTACAGGTTTAAGCTGAAAAAATTCCATAAATAACTTACTTCAACACTATAGGTATCCTCCATTTTTTTGGAATTATTAATCTAATGAAAAAAAAACAAAAAAAATGTTAAACCATACTTGACATAAAGGTAATGGAGAGTTACATATAATCACATCAGATGATCCATAAAAGAAAGTCTTATCCCAATCACTAATTATATTCAGTTTTCCCCATGTTTAGTCCAATATTTAATACTTTGATCTATTCCATAACATATCAAGTATTCTTAAAACCCTATGGACTAATTAGTCTTGAGTAAGAATAGATTAAACAAAAACAAATTATTTGAGAAGGGTCATATACATGATCTTTTACAAACTTGATGGACACTTTCACCCCATCCTCTCACTCTTTTTTTATACGATTGGTATGAATCCATTTTATATTCATATTCACCATCTTTGAATCAGTAATATTAATATTTAACAAAATAAATAAATATATAGAAATTATGAGCTTAGAACCCATAAAATTCCATTCTTAAAGATTCATTTAATCTATATGAAGTCATTGTTCTAAGATAATAAGTGTTACATGATTGGGATTCAGATTGCTGTGTAGTGGTGGAAACCATTGAAGGAAAGTAACATGTGATATCTATAAAGTTAAAAGGAATATAATTATATTTTCATCTATTAAAAAATATAGAGATATCACATAGGATTAATTCTATGATATCTCATATGACTAAATAGACTGAAAAGATCCCAAAAATGTAGCGATTAATTGAAATCAACAAGAGGGAGGAATCAAGAATCACAATGATCATTGTGTTGGATTTATTTTTCTAGATATGTCACCGTTGGAGAAATAAAATAACTTTTGTCTACATATTCATAATCCATTTGTGGTATTGTAAGATGTGTTGGGTTGTGATGTAATATAAACTTCTGACAACATGTAAGCAATTGACACCACCCATGTTCTGGTTATATCATAACATAAAATTATTTCATACATGATAGTTTATTCTACATCCATAATACATGTTCATAACCCATGTGTTCATTCCATATCACATGTGTAAAATATATAACAAATCAGTATCCATAAAAAAATATAATAAGAATGTTAAAAACTATTTAACAATATGAAAAAAATATAAAAACCTATCAATGCCATAACAAGATAAATTTTTTAATAACAAACTTAAAATGAAAAATAAATTGTATAAATAAATGGTATATGTATAAGTATCATCAGTACCATGAAATAATTATTATAGAGAACTATAAATATAAAAAATTGTAATAAATCATACAAACTAAATTAAACCCATTTCATAATTCCTATAAAAATTACAAAAAAATCAGAAGATATTAAAATGATTGGGTTTATTCTTTCTAGTAATGGAATAAAATGGGAATAATTGTTTGATTTTAACCCATAGGAGAAGGAGGGATACTTGTAACTTGGAGTTGATTACCATCTATGCATCGTAAAAACTTTTCCTACTTATCGTTTGCAGTCACCAACATACATGTTAAGTGGGAATATTTTTTATAGAGAAAATATAGGAGCTACATGAAATCAAAGTAATAAATAATGACAAATGAGTGAAATGAAAGTGAAGGAGAGGGAGCGGGTGAACCAACAATGACTCAAGGAATGAGAGATTGAGTGGAGAATCAACATGGTAGATCGAGCATAAATAAGATCATTGCGTGCACTATTTAAACCATTTGGGAAAATCAAAAACAAAAAAAATATGTTTATGGGGAGAAAAGAATCACAAGTGACCACATAACTTGGTGTTTTAAGGTGTAGATTCTTCAAAAAACAATCAAGGGATAGAGACGATAGAGATTTGGTTTTACAAGAGATTGAACAGAGTGAGTGAGCAGAAATATGTTAGGATTATATTTAAAAGATCAGGATGAGTTTTATCAGTGATGTCAAAAAAGAATTAACAAAGAGTGGTTTTATCAGTGATAAAGTAATAAGTGTTGATAAAATTGATATTTGTCAGCAATTTCTTTGCACTGATAAAGGCATATTTATATTAGCATGAGTTGTTCTTTTACTGAGGCCCTTGTACAGATGAATATTGATGAAGTTAATCAAGTGTATGTGGTTCCCCATATTTCTAGATCTGAAAATGGGAACTTCAAATTCATTTAAAATACTCATTCTCTTAAGGATAGGTTATATGTGTGTAAATTTTCCCTTATTGAGCATCTGATTCTTGGTAAGGGTGATAAACTGTTGAATACTGAGGAGGTTAAATCAGATATGTACTAGATTTGGGGAATTTCTCAGTGGTAGATAGTTCCTATTGAAATAAGGTATTTTTATTTAATATTATCTAATGCGGATGATAGAGATTGTGCTTGGAGTTTAAGTTTTTTTTTGTACTTAATCCAGTGATCATTTGTGTTTCTGCATGGGATTTTATTTTCAATCCACATGTATAAAAACATATAGATGGAAAGATTTGTACTATAATTCATGGTCTCACTTGGGTGCTTTGGCATCCTCTAATTCTTAATGATCTGGTATCATATATTGGTTTAACCATTAAGATGGATGAGGACACTGTTGATGGGAAATCTTGGTACTTTTCTAGAGTCCTTGAGGATGTTGACATGCTACATACCTTGCCTGATTTTGCAACTCTTATGTAAAATGGTGACAAAGTAAATGTTCAATTTGAATATGAATTCATCCCATATTTCTATAAGTTCTTCAAGGTTGTAGGGAATGAATTATGAAACTGTAGGAATGTTTGAAACGTCCAAGTCAAACATGTAATTAAATATCAGCCTTCTAGTAAGAAAATTTTGAAGAAAGACACTATGAATAATTTTACCATTGCTGAGAGGAGAATAACTACATATACTATCTTAAAAGGGAATGACATACCTATGTCAGAATAGAAAATGATGAATCTTTTTCAGGAATGGAGATTATATCTCCTATTACTGATGTAAAAAGGTATGAATGTAGTTAAGGTATTGGGGGTGGTGTTTCCTTCAAATATTTCCTTATTGGATCCAAATAATGACCAAAGATAACTGATGGTCCAGCGCATGATGCTTCTTACTTTGGTCTATCTTATTTTGAAGGGGATGGGAAGAATGAAGTGGACAAAGAACTAAGGTAGTAGCATTCCTTTTCTGTCAAAGGTAAGAACAAAATAGAGGAATCTGTCTCCCCTATTACGAAAGATGTTTCACATGGGGAATCCCCTCACTTGGTGTAGCCTATTACAGAGAATATCCTTTTTTTGAAGAGGGAAGAAAAGAAAGGGTCTTGGAAACAAACCAAGACCTAGAAGTGATCTTGTGATAAAAAAAATCGTGACTAAGGGCATGATGGAGATAGGCGTGGTTGGTACTCTAGGTCTTCTTCTAAGGATCTCACTCTGGAGTAGATTAAACTCAAAGAAATGTATTCTTTTCTTTTCAATTAGAAGAATTCACAGTCAGAATGTGAGTTAGCTGATGAATTCCCTGATTATGGATACGACTATGATTTGTATTTTTTTCTCTTTTGGATGAGGGTTTGTCCTTTGTTTGACCCTGCCCATTCTCATTCATGTTTGTCCTTTTTTTTAATAAAATTTGGTAGGATAAGTTTCTCCTAACTCCTCAACCTTTTTGGTATAAATAAAAAATTATTTATATAATAAACAATATATTAAAATAATTTTAAATATAAATTTATAAATATTTTTATATAATTATAAATATAATTATATAATTATATAGTTATATATATATAGCTATATAAAATAATAAATATAATAGATATATTTATTATTTAAATATATTTATTATAATTTTATAATTATTTAAACATATATTTTGTTATTTATAATTATAATTATAAATAAATATATTAAAAAATATTGTATATAATTATAAATATATTTATATGATATAAGGGTTTGGAAGGGAGAATGGGAGAGGCGGTGTGAGGTGATCTTGGTGGCCATGAAAACTTCTAGGGTTTGTTGTGAGAAATGACATTTGCCTAGGATCTTGAACTCGATTTTTTGGTCGGAGGTCCTCTACTTAATTCTTCAGCTATTTAATTATCCTCACCGAAGGGTCATGAGAACATGCTATGCTATGTGGTGAAAGGTTCTGAGAGTCATCAGTTCTTCTCAGACCTCACGGGTAAATCTGGCACACTGATGAATTGAATCACTTAGAACAGTTCATTGGTTGTTGTTGAAGAAAATTCCAAGATACTAAAAGACCAAATTGATGAATGTAAGTACTCGGTTCTTGCACATCTTGTAATTTTACAGGAGGAAAATCCATGGAATCTTGAATATTTGAGGGACCATATTCTTCATATATGGGGTTTTGATGGTTTGAATATTGTATTGATTGGGAGGTGTTTCTTTTATCTTGTTTTTCCCTCACAAGATATTAAGATTAGAGCTTGGGGTAAGGGTCATGTTTCTCTAAAACTGGGATTATTGAATATTCAAGACTGGGATCCTCTATTTGATCCTAATAATTTCAAGAACTTAGTAGCATAATCTTGGGTCCATATACATGGTTTGAGCC
This sequence comes from Viscum album, assembly GCA_963277665.1. NCBI lineage: Eukaryota > Viridiplantae > Streptophyta > Magnoliopsida > Santalales > Viscaceae > Viscum > Viscum album. Next base: position 1,852,815,339 of record OY728158.1, on the reverse strand, counting down.
AATTTATATAGAAACTTGAAATCTTATGGGATGTTTCTTTGACCATTGGAATCCCTATCAAATTTGATAGAGAGACAGAGTGTGATACCTATGGGTGGTTCAAAAGGGTTCTAGTCAAGGTTTATTTCTCCCTTATCCTGATTCAATATGTGAACCTAGCTCCTAAAGGGCATCACATTGAATTATCAATTGAATATGAGAGGAGGCCAGATTTTTGTGGAACTTGTAAATCCATTGGGGATTTGTCTGAGAAATGTCAATGGAAACTATTTTTTTTTTCAAACTGTAGGGGAGCTAGACATCTTAGTGGTGATTATAGATATCATTGTGGTTATAATTCAACTACTATTGACTACATAGGGAAATATGGTATGAATTGGGTTCCAAGGAACTTGACAGTGGATGATAGCAATGGTGGTATGACAAGAAAGGTTTACGCAAGGACTATCTCTTACACTAATTTCCCCAGACATGATGCAAGCCTTGTATTTTTAGGTTCTAAAAAAGTTAATGGATTGGACAATGTGGGGAGGGTCTCTATGAGTGAGGGAATGAGAACCAGCGTGGAGAAAAATTAAGTGATTGCTACTACTGCTGGACTGAATATTATTGAAGGTGGAAAGAGGGGTGCCCCATCATCAGATTTGAGGATCTCATGGGATGAAAAAACTAAATAGGTATAGGTTGTGCATGATACTACATGTAGAGACAATTTTGTATAGTTGAGAAAAAAATTCCTCTTGGAAGTTTGATTATGAGGATAATTTATAGAGAGAAGTGGATCATGAATTCAGTTAGGATTCACTTGTCACTGCAAAAAATAATGGGTAAAGTGATGGGTTGTAGATAAAGAGGGTTTTCAATGGGTTTTTCTTAGAAAACCCACAATTTCCCCACCTTTACTTAAATTGGACATTTTTGTGTAGACTGAGGTGTATAAAAAGGAACAGGTGCACAAAGCTGATCCTAATTATTTTTATAAAATGAAGTCTAGGAAATATGTTATTTCATCCTTGGAGTCTCCCTCAAGAAGGGAAGAGGATGAAATAACAGAGAAATAAGTGGCATATAATGTCACTTTCCTATGAGCTTCTAAACCAAATAATAATAGAGTTACCTTGACTGATATCTTAAATAGATCTCAAAGCAGAAAATTGTTTTTGTGAAGAGTTCAGAAATATTCGAGACAATTATGTTTTGGTAACTAAAAATGACTTCATTGGAGATCAAGACACGAATCCCCATGCTGAGACAAATGAATCTTAAAGTATGGATGATCTGGATAACTATTGAAAATCTCTTAAGCAATGGAAAATAGGAAGGCACTCGAGAAGTAGGGGTGGATCCCAAGGAAGGGGTGTTAAAAGAAGATAATTATTAAAGTTTTTTTTTGTTTTGGTGGTGCTTTTTATCATTTTAACATTGCTTCTTCCTTTATCCCATGTTTTTTACTTTAGTTTTTTAATGAATTTTCTAGGACCATGGGTTTACCCATGGTTCAAACTATTTAGGTATATTTATATAATTATATATATTTATCAATATTAAAATACCAGAATAGTGTAGACTATGAAGAAACTCCATGGCCTCATAAATTTATTGTAATAAAAAAAATTAAATAGGAGACCATAGAAAGTAAAGTGTAAAAGTGGAAAATAGACATCCAATCAAAGAAAATATTAACATAATTCATCCTCCAGTTCTACCTCTTCCACAATATTTTCCGTATCCTCTTGGGTGCCTTCCCCTCCTCCACCACTTTGGGGTCTTCCATTCAGCACTTTGATCATCATCATCTAAAGGTTCATCAAACACAACATGGTAAATAACTTAAACATCTTCTATAAGAGTTCCACCAACCTATTTTTCATCCTTACTAGAGTGTCCGTCATTCGTCTTGTCCTCATTTGAGGATTTCCCTATCTGAAAGTCCTTTTTTGAATCCTATTCTATAATCAAAGCATAAGAAGGTTCATTATAAACAAAATATGTTAATTTATTTTTACCTTTTCACTCTCTTATATCCCCGTAGAGCTCATCAAACTCTAAAGAGTTAATAGAATCCAAAATATTAAAGAAGTTGGGGTTCACAAAAACATTTTCCTATGAAATAGATTTCATTTTATCATCCATGGGAGTACCCATGACTTTGGGTAAAAAACCTGCATGATCAGGTGACATCACACTTTTAACCTTCCTAGATTCACCATTGACAACCTTATTGGCCACCATAGTTCCAGATGCATCAATAGCTATTGAAGGAGCAAGAAAATTAGAAGATACAACAAGGAAAATACTCCCAGTGCATTGCTTATTCTTCCTAGTAGTGTGAACATGGATGGAACTCGACCCTTTAGATAGGAATTGATCCTCTAATAGAATATATGGGTCTAGCTCAAAATCAATATCAGTGAAAGCATCACCCCATTTAGAAAGGGAGGTTTCCCTTTGGAGCATTGGATTAGAAACATATATGTTTATACCTAGGAAGTATCCTAAAGAAACTGGTGGCACACCCACATTTACAATACTAGAAACATGGCTTCCAGGAAGATTTTTCCTAGCCACAAACTTATAAAAGGGGCATATCCCTCTTTTACAAATCTATTAATTGATTTGGACTTAGAGTGTGAAGGTAGAGCTACTTCTTGCACACCAACAGGGGTACCCATCTTCCCAGAAGGGGTAATAGAGTCACATGGAGTTGTCTTTTTAAATTTACATTTTTCTAATAGATTTCCATATATTTTACAATTAGAGAATCTCATCCCTCTATGACAATTATCCTTAATATTTCCAATAGAAGATCCATTAAGGAAAAAATTAGGGGCATGTTCAAATTCAATCTCATGCTAAAATTTAAAGTCACCAGAAATTAAGTATACAACCTTAACAAGAGGTAGAGATAGATCAAACTTGATAAATATGCTGAAAAAATGACCATACATGACCAATCTTGAACTCATTTAATTGAAAAGTAATGTGAAATAAATTCATACCAAGAAACACGATATGCTATTCACTAAAACCCCAGATCTAGACAAGATGCATCCTTAGGTCTTAAAGATTCGAAGACTCAGTCATTTGAGAATTGATCTGAGGGATGATTGAATGTTTGTAGGATTCAATTATTTTCTAAAAAAACTAAGGGTTCGATTCAACAATCACAAGTTTACCATTCCATGAAATACGATTGTGCGCTGTGGTTTCACTACTTTGAGGGCCAAAGAAGAATATATCAACACCCTTTATCTGTAAGTCATATGTACCTCTAGAAATCCCTCCCAGCTCGGATCGCTTCTTGTTCATTGGTTCCACAACTGGAAATACGTCGTACATCAAGCCAGATCCACCACCAGCCTTCTTCAAGGGAAAAAAACATCCATAGGATTGAAGAAGTCATCCATATTTGGATTCATTGTGAAAATATTCCCTACACACTATTTTCATAGATAGAGAATCTCTCATCCCTAATCACAATATCTTAATATATATATATATATATATAATTATAGTCCAAATGACGCAAAACATGTGTTATAGTCCATTATTCCAAAATTTATTAAAAATAAAAGACCAAAAGTACATGAAGAGATGAGGATTTAAAACATGTGAAAATACACCTCAAAAAAAATTCATAAATGAGATTGGAAACCGCCACTTCCCCTCGGATGACATCCCCTCCACCATGTTATTGGATACTTACACTCACCATCAGTCTTATTTGATGGAATTGGACCTTCCATCTGACCAAAACCCACCAAAACCAACTTAATAGTCTTAGTTCCTAAAGGTTTTCCATTAATAAGTAGAGCTTAATAGAAAATTAAAAATTACCCATTGAAGAACTCATTGATTTTGGACATGTTTAGGATATTAGTCAAGATAATGTTGTTTTTACATGAATTCATGGGAGAAGGACTCTAGACATTAGAATCCTCTTGAAAGTGTCATCCCAACAAGTACAACCCTTCCCCTGTCTATCTAGGAAATTCTTAGAAAGTGTATCTAGCCTCTAATACACAAAATATTTAGGTGGTTTAGCATGCTCAAAAGATTTAACAATAATTTTTTTATCCCCTTTTCAATCAGAGGAGGCAATAAATAATCCCCCCTGATAAAATTTCATATTGGATGAAACTTGAGAAACACATTCCTTATCTGAATCCATATTCTCAACTCCATTCTCATAAGTTTTTTCATGTTACACCAGGGTAATAGAGTTTCCTTTCACATGTCCTTAAATAGTTCCTTTAAGTGATCATAAGAAAGATTTATTATCGGGCCCTGTAATAGCGTCCCCAGTATAAGGTCCTTGATGAACTGTTATAGGGTGTGAATCAGCCTGAAAAGTAGAGCAACACTAAACATCAGTATGACTCACTACATTCACTTGCTCATGCTTTACCATACCTAAATCAATACTTCCACTCATTTGGGAGCAAACTACCTCATTCTTAGAAGTGAACTCAATTAACTTTTCCATACCCGTTAGGATGTGAGGTTCAGAGGAGGGGCCTACTGTGTCATCCATAAAAATAGCCTTGGATGAGGCCTCCCCTCACATACCAGCCTATCCCCACGCATTTTCCTTGGGTGAAATGGAATTGAACTTCTGAATCTATCTACATTGGGTAATATCATTCCCAACAAGCTTACATAAATTGAAAAAATCAGGGAAGAATTCATATTCAATCTCAATTTCAAAATTTTCACCATTGTAAATAAGAAAAACATAATAAGACTTCCAAATAGAAAAATAAATATCAATTAGAACCCTAGCATAAAAACAAAACTTGCCTTCAATGGTTTTGTCATCAATCTTGAGAGGTGAAATGAAACAATAGGTAATGTCCTTCAAAATTTGTGGGTACCAAAAAACCCAAATGAGGCCATGAAATCTGACCAAAACATGAGCATTGCTATGTTTTTGACAAAGTTGATTAAAGCTGGAATTCCATTAAGAGATTCTCAGAATACCTAGATTGATGTTATAGAAACTAGAATCATAGGTCCTATACTTCCGAGTTTCCGACGGAAATATTAAACGGAAGTATATTTATATATATAATTATTAATATATATATAATTATAAATATAATAAATATATTTATTATTTAAATATATTTATTATAATTTTAAAATTATATATATATATATATAATGATAAATAAATATATTCATAAATATTTGTATATAATTATAAATATATTTATGTAATTATATATATTTATACAGTTATATATAATTATATAATTATATAATTATATATATTTATATAATTATATATAGTTATATAATTATATATATTTATATATTTATATATATATATATATATATTAATATATAAATATATATAATTATGAATATAATAAATATATTTATTATTTAAATATATTTATCATGATTTTATAATTACTTATATATATATATATTTATAATTGTAAATAAATATATTTATACATATTTGTATATAAATACAAATATATTTATATAATTATATATATATTTATATATATTTATATATATTTATATAATTATATACTAGGAACGGTGTGGGCCATGTGTTAAAACCCATGGCCCCAAAAAATTTATTAATAAAAAGTAAAGTTCATAAGTAACAAAGAAGGGGGATTTCAAGAATAAAAAATGGCACAAAAAATACCACCACAAACAAAAGGAACTGAGTTAGTCACATTCTTTTATATCCTCCACCCCTTCCTCTAGAGCCACCCCCACTTCTTAGGTGGCTGCCCCTATTCCACAACTTTGGAGCCTTCAAATTATCAACCTAATCATCCATACCTGATGATTCATATTTCTCATCGTGTGTCTCAATGTCTTTCCCTCCCATAAAATCATTTTCTAATAGTACAAATCCATCTTTATTTATGTACTTAACAATCTCAATAGTTGAGGTTTGTCCTTCAACATGAAGAGGTCCATGGACATCTCAAAACTTTGCAAGGAACACTTCCCAACTATTAGATCTATGTAAAATATCAAAGAAGTTAAATTTATTATTACTAATACCCAAGTCCAATGGAATAGTGGAAGCTTCCTTGCTTGCCACCTCACTTACATAGTGTCAAAATCCATAGTGCTTGCCCTGCATATAAGGTTAAGTAGGGTCTCACCCTGAGGGGATCCCATAATATCCATTTTATACATTGCCGCCTAAAAATATTTGGCATCAACATTGAGAACCTTATCCTGTTCATTCACTTCATGATACACAATTGAATCCTATCTATGAATAAGTGAAGGAGTCTTGGGTTTTCCATCATTATAAACTAAATTCCCTCATCATCCACCACCTTAGCCTTGCACTTCCTATTTTCAGTAATTTATAAATCTTTTCATAGGTCATGATCAACATCACCTTGGATAACAACCTCATATTCAGACTGTACCTCTTCCCCCTCTTTAGCTGAAAAATCAGCCCATGATGGCTTTAGGTCAGATGATGTGACACAACCTTACCTCTTTCCACCTTTAGTACTAGTTAGTCAAGCAGTAAGCACACTGGAAACATTTTTTGAAACACATTTCCTCAAATCAATTCCAACAAGAGTCTTCCCCATGCCTAACTCCAAACCATCAGATCTAGCGAGGCAATTGGACCCACCAGGAGTAGCCTACTTGAGTATAGTAACATTGGATGTACCGCCATCGATCCCTACATTATCCAATTGGGTTTTATTCCAATCCAAACACTTCCCAGCACCATGTATAGGATCAGATAATTATCTATCCACATATATGGATGTCTCTTCCTGCTACTGATTCTCCACCAGTGGTCACGCCTTGCAAGATGAATCAGCTTGGGTCTGAGTAGACTTGGCCTGATAATCCACTGGTAGTGACCTTGGATTCTTTGCTAAGGAGGGATTACCATGAATAATATATAAATTTACTTTAACATTAGCATCAAAGTACTTGGATAGATTCCTTTTTTAACCATATAATTCATAGAACTTCATCCTGAATTTCTCAGACAAGTGTCTAATAGATTTGCATGCTTGGAAAAAGTCTAGACATTTATCATATTCCACACTGATTTAAATGTAATCAGTTGGAGTAGTGATAATCATGTTACCAATTAGAGTATAACTAAGGTCAATATCAAATGTCATTCTCACAAAATTTAGAGACCTTATTTGTTCTGTTTCCTTATCAAGATGAATCAGAACACCAATATGAGTAGAAATATCATGTAGATTTTTAGATGCCAAAAAATATAACTAATGCTATGAAACTTGAACCTTACCTATGAAAATGAATTATTTACCCATGACACATTGAATTCTATAATCCATTCATGGAGACTTAGAATTATTGTCTTCAAAAATAGGGAACCAGAAGACCATGCTCAGATATGGGATTCATTAGAATGAAAAATATAGTGGAATAAGCATATACCTAATGATATGCACTTGCAATCCAGGAATCCCCAATGGAAAGAAATTATATGAACTAGATATTTAAGACACCATAACTTCTCACCATTATGGATGAAAATAAGAGTGATTAAAGAATTATTACCCATAGACAGTCATTCTGAAAAATGTTCTAGGTTTTCTTCAACATGAGTGAGGATCTTTCCAGTGGGGAAGCCATTGAAAGGCACCAGAGGATGCTGAAAAAGTTTATCCTTTAGATAAAAAATCTCACCTGATTTTCTATTTAGAATCGAAATTTCTTCAATACCATGCAAAGAATCATTAGGAATTGGAGGTGAAACTCGAAAGGGTCCTCCAGGGAGAATCTTTGGACCATGGAAGTAAGGGATCATGATTTTTCATTCAAGCCCTAAATTCCATCTTCATCGTCTTCATAGAGGTGCTCCTAGACCTGCAACACCATATTTTCTTCTTCATATAATTATATACCTAAACATTGCAAACAACTGGTAAGCCCATGTTCCTAGAAAATTTATTAATAAAATTAAGTACAAATCATAGAATAAATGGGGAATCGGTGATAATAAATGTCACAAAAGTGGTATCAAACAAGAGAACTATACAATATCATTTCCTTTTATGCATACCACCCCAACATTGAGGACCACCATGACTTCTCAGACGTCTGCCACTTTTCCATTATTTAGTAGACTACCAAGTTCTATGATGGTCATGCATACTCGATGAGTATGGTAAATAAATATATGTATAAATGAAAAAATTATTAAAAAAGTATATATATTTATAATTTTATAATTAACTATTTAAAAGAAAAAATTATTAAAAAATTCATTTAAATAGATTAATTATATAAATTTGAAATATATTTTAAATTTCAAAACTCAATAAACAAAAACTAATAAATATTATTCATATAAATTAAAAAAATATTGAAAATATTATATTTATAGTAAATAAGTATATCCATAAATAAATATTACAAAATGATTAAATTCCAACAAATATAAAAATATAGAAATATTAAAAATGAATAAATAATATTAAATGAAAGAAATATTAAAAAATAATAAATATAATTTAATAGACAAAACTATTTTAAAAAATGGATTCACATAAGATAAACTACATTAATTTTAAACACATTCAAAAAGGAAGGAAATATAAAAAAATGCATTTAGATAACTTAATTATATAAATTTCAAACATTTTAAAAATATTACAACTTAATAAATAAAATTGAATAAATAATAATCAAATAAATTAAAAATGTATTAGAAATAACACATAGTTAATTATAAATTTGTATAAAAATGTATAAATTCCAAAAATATTTTAGAAAAAATGAAAAAATACACATTAAATGTGAAATAAGTACATTCCATACATACATATGCACACATGTTATATATATATATGTACATCCCATGTACATGAGGTCATATAAATACACATACTTACATATATATATGTGAAATGTCTATCTATACACATATATAAAACACACACATACAACATAATACATACACATATATGCACATAGACAATGATATAAATATATTAGTTCAAATATCACATATTAACAATACATCATTTATATTTATATAATTTTTTGAATTATTAAAAAATATATTTCAATATGTCATTTTTATATTAATTATGTAAATGAATTTTTTAATTAATGTATATAAATAAACTTTAAATTTTTAATATAAATTTGTTAATTATATATATATTAATAATATTTTTTATTAGTTTTTTATCAACGCTAAGAAAAGTTATAATAAAGATGAAACTTTATCAGTGCTAAAAAATGAACTGCTAAAGGGTATAATTTTATTAGTGCTTTTAGATAGAGATGATAAAGGTTACCCTTTTATCAGTACCTTATGTTTAGCGCTAATAAAAGCGAGCACTGGATAAATTGTGATCTATGGTAGTGAAGTTATAAACAAGAGGTAGACTGATCTTATATATATATATATATATATATATATATATATATATTTAATGATGAATATTTTTAAGATATTTAAACAATCTATTAATTTCAAAATTATATTTTAAAGTGATTTGATTAGTTTTACATGCATAAAATCTGAAAACAAATATGTCTTCAAATGAGATATAATTAAGGAAAATTTATTCTTGAATTGGTTTTTGAAAAACTTTAAGAAATGGACATATAATGGGGAACAATATATTACCTATGACCAATTAGAATGTGATAAAATGAATCATTATCCAATAAAAATAATTCTCAATGACATGATATTCCAGTTTCATCGTGAATAGAGTAACACTGATAATGATGACATTAGAGAGCGTAATCCCTTTTCTGGTGCAGATGGAGAAGTATTGAAATTATTAATGATACACATACTGAATTATATCATGGACATACCAGAATTAGTAATTTTTTTTTATTGTTTAGTTTTAGAATAATAATACATTAAATCAATGGACATACACCGCATTCTATATACTTCTAGAACTATTGAATAAAGTACTTATTTTGTGAGAAAATATTATTTAGTCATACTACCAAGCTTGAAAATTGACTAAAAACCTCGGTTTCATATATGGGACTATTGATGTGTGTCCCAAAAACTCTATGCTAATCAAAAAAGATAATTCACAACTTATAAATTGTACTATTTGTAAGTTTTACAAGTGGAAAGAAAATTACATTAATCATGTTTGTCAGATTATTATTAGTTGGTCCTTGAACTATGGGAAAAATATTTCCTTGAAGCAGATATTAGGAACTAATTTGGGTATAATAACAATTATTATAACTTTTAGAAGTGATTTTATATCATGACCAAGATCACCCTTCTAATAAATATGAAACCATTCTCTTACTGGAAATTTAGAAATACTATAAAACATATACCATTCTCTAAATAATCCATTACAACATCTTGATCATCATCACATGGTTTTGAGAGAGATCCTTGAAGTGGTATCCGAAATATATCCCACCTTCGGGGGTATCCACGAGTCAAGTTGAATCATTCTATATTTAGATGGGATCCGATTTTCCTCTATGACATGATAATGCCTTGAGTGTAATAGATAAATATGGAGAGATCTTTGGGTTTTGTGGAATATCAACTAGGAATTGTGAATACACCAACACACATCTATACAGACCAATTCCATCACGTGGTAGTGAATTGTATTCCCATGAGTCTAAGATCTCAAACTTCTGATAAGGTATGTTTTTATTCAGTTATAGTTTAACTCCCCTAAAATTCATTAATGAAATGAATCTTGGAAGTGGGAAGGGTCTCAAGATATTCATGGGGGTTTGAGACATGAAAATGGGTAAAGTTGGCCATACAATGCGTGACGCACGATTGACGCATGGTTAGTACTAATCGTGTGATAGAACTGTTCACCCTAGAGAAGGAAGGTGCATAGTTTTTAAATCATGCAAGGGTAGGGTGGAACCATGAATCCTTAGACTGATGCAATCACACAACCTCTACACGGGTTGTAAAATTGTGTGACCTGGTACCCATATTGGATAGAGGGTATCACATGTTTGGAACATGGTTTGGCCAATCGTATGACCAAAACCTGTGGATCTTAAAAAGTGAGGGAAATTTCCATTTTCCCTATCAATATTAAAGGTTTATTAACTAATTTCATTCTCAATTCTACCTCTAGTAGAAAGGGTTACAAAACAAATCCTCTAAATCTCTCTAAGGGTGGTTCTCCCTTGATTTGTAGGCATTTAAAGTTTTGTTGGTTGAAAATCGAATCCCCAAGTGAGTCTACGAGTCTTGTTTATTATATTTTCTAGAAGAAACTTGATTGGGTTTTTTTCTTCTTTTGAAGCTCACAATAACTTATTTCAACAAAAAATTCTTAACTTTGTCACTATCAGTTATTCTATCTTGAATCAAGGGCTGAGGTTGGGTGAGTACTTGTCTATGATCTTGAGGTTGGCTATCTAAAAGTTATTTCCCATCGTATTGATGTTTATTCATGTGTATGTAGTTTGTAAATTCATTTCATTTCATTCCAGAATTGATTCTTTATTATGGAATGATAAATTAGGTGTCTAAATGATGTGTTGAACCTCTCACATATCCCTTTGGATCCAATGATGATGATTTTATCAGACCAACGACCAATCAAGGGGTATACCACTCCTTTGATCATGGAAATGATATTTTTTAGTGGTTAATTAATGGTTTATAAGATCAAACCAATTATAATTATGTTTAACATGTGAACAAGATATAATGGCCTATTTGGATGAACCTGAAAAGTTAAATGGGATATGATATAATTAAAGGAAAAAGTGATAAATGGATAATGGTGGCATGTATTTGTTGCAATATGGGTTGAAAGTATGTTTAATGGTTTTGGTTTTGAGTAAATAATAAAATGGGCTAGTCATGGAATTGAGTTACATGTATTAGAAGTAATGAACCATGGGAATATTGTTAAATAAGAAGCTAAACCGTTATTTTTTTGTGTTAAAATGGTCAAGTGTTGGACATGGTAAATGATTGTTGATGAAATGGTTATGGGTGTTGGTCACGGCAGTTCACACCATAGTAATGATGTTGGTCCAGGAGGTCCACACCAAGGAGGGGGTTTTGGTCATGTTGGTCCACACTATGGTAATGATGTCTAACATGGTTTTCCACATCGAGTAATGGGTGTTGGTTATGGAATTCCACACCACAATTTGGATACTTGGATTGATTCTCATTTTATAGTATTTTTTAACCCTGTGACATATAGCCTAGACCATCGACATGGTACAAAGTAGGTTTGATGGGTTTGGGTAACATTTAGAACCTAATGAAAAATGCGGTTAATTTGAAATCTATTTAATAATGAAAACTATTATATTTATTGATCTCTAATTAATAATTTATAAATTTTTATGCATTTTTATAGAATGGATATTTCTTTTGACACCATTGGTGATGGCCCACTGAGTTGCACTGACACCTTGCTCAGGCCACTGTTTGTACCCAAGAAAATTTTAGGGCTACTGGTTAAGATACAGAAAAAGGAAAAATGATATATTAATGAGTTGGAATTTAGGGATGGAGCATTAATGAGGATAATAAACTGATATCAGGAACCATTTTAGGGATTGTTAGTGTGTCTTTATTTTTGGGTTCTTTTGAAACATCACACCATTAGGACATGAAATGTGTATTTTATTTTGTCATGGGAATTTACCCAGTTTTGGGAATTGATTACATGATTAATGGTTATTGATTTTTATTACTTTGGTTATTGTTTATACCGATTCTTCTATTATTATATTTTGTTGAATAGGTTTTTGTTTCCCCACGTACCTTATTAAAACCTCACTACTCATCGACAACCTCTAGTTTACGGGGAAACACATCAGAGGTCATGTGAGGAATTGGCTTAGGGAACTAGTTTAGTGCCACCTAGGCCAAAACATTACAATAAGGATGAACTATTGTTAATGAATTAATTAAATAATTCATTTTATAGTGTTTTGGAAAATCTTGATCAATTCATGCATCATTTTCATGCATGCATTAACTTATATGTATTTTTATATAAAATACACTTTAAATGATAGCTAGTGTATGGATAAATTACCTGAATGATAACCATTTATCATTTAACTAAAATAGTTTCAATCATAAGTTTCATGGGACTACATACCACATTATGAATGAAAATCCTAATTTTCATGAAATATGATTTATCTTTTATATATATTTCATATAGACATAAGGATTTAGGGTATATATGATTAAATATACCACTTCTACTAAATCCTAATAAAATTTGTTTCATTTAACCTTATATAGTATTATATACAACAACTTGTGAAATTTTTGAAGGTTCTAGATGCAGCGGAAGCTCCTATTGGGCATTATCCAACTTAGTTTTTTTGTTTTAACTGATGAATAATCAAACTTATACATGAAAATAGTTAGTCATGGCCAACATATTAATTGACATAATATTCCATAACTGAGAATATACGATCATCACATATAATTTATAATTTATTTTAGTAAAGATAAAGAATTACCTATCTTTAAAATTATTAATTCGTTGATGAATAATTTGATTTCTTATTGGTATACTGTCATTTTGATGAGAGTATTTAAGGTTAGAAAATATCTAGTGGTGATCAACATGTGCCCCATGAAACTTCTATCATCAACATATAATTATCTAGGTCTAAGAACAAATATTTTAACACTTGGCTAAATAATTTTTGGTGGCAATAGAATCCTTAAAGGTGAGATAAATCACCCAGGTTCTCTCTAGACTTGAAATATTGGTGGAGGAACATTTCTTTCCATTCTTGAGAGCATTCTTGAGTGAAGATCTATATAGGGGTTGAGAGGATTCTCTATGGAATTTGTTGTTTATACTGATTATATTATCATGAATTGGGTTAAAAATGATGTTGTTCAAAGTGTAATACTTAATAGGGGGATGAATTGAGTATCCAATAAAAATGTCTATTTAAAACTGTTTAAAAAAATTCCCATAGTTGATAAAACAACCCAGTAAACTAAAATAGTATAAATATATAATTTTATATTTTCAAAATATTTCTCAAGGGCTCGATTATAACCTAGTTAAAATATTTTTTAAAACAACTTAAACTTTTGAAATAAATGTAGTCGCATAAAAAATATATATAAAACACTCATTTACACTTACTATCATAGTATTATTTAGGTAAAGGAGTTTTGAAAACTAAAATTAGTTTTTTAAAAAATTAAACAAAATAAAGAATACATAGTATGAATAAATACAAGAGGTTTAGTATTAATATGAGACATAATCATCTCTACTTGATAGTCACCTACTTCCAAGAATGTTTTTTAAACAATAAACTGATCCATAACTTGGATCCATCTTTATATACAAATTCATCCAAGCAGTCCCAGCTACACAAAAACTCTTCCACAATTATTCATGGGATATAATATGTAAAGAAAGAGTGAAGAAATATTTCAATACTATCTATTTTTGTTCATGATTTTTTTCTAAATAAATATACAAGAACAATAATAATAACTCAAAATTAAATAAAATAGATAAGAAAAGAGAAATATTTTCAAAGTGATTATGTAGATCTCTATCTTAGATCACCTTGAGATGATCAAAAATTATATTTTTATTATTTTGTTTTGTATTTAATTTTTTCTTTGAATAAAATTTAAGAATAATTAGAAATGTTTCTATATTTTCATGAAAAATAGAGTGAAATATGTTTGATATAAAATACTCTATTATTTTTAAAAAACATACCTAAGCTCAACCAACCAGTTAGTTAGTAGAACCAAGTAATCTGTCAGCATTTACACATGATTTAATTGTTAGATTTATAACTTTTTAAAACCTTGAATTATCCATTGTAGGATAGTTATAAAATAAGATAAATCCTTTTACTGGTAGAAAATTTCATCGAACCCCAAAAGTTTGACTTTGACTTTAATGAATTTGGGTACCCATTTTAAGAATATTCATTATTAAATTCTATTACTCACTAAATCTCTGATTTGTTTTAAATTCTATAAACCAACCATTGGAATAATTAATTTGAATTTAATTCTAGACAATTACAAAATAAGAACTTCAAATGGGGTAGTAATTTCATGTTACAATTATAGAAAAGCACTGTAAATAGAAGATTTTTCTAGTTGTAGTACATATTCAGATAATGGTATCATAAATATCTTGGTAGTATAATTCTTAAACTAATGAAAGTAGAAAAAGACCGATGGTAGAAAGTTTTCACTGATTGTAGAAAATTTCAACCAGTGGTAGCACACTTATTCTGGCGGTAGTAGATCCATATCGGTGGTAGCATATTTTGAACTAGAAGAAGCATAAGTGTACCGGTGTTAGGAAGCTATAACTAATAATAGAATGTTTTACTTAGAGGAATTTTATATAAATTCTATAATTGTGAATCTTCTATCATTTAACATATATATAGTCATTAATAAAGGAAACATGATTTTTGAGCATTAAAATAAGCAATTGATGGAATATTCCAAAAAATATTCCCTTTTTTGGTAATCACAAATCATGGTTGAAAGATGAAATTCAAAACCTTGGATTTCAAGGAATTGTTAATATTAAAAGAAATATCTAAATTTTTTTAGTATTATATATTATATTAAAAAATAAAAAATAAATTTGATTAAAGAAAACATACATAAAATAGACATACTCATTATACATATTCTCCTTGTTTCTAGAGTATCAAAAAGGTAGAAAGTTGTGAAAATAAATAAAAAAAAGATGAATAAATAAAGAGTATTGATTTTACATTAATATTAAAGTTACATAATTACATAAAAATACAAGAAAATGCCTTTTCAGATCCTAGTTATATTTTGAAGTATCCTCATTATGAATAAAGGTAGGATCAATAAGGGATTATACTTTTATAATAGAAACATGTGTAGGAATAGAAGAAGGAGGTGAAGGGGTCCTGAAGGAAATACTGGAAGCAATTGGCCTTAGATGTATGACTTCCTCAATGAGAGTAAGTACAAAAGGACTAAAAATAATAGAGGTAGTCTAAAGGTTTACAAAAAGAGGTGTAGATATTGAGGTTTTCAGAGGAATTGAAGGATGAGCAATCACTAAAGTCCTAGAAGTGTATAGAAAAGGATCCATTAGTTCTACAAACTAATATATGATTATACTACCATGCTCCATCACCCTAGTGAATTCAGTCATCTCTTACATAAATAATTTTAACAATGAGTCTATATCCTTCAATTGAATCACCTACTCCTGAAAGGCCCTAGTAAAAAAGAGGCAACAATATATTCTCAGTTAAAAAACATGAAATTAGAATTAATATCATTTTATAATAAATATTTGAATGATAATACTTTAAAACTTTATCATTCCCTGTATTGGTGAAGGAACATCCACATGAAAATCTTTCTCATCGAGAAGTGGAGTTGCAACCATTTCTCCCACATCTCTAGTAGGTACTAAAGAGGGAAAAGTAAAAAAAAAACTCTTCTAAGTCCATAATTTCCACTAAATATCTCTTAGAAAACCTATGAATAATAGGAATGGTAGGTCCTATATACTTTGGTAGAATACCTCCATCACCATTCCCATCATCTGAATTAGAATATGATAATCCAAGAATAGATGACCCTGTGGACTACTCTCTCCCTCAGATGGTGTATCCTCATAATCTAGATCCACTTCATATTCCTCTACTGGGCTTCCAATAACCTAAATTATTGATTTTTTTTGGATTCACTATCCCAATATCCATTTAAAGTTCGAAAAGGCTCAAAAAAGTGCTCAAGGGATTAGTTTTTCACCCTCATATTCAACGTCCACAACATATGAAGATTGATTAGATAAAACAATGATATCCTCTATACTCTTTTAATAAGAACCTTCAAATTGGTAACCATTCAAAATATCAATATCTAAAACTTCATCATCTTACAGTAGACTTTCCTTAGAGGGTAAGGAAACATGAGATTCACAGGGTCCATATGACACATTTTATCCTAACTATATATGGATCACTATCTAATACAACATATATGTTAAAAAATTATTTTTGATTATCCAAAGATTCCTCCTAAACTTCAGTACCATCCTCAAAAAAATCTTTATTAGAAGAATAAACCACCACTTAATCTGGATCTAAACTAGTATCAACCACATTTCTAGTTCTGGATGGGTTCTTCATTGGGTTAAAATCATCATAAAGTTTCTCACTATACACCACCCACTTTTTCAATCAAGGATTCACATGGAATTTCATCCTTCAAAAAGTGTATTGTATGATAGAAAAATTCCCACAATAATTAAAGTTTTCATCTCCATTAGCAATAAACCCTCTTACTTATAATATCGTAGAAATCATCTTGGGATAAACAAGCGAATTTGACCTAAAATAAGGATTTCATAACTTCATAATATGCACCTTGTGATATCTATATAGGTTTATATTATCCAATCTTCTCAATAGATATACACAGAATATATCTTGATACATTAACATACTAAAGTCCACCTTTATAGGATACAACATATATTGGATGAATTTGAAGAGAAGTCAACATTCCCCATCAAGATCTACTATAACTGTCCTTTTTTACAGTAGCATTCCCAATACCTATTGAAGGTAATATTAAAAAATGAAATTCATATGATCAATGGGATAATATAACATGAGTTCCTTTCCATCTACCAACATCAAAATGAAATATTTCCTAGCCCCAAACTTGGACTTGGTATACAAATAAAAATCATGAACCAGTTTTAGAAATAATTTTCACTTATTTAATAAGAACCATGAATCCCACTATTTATCTTATATAACTTCCCAAACCAGTGAATTACTTGAATCCAACCAAGAAAAATCTATTTCATTTTCAGAAAATACTACTCCTGATGAAATAAGAGGAATTTAGGGTTTGATAGGTTTAATAGACTCAATATTAAATTTAATTTGAGGGTGAGATTATTTTGGAGAACTAGAAAGATGTTTCATTCTCAAAATTATATCACCGACATGAGGATTAATGTTTCAAGGTAAATGGTTAGGGTTAAAGTGAGAAATGAATAAGATTTTTCAAGGGTCATGCATGATTGAAGATTTAATTCAGACTCTTAATAAGGATTTTTATCATTTAAGGCATAAAACTAATTTTAAATATTTTTTTAATTTGAGAAAAATAAGGAATTTAATAGTTAAGTAATAGAAATTATCAATGAAATAAAAGAATCATAGAATCATGAATATTGTATTGGTAACATCTAAAGATAATGTTCGACAGTTACAACTACCAGTAGCGCTTAACGGTATCATCCGATAGTATTAACTAATGGTATTATGTGAATGGTAGAAACTAGGTGGTAGTACCTAGCAATATTATGAAATGGTAGTATATAAAAGTATCATCCAAAGGTAGAATGATAATGGTAGTAAGACAATAGTATATGTCCAATGGAAGAACCATATAGTATCACCAAAACAGTAGCCTACATTGATTTTACCCACAAGTAGCATATGACTTGTGGCTTAATATTACGAGAAACAAAAGAATTATGGAAATAAAGTCTTAAGTGGAATTTTATATTAATTTCTAATGTTTGATATATCTTATTCTCTTAATATTTAAAATATTTATAAAAATGTTAGTACAATAGTGTTTAATACCAATGAATTCAAGAATTATATCTTTTTTTGAAAATGGTATCTCCAAAAGTGATGTCTTATATCATTGTTTCTTTGTTCTATAGTGAGACAAATAATTATTTGAAATGTTTATATCACTTTTATTGTCATAGTTTATAGAGACACATCTAAACTGATATCCATAGTTCAGTAATGTTAGTTTCATCCATAAAATATGTGCAAAGAAACTGCCCAATGCTATGTACTCAGATTCTGTAGTGGATAATACCACATAATTATTTTTTTTTACTACAACATGATGCCAGAGACTTTCCCAAATGTTGAAATGTTATATGGGTACATTTTTTTATAACTTAAATCCACCAAATATTTTATCTAAATAACTAAATAATTCAAATGTTTTTTCTCTAGACTATAATAATCCAAATTTAGTTGTATTCTTGTGGTATTTGAAAATCATTTTGATAGTATTCAGATGATATTACCTAATATTTTCTTGAAAATGAGCACAAATTCACACCTTAAACATAATATTTGGCCAGTTAACTATTAAGTAACATAAACTCCCTATCGTACCTTTATAAATGTTTCGTTCAACTGGTTTCCCAGTTTCATCAAGATCTAATTTATTGGCGGTACTTAGTGAATTATCACTTCCTTTTTAGCTATCCAAGACAAAACATTTCAAAATATCCTTTGTGTATTTTATTCTATTTAAAATTATTCCTTACCTATTTTGAAAAATCTAAAAACTAAGAAATAATTTTAACTCACTCATTAAATTCATTTCCAATTCCCTTGTCATCATTTTTTTAAAATTCTACATACAAATAGTGTTTAGGTGATACAAAAATAATATAATCGACATATATTTTTACTACCAAAACATATTTGGAAATAATTTTTATAAATAGGGTTGGATCAACAATCGATTTTAAAAAATATTTAGAAATTATGAAAGATCTAAAACTATCATAGCAATCTATGGGAGTTTGTTTTAACCGATTAAGTGTTTTGGTTAATTTTTAAGCATGATTTTGAAAATGAGTATTTTTAAATCCTAGGGGTTTTCCAACAAAAACATCATCAAAAATATAACCATTAAAAAAACTAATAAAACCCATTTTTTGTAGTTTGAAATTTATATGTTCTTCATACGTAAGAAAAATTCTAATAATATTAAGTCTAGCTAATAGAAAAAAAGGTTTTCTCATAGTTAATACCTTCTTATTAACTATATCATTATGAAAATAGTCTATATTTGTTTCTTATAATGATTCCGAACTCATTAAACTTGTTCCTAAACACCAATTTAGTGCTAATGATTTGGTAGTCTTTAGGTATTTCCACCAGTTGATCGACTTTGTTTCTTTTAGATTGATTCTAATATTATTTCATAGACATTACCAAAAATTCTTCATTAATAAATTTATTGATGTTTTTAAGTTAAATATATGATAATAAGGCCTGATTTTAAACTTGGTTTCTAGGATAACATCTAGTATGAGTAACTCTATCTAGATCTCTAACAACATCATATAAAGGATGGTCTCTATGTGTTCTAATAGATATAAGGATATAAGTGTTTATTACTTCATTTTATTCTTCAGGATCTGGTTCAAACACTTCTTCTTCACTAATTTATTTATCTATAACATGTTTTATAGGGTGATCACTAGTCATGTTTGAGGTATTGATATCCAAGTTATAAAAATCATCCTTAAGGTTTTCTAAAGGAGATTTAGGATCATGTCACTCCGTTTCATCAAATTTTACATGTACATATTCTTATGCAACTTTGGTTCTTTTATTAAACACCCTATATGATTTACTAGAGGTTGAATAACCACGGAAAATCCCTTCGTCACTTTTGGATGAAAATTTATCTAAACACTCTTTTTTGTTGATAATAAATACCTTAAAACCAAAACTGCTAAATTAATTAACCATTGTTTTGCTTATTTTATATTACTCATATAAAGAATTATTTAAAAGTGGTATGATAATAATCCTATTAATGATATAGTAGGATTTACTAATATCTTCTTCCCAAAAATATACAGGTAAATTATATTCACTAAGCACATTTTTTGTAATTTATTGAAGATTCATTTTTTTTCTTTCAAATTCTCAATTTTTATGCGGATTCCAAGGAGTAGAGAAGTTGTGATTATTTCTATGTTGTGGTCATAAAGTCTCAAAGTCTTAATTTTAAAACTCATGACCATGATCAATCCTTAATTTCTTAATAGTAGGTCCACTAAGGTTTCTATAAATTTTATATATTTTAAAAAATGGGAATAATCTTCACTTTTTTGTGTTAAAAATATTACCCAAGTAAATCTAGAAACTTTATCAACAAGAACATAGTCATAATGATTCCCACCAAGTATAGAGACTCTAAAAGTTCTAAAAAATCCATGTGAACCCACACCAATAGTTGAGAAGTTTAAACTTATTTCTTTGGTTTGAAATAAATATTACAGTGTTTCCCTTTTTTATGTGGGATATATACTTTTCCTTTTGGTAATTCTAGATTTGGAAGATCCTTATTTAATTATTTCTTACTTAGCTTTCTAATTGCATGAAGGTTGACGTGTTACAGTCTATTATTCCATAGACAAGATTATTCATGAAATGCACATAAACAATATTGTTTTTAGAAAATAGTTAATCTAAATCGATTGTATAAACATTATCATTTCATAAATTAGTAAAAACTAAAGAATGATTAGAATCATTGGTTTTTCAAGAATTATTTTCAAAAATGAAATGATAACTATCATCACATAATTTCGAGATTATAATCAAGTTATATTTTAAACCATAAACAAATAAGACTTTAGAAATTAAAACAAAATTAGAATTACTAATACAACTAATTATAATTATTTTTCTTTTGTAATTTTCACCAAATGTGACATGTCCACCATCCACATTTATAAGGATATTAATTCTTGGGTAGTATCCAATCATGTATTAGGAACATATACTATCGACATAACATAAATTATTATTATTACTCTTTAGACATGTTTCCTACAAATATTTTAAATAAGAAATGATTTTGGTACCCACACTTTTTGGTTCCAGAGAAGTGAGAAATAAGAGATTTTGAAGCCATTGACACTTAACAGTTTAACCATAAATAGAATTAATGTTTTTAGATTATACACCATATTAGGTCTATAAGAATATGAATTGTTTATAGAACTATAATATATTGATATAAGAATAAACTTAATTTTAAAATTCTCCTTTGACCAAGATGGTACCCAATCCTAGTTATATACTTCGATGTGGTCTAATTTACAAGAATCCCAATCAAGGTTTCTCTAAAATTTTTAAATTATTAAATACCCTTTTTAATTTACTCATTTTAAATTTTAAGTTCATTTTTATTATTTAAAAAAGTATAATTATTTTCTTTTTTCTATAGACATGTTACTCTTATCACTGGCACATAAAACATGTGGCCTTTTTAGTTTTTATATTTATCTTTCAATTCATTTATTGTGTCTTCAAGAGTAGGAAAATATTACTCCAGTTTTTAAATAAAAATTTATGATTCATGAGTAGTATCATTGAGTGAATTAAAAGTAGTTAACCGAGATGTGTTTTATATAAACCACATATTATCCTTTTAATTATTCTCTTATCTTCTAGAATCGAATTCATTGGAACTATCCTCATAGGAACTCCATGTCACCTTAATAGTCCTCTTGGATATTTTTACTCTATACTAATAATTTTTTTTAATTTAATTATGAAAATTTAGCTTTGATATTCCATTTTCACTTGCAATCATAGCATGTTACTTCTACTAGTTGATTTTCCTTCTTCCAACTTCCTCTTTTGTCATATCTTATAAAGGTTTTGGATGCAATATAAGTTCCATATATGGAATTCCAAACTTGGATTTTTTTTGTAATCAATTATTAATTAAATACTTATTTTATCGATAAATTACATGACCAAAAGAATTTAATCAAAGATTAATTGAAAAGTAAATGCCAGAACCAAAGGATATGATCATCAGATATTATTTATAACCAATTTAAACAATTAAAGAATTAACTTAAGATGAATTCTTTCATCATTAATGTATTTGACAACGTTACTATATTATTCCATAATTTCATTATAGGAATCAAGAGTAAATTCCATCTAGATGTGATCCAAAAATGATCCATGAACCTATGAATATATCCATATGAATCTGTAGGTACTATCTTGGTAGATCCTAATGCATGTATCATTCATATATGATCACACTAAGAATATCATCAAGTAAGGGTTCTCTTAAATCTCTCTAGAATTGAGAGTGGTGGTGTATGATGATCACCCACCATTGTTGAGAGTGTTCTTAGAGAAGGATATTTCTATGACTTTTAGAGAATTATCTCTAGGAGTCACTATACACAATAAATGAAAATGGAAACACTAAGAAAATAATATAATTTTGTTTATATACTATTGTAGTTAGAAAGTAATAATTTCACAAGTTCGCTTTTTTATTTTCTTAATCCATGGGAAAACCCATGTATATAATAATAATAATATTATTTCATTACATGTGAAAATATAGTAAATTAAATTAAATAATATTCATTCAAATAATATTTAATATAAGACTAATCGCCTTTTTATTTCATAAAGCTTTTATTTCATGGTACAACATTTAACAATACGGAGGATCTTTTTAGGGTAAGTGTCTTGGAAATAGGAACATAATACATGAAAAACATAAAAATTAAACATCCTTAAAATATACATGTTATACTTATTCATAGGTTTTTTCCTAATTTACTTTTACTATATCTCATATCCTAGGGACATAAATCAAAGAAATTGGTGAGCATAAATTCTGTCAAGGGAATAAACAAAGAAAATAATTAGCATGTGAGCAAGAATAATATCAATAAGGAATGATAAAATGAACATAAGGAATATCATAATATAAATACCAAGAGTTATAACTTGTAATTGTGGATATGAAATAAAAAAGATACATTCATAAGCATATCACCAAGATTTATCACCAGGGTGTCATAAATCATAATTACTAAGGTTGTTCACCAAGGTATCATAAAACATATCATCTTTAGAGATTAATTATTTACCTAATAAATTGGATAAATATCATGTTTCACCATTAATATTTTTTAATTCATGTGATACACATTTATTATAATAAATCATTTCAATAATAACCAGAGGAGAATGAAGAATAAGTTTTATATGAAAGCATTGAGTACTTAAGTGTTTAAAGACTTGAACATATCACCACTTTTAACCAATGGAAATGGAATGTTGGCTTCATACAAGTAAATAACCAAGTTAATATATTATGTTTTCATCTAGGTGAATAACCATTGAAAAGTAAGTTGTTTGGGTATTCACAGTATTGGAATTTCTCATGTAAAATCGAGAAATTCAAGAAATGAATAAAGGTATAAAACATGGATTAAAGGGAGGGAATAAAGAGAGGGAATATGGTATACCATTGGTAAAACACTATTTATTTAGAAAAAAAATGATAAAAAGTTTTTTTTAAAATAAGGTAGTTCATCATTTAGAGACATACCAAAATGAGGTACTTGAATGAAAAAGGAGAAGAGGAGAATTCCCTTACCTTGAAGATTTGCTTATTAAAACTTGAGGGTGGCACCTTGAAACATTGAGGAAACCTTGGAGGGACTATTTTAGAGTTAAAACGACCAAAAATTATTGCTTATGGATTTGGAGTGGAGAGGAATGGCTAATGGGTGATATTTATACTTGAGGAGGGGTGGGTTTTAAAGGATTAAATATTGGTTATTTTATCATATAAGAAAACTACATGCAGGTAAGTTGAATTAAAACCATTTTTAGATAATTAATGAGTTTTTGAGAATGGTTGTATGTTAAGGGCCTTCCAAAACTATACCATACCTTATAACCAACCCAATTAATGCTCAGAATCCAAATATTTTATTTCAAAAATCCAATTTTTGGTTTTAAAAATTAAAGTACAAATTTATAAATTAAAATTAATATCTTTAAATTAATTTTTAAATTTGTTTAATTATATTTTATTAAATAAAAGTTTTCATAAATTTTTAGTCATGATAAAATAATAATGATTTCATAAACTCATAGTGTTCGTAAAGTGGAAATTTTCTCTTTTTCGCCAAAAAATAAACATTGTTAGAAAATTCCAAAAAAATTACCCTAAGAAAATTTTTATATTAAGAGTCCAAAAATGAATTTTATTTGATAAAAATAATTTTATAATAATTCAAATTTTATTATTTTTTTTAAAAATTAGTATTCTATTGAAAATTAAAAATTTAATGGAAAAAATAAACATTTTGACCATTATAAAACTTTCTAGGGATTCCTTAAAATATATTATCATTTAAAAATAATTTATATTTATTATTTAATGAAATGAATTTTATTTGAAAATTATACATTAAGACTAATTTTAATATAATATATTTATATTATATGAAAGTAATATAATTTGGATTATATCAATAAATAATCTTGTTGATCATTTAAATTCAACTATGTAAGAAACATTATTAAAGACTAACTATTTTATTGACTAATGGGCATAATGTCTATGAAATACTAGGATTTCCAAACTACGTTTTATTATATAAATGGATTTATTTGTAATTTAAACCAACTAATAATATTTTTGAGATAATTTTATTTTAAAATAATATTTTACAATCTAGTGTTTTTATTAATTTGATTATAGGTTAATAATAATATGTAGTTTTCAAATTAATATTATAAATGAAAATATGGTTTTTCTTTTTTTAAAATAATATTTTAAGATAGCTATATTTATTTTATTATTTGTGTAAAATAGAATTTATTTTTATCAAAAACGTTATTTAATATAATATTTTAATGATAATAATATTAATTAAGGGCATTTTTTTAAAAAATTATTATTATTATTATTAAGATAATATATTATATAAATATATGAGATATATTCTGTTTTATTAGAAAATTTATAAATTATAAATATATATTGTTATTATGTTATGAAAAAATGCACATTATATTTTTATTTTAAATAAAAATGTGATTTTATTTATTTATAAAAAATAAAATAATTTAAAGAATAATACAAAAATATGAAGAAATGTGAAATATTTTATAAGTATATATAATTATTTTTTATATATAAAAATGTGATTTAATATATATGTATATATATATATATATTTGTTTTATAAATATACATATTTATCATTTTTATTATTTGTGTATTGATTTTTTTGAGAAAAAATATTTTTTCTGAATTATTTATAAAAAAATAATATATATATATATAATTTTAATTTTTTTAAGAAACTAATAAATGGTAATATATTAACGATTAAATGATGAAACATTGTGTTGAATTGAAAAAATTGAGATAATAATGAAGAAAATGCGAGAGAGGAATCGTGAGAATAAAAAATAGAGTCAATGATTAAAACAAAATGTATAACATGAAGACATGAAATGAGTTTTTTGACAAGATAATATTAAAGATAGGATGATAATATGTAGACTAAACTCAAATTCTTATTTTAAATGGAATCTCTCAAACTGTCTCCTGTCAGAAGAGATTTGTAGATCCATGCACTGTTTTTTACAAAACCTAGCTTCTAAAGTAAGCCACCATTTTAATATTTTTTACTTAACCATTTTTAAATCTGAATAATGGTTTATATATACAGTATATTTTTTATCTTTTTAAATTAATAAAAACACCCGATTAAATTAATTTTTCCTCTTGTCTCTCAAAATGCATGGTATACCATGTTCATTTTTCTACAGGAGATTGATTAATGAATATTTCAATATTTAAACCCTCACTTTGCACACTAAAACACTTGACCCTCTTCCTCCTAAAAGCTCAAATTTTTTCTGCTTGAAATTTTAGAAACCCATAGCCCCTTTTGATCTAAATCATGTAAGGGTTCATTTTAGTTCTTCAAAATTTTTATTGTTTTACAAAGGTGATATATATATATATATGTGTGTGTGTGTGTGTGTGTGTCTACATGCATATAAACACATATATTAATCCATTTTGATATATATATATATATATATATATTAAGGGTTTTTGTTTTAAACTTAATTTCTAAAACCAATGTTTTGTAAGGGTTTATTTTATCTTATCATTTTTTTTTGTTTTACAAAGATATATATATATATATATATATCTGTGTGTGTGTGTGTCTGTATATATACACATATATAACCATCAATGTTTAGAATAGATGAGATTAGGGTTTTATTTTAAGAACTTAATTGATAAAATCTACGGTTGTAAGGGATTCATGTGTTAAATGTTTTCAATCCATATATATATATATATGTGTGTGTATATATACATATACATATATATGCATATATATAAACATGTTTAAATATACCTAATCTTCTATATTTATTTTCAGAAGTTATACATTGTACTTCAAGCATCAAATTAATGTTTAAAATTTATGTAAAAGTTTATTTCCTATAATCACATTGTTTACAAAATCACATGAGTTATTTGATAATTATTATCATTTTATGTGAAATTATGAGTCAAGATATTATTTTATGTGAAAAATTACATCTGAATCCCCTGACATGTCATGAATGAATAGATATGGCCATCATCTAGGTCATATGTGACATCCAACACATTATGAGATTATTCATACACTTATTTTAGTTTTCATACAATTATAGTTTTCAAATAGTAATAGTTACTACAAGCATGAAATTCTCTTAAATTGTTTTAGAAAACTCTTTTAATGTAAATTTTATGACATGTTATACGCAAAATTATTTTCTTGAAAAGAAAATAATTCTATGTAAGTGATTTATAAATGTTTTGGGTTAGAATTGAGAAAGGTGGTTCCATAGAAAATGTTTTATAAAATCAAACTAGTATGATGAATGCTATGATATGGGGAGTGAACCCATAATAATAAATGGAAATTTGTTCCATATGAGTTATATCTAGTGGCCTTATGTTATGGTTTTTAATTATATTATACCAAGTATCATGGAATAATTCCCCAGAAAATTATTAATTTCAAAGGAAAATTCCCAAATTATTTTAAAAATATAATTATTTTATTAAATATATATTTCAAAAATTATATGAATTTTTAATTTTTTAGAAATATACTTTTAGTGTTATGTATTTAAATATATTTTCATACAAATTATAATTCCAAGAAAATATTCTTTAAAGGGTTTCTTTAACATTTTCAAAAACCCCATACTGGGCATATTTGATGCTCACCCTATATATTATAATCACTTTTATAGTTTTATAAATCATGATCAGATGAAACTATATTATTGAAGTAGCATAATAAGAAATCATTATTTACTAAATTTTAATTTTTTTATAATTATATTGGAACATATTATTGGTTTCTATTTATTCAAAACCTAGACCTGTAAAATAACCTGGTATGTAATAGACGTTGTGTATTTTTTTCTAGTTTCTTTTATAAAAAAATATAAACAACATTTATATGCACTGAGTCTGGTAGCATGAGATCGGGTCGTTATAATTTCATTCAACTATATTATCCAATAAACACAAGGGTATATGATCACACTTCATTATAAATATACCATCATAATTACACTTCATAATTCACTCCGATTCGAATCAAGGTTTAACATTGTTTCAAAAAATGAATATTATATTACTAACTCATTGTTTGTTTGTTATAGTGCTATTCATGGGTATGATGATTCTAGGGTATCGAGGGGAATTTTTTTTATATTTTTCTTTATCCACCATTTTACATACCATTTTAATATTAATTATTATATTGTGTATTATTATATATTGAATGTAACGTTTTTACATAATTTAATAAAGTTTTATTGGTTTCTAGTATGGATTTTCTATATCTTGATCATTCCTAGTTGTACTTGATCATATCAAAAAAATGATGTTTAAAGTTCATAAAAATTATTTCTTTGTGATTATATTGTAAAACAAAATCAATAGTAATTGAGAGGTAGGAGACATGTTATTTAAAAAAAATATTTTTTAGGTCGTTACAGTCTTCCCACTTAAAAGAATTTCATCCCTGAAATTTCAACTCATATTATCTGGTGAGAATAGATGAGGGTAATTCTATCTCATTTTTTCCTCTGGTTCCCACATTTCCTCTTCATATTTATGGTTCCTATATAGTAATTTGATAAGGTGAGTTCTCTTATTGCATATAAATTTGTCTCTACGGTCCAAGATCTTCACTACATGATCCTCATAAGAGAGGCCATTCTTCAGTTGTACCACCTATGGATTCGGTACATGTATGGGATAGTGTACATACTTCATTAAGAGTGATATATGTAATACATCATTAACTTTATCCATGTTTGGTGGAAGTGATAGCCTATAGAACACTGTTCCAATGCGATCAAGGATCTCAAAAGGCCCAATGTTCCTAGGGCTAAGTTTTCCTTTATTTCCAAACTACATTACTCTATTCCATGGTGGTGTTGAAAAGAAATTCGTTTCTCTAATATCAAATTCCATGTCCCTTAGAGAGTTGTCAACATAAATATTTTTCTGACTTTTAGAATATTTAATGTGTTTTTGGATGGCTTCGACATTTTTTTTCATCTCTAGTACAAGATCATGTCCAAGTAGCTTCCATTATGAAACCTCGTACCAACAAGTAGGGGTTCTACCTCACTTCCCATAAAGAGATTAATATGGATCCATTTGAATACTTGAGTGGAATCTGTTGTTGTATGAGAACTCAACCAATGATTTATGTTGATCCCATCCACCTTTAAATTGTGTTGAGAAGTATCTCAACATGTCTTAATGTATTTGAATGGTCCTTTTATATTTTCTATCAGTGTGAGGGTGATAGGCCATATTGAAATTGAATTCAGTATTCAATTCATGTTGAAGAATTATACATAATTTTGAAGTGAACCTTTGATCATGGTTATAAATGATTTTAAGTGGAACTCCATGAAACCTAATAACTTTCATTATATATATCTTGGAAATTTGGTCAAGGGAGGGATATTATTGAATAATAATTAAGGGGGAAGTCTTGGTGAGTTGATCCACTATAACCCATATCCCATTTCTTCCTTTGGATGTCTTTGGAAGGCTAGTGAAAATGTTTGTGGTGATGTTCTCCCATTTCCATGTGGGTATTGGAAATAGTTGCATCCTTCCATTGGACTTCTATAACTATTATTTGACTTTATGGAATACCAATAAATTTTAGGTATACTAAGTGATCTCCCTCTTCAAGTTGTTCCTTCGTAATTTATCTCAAACATCACAATACATATTTGTACTTTCAGGGTGGATAGTGAAGGATGATCTATATGCATTGTCCAATAGCTCTTTTTTTCATCTCATGCTATGAAGGAACACAAAGTCTAGATCCAAACCATAAGTAACCATCTTTATTGATGTGGAAATAATAAAGCTTTCCATCCTTTACTATTTTCACCTTCTTTTGACAACCCATATCATCCCTATGTGCCTCCTTGATCCTTTCATGGATATATGATTTGGAAATCATTTGGGATAGAGAGGATGTATTTCTTTCCAAGATGATTTCCAGATCCATCCTTCGCATATCAATAAATATGGGGTCTTTTTCAATCAACATCACGGATAAAGTTAAATTTTATTTTCTTATAATAGCATCATCTACCTTATTCTTATTTCTAGGATGAAAGTGAATAAAATAATCATAGTACACAATAAGAAAAAAGGAAAATTTCCACAGTTCAAAAGTGTGGAAATAGGAGTCAAAACCGTGGCCATAACCTATAGCCATGGTTTTGGCCAACCATGGCTACTATCTCCATGAAAGTTGGTCCTGGAATATTGCCACGATTTTGAAAACCTTGGAAATAGGCCTCAAAATTCACCACTATGGTGATTGACCTATAGCCACAGCTTAAAGCGTGACTATAGGAAGCTATTGCCACGGTTTAAACTATGGCTATAGGAAACTATATCTACGGTTTTAACTGTGGCTATAGCCTTGGAAAATTATGGCAATAGCATAAATAAAAAATATGACTGCTGAGTTTCGATCCCTACACCTCCCATTTTCCAACCTATGATGCTCACCACTACACCACCAAATGCTTCACGTATATATGTATATAATATAATATACATATTAATAAAATCCATGGTAATAACCACAAAACCGTGGTAGTAGGCCTTCCCTCCAAAATTTGGAAGGAATTGTTTTTCTCGTGGAAGCCCGAGAACCCTATAGCCATAGTTTTGGAAAACTGTGGATATAGGCCTTTGAAAAAAATTTCCTATAGCCACGGTTTTCAAAACCATGGATATAGGCCATATAATGATGGCTATATCTATAGGCTATACCCACTATTTTAAAACCATGGCTATAGGTCCATGGCAGTAGCTTCATTTTCTAGTAGTGATACTTGATTAGCTCTAACCATATTCGTTCATGTATGTTGAGGTCATTTGGTGTGAATATGTACTTAAAACTTTGGTGGTCTATGTATATATCAAATTTTTATCCATAAATTTAGTGTCTCCATATATTTAATTCTAATATAACTACTTCTAAATATAGACCATGAGTAGGATAATTCTGTTCACAAGGCTTTGATTGTCATGATGCAAAGTGATCACTATTTCATTTTACATGATTACAGATCCTATTCCATTTATGTATGAAACTATATAAATGAAAATAATTCCCCTTTAGAGGTTAAAGTTAGTATAGGTTCACTAACCAAACTCTTCTTTAGTTTATACAAACATTGTTCACACTCCTTCATCCATATAAACTTAACTCCCTTTTACGTTAACTTGGTTAGTAGATTAGAAAGCTATGATTTTTTTCATAATATTTATATATTATCATGATAGACCAAGGAAACTATGAATATTAGTTATATTTTTAGGATGTGGACGCTTATCTGCAACCTTTATCTTTACTAGATCCACTGAGATTCCTTCAGTAGATATTGATGTGTTCTAAGAATGCATTTTTTTAACTAGAAATCACGTATTATTAATTTACTAAAAAATTATCCTTCCTCAGAGTTTTTAATATGAACCATATATAATATTAATTATCCTAACATATTTTGGAATATATCAAAATATAATAAATAAATACCACCCAAAAATTATCAAGGTAGTCTTTAATGACTCTATTCATCAAATCCATAAATATAGAAGGAACATTAGTCAATCCTAAGGGTATAAAAAAATCTCATAATGCCCATATATTTTTTGTAAGGAAGTATTTTGGAAATATTCTTTCTTTACCCTCAATTTATGATACTTAGGCCAAAGATCAATCTGGGAAAAGAATTTATCACTATGAAGATGATTGAAAAAATCATCAATACTTGGAAGAGGATATTTATTCTACAGTGTGATACCATTAAATTATATATAATCAATGAACAACCACATTGATAAATCATTTTTCTTTAAAAAGAGAACAGATTCTCTCCAAAGAGATTCACTTGTTCAAACCAAACCCTTCTCCAAGAGATCATGAAGTTTCTTCTTTAATTCCTATAAATCCACATATTCCATTATATATAGGGTTTTAGATACTGTATAAGATCTAGGTATGAGTTCAATTGATAACTCTACCTCTCTTTATAAGGGAGGTCCTGGTAAATATTTAGGAAATAAAAAAAATTTATTCATTAATAAACATATCCTATCTTGACGCTTTCTCTTTCTTATTCTTCCTCACCAATAATTTCCATAAAGAAGAAAATAATAGGTGATTCTAGGAAAGATTGAAGCTGGTAAATCTCTCCTTCGAAGAGGTTCAAAGGTTTTTAATTCAAGATTACTAAAATATCCTTTCTTTTACAGTTGATATTGGAATTATACTTTGACAACAATTCCATCGAAATGTATTAATCCAAATTCTACCATTGGAATGATCACCATGTTTTCGGAGATATAATACTCACCAAAGTTAATAGGGGAATCCCTATATATATTTTATGCTTGAATAGTTTATCTAGGATTTTTAAGAGATAACTCTAGAACTAATAGTTCAGTGTTTAACTTGATGTTATTTAAAAACTTTAATGAAATAAAAGAATACATAAAACTACAATCAATCAATGTACTTTATATATTTGAGTGTAAGATGAGACTATCTACCACAACATCACTTAGAGCCTGAAATTTATCTGTTATAATTAAAAAATAATGACCTTTATCCCTTGGCCTCTGTTGGGGTTGATAGTGGTTCCCCTCCATTATCTTCTAATTTGGACATTGTTTAAAGAAATGACCAAGTTCCCCTCATTTGTAGCATTGAACCACAATTTATGTTTTCACCATCTTCCCTATTTCATTAGAATTTTGATATTGATGATTTATATCTCCAAATTATTTTTCAGCTACATTTAGATTTCTTACAAACTTATATTACTTTCCAATTCATTAAAAACAATTCCCCAAATGAATCTCCCCACATTTTTTACACATGGGATATTTATCTTTATTCTCATTTAGATTATTCCCAATTTTTTTTCAATATTTTTCTTCTTATCATTATTTCCATCAGTTCATTAGGAAACTCAAAAATCTATTTAAACTTTGAGTGCACATAAAGATATCACTTCATAACTCCAAAAGTCCTGAATTACCAAATATTTTTATAGATATGGTCTCATTCCACCAAAGAATCGATATGTCTTCCCATAATAATCAATAAAAAATATTGAAGTGTAATGTAGAAGACTTATAAAGTTCATATCACAATTCCACACCAATTAATTTTATCTTTTCTCAATATAAGTCATTCTATCACTATTTTTTCTAGAGGGTATGAGGGAAATACTTAATGAAAATTCATTTTTGAAGTCTTCCCATCCCTTGGTGTCCACTTAATCCATTGGATTCATGTTCTTGATCAGTGTCCACCAATGATTAACTTCTCCCACAGAGTGATATAATTATGAAATAAATTTCTCTTTATTATAATTATAGATAATAGAAAATATATTTTCTATAGTGTTTATCAATGTTTTCTATGATTACTCGATCAAAGGTTCCACTAAAAATTGATGGCTGTTGACACATAAATAATTTAAATTATGGTTGTTCCTTCATTGGTGAAGTAGTATGATGCATACAATTTTGGTTATTATTCATGACATGAGTTAACTGATTCCTCATTATCATGGATTTTTCAACTCCAGCTTCCCCCACATTGGTAAGGATTTCATCACATTGTTTGTTGTATACATTATTTTCATGATTACTTCTATTTCCTACCATTTTTCTAGAAATAGAAAACCTAAGTGTGATATTTTTTAGAGTTAGGTATATTATAATAATAATTGTGAAGGAAATATTAGTCTTAAAATCTTCTTATACAATGCTTATAGGATGATATACTTCAATTTTAATAAAATGTTTACATTATCTATATATCCATCATAATGGTTTGTAAAAGCATGTGATTAACCAAATAATATCCTCTGGGAGTGTCAAACCAAGCATGTAGAAAATTCCATTTTTGTAAACTATTTTAGGATCGAGTCTATCTCAATAAACATTTTTTTGGGTGGATACCAAAAGGTTAATCTATTATTGAGTCATACACACTTGTAGTATCCAGGAAATGATGTGTTTTCTTGGAAACCAGTTACTTAATACTCACAAAAATTCCCTAATATTTTCCTTTATTTGGACTTATCCATTGGATTTTTACTAATGTTTTATAATATAAATTTATAGAAATAATTAAACCTTCTTTTTATACCAATGAATATAACACACCCTTTTTATTTTATAACCATTACATTAAATGACACATCATTTAAAAAAACATAGGATCTTTTTAGGTTTAGTGACTTGGAAACAAGAACATAATACATGAAAATCATAAACATTAAACAAGATTCTAATTAAATTTATATAATTATTTATAGGTTCTTACTAAGTTACAATTAGTACATATCATATCCTATGGATATTCATCAAAGAATGGGGCATGCATAAAGACAAAAAAGGGACTAAATAAAGGAAATACTTAGCATGTGAGAAAGAGGAATATAAATTAGGCCTGATCATATGAGAAAGAGGCATATAATAACAGAAATATCATGAATCATAACAAGTAAATATTTCTACAACATAAAAAAGATACATCCATAAACATATCAGCATGAATTATCATCAGGCTGTCATAAATAATAATCACTAAGGTTTTTCACCAAGGTATCAAAAAATGAAATATATAGAGATCAATTATTTACCCAATGCATTGGATAACTATAAAGAAACACCCTTAATATCTATTAATTTTTGTTATCCACATTGATTAAAATAAATCATTTCATCAATAACCTGAGGATAATAATTAATGAGTTTCATATCAAAACAAAGAGTACATAAGTTCTTAAATACTTGGACATTACATCTTTTTTAACCCATAGAAATGGAATGTGAGTTTAATACATATAAATAGCCAAGTAAATAAATTATATTCTCAAATATGTGAATAACCATTGAAAATGATGTTTTCTTGGGGATTTATAGTATTGTAATTTCTCATGTAAAGGATAGAAATTCATGAAATGAATTGGGTAGCATGAAGATTTAAAACATGGATTAAAGGGAGGGAATTAAGAGAGTTAATTAAGGTTTCCCATTGGTAAAAATATATTTTGGAAGAAAATTTATTATAAAATGTGCTTGTTAAATAAGTTATTTCAATATTTATATCCATACAAAAAATAAGGTACTAGAATGAAAAAGAAGAATAAGAGAATTCCCTTACATTGAAGATTTTCTTTCTAAAACATGAGGGTGGCACCTTCACACCTTGAGGGAAACTTGGAGGGACTATTTGGGAATAAAAATTACCAGAAATTACTAGTTTATGAATTTTTAGTGGATAGGAATGGCTAATTAGTGGTATTTATACTTGAGGAGGGGTGGGTTTTAAAGGCTTAAAAATTGGTTATTTTACCATATAAGCAAAGCACTTACGAGTAAATTGATTTCAAATCAATTTAATGGATTATTAATGAGTGGGGGAGTGTTTTTAGGATGATAAAGGCCTTAAAAACTAAATCAAACCTTTTGAAAAATATAATTAACTTACAAAATCCAAAGGTAAAATTTTATTTCAAAAATCCATTTTTTGGTTCAAATAATTAAAGTGTAAATTTATAAATTAAAATTAGTTTTTTTTAAATTTATTAATTATATTTTTATTAAATATTTTATATAAATTTTAACCATTCTAACATAATAATGATTTCATAAAATAATAGTGCCCCTAAAGCATAAATTTTTACTTTTTCGCCAAAAAATCAACTTTGTTAGAATATTCAAAAAAAAAACCCCTAATATAATTATGATAAAATAATTCAAAAAATGAATTTTATTTCATAAAAATAAATATCTACATATTAAAATTTTAATTTTTAAATAAAAATAATCATTCTAATGAAAATTTACAATTTAATATATAAATAAACATTCTGACCATTATAAAACTTTCATAGGGATTTGTTGAAATATATTATAGTTTTAAAATATTTTTTTATGATTATTTAATTAAATTTATTTTATTTAAATCTTATAAATAAAACATAAATTTAATAAAATATGTTTATAGTCTGTAAAAATAATACAATAATTATTATCTCAATAAATAATCCCCCCGACCATTTTAATGAATGTACCTAAAAAATAGTATTAAAGACCAATTGTTTTATTGAATAATGGTCATGATGACTATAAAATATATTATCCAAAAAACATAAGGGTAGATGATCATATTTCTCTATTAATGCACTATTGTTTTTACACTTCATCATTCACTTATATTTCAATCATGGTTTAATTTCATTTCTAAAAATGAATATTGTATTACAAAATCTTGGTTCTTTATCATATTATTGTTCTTTGGTGCGATGATTATAGGGGATCAATGAAAAAAGTTTTTTTTTATATTTTACTTTATTAAACCTCTATTATTCATTCCATTTTAATATTTATTATTATATTGGGTATTGTTATAGGATGAATGTAACATTATTTAATAATTTAATAAATTGTTGATAGTTTCTAGTTTATGTTTTATATATCCTTACTGTTCCTAGTTTTACTTATTCATATCAACATGTGATTTGTGAAGTTAATAAAAATTATTACAATGTTCTTATATTATAAAAAATAACAAAAAGTTATTGAAAATTAATATATCAATTATTAAAAGAAGGAAATGTTTCAGGTTATTTCATAATATTTATTATTTCTTACCGTACCATTCAACTTGTTCCATCATTCCTCCACAATATTTATCAGGCATTGAATATTTATTATTTATTTATTTTATAAATACCACTTCATTAATCTCTAATAAATAAATAAATTTTATATTCAATAAATAGAAAATAAGTATTTATCAAATATTATACTCACAAAATATTATTTCAAATAACCAGTGACATGATATTTATGATCAAGTAAACATGAATTATTATTAAAACATGTGTGAGAATAATATTTATTCAGCATCTTAAATAAAAAATAATATTATTTATTTAAATGAAATTATAGATACAATTAGTGTGTGACCTCGTAGGCCTTTTTCTCAGTGGCAATAGACAATGTATCCCAAAGTCCAAGTTTATCACCTAAGTACACACCAAGGAACCTATAGAGAAAATAAGTTAAAATCACAATGACATAAAACCATATAAATATTGTTACTATGTAATATAATCCATTTATTGAAATATTTCCAATCATGTAGGTTTTTTGATGGTTCAATCAACCTATGTGCTCAATGTCTCTTTATTTGAATTTATAGTAATAAAACTTTTCTATAGAACTCTATTCCAATGTATTTTTTTAGGTTATATCATTTTCATAAAAGGGCCCAAGATATCAACTTCTATTAAAGAAGGAAAAAATCCATAGTCTCTTTATTCATCAATGAAATATTAATCATGACACACCCAACACATCCTACATCACTGCGAACATATGCATCATGGTTTTCATCAATACATCAAAGTACATGACTCATAACATACATTAATAATAATCATAAAGTCTAATGACCAATACATGTTTCAAAAGATTGGTACGTCCACAGACATGGACAATTATGGATTTCCTACTATAGGGTCCTATTTTCTTAATCTTCTTGATTGGAAATTACCAAGGGTGTACACCATGAGAAGGTAACTCAAAGTCCTACGAGTCTCCACCCTTGATATACTATATCATTCGTTTCCCTAAAATGATTTCATCTTGGTATAGAGCATATATTTAAGAATATTATTATGTAAATTCTCGGTTATCAGTCAAGTATAATAAATATAATGATGTGATAAATATTTATTTAATATTAAAAAATATGAATAAAATTAATCATAAAATACATATAATTTTGTTATAAGGAACCAACTCCAATATAATTCTACTTTCACTTGATCTAACAGCTTACAACCTTCAGTCCGCTAGCCCTCACATGATACTCATGCTTCTACTGATATAATGATTTAGTTATGGGATCCTCTATGTTTTCTTCTATGGAAAGTATACAAACTAAAACTTCACTCCTTCATGAAAAAACCTCAAGATATAATACTTGTGAAGTATATTGTTTGTCTATTTATGTTATACTCGATTTTTTCAAGAGCCACTACTATAGTATTTTTACAAAATAATGTGGTAGGTTCTTTAATTATAGATAGCACATCAATCTCATGAACAAAATTTCATATCCAAATGGATTATTTGGCTGTATTAGAACCCTTTATATACTCTTAATCCATTTTAGTATCATTGACAACTGAATAATTTGAACTCTTCTATCTCACAAATCCTTTGTTGAGATTTAAAACATATCCTGAATATGCCTTTAGATCATTATTATCTTTTTGATAACTAGCATAAGTATAACCCCTAGTGACTAGCTCCTCATTTCTTCCATACACCAGTAATATATCCTTATTCATTCTATGATAAATAAGAATAAACTTAAAAATAGTACAATGTTGTTCACTTTGACCAAATTGATATCTCCCTAGAATGCTCAATACATATGAAACATCTAGTCTAGTATATAATATTACATACATGACTGATCCTATCACCAAATTGTATGAGATATTATTCATTCTATCTTTCTCATATTGTTTCTACAAACTCATTTTATTGGAAATATGTTTACCATGAAACACTATAACTAATCCCATCTTAGATTATTGCATACTATACCACTTTAGTATCTGGTCAATGTATGTATCTTGAATTAGTCTAAGAAGCCTTCTGGTTCTATTAAAAATGACCTTAATCCCTATAATGTAGGATGCTTTAGCTAAGTCGATTATAAAGAAACACTTGTTTGACCATTCCTTAATTGATTGTAATACTTTTATTTCATTTCCAATAAGTAATATGTCATAAAAATACACTACTAGGATAATTACTACTTTCCCACTCAAACTCTTATAAACAATGGCTCACATTCATTCTTAAGGGAAAAAAATCTTTAATAGTTTCATTGAATATAATTTTCTATGATATGGATGCTTTTCTAAATCCATAAATGTATCTTTGTAGATTTCATATCTTTTTTATGCCACCCGGAGTCACAAACCTTTCTGGTTATGTCATATATACATCTTCCCAAAGGCTCCCATTAAAAATGTTGTTTTGAAATTCTTCTAAAAAATTTCATAGTCATGGTAAGAAACTATATAAAGTATAAATATAATGAATTTAAACATGTAAAATGGTAAATTGTTTTCATTATAGTAAATTACTTGATGTTTTTTAAACCCTTTATCCACTAAAATTTATTTATTGGTACTTACTTTATCTTAAATTTCAAGTTTTCTCTTAGATACCCATTTGTACCCAATTGGATTTACTTGAACTAGAGGGTTGAATAGAACACAAACTTTCTTTTGATTTATATAATATATTTCAAAATATGTGGTTTATTTCCATCTCACAGTTTCTGATCTCTATACATTATATTTATTGGAGATTGGTTCATTATGTTCAACTAATAACAAGTCACTAACTTCAAAGATTAGAAAATTATATCTATATGGTTCTCTTACATCTCTGGTGCTCCTATGAAGCACTTATTTTTGGAAAAAATTATTTCATGGTGACCTATGGAATATATTCCTTTATCAACTCTTTTATATCTTAAGCATCAATCTTTCTTAGACTACCCGTATTGAGGATGTGATCCCTCTCAAAAAAGATGTCATATCCAGTGATAGTCACTTTCTTATCTAAGGGTTTGTATAGCCAGCATCCCATTGTTTACTTAGGATACATTAAAAAGATACCCTTTGTGCCCCAAGGTACTAGTTTTTTTGACTAAGAATTCCATAACAAACTCATCAAAACACTATACATATTTATGGGACTAAAAGGGTTTCTTTCTACTTAATAACTCAAAGTGAATTCCATTTCCCGATTTAGTAGGTACTCAGTTTAGTGTGTATGCCATAGTTTATAAATCATATCCACTAAAATATAACGGAAGATATGAAAGACTCATCATTGAACTTACCATGTCTAGAAAGGTATGGTTCATCCTTCCACTAACACTATCTCGATGTGGAGTGTAAGGAGGAGTGAGTTGATATGAAATCCCAAAAATATCATCAAAAGTCGATAAAATTTTAGATAAGATATTCACCACCTCAATTAGATCAAAGTTTTTTTTGTCTTCTTTCCAATTTTTTTCTATACTGCATTCTTGAATTATTTGAATTTTTATAAGGACTTAGGCTTATACCTCATCAAGTATATATATCCATATCTACTCAAGCCATCAGTAAATGTTATGAAGTAATAATAACCACATCTAGATTTTACTATAAAAGGTCTATACACATCATTGTGTACTAATCCTAGAATCTCTATGATCCTTTCTCTATGTCTACTGAATGGTGGTTTGGTCATTTTTCCTTGTAACCAAGAATGACATATTTCAAGTGGTTTTATATTAAAAGTGTCTAAATTACCTTGTTGATAGTGATTTTTCAAATTATTATCATTTCATGACCAATAATGTAATTGCACATTTGGGTATTATATGAGTCAAGAAATAATGATTCTTTATCCATTTCAATTACTTTGTTTTCATAATTTAACACAGAAATACTGTTATTAAAATGTTACATACCATAAGATAAGTTTTATTTAAAAATGTCACAAATTTTATTTCAAAATTTGATAATAAAACAATCTATATCTAGGTAGGATACATAAATTTTGTTCTTGGTAACTATCAAAACATAATAAAAATTACTAAAAACCAATATCATTCCTATTGGAAATGAAATGTGCTAGTATCTAATTGATAGATTAGCTAGCCAGACACCATTGGAAGCACAAGATATAACGCCCCGAGCCCGGCCTTTTGGACTCGGTACTTGAAAAAAAATGCAGTGTAATTTTTTTTAAAAGTAAATAAAAAATTACACAACACTTTAATGAAACGAGGACCTTTTACCGATCTAGGTTCTGAAAGATTAGATCTAGCCTTATATTGATCAGAGATAAAATAAAATAAAATAAAATAAAATAAAACAACTATTTATTATGCTTCCGCACGTGCTATAACAAAGATGACCAACTTTGTAATTCAAGTAAACCTATGAAAAACATTTAAAAAATGTAGGGTGAGCACAAAAAATACTTTTGATAATACATTTTAAAAATTTCAATAGTAAATTAATTTGTAAAACAACCTTTACAAAATAATGTAAAGCTTTTTAAAAATAATTATACTTTGAAAACACTTTAATCTAGTGATTTTCTTTGGAAAATATTAAGCAAACTTCATTAAAACAAAACATCATTTTGAGGCAACTTAATTCATTGAAGGCTGTCTTGGGCCTACCCACTTAACTAAGGATGGGTTCACTCCCCAATGACCTTCTATTTTTACAATTAACAAGTGCCGATTTTTTTTGAAAACTGTTAAAGTTTGATTTACATATATACATATATATATACTAGTATTGATCACTGGAGTTTTTACCTTTAAACATGTCAATGAATTTAAATAAGCATTTCCACTAATATCTATATACAAGTGTATATATATATAAATGTATTTTTTTTAATAAAAATCAACATTTCATTCATGAGTAAAATTATAAATATAAACATGTACAAGAAAACTTAAAATTATAACATGTCTATAAAAATTTCATCCAATTCCATTAAAATTCATTTCTTTGTAAAGTTATCCAATAATCATGAGTATGTGTATAAACCTATATATGCATATGCATGTATGAAGTTTCATGAACCATCATCGATATATGGCCATATCCTTGATTTTTTATATGACTTGCACATGAAATGATAAAATTATGATTTTCTTAACTTTTATTATAATTTATTTTAAATAATTTTTAACATCAAAATTATACAAATTAATAAATATGTGTCTCATAGAATAAATTCATGTCTGAATAAAGCTTGATAAATAGAAACAACCCTTAGCAAGGCTAACGTGAAATAAAATGAAAATATAACTTTGATACATATATAGATATATCTATCTCATGTAATTAAAATGATTCTGAAGAAACTAAATAATAAAAATGTATTCAGAAATAATTTTTCCTTAGTATCAAAATTTTTCTTACATAAAAATAATAACTAATCTCACTAATTTATATTTCGGAAACATGGAATAAAAATATATTCATTCCGTAAAACCATAAAATTAAAATCATAATTTTTAAATAAACTAACTATTTATTACTAATAATAGACAAATTTAGAAATCAAAAAAACTACCCCTTATAGAAAACAATAAAATAGAATTTATACTTTGAAATGAATAATCAAAATTCCTCTACAAAAAAATATATTAGAATAACATAGTGAGTATTTGAAAATAAAAGTCCCTTAAAAAATTATAATTTTAGGAAAGAAGAATGAGTTACCAAAAGAGCTTTAAGAAAACCCTTACTCATTATTTGTAGACGAAGACTTATTTTCTTCCTATTACCCTGCATCAAATTCTAGT
Source organism: Viscum album (assembly GCA_963277665.1). NCBI lineage: Eukaryota > Viridiplantae > Streptophyta > Magnoliopsida > Santalales > Viscaceae > Viscum > Viscum album. The sequence goes on along the minus strand of OY728158.1, from coordinate 1,852,772,659 downwards.
ACTGCCTTTGCTGCACTTTTCTCACCAAAACAAGAAAAAAATAGAATAAAGAAAATAACATCACTACCTTATGCCTTGATAGACAGTGTAGGGTGGATGCCAACTGAAACACTAATATATAGTACCCAATCTCACTATACAATTATACATATTTTATTTTCAACTGGAATTGATATATATATATTATAGAATCTTACAACTCCAAAGTAATGTAATTTGTTCATATCTGCATGAAATTAATACTAGCATGACATAAGGATATAAACATCTATAGTCTGAAGAATCTAGAAAACTGAATATGTGGTTGATGTTCCTTGATTGTTGAACATGGACAAATTATACCATACTTTTATTACTATAATTGACAAAGAGAAATATAATGATAGTCTATTGATTTTTATATTTATCTGTTTCCATAAACCAGACACAATTCGCAGAAAACATTGAAAAAATTGATATATGATATAAAAATATCACAAAATAAACAACCCCTATTGGTCCGTAGATGTCTATTTGCAGAAGGAATTGAATAAAAAACCAGCAAAATAAAAAAAGGATGACGATAGGAAGACAAATTATAAAAATAAGAAACATTAATACCGGATTTGTAGAAGATTTGGATAAACCTTCCTCAACAAAAATTAAAACCCTAACCACGAATTAGATATTTTCTTCCTTCAATCCAAACTCAGGCCTTTGCCTCCGGCTTTGAAACCCTAGATTTATATTGGATCTCACCGCCACACTTAGCACTCGAGCCTCAACCTTTCCCCATGGCTTGTCTTCAGCTCACAACTCACAGCCTCATCTCGCACCGAGGACCTGCTTGGATCCACGTCAACCTCAACCCCCGAAGTAGAACAACACTCGACATGATTCGTATGGACTTCTCTCAGCGGCACGACCAACTGATTTCGATCCAAAACCCTACACCGCACTGGACTCTAAGGAAAACCCCTTATTCCGATTCATTTCTCCATTTTTTTTTCATATATATATTTTTTATATATCTTTTATCGTTGTTATATATATATATATACATACATAAATAGTTAAATTTTTATATCAAAATTAATAATTCTAATTTTATAAAAATACTTCTAATAATTTCCATTTTTAATAATATTAATTTGTTTCGAAATTTTAATAACATAAAAACAATTAATAATAATTTATTTAATATTTTGATCATTTATAAATATTTAATAATTCTTATTATTTTAAAAAAATTATTTTCTTATAAAAAATATTGCTCAAATTCAAATAATTAAATCCTTTTAAGAACCTTAATAATCGTTATTTAATATCACAAATAAAGTAAATATAAAATCATTTTAAACCTCAATATTTATAAATACTATTTATTCAAAACTTTATAATAAAATATTGTTTTTTTAAAGTTACCTTTAAGTATTTTTTATTTATTTATTTTATATCAACGATAATCATATTCCATTCCTCAATTATATCTTATAACGGAAAGTTTTTATAATGGTCGGATAAAAATTCTATAAATATCAAGGTTTTAAGGGTCGTTTAAACACTCGGAAGAAAAAAAATATCGTGATGCTCACGCCACTGCTTTTGGAGATGGTTTTATATGTTACTTTTATTTTTAGTTTCATTGCTATTGTTCTTTCTATAACATTTGTGCTTCTATCAGATCCAAGAGACGATAACTACTCAATCGACATCATTGTGTTTCTTGGTGGTCTTACAATTTTTATTATGGATAGCAGTGGGGTTAATGGGTTATTTTTGTGTGTGTTAGAGATGTATTATGGTATTTTTATAAATAAAGTGCTTACTAATTATATATTTTCATTCAAAAATTTATATATTTCATTGCATTTTGGAATTATTGAAAAAACATAAAACTTTATTTTTAAACCTGGGGTTTTATATTCTCCCCCACTTAATTTAATTGCGCCCTCACAATTCATTTACACTTATCTATCTTAATTCCCATCTATTCTGAGTCTTGCATGATGTCCCCATGGTCTATACGGTTGTCCTCCACGGTTACCATATCTTCCCATGAGATTAAAATTCAAAGTTGTTTCAAAATTCTCCACCTCCCTTGCCCAAAAACAACTTGTGCAAGAAGGGTTTTATGGATGTAATCATCGGAAGACAGTCCTCAAGGAGTGATAATCAATATAGTATATGAGAAGTTCGTCTTGAATTTGATTCCTATAAGAAAGTCTCATGGATTTGTCTTCGAATGTTTCAAATTCATCATAAATTCTTCCTGTGAAGCAAAAGCTTAAAAGTTGACACATAAAAGTTGTGCAAATATTTCCTTCTTCTGCTACGCTATAAAAGGTTGAGATTGATTTTGGCTGATCAAACAGGGTAAAACACCTAAAAAGTCCTTCTTAATATGTCTCTTGGATTCTATAGAATCGAATTTGAATCTATTTGATGTTTTCAAAGACAAAACCTGAACCACGATAAAAACAAAGTATGTCAGGCGAACCTGATATATTGTAAAGTTGTTTACAGGAAAGCCGTATGGCTTCGTAGGATTCAGATTTGTCTTTGCATGATTTTTTCATGATTGTAGCAAGTAATTCATCTAGAAGGCCTAAGAGACTTTTTTGAGTTCTCCTTCCTTCCATTTTAAAATTACAAAGAAGAATGTTGAATGAGAAAGGACAGTCAATTTATCGAAGGGTTCTAAATTTCCAGATTTATCAAGACCATTCCTCTGATACAAATCATAATGCCCCAATCCCGCCCTTCTAGACTTAGTGCTTGAAAAAAAAATGCTGTGTAATTTTTTTTAAATGTAAATAAACAATTACACAACACTTCAATGAAACAAGGACCTTTTACCGGTCTAGGTTCTGGAAGATTATACCTAACCTTACATTGATTAGAGTTAAAAAAATAAAATAAAATAAAATAAAATAAAATAAAATAAAATAAAATAAAACAAATGTCTATTTTGATTCCACGTGTGCTACAACAAAGATGAACAACTTTGGAATTCAAGGTAACCTGTGAAAAACATTTCAAAAAAGTAGGGTGAGTAAAAAAAATGGCCAGTAATGGGTTTTGAAAACCTTTGAAAAATCACTTTTAAAAATATACTTTCGGAAATACATTTGGAAAATTTCAATTGTAAATTCATTTTTAAAACAACCTTTAAAAAATAATGTAAATCTTTTGAAAAATAATTATACTTTGAAAACACTTTTAAACTAATCAAGTGATTTTATTTAGAAAATATTAAACAAACTTCATTAAAAAAAACATCATTTTGAGGAAACTTAATTCGTTGAAGGCTGTCTTGGGACTACCCACTTAACGAAGGTTGATTTCACTCCCCAATGACCTTCTATTTTTATAGCGAAGAAGTGCCAATTTTTTTGAAAACGTTTAATGTTTGCTTTACATATATACATATATATATATACTTGTATTTCTCACTTGAGTTTTTACCTTTAAACATGTCAATGAATTTAAATAATAATTTCCACTAATATCTATATATTAGTGTATATATATATATAAATGTATTTTTTTTAAAGAAAATCCAAATATCATTCATGAGTAAAATTATAAATATAAATATGTACAAGACAACTTAAAATTATAACATGTTTATAAAAATTTCATCCAATTCTATTAAAATTCATTTCTTTGTAAAGTTATCCAATATTCATGAGTTTTTGAATAAACCTGCATATGCATATGTATGTATGAAGTTTCATGAACAATCATCGATGTATGGCGATATCCTTGATTTTTCATATGACTTGCACATGACATGATAAAATTATGATATTCTTTACTTCTATTATAATTTATTTTAAATAATTATTAACATCAAAATAATACAAATAAATAAATATGTGTCTCATAGAATGAATTCAAGTCTGAATAAAGCTTCATAAATAGAAACAACCCTTAGAAAGACTAACGTGAAATAAAATGAAAATATAACTTTGATACATATATAGATATATCTGTCTCATTCAATTAAAATGATTCTAAAGAAACTAAATAATAAAAACGTATTCAGAAATAATTTTCCCTTAGTATCAAACTTTTTATTATATATAAATTAATAACTAATATCACCAATTTATATTTTGGAAACATGGAATAAAAATATATTCATTATGAAAAAATATAAAATTAAAATCATAATTTTTAAATAAACTAACTATATATTACTAATAATAGATAAATTTGGAAATCAAACAAAACTACCCCTTATAGAAAACAAGAAAATAGAATTTATACTTTGAAATGAATCATAAAAATTCCTCTATAAAAAATATATTAGAATAACATAGTGAGTATTTGAAAATAAAAGTCCCTTAGAAAATTATAATTTTAGGAAAGAAGAATGAGTTTACAAAAGAGCATTAAGAAAACCCTTACTCGTTATTTGCAGATGAAGACTTATATTCTTGCTATTACACTACATCAAGTTCTAATACTGCCTTTGCTGCACTTTTCTCACCAAAAGAGGAAAAAATAGAATAAATAAAATAGCATCACTGCCTTATGCCTTGATAGACAGTGCAGTGTGGAGGCCAACTGATACACTAATATATAGTACCCAATCTCACTATATAATTATACATATTTTATTTTTAACTGGAATTGATATATATATATTATAGAATCGTACAAATCCAAAGTAATGAGATTTGTTTATATCTACATGAAATTAATACTAGAATGACATAAGGATATAAACTTCTATAGTCAGAAGAATATGGAAAACTGAATATGTGGTTGATGTTCCTTGATTGTTAAACACGGAAAAATTATACCATACTTTTGTTGCTATAATTGACAAAGAGAAATATAATGATAGTCTATTGAATTTTATATTTATCTGATTCTATAAACCAGACAAAATTCACCGAAAACATTGAAAAAATTGATGTATGATATAAACATATCACAAAATAAACAACCCATATTTGTCCATAGATGTCAATTTGAAAAAGGAATTGAATAAAAAACCAGCAAAACAACAAAAGGATGACGATAGGAAGACAAATTAAAAAAAATAAGAAACATGAATACCGGATTTGCAGAAGATTTAGATAAACCTTACTCAACAAAAATTGAAACCCTTAACACGAATTAGATAGTTTCTTCCTTCAATCCAAACTCAGGCCTTCACCTTCGGCTTTGAAACCCTAGATTTATACTGGATCTCACCGCCACACCTAGCACTAGAGCCTCGGCCTTTCCTCACGACTCATCTTTAGCTCGCGACACACAGCCTCATCTCGCACCGAGGACCTTCTTGGATCCACGTCGACCTCAAACCCTGAAGTAGAACAACGCTCAACATGATTCATCTGGACTTCTCTCAGTGGCGCGACCAACGGATTTCGATCTGAAACCCTACCCCACACTGGACTCGATCGAAAACCCCTTATTCCAATTCATTTCTCCATTTTTTTTCATATATATATATTTTATATGTCCTTTATCATCGTTATATATAAATATATATAAATATATATAAATATATATATATATATATATATTTATACATAAATTGTTAAATTTTTATATCAAAATTAATATAAATTACCCCAATTCAGAAAACAACATAATTAAATAAAATATTATAAATATATAATTTAATATTTTCAAAATGTTTCTTAATGGATCAATCATAACCCAATTAATTTTATAAAACAAAATTAACTTTGGAATCAAATATAATATTATAAAAAACAATATATAAAACATGGAGTAAATCTAATAATTAAATTATTTATTTTATAAATATGATTATAAAAATAAAACTACTTTTTCCAAAAACAAAGTAAACAAAACAATGAATACACATCAATAATAAATATAAGAGGTTTAGTCTTAAGCCAAGACCTAGTCCTCTCCATTTGAAAGTGACCCAATGCCATGAACATTTATTAAAAATTAAAATAATCTCCAACATAGATTAGATTTTACATACAACTGAAAATAAGAATATCATGATACACAAAGTCACTTACAAAGTTATTTGTGTGATAGAAGATATAAACAATAAGTTAAGAGAGTATCTGAGTACTCTCTAGTTTAGTAAAGGAGAATGTTCTTATTAATTATACAATTACAACAAACAAAACTCAAAATTATATAAAATAGATAATTGGATATAAATAGTATAAAAGTGATTATGTGGTTCTATTTTTATGATCAAATTGGGATGATTAACAATGATCTTGTTTTTCTTTTGGGTTTTCCTTAAACATGTACTTGTAGAAACTTTTGAAATACTTCAAAAGGTTTCAATTCATTAAAGAAAATAATAATATTGTATATTTCATAGCCAATCCAATATTATTTTTAAAAATATACTTAAGTTAATCCAACCAACTAGTTAACAACACTAAGTAATCAACCATCCTTTAGGTATATGGGGTTTCTTGGATTTATATCTTTTCAAAACCACTTATTATCTATTGCAAGATAATAATAATTTAAGATAAAATCATCATACTTTCATCAAAGGGAAAAAAATACTGAAAATATTACTTTTCCTATAATTCATCTGAGTATCCATTTTAAGAATAATCATTATTAAATCCTCTTACTTACTAAATATCTGACTTAAATTAAATTACATAAAATTATCATTGGAATAATTAATATTAATTTAATTCCGTACATCTATAAAAGTAGAACTTCAACAGGAAGTAGAGGTTTTAGTTTGTGGTAGAAGAAAAAAACTGGTAGTGGTAGATTCATTTAGTGGAAAAACGTATTAATCTAACCATAGAATAACCAACCTAAAGATAAAATACTTCAACTAACAAAATCTTACCAAACATGGTGGTAGAAAGTTTATATTGACAGTATAAAGCTTCAACAAAAAGTAGCACACTTGTTATGATGGTAGAAGATCTATAGAGAAGGTAACATATTTTTAACTAGTAGTATAATCAGTTTGCTGGAAGTATGAATCTATAATAGATGGTAGCATGTTTTAATTAGAGAAATTTTATGTAAATTCCAGAATTATAAAGCTTCTATCATTTAACACATAGACTATTAGTAATAAATGAAATATTATTTCTGAGTATTAAAATAAGGAAATGCAAGATTGATCCAACAAATGATATAACCATGTATTTTTCAATCTAATTTTAGAGAATAAATAATTGCACTTGAACCCTTATTATTCTCTTAGTCCCTGATGAACCCAAAGTGTAAATTGTCATAATAATAATATTGTTTACTTGATATATGATAAATTCACAGATAATGAAATATTATTTTATTGAATAAATAGATTAATATTTATTCAAATAATATTAAACATGTCTTTCCTTGCTGGACCATCAAACGTGGTCCACCAATCCCCCTTAATATTTATCAGACCTTAAATATTGACTATTTATTAAATAAATAAACATCATCGCATTATTCACTGATAAATAAATAAATATTATATATGTAAAACGAGTGAATAAATATTTATTAAATATTCACGTAACCAAATAAATGAATATTTTTTACCTTATGAGTAAATTGGAGTAAATAAATCTTATATATTAATGTAATTACTAATTACATAGTGAATAAATATTTATTTAATATTAAATCTATGAATTTATTCCCTTGAATAATTATTAATTGAATCCATATGATCAAGAAAACATGAATAATCATTAAACCATATATATGATTAATATTTATTCAATATATTAAATCAATATATAATTTAACCTTGGTTCTAAATACACCTTGTTTGTGACTCTTTAGGCTCTTCTCTTAGTGAAATTATACAGAACCACCAAAAGTTCAATGTTAGCTTCTAACAACACACTGAGGTACCCCTAGAGAAAGAAGTTAAATGTTATAATGATAATAACAACATAAAAATACACATTGTTTAATATAATATTATTATCTCTCTATATATAATAATACAAGTTTCATACTGATGTCATCAACTTATGTGCTCAACATCTCTTTCTTTGACTCTCTAGAAATGAACTTGCCAAAAAACTCTATGACCATGGACATGAAGAATTTTTTAAATTAACAAAAAAGGGTTTGAGATATCAATTTTTTTAAATAACCAAAATGATAAATCCTTTCGCACATTATTTCAATAATACATTATTAGTCCTGAGATACCCGATGAATCTTACCACTCTGCGAGCATATGTTGTTACAGATTTCATCAATAAATTAAAGTATATGACACAAGACATTCAATAATAATAATATTAAAGTATAAGGACCATTAAACATTTTCATAGATAGGAATATCCAATGAAACATATAAATATTGATTTTTTATTAGGAGCTCAAGTTCTCATAATCTATTTTCTTAAGATTACCGTGGAATAAATTCATGAGAAAAGTCTCAATGTCTTATGAGTCCCCTACCCCTAATACCATATATCAGCTGTATCCCTTTAGATGAAATAATCCAACCATATAAAACATATTTAATAATAAAATCATATCACATCAAGGTTCTCATTATAGTGGTGAACTGTTATGACCTTCTAGTGAGACGAGTACTCTAAGGACATTATTACATCCATCTTCATTAAAAAGAATGACCAAGATATGATAAGATAATAATTAATATTCAAAACCACAAATATTTAAATAATAAAATTTTTATGGTAGTTTTTTAGGTAACAAACCCTAATAGAATTCTACTTTCACTAGATATAACTTCTAACAACTCAAATTCTTAGCCTCAAATGATAATCATGATTCTGGTGAGATATAACTATAACTGTTGATACCATAACACTACATGTGGATAATTTTATCAGTGAGACCTTATTTCTATGAGAAAATACCTCATGATATGATATGATAATTTATATAATTTCCCCACTATAATCCCTAAAATATTGGATAATATCACAATTAATATTTCATCATAATATGATTGAATTTTTCTATCTCTGTAAAAATCCAAAATCCGAAACAAATGTTTCTAATCTTACTTATTAAGATACATCAGAAGCTGAAATCTTCTTGATATAATGCATATATATTAACCTAGACTTACTATGACTCTAGATCAATGTGATATAAGTAATACCAGTTTTATATCCCCTAAAACTAGAATTCACATTTCTCCAATTACCAAGAACCCATCCAATGTTTCTCTCTCAAGAATTGACAAATAGATATGACTGCCAAACTATAGAGTCTCCTAGTCTTTTCTAATATTTTCATTCTTTGATTTATGAATAAGAAATAGAAAAAATTTCTAAATATAATTACTTGTGAGATATATTTCCAAATAAATATTAGGAATATATAGTCTATACAACCTATAAATACCATGTGACACTAGAACATTTCAGTTTTATTGCTCCATCTTGTATTTTTCAATCCATGTAAGCTATGTATAATGACTTGGATTAAGAAAACAATTGGTCTATTCTATAATATTTTTAGAAATTAACTTTTAGTATTAATTAAATATATATCTAATAAATTGTTTTCTATATGTTTTCAAACATATCTATCTTGAAAACTGTTGTACTCCCACAAATTTCTTATAGATACCTTAGAACACACTCACCTCAAATTAATATCTTATAATCCTTATTTTTTTATCCATAAATGGATCCTTGAAACTTATATATATTACATTGGTATTTCTTGATTTCTACAACCTTTTTGGTTGTTCCATATACAGATATCCCATAAGGTTTCCTTTAAAGAGCTTGGTATTAACGTCCAATACCCAATAAAAGGATTATATAAAAGCTATGATAAGTAAATAATTAATGGAACTTCTCATGATGATTAGTGACAAGGTATTATGATATTCATTTTCCATATATTCTAAACCTTTCACTAGTAGAACAAATGCTTTTAGCAACCGCCAAATTGAATCGCTAAAGGGATATAGTGGATGCTATAGAGGAGATGAAGATGGTCTATAGAAACTGCCAAATAAAGGTTTTTATAGACCTCCTTAGGTTCCTCTAGAGCGACTGCCAAATGGCGGCCACTATATCCCTCATCTGATTCAAAAACAATGACTTCCATTTGGAAGTCATTTTAGATTGACCAGGTAAATCTTATAACAACCTCCATTTGGTGGTCTCTATAAGTTTCTATATATTTTTTTAAAAATTTACAGCAACACAAGAAAAACCACTATATTTAAAAAACACAAAAAAATATTTCCAAAATATATAAACTCATGGGCACATAAATCTCTTCATTTCATCATCTCCCAAGATCCAAATCCATCATTGAATATAACCGCATGAAAAAATTTAATAAAGAAATTAGTTGAGAAAAAACATCCCAACAAATAATTGAAATAAAATAACATATTTCAATTCAAGTTTAGTACAAAAGATTGAAGTTATTTGATTTTGAAAATATATTAATAATTTAGAATAATGTTTTAAAATTTTAAAATATCTTATTCTATCATTCTAAGCAGACCACACCTCTGATTTCTATGCATTTGATTTTTAAACGGCCGTTTTGGTGTTTTTGGACACAAAAAGTGTGTTTTCCATCACCACGGTCAAATGACACCTTCGATTGATGTAATATCTACATGACTATTTCAAAATTATCTCAATGGTTGTTTTTGTCTGATTTCATGACATTCTGAGGTCGTTCGGAAGACTTTGACCACCAGACACACCTTTTTAAATGATGAAAACCCTTAAAAAACACATATTTAGTCGTACCGTGCACACTGCACATCTTATTGACGTGTCATCTCCTTGTACAAGTCAATAATAATAATTATACAATTATTTAATGATAAATTCATTCTCACAACGTTTTCTATGGATTTGATTGTTAAACATCTGTTTTGGTGTTTTATGGAACAAGAATTGCCTTTTCTGTTACCGCGGTCAAATAAAACCTATGCTAAACGTACCGTCTGCCTAACCATTTCAAAATTTACTCAACAGTTTTTGTCGTTTGATTTCATGGAATTCAGAGTTTTTTCAACTGGTTTGGACCACCAGCCACACCTTTTTAAATGGCGCCACACCCTTAAAAACACATATTTAGTCGTACATCGTAGACCACACGTTCTATTGACATGACGTCTACTCATACACATCACGAATAATAATTAGACTATTTTCTCATGATTTAAATTCATTCCTTGGTCGTTTGATATGCATTTGATTGTTAGATGTTCGTTTTGGTGTTTCATGACCTTAAAAGTGCGTTTTTCGTCACTGTGGTCAAATGATACCTCCGATTGACATATCGTCTACTCGACCATTTCTCAATTCCATCAATAGTTGTTCTTTTTTGATTTCATGCCATTCAGAGGTCGTTCGACTAGTTTTGGCCACCCGACACACCTTTTAAAATGTCACCAAACCCTTAAAAAACACATTTTCAGTCGTTCCGCGCACACCACATGTCCAATTGATGTACCATCTCCTTAAACACATTAAAAAAATAATTAGACTATTATAATGTGATTTAAAGTAATTCCGAGGCTGTTTTCTTAGAATTTTATTATTAAACGTCCTTTTTAGTGTTTTATGACACGAAAAGTGCATTTTCCGTCACCATTGTCAAACAACACCTCTGATTAACATACCATATTCCCAAAAATTTAAGAATTAACTAAATGGTTGTTGTATTATGATTTCAAATCATTATGAGGTCATTCGACTATTTCTGACCACTGACCACACCTTTTTGAACAACACCGAACCCTTATAAAACACATACTTAGTCATATCATGCATACTGCATGTCTGATTGATGTGTCGTCTCCCCATACACATCAAAAATAAAAATTAGACCATTTTCCTATGTTTTTTAGTCTTTCTGAGGTCATTTTATCTACATTTGATTGTTAAACATCTGTTTTTGTGTTTTATGACACAAAAGTGTGTTTTCCATCACCGTAGTCAAACAACACCTCCGATTGATGTACCGTATAACCGATCATTTAAAAATTTAGTAAAAAATTTTTGTTTTAAGATTTCATGTCATTTGTAGGTCATTTGGATAGTTTGGACCACCCGACACACCTTTTAAAATGACGCCAAACCCTTAAAAAACACATATTCCGTTGTACCACGCACACCACACATCTGATTAATGTTCCGTCTCCACGTAAATCTCAAGAAAAATAATAAGAATATTTTCATGTTATTTAATGTCATTCTGAGGTCATTTTCTATGCATTTTATTATTAAATGTCCGTTTTGGTGTTTTATGACACAAAAAGTGAATTTTCCATCACCACGGTCGAATGACAATTTCGATTGACGTACCGTCTACTTGAACATTTTCAAATTCACATCATGTTTGTTTTAGTTTAATTTCATGTCATTCGTAGGTCATTTGGCTGGATTTGACCACCCACAACACCATTTAGAACAACGCCAAACCCTTAAAAAATACATATTCAGTCGTACCACGCACACCGCACGTCCGATTGATGTTCTGTATCCTTTTAAATGTCACAAATAATAATTAGACTATTATCATGTTATTTCAACTCATTACGAGGTTTTTTTATTAATTTTATTGTTAAATGTTTATTTTGGTATTTTATGACATGAAAAGTGAGTTTTCCATCATCGCGGTGAAATGACACCTTCGATTGACATACTGTTTGCCCGACGATTTCAAAATTCACTCAACAGGTGTGTTCATCAGATTTCATGGCATTATGAGGCCATTTGTCTCATTTTGACCATCAACCAAACCTTTTTAAACGACACAAACCCTTAAAAAACACATATTCAATCGTACCGCGCACACCGTAAGTCCGTTTGATGTGCCTTCTCCTCGTACACATAAAGAATAATAATTAGACCCTTGCATTGGGATTTCAAGTCATTATTAGGATTTTAATAAGAATAATATCATTAAAAGTATATTTTTGTTCTTTATGGCATCAGAATTGCATTTTCCATCACCGCGGTCAAACAACACCTGCAATTGATGTATCTTGTACCCAACCATTTCAAAATTCATTCAATGGTTGTTGTCGTATGATTTAATGGAATTATGATGACCAATTGACATTCTATCTCCTTATACACATCAATAATAATAATTTGACTATTTACTCTCATTTCAAGTCATCCTGAGGTCGTTTCTATGCATTTTATTGTTAAACATCCATTTTGGTGTATTATGACATGAAAAGTGTGTTTTCCATCACCGTGGTCAAATGAAACCTCCGATTGAAGTACCATCTACCCAACTATTTCACAATTCACTCAATGGTTCTTGTCTTCTGATTTCATGAAATTTATCAGTCGTTCGATTGATTTTGACCTCCGTCGCACCTTTTTAAACGGCGCAAAACCCTAAAAAAACACATATTTAGTCGTATCGTGAACACCACACTTCTGATTGACTTTCCTTACACTTGTAAACATCAAGAATAATAATTAGTGATTTTTTCGATGATTTCAAGTCATTCTGAGGACGTTTTATATGGATCTGACCTTTAAACGCCCGTTTTGGTGTTTTATGGCCCCCGAATTACGTTTTTCGTCACCACAGCCAAATGACACCTCCGATTGACGTATTTTCTACCCAACCATTTGAAAATTCACTGAACGATTGTTTTATTCTAATTTCAAGTCATTATGAGGTTTTTTGGATGGTTTTGACCACCAGATGCAACCTTTTAAAGGGCGTCAAACCCTTAAAAAACACATATTCAATCGTACCACACACGCCGCACATCCTATTGATGTTATATCTCTATTAAAAAAATTATAATAATAATTAGACAATTTTCCTATTATTTAAAGTTATTATGAGGTCATTCACTATGAATTTTATTATTAAACATCCATTTTGGTGTTTTATGACATGAAAAGTGCGTTTTCTGTCACCGGGTTCAAATGACACCACCAATTAATTTACCATCTGCCCAAACATTTAAAATTCACTCAAAAATAATTTTATTTTTATTTCATGGAATTCTGTGGTCGTTCTGCTAGTTTTGACTAACTAACACACCTTTTAAAATGACATCAAACCCTTAAAAAACAGATATTCAGTTATACCTCGCACACCGCATGTCTGATTGACATTCAATATACCCGTACACATAAAGAATAGTAATTAGAATACTTTATGATGATTTAAAGTCATTCAGAGGTCGTTTTATATGAATTTTATTATTAAACATCCGTTTTGGTGTTTTATGACCTGAAAAGTGCATTTTCTGTCACCACGGTCAAACGAAACCTACAATTGATGTACCGTCTATCCGACCATTTCAAAATTCACTTAGTGGTTGTTTTCGTCTAATTTCATGGAATTCCGAGTTCATTCGACTGGTTTTAACCACATGAAAAACATTTTTAAATAGTTCCAAACCCTTAAAAACACATATATCTTTTAATCATCTAACCATACCATTTAGTTTATTTTTATTAATCATTAAGATTTTTATTTTTAGATATATTCTCACGAATTCCAAGTTTTTTATATGTAACCTCTTGTTTTCCTTTTCCTTTTTCATATATATATTCATTATCTATTCTGTTGACCATCATTAACTGCTTTAGTTATATCTTTCAATCTAGCCAGTAATATCAATGGACTGAGTAATACTCTAATTTATAGGAGGTACAATTAAGGCATCATAAGACTAATCATTTGTAATGTGATTCTCCAAAACCAGTAAATTAAACTTTAAAGAAAGATAAATCTTAAGAAATTAAATAACAATGAAATGAATCATGATTAACAATCAAGTAAACTTTAAAAGAATGAATTAAATCACAAGAATTAAAACAATAAAACATAGAGGTGTAATGTAATGTCCTGACCCTACTCACCCCTGAACCGGTTGCCAGAACAGTCGCCACATAACCTCAAGCGCAACTCCCCCTATGCTATAGGCTACCGACTGGAATCGAGGGTCTATGGATAGTTAGTGGGGATACTATACTTTAATATCAGAGTTAAATAATAGATAATGACAATAAATAGCAGAATCAGTCTAATAAATGATATAGCAGCGGAAGGCATATTTTTATAAAACTTGAACAAAAGTGAAAAATACAACTTTATACAGTATATAAATGCATGACATGCTAATGATACAAAATGGAAAGCAGTGAAAAAAACATCATTCTTTACATTAAGATACATAAATAATAAACAATGACTCAAATCCCCAAGGGTGGTCTCCTTGATTATCCTGAGCTTCTGCTCGGTCCTCTTCTCATATATCCCAAGTATATGAAAACAACACAATCCTGCAACCAAATAGAATCTAATCCGGTACTCCAGTGCATTGGGGGCCCGAGTAGAGTGTGAGATATAAATCTCAATAGGTCGGGACCACCAGTGTCTACCCCAAATCAAGAAAATCAATAAATAATTCAAACAGATTTAAGGCATTATTAAATAAAGTAAGCAGTACAATGTAACTATATACCCAAGTACCTTCTTCATCCCTCATCTCGTGCCTGAACCTATATTATAAATTTTTCATTCATACACAAAAATCATCACCCATTCCTTTTCATTTATCAATTATTCAAACCTCGTTAAATTATATAAGTCTTAAGATCTGGCCTAAGCCCGATATCCCCCATATAAGTCACTCACAAAAGATGTATCTAAAGTCCATCTAAGCAATCAAATTAAATACCAAATCCAATTTTTTTTCTTTGTCTTGGATAACACATCATAAGATATTCAATTTAATCTTTCTAGTACTATGTTGAAGCCCGTCCACAAAAAATAAGAAGTGGTTCACTCCTGGGTCCATCCAATAAAGAGTGATTCACCCAATTCATTAACATGTCTGAACCCTTTCCCATATTCAATTCACAAATCATAACATCACTTTATATTTCATTAATCATTTAATTCAAATCATGTACAACCAATTGGAACCACAATCCAATGTCAATTAATGGGTGTAGAATTTCATGTCTAGCACCCTCGTGAGTATTTGGAGCATCAGTCCTTGTCTCACAACCCATGAGTATTTAGAGCATCAGTCCCAATCCCTTAAAATAATATTTACTTGCAAGATGGGTGTAGAACGCCATGTATAGTACCCCATGAGTAGTTGTAGCATTATTCCCTCTATCATAACCCGTTTATCAATCATCCATATATTTTTAACATTGGTGTGAAATTCCATGTCCAACACCACAAAAGAATTCATTAATTAATTCATAAATTAATTAATCAAATCTGTTAATTAATCCAACAACTTATTAACAACATAAATCACCTATCAAATAAACCATCATTTATTTAACCATACAACATATCAATAGTTAATAGTTAATTAAAAAATAATTATTATTAACCACCAGCAAGTCCACTAAGTAATTAACTCAACATTTAATTAACCCAATTATTTAACAAGTCTAAACCCGTCCACTCAAGAAGTGATTCGTCCAGGACTTTAACAATTAACATTCACTTTATAAACATCTCAAGTCAAACATACTAAACAAGGGCCAGATATTTAGCAACAATCTTACATATCATATCATATTTTTAAACCAATCCATCCTAAACGACTTATGGAATGAAAAAAACATGCATCAAAAGTTATTCTTGACCAATAGTCATAACAGTCAATTAATTCAAAATATTAAATTAATGTATGAAAATTAATTAATTCAACAATTAATTAATTAAATCATATATCTTTAACCAGTTTATCAATTAATTAACCATTTACCAATTATCATGTAATAACTAATCCATCCATTAATTATTACTAGTTTCCAATTTATATTCTCAACTTGATAAAATATTCAATATTTTTAGTATTATGTAATTGCCACAATTTGTTTTCCAACACATTACTTGATAATTATTTCTTCAATTAATTACCATATTACCCATCCTACCCAATTCAATCATTTAATTTTCTAATTTATATATCATCATTTTCATAATTAACATCACATGAAATGGGTTAAAAAGGCACACCTAAAGGTGTGAAAGTATAATGTCATTTAAGTCTCATTTTCAAGGAAGACCCATGGGTGCTTTCCGTTTAACCATTTAATTTTTAGGGCATAAGCTCAACGTATTTTCAATAGCCAACAATACCTGATTAACACCAACACAGAGTAATTTACTCATTTATCACACATGGAAAACATCATTCAATAACATCAATAGTATTGCATCAAAATATCATGTATCAACATCATCAGGGATACATACGAAAGCCCTACCATAAGAAATCATGATATGACATTACCACCAACCAATAGTTTATCTTAAATCATCATTTAATTTTTTTGCAGTTCCATAATTAAGGAAAATCATTTTCTAAAATTATTTAAAGAAGCATATAATTCTTAAATAAAGTGATAGAGATTTTGGAACCCTACCTCGGGGTGGAACCGGTTTAATACCCAGAACTTTGGAATAAGAGGCAGTAATTCAACCACAACTGGTCCGTAGTCACACACACATGCCTTTAAACACACACACACACACACATGTGCGTTCCCTCAGCATTGATCAAAACCAACTACAACATAAATTAGAATAAAAAAATGCAACGACAAGACTCAACACACCTCAATTAATGTACCAGGGAATCAAATAAATTACCAGACTCTAAAAATAGATGGTGAAAAACCAACCACTGGGTTTAGAAGCTTACTCGAACCAAAAGAGGTGAAATAATTTGAGACCATCTACCTTCCCCTTGGTGGAGAATTCCAGATTATGGACACATGGGTCCCTAAATTCTAGTTTCATAACCTATTGATAGAAAAACACAACAATGGGTATTATCCGCAAAACCCTAAAAATGGCCAAAACCAAATCAGGTGCCGAAAGAGAATCAAATCACAAAAGTGATCAAGAGTAACACTAATTAATATCCTACCTTAAAGATTTTTAGTTAATCCATGGATAAAAGAAGAGGAATCATCAGCGGAAGGAGATCCCAGAAGAGGAGGCCGTGCCACAAGAGGTCGCGTGCTACATAGGAAGCCGCCCAGGGGTGTCGCACTGCTGCAGGGAGGGTCTCCTGGGGGTTTCATACTGCTAGAGGTCTTGATGAGGAGGGCCGTGCAAAGAAGGAGGCCAGAGAAGCTATTGATGCGTCGTGCCTCTTAGGGGAGAAGAACTAGGTGGGGGGGGGGGTTGCGCCTCTTGTGCGTGGAGGAAGGAGGAGACGGGTCCTCCCCTTTTCTTTTTTTATCCAAAAAACTAAATAAAAACCCCTTAATTAATTTGTATTTAATATAGACAAAAGAATAGAACCATAACCCCCAACTAACCCTTCTTAAAAGAAATCCTTTCTTTATTAATTATGAAACTCCCTATTAATCATTCAATTAAATTATTTTAACATTTATTTAATTAAAAAAACACAATAATAATAATAATAACATTATTATTTATTATTATTCTAAATTTCATTTATTTAAAACCAAAACCCCCAATTTAATACAATATCATTAATATGATATTAATGATAAAAACTCCAACCCATAACCTCTATTTAATATTAAAAAAGTTTCTTCATTAACTTTGAAACTCCTCAATTAATTAAATGTTTCGGGTGAACCCCAAAAACTCAGATTAATTTCTTCAACTTTCATTTAATTAATTCTTTGACATTCATTTAATTAAATAACCACAATAATAATAATAAGTTAATCATTATTATTAAAACTTTTTTTAATTAATCACAATCTATTATATAAACTTATTTAATTAAAATTTATAATTTATTAAATAGGGTAAACTGCCCGGGTTGGACTACAACCATGTGCTGCCTGTGCAGATCCATTAAAGTATATTTTTCTGAATTCGGTGATCAAGAGACTCATTGGGACACCCAAAAACATTTTCGGGTAATTAAAAAAGTACAAAAATGACACCTATCGGTGTTCCAACACTTGATTGAAGAGGATTTAAGACACTGAGCCTCTGAGCGGCGACACCCCTCCCATTGAACGAACTATGGTTTTCGACTTCGGGATCATCCCCTCCCCTCCTCTGGTGCGGTGTGATGTGGGTCGGCATCTATGCCCTTTCCTCAACGTCAGCGTGGTCGATGAAATAGTAAGGCTCCCGATTTCGACTGACCTAGCGCGTCGTCTCAGCGTTGGCTCATGTGGGGATCGACTTTGATTTCTGGCACGTCAGCTCAGATTCGGCTTAGGCGTGACTTCGACTTCCTCAGGTGAGTTTCATGGCGTTGGATCTCGGATTGGAATCAGAGGTGATGCCTTCGTCGGCCTGGAGATGGCTTAGGAGAAGCTTTAGCTCTTCAGGCGAGTGTCTTGGCATTATCGGCTCGACGTCGGCGACGAAGGCTACAACTTGTCTTGTTTTATTCGGGTGAGGATCAGCGTTGGTCCCGGTGCGGCACAGAGGGGGGAGGGTCTCTTGTTCTAGCTTCTAGCATCCTGTGACATATCTCGCAGGTTCAATTCTGGTGGTTTTCGTCTATTTTGTTGAATAAATTGAAGCGGTGGAACTGTTGTTGAATGCCTTGAAGTGGTGGAGTTGTTGGTGTGCTGCAGACGGTTGGTCATTGGTGAATGGGAGGAATTTGCTTTTGGTTTTAGTTGAATCTGCTTCTTTGGATGTCATTTTGTTGTTAGTGATCTGTTTGTTGATTACTGTTTGAATTACCTATGAAGTTTTGATGTATTTTCAACCGACATACTACATGTATCTGCTCTAGACGAAGTTAGTAGCAGGAAGCATTCACCTGCGCATACCATTTGGAATTGGATGTTTGAGAGGGTATGGCTCTGCCATCGGTTTCGTGCCCGTGCAACTTTGCACGGGACTAATTCTCGAGCGGTCATGTGAGGGTGGAGGATTGCAATCATTGTTTTATCGCCAGGGAGGGGTAGATTCGGTAGCTTTGAATGGATTATCCTTTTAATGGTTTTATTTGGTTGTAAGGTTGGATCTTTTGGTTTCCCACTTTTCCCTCAAAAGTGTTTTTGATAATAAAAAAGTTAATTTTCAGTCAGTGTTCCAACACTTGGAATAAAGTTTTAGAGATCTTTCTAAAAAATCGACCCATCAATAAACAGAAAAAAAAAATTCAAAAAAACTTCGTAATTTAAACCTGGTTTAAAAACACGTGACTTTACATGTAAATAGAACTAAAGGTTCAGGAATAATTATTAATTCATAATTAATTTATGATATTAAAATGGTAATGTAAATTACCTCATGCACGAGGTTAATCCTCATATGGATCACCAATATCACTACGATGTCCGACGACTATATCTAGAGACTAAAATATATATAAATATTATGTATATTAAACATATCAATAAAAGTCGATATGAGTATGGTTTGTTTTATTTTTTACCTCTGGCGCCACTTGTGTACCATCAAAAAGACGTTGCGTCATCACTTCATTGATATGTGCTGACATATGTGATAATCTCTCATCATACTCTATATGTAACTGCTGAAACCGTTTATCCCTATCGCACTGCATAGCCTGCATGGCATCATATATATTAGTTTGTGTGCGCATCCCTACATCTCTACATGCACCCATCATGTCTGATCTAACAACTGCATGTCGTCGAACACCAATGCTATAAGTCAAAGAACAACTGTGATCATCACACCCCACGACACGCTGAAATATCTCATCTTTTCAGATAGTTCTATGACATTTATCCTCTGGAAACTCTACTAACTGAGCATCAAATTGATCTTTTATCATACAAATACTGAATTAATGAACAAATATGAATAATTTCTATGAAATAAAAATACATTTTTTCCTAAATAATTTTCTTACAATAACATCAGCAACATCAGGATCACCCAACCAATGATTCCTCACCCATACTGACATCCGATTGGTCAGTTGACCTCACTGGTGTAACTATAATAAAGGGTTTCACCATGTTATACTACAATATTTTTAATATATGAATGAATAGTGAATGACGAGCAGAATCAGTCTACATTTGACATATTCAGTTAATATAAATATGAAAAATTAGTCATTTATAGATTAAAAGCAATAAAATTTCCATTTTCACCACACTCGACCAAAAGGAAACTAGATCCTGCCACTACATGGGAAGAATTCTCGGAGGGACTCATTGTAGAATGTCTAGCACACCCGCAAATGGTATCCAGTGATCCCTCTTCACCCTTCCCTTATAATTCTTCCCTAATTTTTGGAATTTGGTGACACATAATACCTTAAACTCATTTGGTCAAGATGCCAAATTATCCTGTTAGAAAAATAGTCAGTAGCTGTGATAATAATAAAAACAATATCATGAAAAATTAAAAATTGAATTTACCTAAACCTCCATACATAATCTGTCAATTGTATTATGGGGGAAAAAATTCCAATCATGATTCATATGAGGGAATCTGTGGGGGGTGCCTTATCATATGCCCAATCTGACGAATCAATATTGTCAAACCTTTTTAAACAAGATGAAATGTTTCATCAAATAACACATCCAATCGATATCTAGAGTTTGAGGATCGAAACCCTCTACCAGGACCCCTACATTTTCTGTAAGACTTACCAGATCCTGATAAAAAGAAATTCCCAATTTAATTACAATATAATTGAATTTTTAATTAAAAATTAAAAAAATTTAGGGAAATAGAAACAGAAAATTACAATAAATTAATTTATAAAAATAAAAACATAAACACTGAAAACATTTGGTGAACCACTCTGACCACCCTATGACATACCTACCTTTAAAAAAATTAAATAAAACAATTTTTAAACATATGTAACTCATAAATATTTTTACAAACATTAACTAGGAAAATAATTACAATCTTTCACTAATCATGCAAGTCTATCATATCTCCTTCAATTGTCTCTCTAGTCCATTGTCATCTTCATCTCGTACATCAACTATTGTTTAGTCAAGTATTTGATTAGGAAAGATGAAAACATCAGGTTTCTCTCAGTCAATCATAAAACTTTTCTTATAGACATTTTCACTACAAATTTCCAATAAGAATCATTGCTGAGAAAGTAAACTTTCTCTTCCTATGATGTGAGTATGAAGGGTTCGTTTCTTACTCGGTCATTTATATGTGGAACGTTGTTAAAGTTTATTGATGTAAATTTTATGTTATAAAATTTCATTCCACAAACTGAATCTACCCAATCACACCTTAAAAATACGTGTTTTAATCCACAACCATAAATAGACTCAATAATATCCCTCATCAATCCATAATAATCTCCTGGATCAACAAATGAAAAATGAACACCGTTGTTTTTTATGGCTTGGTTCATTTCAACATCACTAATATGGAATCAGAATCCGTTAGCATCCAAATATTGTAGCGGCAGACTATAATAAATGGTCCATCAACTTGTTGGTTGAGTTCTTTGCTCACAACATGTGTAGTTAAATCACGCCTCTTTTGAATCTGTAAATTTCAAATAGTTCAACAGATAAATGATTGTGAAAATACAACTAAGTTTCACTATAAAAATACTAAATTAATTATTTATACGTACATGAGTCTTGAACCACTCATGAAATGTGTTGAAATGATGTTTTTGGATTTTATAATTAGTTTAACGGGGCCTTTCATATTTCAAATTAGCAATATGAGTCCTAAATCACAACACAATAAAAGGTAAGTAATAAAATAAATATAGGAATATAAAAAACATCAACTATGAAACTTAATATATCAATGGCATAACTGATGGAGTGTTGAAAAACACATATCAATGAGAATGAACCCACTCATCATTGAGTATATCAAATGTTATCCCTTCTCTAATTGGACCCTCATCATTTTGAGAGGATTTATCTAACTTTGTTTCAACCTCCTCAATATATGAAGCAAAAAAATTAGTACACTAATACATTAAATATCCCTTGGAAATTGAATCTTATAGATGAGATTTGTTGTGAACACACCATTTCAATGTATTTAAGTATTGGTCTATTGGATACATCTAACTGAAGTTCATGAAACCACCAGCAGTGACTTCACCAATTAAATATGCATCTAAGTGAACCATGACATCAAAAAAATATGGTGGAAATAGTTTCTCTAGGTGACATAGTAAAAGTAGAATATTATCCTCCAATTTTTTCAAATCACTCATGCGATGATTCATTGAATAGAGTTGTCTGAAAAATTTTAAACTTCAATCAACGACTCCAAAAACTTGGTAGGTAAGTAATCACAAATTGCTATAATAATTAAATGTTGAAGCATAATATGATTATCATGGGTTTTCAACCCCTATAATATCATTCTCATCATATTGAAACACTTGGAAATATTTGAGTAATAACCATCTGGCACCTTGATGTTCTTCAAAATTGATAGAAATGTTTGTTTCTATTTTTTAATCACTGTGTATTGTGTAGTAGGTATATATGCCTGACTACCATCACCGAACTCTTAATTTAAAAGTTTTATCAATCACATTTCTTGTAAACCACATCGATCATTAGCACCGTCCTTTGATTTCCCCTTGGCGCCTAAAATGGTGCACAATATATTTTCACATACATTTTTTTTCAATATACATCACATCCAAATTATGTCTTAAAATATTATACTTCCAATTAGGCAATTTAAAAAAATTCTATGTTTCTTCCAATTGTGAATGCACTTTCTATTAATAGAAGGAATAGAGGGAAATGCAGAGGCCAATAAATCTTGAAAATCATACATTGTATGAATAATTTCTCGATCAATTTTTCCACATATTTGAACCCTAGACAATATTTGTGGTGATGGTTCATGCTGTATATTCCCATAAAATGACACATAGTCTTTCATGAACCTGTGCAGTGGAGGAAGAAAGAATCAGTGACCAAGATATACGCAGTTTCTGCATTGGTTAAGCCATATAGATTTATTACTTTTATTATAATAAGGGAAGGCAAATTCTCCTTCTATAATCCAATATGATAAGTTAGCATTTTCTAGGGAATCATTAATCTTCCATACCAAAGTGGCCTAGAGTCTAAACATTTCATTAGATTCTGAGTGAAAAGTCATCACACCATTGAACCAAAATTCTTGTAGCTCATTAATCAAAGGTTTCATATAAAGATTGATTTTATCATTAGGTCCTCTTGGTCCATCAATTAGAGTCTATAGTAACAAAAATGGTTTCTTCATACATACCCATGGGGGAAGGTTGTATGGAACTGACCCCAATATCCATGTACTATGTGTCACACCAATCATGGAATTAAAGAGGCTAAAGCCATCTACTACCAAACCCAGTCGAACATTATAATCATCCTGAGAAAAGTCAGGGTGTTTTTGACAAACTATTTTCATGCCAAAGAATCTACCGAGTGAGTTAATTTATCAACCTCTTTTTTTCTATCTAAATTCCAAGTCATAAATTTAGAAATTTTAGATGAAATGAAGAATAAATTCAGTCTTAGTTTCTAGGGGAAATAACTCATCTTCTTAGCGGAAACTTGTTTCCCTTGGTTCAAACTCTACCGAGAAGAATCTGACTAACTTGATTAATCTTGTAGGCCTTCCAACTAGATGTAGAGAAAATAGTACAAGTATTTAATTGTAAATTATATTTTATAAAAAACATACAATTATTGTGGAAAATATCAATGGTATCATATGTAAAAATAGGGTCATTGGTCAACTTGAGAGCTTGATATAATGACTCTAGAATCTTCACTCTAGTAGGGAGTACCTTCTTCAACAATACCAACAACATATCGAATAAGGTTTCTGACCACCGATTCAATGCCTTCAAGTGTAGAAATTCTATGATGAATGAAAATTTACTAAATTTAGTGCATCCATGATATAATTCATTACTATAATCATCAATAATTTCAATGATTCTCAATCTGTAGAAGATTGGAGATTACCCCATCCAACGCCGTCATTTACAACATTACTATCTCCAAGATGTAACTGATGCATCATATCATTAAGAATTATGTTCATCAGATCAAATGTTATCAAATAAAAATCTATATGAATACTTTATGATTTGTGAAATGAAATGGAATCTTCTTCATGAATTATCGATGTCTTATGATTTTTCAAAAACCCATTTAAAAATAGAGATTCTCTAACATTGTCTCGTTTTATGAGATATCTATTTGAACATTTTATTCATGGAAAACTAATCAAATTTTTTGAAATCCACTGGTGAAACTCATAAATCACTTAATACATTCATAATATTCAGTAGAAAACCTATATTTCATATCAACCTATCTCTTATCCATATTTTTATTTAATAGAAATCAAATAATTGAAATATCTTATTTAAATTCTAAAAAAATTATTATCATTAAAACTTACTAACCAATGAGTTCAAATATATTTTAAAGGAAAAATAAATGAAGTGGATTGGTTTTGGTGATATTGTTACATATCTATATATATTTTGATCTCCTTCAACAAGGATGAAATAATTGATACAACTGGTGTGATTACATTATAAAAAACTTGTGAGAGAAGATCAGATCACTTGTGTAATATTGTAATCCTGTACCCGTGTAATATGATGAACATAGTTCTAGGATAATACTTAGAACCCATTGATATGTGAAAATTAAATATTGATTTATTATTCTTCTATGTCTTATGTGGTAAAAATATTTTGGTATTTTTTGGAGTTTTATTATCAAGTTCAAGTTTGCAGATCACCTATGTGGTGGTGTAGGTAGACATCTAGGATTAATGCTTCTATGTGCACAAATGTTGGTGTATACATGGTATGTTGTGAAGAAATAATGTTTGAAGCTAACTATGTCACTAAAAATGATTATGTGATGTATAATATGGATTGTGGGTATTATGAGAGACTGCTTAAATTGACAGGAGTACATGATAAAATTTATTTTCAAAGGAAATATGTTTTAGAACAAGAAAGATAAGTTAAAAGTGGATATTGAAGACCAAACTATGTTGGTACAAGTATTGTGAACAATATGACAAGATTTTAAAGGTTCCATATTAAAAAGAGAGATAATTTTACTTTTGATATATAATATAGTTCATTGATAAAGTCTACATCGAACTTCAAACTTGACATAGATAGTTAAGTTAGGGAACAATGGATTATAGGTTCAATATATTTTTGGAAATTGTATAGAATATAGCATGATGGACATAATAACAACTTCTTAAAAGTACAAGATTGATGTGATCCCAACCTTGGTCTATACATATATTAGAATAATAATCACTAATATATTTCCAGCTTCTTCTTACATACCTTCAAGTGAGAAATCCTTTAGTCTAGCATTTCTAGGTTTCTAATTCACGTTAAATGATACAAGAACCTCTAATTATAAAATTTTAATTTCATTACTTCTCTCAATACTGATTTTCTTGAAAGAGATATTGGATTGCGGAATTCAAAGAATAAATTACCAATAGGGGACTCGACCACGGGTAAAGGGGGGGGGGGTGAATGGATTGCAGATCCATGATGGTGTAGGGGCTGGACAATAGGGGCTCGTTGACTATGCTTGATAGTGACGAGATAGGTTGAGATGGGTGGGATGGCTCGACAAAGCAGGAGAGAGTTCTATGGCAGGGCATGATGGGCCGTGACAGTTCAACGATGGTAGGAAGGTAGGGCTTGATGGCGGGGTGCAACAGTGCCGGAAGGGATTGATGGTGGAGGGACTGTCCGCAGGTGTTGTGCGGAGGCAGGGGTGGGGGTTTCAGGGTTGTATGGGTGTCTCGAGGTCGCGGGGGGAGAGGGTCATGGGGTTGGGGAAGTGTGAATGAGGTAGAGAGGAAAAAATAAGGAGGGGGAATAAAAAATATAGCGACCACCAAATGGAGGCCTCCCGAACTAACCCACCTCTAATGCTTAAATTTCTAGTAGTGTTTTTAATCATTAATAATTTATTACTATAAACTTGACCATCCATGTGTGGTTTCTCTTGAATGTATACCAACTATAACACCCTGATATTTTAAAAGAATAAAATTGTATTTGATAGCATATATCAAATGAAATATATATATTAGACAATAATATAACACCCTAATAAATTATGATATATTTCTTTTTAAATAAATTTGATCTCTTTGATATCTTGTAAAACACATAACCTCTAGTCTAAATGAACCGTAATATAGTATACCGTTATAACATAGCCGTTAAATTATTGTTTTTGAATAATACTAACTAAATTATGAAAAAAATATGGTTTACACTTGAAAAAAATAATTTATTATCTATTTATTAGGATTAAAATAAGAATCATTTGAAAAAAAGAAAATTCTTTCTGAAAAAATTAATTTTTCTAAATGTAGGTTTAGTCATGATTTTCAAAAATAATTTAATATTAATTTTTAAAAATATTAAAAAATTATATGATAAAATGAATTTAATTTTTAAAGTAAGTATATAAAAATTTACATAGGGGTGGTTTTATGTATTTTTACGAAATGTGTTATTTTTCGATGAATTGTGAAAAATACTAATTTTTTTTGAAAGATGCATTTTTGTTTAAATTATTTACATTATTAAACTATATTTTGAATTTATTTTAAAATAAAATTAATTTATAGAAAAATTAGTTAAATTATGTTACAATTTAACTAATTTATGTTATTGTAATCAATTTCAAATTAAATTTGGATATAAAAACCTTTTATACCTAGGGGAATTTTCTCTTTAGAAACCCATTTTTTCGTTGTGTTTGTGGGTATTATTTTAATTGGATCATAACAATTATGTAAATTGAATTTGAAAAGTTGGATTCAATATTTGGAAAAATTATAATTTATATTACTTAACAGGGTCAAACTATTTTTTGATTGTGATGAATAGTAAATAGTGTAAAAATTAATTTACATGGTTAAGGTAAAAACTGATTTACCGGGGGGTTAAACTAATAAGGTAAGGGTTAAAATAACCTAAAACTTGTCCAAAACCTATTTTAAGGCCACATTATGGCCTTATCACCTATAAGGTTTGATAAAAACCCATTTTTAAGGATTTTGTAATGATAAAAACCTAGGTGTAATTGACTATTCTAAAAAATTCAATGTGTTTCCTCTCCCCCACTTATAAAAGGACACCCCTATACTCCCCTATAAACACTTAAAAATCCATTTGGTTCAGCCAATACATAACCAAATCACTTTCTTACTCCCATACTAATATCCTAGAGATATTAGTTTGATCATAAATACAACCTATTAAGGATTTTGGAAAAAACATAAAGAAGTTGTCCAAAGAAGAGGTAACATTCTAAAACAATAGTTTTTAATTTTGTTTCTTCATACAAGTCCTTAAGATATTATTAAAATATGATTATATAATAACGTAAGTATATTAAATTTACTTATATGTTGTAATATTTAGGAGATTACCTATATCCATGTCCTCTCCCATCAAATTGGAAATGAATCCGTCGATCATGTGTAAGGAAAACTACTGCCTCACGAATCGATGTAACTCTTTTTTCCATCAGCAAATTTCAAGGATGAATATAATGATGGATTTAACACATGTTTATGATATTTATGATATCATTATATTTATATAATTATAATATAACATATAAAATTTTAATTACCATTCTGTTTGAAATACGATAACGTCGGTTGTGTGTACGGAAGACTACCGCCTCACGAAGTGATGTGATTCATTTTTCACTCACACAATACATGGAATGTAATAAGAAAAAATTAAATTAATATATGTGATATATATGAGATGATATTAATTATATAAAATTAATTTTTCATATACTTATTTACTCCTTCACCCATTAATGAAATGATAACGTTACTTGTGCATATGTACGACCCACCATCTTCACTAAGTGATGTGATCCATTCTTTATGTTAAAACTTCAATAATGACTATAAAATTATCTCTAATTAAAAAAAATTATATTTATAAAATTAATATAATTATAAATATTATAGAAATATATAACATTTTAAATAACCATAACTTTCACGTTAAAACATGCATGAGAAAACAAGGCCGTTATGACTTGAAACAATAGTAATAATGTAACACCCTGAAATTCAAGAGTACGAATATTTTATTTGATATCATGCATCACAAGCATCAATGAGCGCATGAGAGAATATAATATCCCCAGAATTTATAGTTTATTTAGTATTTTAAATAGATTCTATATATTTAATATATTTTAATGCATGCAACACAGAGTTATCATGCTTTACATACAAGTGAGACTTTCATCGATAGCTTGTATTACACGCAAGAACGAGTTCTAACCGAACAATAATAGATTATTAAAATATATTCATTATTATAATAAGACTTAACTTATACATTAAATTATAAATTATTAATAGTGTAAACTAACTTATGAAATATGTTTTTTTATAATAATATAATAATAATTTATAGGTTAAAAATTAATTAGAAATTAATATAGGAACCAATTAAATATAAAGAGAATGTTTTTATATAAAAGCATTTTTATTCTCACAAATTAATATAATAAAAATTATTGAATAATTTGAATGAAAAATATATGTTATATATTCAATAAAATGTTTTTGATTTTAATCCCATGGATTTGATAAGCATAATATAACAACGAACCCCAATTTATGAATAAGATACTATATTTTTATTAAGGCATTTTTAACGTATTTTAATGGTGAACCTATTTTAAATATGGATTTTGAAATTATTATTTATTTTATATATAAAAATAAACTCCTTATTTTAAATAGAAAAATAAAAATTTGTCTATGGTTAATTTTTGGTATTTTTCTGTGAAGATTTATTTTTTAATGAATCGTGAAAAATACCAAATTTTACTTCAAAACTGATTTTACATCTAATTTATTTATAAGGTTAAATTATATTTCATACTAGTTTTAAAGTTTAATTAGATCATATTTTTATACCTTAATAAAATTTAAGTCTTTTAAATCAATTTCACTTTTAAATTGACTATAAAAACATAGCAAACTTTCGAATGTTTTTACCTTTAAAACTAGCATTATCGTCCCGCTTGCGGGATGAATTTTAAATTATTTTTCCACTTATGTGATTGGAATTGGAAAAATGTATTCCATATTTAGAACCATCATTACTATAATTCCTAATAATTTAAACCTATTTTTTTACCAAAAATATTAGGGAAATTAACTAAAATTAATCCCAATTAGTAAGGAACAATTAAGCTTAGTAAAGGAATAAACCTTTAACTTAAGGGCCCAAATGACCTATCCACTTATAAAAAACACTTTTTATGGAAATAGGTTTTCCATAAACCATAAATTATCTAGTTGTGTTAGTTTTCATGACTTTTTTAGGTAATAACATGTGTACACCTAACTTGTTTAAAAAAAATTCAAAGTGAGTCCTTTTCCTCACCTATAAAAGTTCACCACCTCTCCCACTTATATACACCTCCAAAACCACTTATATTTTGAAAATATCAATCTATAAGTCTTCCTAACATACCTTCCCTAGGCCTTGAAGCCTATATTTGGGCAGAAATCCATCCAAGGAAGCCTTTTGGTATAAACCAAAAGACGTTACCCGATTTAGAGGTAATATATTCTCTCAAGCGTTTTAGTTTATTTAAACTCTCCAGTCCATATACTCTACTTATTATACGGTTATATAAAAAAAATATAATAAATATAATAGGATTTTGTTTTGTTATTATTTTTATATAAAGTCACACACACCCCATCTAATGGGTAACAAACATTCTATTTATGTGAACAATGAACTACCGCCTAACTAAACGATGATTGTTTGTTCTCCCTTTACCAATTCTCATGGTGGTCATTTTGATAGAAAATATATTTCTATATGATATATATGATATTTTTAATTTATTTATACATTTTTAATTTATATTTATTACATGCTTTTATTCTTTCCATCTTGTGTAAATATGATAATTTCGTTTGAGTAAGTGTGAACCACAACCCCCTCAAAGCGATGTGACTCGTTCATGCCATACATGGAATGTATAAAGGATGGTATTAATAAAAATATGTAACATATATAAAATATATATGATACTATAATTATAATATAAATATATCATTTAATTTTAATTATTTTAAATACAACAATGAAATGAAAGTAGCATTTATGCGTACGTACAACCTGCCGTCTTCCTGAATGATGTATTTCAATTATTATCTCCAAAAATTATTGATTATTATAAATACATATATAATGATTATATATGTATATTAATTCATTTTTAAATTCTTTATATGATGATTCCATGATATAATTAATGATAAAAACAAGTAACAAGTGAAGTCATACTTGAGAAAACTTTGCATTTAACACCCGAAATAGTGAAAATAATGAAAGATTGGTGACAAATGGGTAATAAGATATTATAAGAAATTAATATATGATATTATAAATATGAGTATTGTAATGGTATAATTTAATAACATATTTTAAATCTCTATATTGAAGGATAATGATCTCACAAAAAAAGGTATGTTAACATAAGATATCTTCGTCTTAATTTACTTTCAATTGAGACTTATTTGTCATTATGTGACAATCCACTTTTATTTAATGTTTATACTACAATTTTCACGTTATAACTGAATAAAATTATTCTCATGATATTATAAGTTTCAATAAATGTCATAACTTTATGTGTATTATGATTTTAATGTTTCAAATTAGTATAAGACACTTTGGAATGTTTAAAGATTATTATCCTCAAGAATGTTCTAAATGATTATCTTCGCAATCAAACTTCCTTTTGTGATTGTTAAATTTATATCAAAACAACCACTTTATTTTTACCATTTTCATTGTAAATTTACTTGAATATCCATATTATCATATAATGGATGTTAGTATTTCCTAAAGTATTTACTATTTTACATACAGTGTTTACTTTGACGGTTATTTGATTAACCAGTGAATAAAAAATAAATCAGTATTCCTCATTCAATACTATTATTTGATAATGTATATTAATTATTTTTATTATTAAATATGAGGAATTATTTTTACTGGAAATGATGGGTGGATCTTGGGATTTATATATATCCTTGATGCATCGAAAAGTTCTTATGAGATGAATAATTTGTCCAAATTAAATTGATTTCTATATGTAGTTTTAAACCATCTTGTGAAATGTCTTGATAGTATAGGTTTTCATGTGACTTAGAAATTATGTCCTTTAAGAAAAAATTTACCTCATTTAGTTTTAGTTATTATTTATCCATGATATTTTACGTCTATATATCTATAGATGTAATTCAATCTGATTTTGTTGATTTATGTCATAAGTTTTAGTTTCTTACCTTGAAATATTAATTATGCCTTATCTTATTGTATAAATGGAAAGTGTAATTAGTTATTTAACTTACCATATATTTTGATTCATTATTGGTTACATTCTATTTACCCTTACTAAACATTTGATCTCACCCTTATTATGTTGATTTACCTAGGATATGAAGAATAGAACTTTGAATAAGCTTTCAGGGATGAAATTTATTTTAGTTTATTATATAGCATGATTTATTTTGGTTTCCCAATGTATTATGGGTATCATATATGTAATATAGATTTCCAAGACTGCTAAACTAATTGGTCCTTTGGGATCTGATTCCTTGTAATAATTCCAATATAATAAAATAATGCATCGACTCTGGGATTTTGCGGTTAGGGTGTTACAATTGGTATTAGAGGAAGTTTAACAACAACCTTGAAAACTATATTTAAAAAACTTAGATTAGGGAACATAAACCTAATATGTAATTTAAGGAAGTGTAGAGAATAACATCCTAGAATTTTGGTAAGGGAGATATTATGTGGGTGTTCCTAGAAATACCTCCCTGTATGGATATTACAAGTAGATGCAGTTCTAGAACATATGTATGTAGAAGTAATTAATCTAACATAGTGTTCTTATCCTGACTTGGGGTAACCTGGTACCCAAAAATGGGCCTTACTGTACACCAAGTTTGACACTCCTAGTGTATACACTTAAGATAGTTCACATTTTCATTACCTACCATCATGAAGGATTTAAAAGTAATGATATCCCCAAGAAACCTTGTTTATGGTTAAGATATTAGTGATTCATAAGTTTTTTAATTTATATTAAGTATTATTCAATATTTAGAATTATACAAAGTTAATAATTTTATGAGATAATACAGTATATGCCATTGTTTATAAATAGTTCTTGGAAGGAAGAGTGGTATCAATACTCCTAGAAAATGTAGATATTCTCCTAGTGAAAAAATAGTATAACTATTATTTGAACCAATAATGTTATGTAAATATTAGGCCATCTTAATTAGATTATGATAGGTAACCTTTCCTTGATGGAGTAACTAGTTTCACAGTGATATTCTATGATGTTAGATTACTTTATACGGTAGAGGCCCCCATAATTTAGTGGGAATACTAATTAAATGGTAGATGAGCAATGGATTAAGTATTTGGTGAATATATTTTTGGGATTAAGATGTGGTGAAAAGGAAAAGGTTACACTTATAGTATATTTTCTGAATGATAATGGGGATCAATGGTGGTCTCTGATCCAGAATAAAAGGGAGGAAGAGGAAATATAACTCATTGAATGGAGAAGTTTTAAGGATATATTTATCAATAAATACTTCCCTCGTGATCAGAAAACAAATATGAATACTTCTAGAGAAAAACAAGATAATAAGAGGAAAATATTAAAAAGGGAATGAGTCAAAGAAAATGAAGGGAAATAAGGAATTTCCATCATGTGAAAACTATAAAAATAATAACAATGATAAATTATTTAAAGGATTGGTATTTTGTTTTAAGTGTATAGAAAAGGGTCACCAAGTAGAATAATAAAAATGAACGAAGGAAAAAATGCTATTCAATATTACAAGTGCAAGGAGATGGGGCACTACACAAATTAATGACTCAAGAATCAAAGGAATATAACTCTGAAGAAGCTAAGGGATCAAGGTCAATCATATCTTATTGACATGAAAAATGTGGATTGATTAATGTAATTTTGTATTTAGATCTAAGAAATATGCTGTAATAATATTTCATTGATTATTTTCTCATCATATGAATTATGAAATATATAAATATTTTACCATAATACCTTTTCAATAAATATTTGAGATCATATGTTGAATGGTAATAAGAAAAGTTACTCAGTAAAAATTTAAACTTGTTGGAAAACACATGATTTATGGAAATATAACCCTTAATATATTCTTGGTATTGAGATAATGGGGAAGAAATGATTGATTTAGAAAAAGTGATGACT
The DNA here is from genome assembly GCA_963277665.1 of Viscum album. Classification (NCBI taxonomy): domain Eukaryota; kingdom Viridiplantae; phylum Streptophyta; class Magnoliopsida; order Santalales; family Viscaceae; genus Viscum; species Viscum album. The sequence goes on along the minus strand of OY728158.1, from coordinate 1,852,738,469 downwards.
TCCTTAGAATATATTAATGACTTACAGACAAGTGGTCTATTCTATCAATTGCGAAGTTTACAACACTTTTGGATATAAGGGATATATCCAATAATCTATGTCTTACTTAAGGAATAAGGAAGAATGCATGTTTCCAATTAGTTTTTATGGTGATTCAAGTTGTTACCATATTTCAAGAGGATACATGATAAAGTTATTCACATGTTTGGAATGTGAAAATTTAGAGATTATTCATGTTTATTAAATTACAATGAAAAGTTATTTTTTGAAATTCGTTGACTTTCCTTTAGAGGTGATTGGATCTTAATCTTTTGGAAAATTTCAGAATTAATAAAACGGTTTAATATGATCATTGGATTAGATTTTAGAGGCTAATGTATTACTTCACCATTGGATGCATCATGTGCTAAGAGATGAAGTAGAAATAGTTCAAGGCCTAATTAGAGGAAAATATTAGGTTTATAGAAATATATATTTTCTTATTTTTTTTACTATATAAAAAAAGGGTTTGAAACAAAAATGATGTTCTATTATCATCATTTATGATGGTATCGATGTCCTTTTCTCACACCTATGGTTTATGGTTTTTTGGTAAATAACTTTGATCTGAACATGTTCTCTAACACTCTCTATAAGAACATGATTGTTGGAATTTTTCTTCCATATCCATGTTTCCATTTCCCACCTATGTTCTCGTATTAGGGAACCTAGTTACGTGACCATTTTACTTTTATTTCTCTTTTATTAAGAAGATATGATATTAACCCTTTTTAAAAAGTGGTTTTTTCAAAAATAGTTTATTTTAAATATCTAGATTATTGAGATCAAGTTTAAATCACGAGGTGGGAATTTAATTAAGGCAAGGAGAATGTAACACCGCAAAATTATTGAGTATGAATATTTTATTTGATATCATATATCACATGCATCACTAAGAACGTTAGATAAGATAATATCACAAGAATTTATAGTTTATTTAGTATTCTAAATCGTTTCAATATATTCAATATATTATAATTCACTCAAAACTGAGTTAGCTTGCGTTACATCAAAGAGTTGTTTTCTTCAATAGATTCAATTACATGTAATATCGAGTTCTATCTGAATAACAATATATTATTAAAATATTATTATTTAATATAATAAGATTTAACCTTGACATTAAATTAGTAGTTTTGAATAGTATTAACTAAATTATGAAATATATTTTTTATAATAATATATGATTCAATTATAGGTTAAAAATTTATTAAAAGTTAATATAGGAACCAATTGAATTTAAACGGAGTGTTTTTATGTAAAACCATTTTTATGCCCACAATGCAGTTGTATCCTAATAAATTAAGGTAATAAAAATTAGTGAATTATTTTAATGAAATATATATGTTCAATATTCAATAAAATATTTTTGATGTTAATCCAATGGATTTGATCAGCATAAGATCACAAAAAACCTAATTTTATGCATAAAATACTGTATTTTTATTAAGTCATTTTTACCACCTTTTAATGGAGAAACTATTTTAAATTTTAATTTTGAAACTTTTATTGATTTAATATATCAAAATAAATTTCTTCTGTAAAATCTAAACATAAAAAATTAGGTTAGGGTGAATGTTTGGTATTTTTCTGTGAAGATTCATTTTTAATGAATAGTGAAAAATACTGGGGGTATAATTATATTTAAACACACACACAACACACACTGTTCAAAAAGGATGGTCATATATAGCTTAAGGGATATCCCATCCATCAAGACTTATCTATTTAATACATAGTTCATAGGCCCTATGGACATGAAATCACATTTAATGGCCCGAAAGGCCCAAATTTTAGACTTGAAGGCCCACCGATGAATAGTGCTTCTATAGTACCTAGGCGTCTACAATTCTTGATATAGTGTTTTTGCCAATATATTTTCCTAATATATCTCCCACCACCACTATAGTGTTACTAATGCTACATTTCTACCATCGCTATAATTCCACTACAATATCCTGCACCAAATGGATTTTTAACTTCCTATCAAATATTTTTTTATATAAATTATTTATATGGTTAAATTATGTTTTAAATTGGTTTTAAAATTTAATTATATCATATTTTTATCAATTAATAAAATTTATTTCATTTAAAACAATTTAACTTTGAAATTTACTATAAAAACATAGCAAACCTTTAGATATTTTTACCTTAAAAACCCACGTTGTCGTCCCGCATGCGGGATAAATTTTAAATTAATTTTTTCCACTCAGTTGATTTGAATTTGAAAAAAAGGATTCCTTATTTTGAATCATAATAATTTATAATGTTTAATAAGGTCAACATAGTTTTTTACCAAAAATATTAGTGAAAGTAATTGAAATTAATTATAATTATTAGATAAAAACTAATCTTAACAAAGGACTAAACCTTTAACTTAAGGGACCAAATGACCTATAAACTTTCCAAAACAAATTTTATATACATATGTTGTCCATAAACTCTAAATTATTTATTTTTATTGTTTTTTAGAGATTTTCTTTGGTAAGAAATTGTGTACACCTAACTTGTTTATTAAAATTCAAAGTGAGTCATTTTTCTTTCCTGTAAAAAGGCCACTACATGCACCGGTTATTCACACCTATAAAACCATTTAGGTTCAGCTAAGATCTACCCAAAAATATTACCAATGTAGCTAACCTATACCTTGAAACCTATATTTGGGCATAAAACCTTCCAAGGAAGCCTTTTGTTATAAACCAAAAGAAGTTAACCGATTAAGAGGTTATGTCTTCTCTTAAGTTTTTTAGTTTAATTTACATTATCCACTCCATAAGATATTTTTTTTGAGTAAGTGTGGACTACCACCCCCTCAAAGCGATGTGGATCATTCATGCCATACATGGAATGTATAAAGGTTGGTTTTAATAAAACTATGTAACAAATACAACATGTATATGATACTATAATTATAATATATAGATATCATTTCCTTTTAATTCTTTTAAATACAACAAATAAGTGAATTTAGAGTTCATGTGTACGTACGACCTACCGTCTCCATGAACGACGCATTTCATTTATTATCTCCAAACATTATAGATTATTATAAATAAATATACAGTGATTATATATGATAATTAATTTATGGTTTATATTCTTTATATTATGATACCATGATCTAATTAATGATAAAATAGTAACAAGTGAATACATACTTGAGAAAACTAGGCAATTAACACCAGAAATACTGAAAATAATGAAAGATTATTAACAAATGGGTAATAAGATATTACAAGAAATTAATATATGATATTATTAATATTATTATGGTCTTGGTATATGTTAGTAACATATATTAAATCACTATACATGGAGATAAATAACACACAAAAAAAGGAAGGTTAAGGTGTGGGAATTTTGTCTCAATTTACATTACTTTGAGACTTCAATTCACTTTTATTTGGTTTGTATATTTCCCTTTTCATGTTATATCATGAATCCCATTATTTTAATGATATTATAAGTTTCATTTAATGTCATACCTTCATAGGGATTATTATTGAAATGTTTTAAAGTGGTATAAGACACTTTGGAATATTTAAAGATTATTCTCCTCAAGAATGTTCTTAGTGATTATCTTTGCTATCGCACAAATCTTTTTGTGATTTTTTGATTTCTAGTTAAAAAATAACTTTATTGTAATCATTTTTCATTTTAAGTTTACTTAAATTTCCATATTATCATACAATAGATATTTTTATTTCCTCAACAATATTCCATTTTATATATAGTGTTTATTTTGATAGTTATTTGATTAGCTAGGGAATAAATAATAAATATATTTTTCTCATTAAATATGGTTATTTGATATGGTATATTATTTATTCTTATTATTCAAAATGTAATTATTTATAATAAAACTGAATGGTGGATCATAAACTTTATATATCTTCTTAATGCAACAATAGGTTCTCACGAGATGAATATGTTGTCCAAATTAAACAGGTTTCTATCCATGGTTTTAAACAGTCTTATCAAAGGTCTTGAAGGTGTAGGTTTTCATGTGCCTTAGACATGAAGTACATTAATAAATCATTTCCATCATTTATTTACTATTATCATCTATCCATGATATTTTTCTTTGATATATCTATAGATGTAATTTATTCTCATTTTATTGATTTATGGCATGCGTATCAGTTATTACCTTTCCATATTAATTTTTAATTATATATTTGGGTAAATAGAAATTGTGATTAGTTATTTAACTTTATATATATATTTATTCAATATTTATACTATTTTATTTACCCTTAATTATAATTTTAGCTCACCCTTATTTTGTTTCTTTCCCCAGGTTATGAAGAACAGAATGTTGAATAAGATTTTAAGGATGCAGTTTATTTCAGTTTATTATGTTGTATGTTTTATTTTTTATTCCAAATGTATTATGGGTGTCATGTATGTAATCTAGATTTACAATACTGATAAACCAATCAGTACTTCAGGATTTTATTCCTTATAATAATTCCAATTTAATAAAATAATGCATCGGCTCTGGGCTTCTAGGGTCTGGGCGTTACAAATAAAGAATTATTATTAAAAAATAAGTGATAATATATTATAAAATGACCATATATGATATAATTAATATGAATATTGTTATATTATAAATTAATTACATGCATAACACCATCATATAAGAGGTTAAATCATGGTCAACAAAAAGGAAGCATGACGTAAGAGTCTTTTTCTCAATTTCCCTTTATTGAGGTATATTGAAATTTTTTGCACCTAATTTATTTTATATGGTTTATATTTTGACCCTTTTACATATAATATAATTATTAATTAATAATTAATGTTATTTTAAGTTTCAATTTTAATTATTTTAACTAAGGGTATTTGACTTTAAAGTCACCGAGTGGTAAATAACTTTATAAATCAATTTCCTTTGATTAGGTTATATTACTTCTTCATTGTCTTTGATATTATGAGATTGTGTGTGTAATGAATTTTTATTATATTTTGTGGTTTTTTCAATTTCTTAGGTGGATTTATATTTTATACACATAATTTATTTATTGATTAATTCTCATTTTAACATTATGATCATTGTGATGATTTATTTCAAAATGTCAATTTAATTGGGTTTTTATGCTTGGATTTCAATTAAAGGAAATTATTTAATCATTGGATAGTATTACCATTTATTTTTTTATCCTATGGTAATTAATAATGTTTTATTGTTATATTACTATTTCTCCCACTCATTGTTACTTAAAATTATTGAGGATTTTTAATATTATTTTATTTTTTTCTCTCTTTGCATGAAAGTAATTTTCCTTCCAAATCATTGTTTTCTAGAAAAATGTTTTGAAAAATGTTTTTAGCAATTTAAAAATGACCAATTAAATAATTTTTTACCAATTTTTGACTTTTTGTAGAATTTTTTGAAAGTAATATTCATGTCTTTTTCAAAACAAGGCATGTTTGGATTTTACTGAAAAAGTTAAAGGAATATTTGTTTTAACAGATATTAAATGAACATAATTTCTTGCTGATTTGACCACTCAATATTTTAAATATTATTTTATAATAATAAAAGTTTATTTTCGATGAAAATTATTTTAATAATGTTTTATGAACCTTTAGTTTTAAAAGGTGATTTACAATATGAAAAGTATTTTTCCTCAATATTTTTTAAAATTTTTTATGGGATTCTATTCATCAGTGACAACAAGCCTTTATTTTACTTATACTCCACTAGTAATATGTTGTATTGATACCATCCAAATTTTTATAAAGATATTTTATGATAATTTTTTTCCAAATAATTTATTGATATTCACTTTCTTAATTCTTTTTTGTAATCATTAACATCCCCTTGAAATATTCACTTACCTATAATAGTTGGAAATTAAATTTCATCTAAATATAAAAATTATTTATCATGGATATATTTAATCCTTAAAATGTATATAATTTCTATATACGGTGTTCTATATTGAAAGTTATTTGTTTATATGTGTAAATATTGATAAATTAGTATTCTTTACTCAATATAAATATTTCATGGTAATGAACATTGTTAATGAATGAAATAAATTATTCGATATGTGGGGAATAATTTGGAAATTTAGTGACAGGTGGTTCCTAATATTATATATCCCTTGATGCATTGGTATTATCATCTGGTGAATCAATAATCTTTAATTAAATAGGTTTCTACCTTTAGTTTTAATCCATATTATGAATGTTTTTGACAGTAGAGGTATCATGATTTATGAGATCATGATGTCCAATAATTAAGCAATTAATTCTTTAAGAATTCAATTATTATTAAACATGATATTTCCAAATGATATTATCTATAGATGAATTTCATTCCTATTTATTGATTAAATGGTATGTGTTTTAAGTTATTTACCTTTATATATTTATTATTCCTTATCTATTCATGATAGTAAAAAAATTAAATGGAATTTGTGTTTAGTTATTTACCTTAACATATTTATTATGCATTATCTATTCATGATATTAAAGTTAATTAAATGGTATTCATGTTCAGTTATTTACCTTTCTATATTGAATATTCTTCTCTAGTCATGATAGTCAAGTTATTTAAATGGAACGTGTGTTAAGTTATTTACCTTCCCATTTTAATTATGCCTTATCTAATCATGATTGTCAATTTATTTAAATGGTATTTGTGTTTAGTTATTTACCTTTCCATATTGATTATGCATGATGTTGATATTACCTATTTTTTTTTTGACTTCAATGAGACTAAATACTCTATTGGGTATATATTTGACAACAACCTTTGTTTTTACATGTAAAATAATTATCTTTCCACAATTGGGTATGATTAATATATTTAATAGTTCAATGTTTCTTACCAACATTTTATAACAATGATTTTAGTATTACTAAACTATTAATTAAGTGTATAATTCCATAACAACATTAATTTAAAAATAAATAATTTATCATTGTGTATAATATAACATTGAGATGAATTTATTGGTAAAATTTAATTAAGAAATAATATTTTAAATTGAATTAATCATCTCATAAATTAAAAGCTATGAAATTATAATTGCTAACAAAGGAATTTCCCTTTCATCCTATGGTATAATTCAAATTTACTTCTTAAAATTATGTGTTTCTCATGACTGAACTGGAAGTCAACCTTCCATGGGACCTTGGAGAACAAACCTTACTTATTCTAATGTCTCATTCTTAGTTTTAGTATTTTAATACAATTTAGCATTTAATAACGAGGAAGTGAAATGGAAACACTCTAATTCATGATGAATATATTTGAAGTAGATGCAATTGTTTGTGTCTTCTTTAATTAAAATTATTTTTAAATGAAAATTTTGTCCACATGGGAAGAAAATTAAGTCCTTTTTACGATGCTAACTCTAAATATTTTTGTCTTATTAAAATATGTTTAAAGGAATTTATTTCTATAAAATAGTCCCTGGGTTTTTAAATTTTCATTTCATGTTGTTAATCATAAGGATTATAGAAAACATTTCCCATCATCCCTTATCTACCTAGTAAATCTTAGTCAAAAGATTCTTGAGCTATTCATTCATACTGTTCATCTCATAAATGGATGTAAAAAGAGAACCTATATGGTAAAGATGATAATATTATATTAATGGATAATTTATTATCCATATGGAAGCTCAAAATTATCTAACTAATAAATGAACTTTAGTATATCTAGGACAAGAAAAATATCCCCTCTTCCTATTTACACTAGTATGGTGCAGTAGAAATCACATTTATATAAATACACTCTTTATCTTTATCAGGAGATAGGATATGAGATGTCATAGTAAAGGAATACATTTCATTATGTTTCATTATCATGTCTCCAGAAATAACTAATATCCAAAAAAAAATATAATTTAAGAATCCCTATATACCTTATGTAGACATCCTTATTTCCATCAATAGTGCAGTGGGGTTACTAAACATGTATGAGGAATTCTATAACATAGTAAAAAATTTATTATAGTAATACAATGTATAAAACAATCTTACTTAAACTGGTAATATGTTTGGGTGAGAACATGGTCTGTTTCCTGAATGATTGCAATGTTACAAAGTTTTCACTTATCGTACTCTATATTAATTAAAAATAGATTTTACTTTTTTATCTTTATTAAAAAATTATGTGACATAATAAAATATATTTATTAGTATCCCAATATTTTTTTGAAAATATAATTTACCTCACCATTGGTTTTGAAATATTCTATTGCATTAATATTCTAATGTAAAAGATCTATATGTCAATTATCATAACATATACTTGGTATTGAAAAGCCATATGAAGGTATTTAGGTATTAGAGTCTTTATAATTTCATTAACTCACATCTCCTTGATCATTTGAGTGGAATAACCAATCTTGAAATCCTAGACATGGATTTCCTCACAAGTTTCCTAGAATCTACACTATGTCTTTCTTGGTAACTCAACCCTTGACGCGACCTAGGTTAATTTAACCCAAAAACTAAGCCTAAAATCCTCCAATAAATGAAATCACCCCGACTTGGGTGAGTCGAGTAATTTACCCATTTTATATTGTCACATTATTTTTAAGATTAAGTGGATTTTACTCATGTAATTAACTTTGTCTAGATAAAATTTATGCACAGTCTAATTTATTTTAATTCCATATTTCATGCTTGTTAATTTATTTATTATGTTCACATGATAAATAATCCCCAAATAATTAATGGTTTAACTAAATAAAATAAAATAATAAATATGGAATGACCCTAATATTATATAATGGTTAGTTTATCTACTTGATGATAAACAAACCCTTGACTTAGGGGAAAAACCCCTTGAACTATATCTTAGTTTTAGTGGTAGTATTCCACCTATAATCTAATGTAACTCTTGAGTTAGTTTGACCTTGGATCTAATATTGAACCACCTCTACTTTTTTAAGATTTCCATCCATTACATAATCTTTTACTCACACGAAGGAGAGGTTAACCAAAGTATTGGTTATATATTTAGATAAAAAACATTAAAACACATTTCGTTACATTATAAAAGATGGTATGAAACAAATTTCATCATTTTAATTCAATAAAATAATTATTAAAAAAACCATCTAATTGTAATTAAAATGAAAGAAAAAAAGAACATACATTGGCTAGTCTAAGATCATGATTATCCATAGAATAAAAAAATAAATATTTTTACACTAAATAGTATTCACTTAAATCAATTATTTTATCTTGATAAAATAATGTTGAATTAATTTAATTAAATATATTTTTAATTTGTTATTTCATTATATATTTTCTCAAGAGTCTTGTAAATACACTCATTTTTATTTAATAAAATTAAAAAAATTAATTTTATTTAAAATTAAATAACTAAAAAGCTTGCACTTAGAAAAAAACATGACATGTAACTAACTTCACCATATTTAGTAATATACAAAATGTTCACATGGATCGCTAGTGTACATGAAAAATCACATGGTTAAATAGTGTGAAATTCCACATCTCATAATATACCATAATAAATGTGGCATTTAGGACAACTCGGAATTCCTTAAACCACATGACATGTTCCAATTTAAATGAAAGTATTAAATACATCAAAAATTAAGGTGAATTAATTATATGAAATTAATTGATCATTTATATATTCTTAAAAACCTATTGATTAATATCACACCAACTTCTAGTTTCAATGTTTGGTTTGAATGCTTTAATTAAACAATTCTTTAAAAAAATTATTTTTTTGATTTCTAGGAAATTTCATATAACATACTACCGAGGTAATAACTATGTATATCCCATCATGGGTTTCCTAGTAAAAAATTCTATAAAACCATAAGATTTTATGTGTATTTTATTTGAAATAAACATTAAGTAGCTTACTTTATACACAACCCCAATTCTAAATAAACTCATGAAATAACATAACTTGATAACCTAGCTATTGGAATGGAGAGTATGAATATGATTAAACACATTATGGTAAATATATACAAAAACGTTTTTCTAAATTCAGAAGTATTGGTTGATTCCTAATAAATAATCATTAAATTTTTATAAAATCATTTAATGATTAAAAGACCCATTTTTTAAAGAAATTTATTTTTTTACATGTTATTCATTATTATATAAAATTTTTTTTGATCACTTTTAAAAATTTATCTCTATGAAATTTATTTTTATTATATGAATATAATTCCATAAATTTTCTATCTAAAGGTTATGAATGAAGATATAATCATTTATAAAAAGGTGTTATTTTTTTATAAAATCGTTTTATGTATAGAATGTATTTTTATCATATTATATAAAAAATTATTTTCATTAATGATTTTATAGAAATTTATATATTATGTATTCATTAAAATATTTTAACATTTATGGGATAGTTTTTACTCAGAAAGTAATGAATGTAAATTCAGTTTTATTTTTCAATTTATTTTTTTCTAAAAATGGGTTTTCATTGCATTTTTCATGTTTATTTTTTTAAAAAATTATTTAAATGTTTTAAGTAATTCCAAGAGTGTCCTCTCTCTTACTTATAAAGGGAACCTCCTCTCCACCATTACTCACAATTTTTTTGCCTTATAGTTTGAAAAATAAATGTCCTAATACCTTATTATATTTCTGTCCTTCCCCCTAGATACCCTAGTTTTATCCTAAGACCAATCATTCAATGCTTAAGGTGTAAGCCAAAGGATGTATCTCAAAGAAGTGTATAAATCCAAACTGATCTTTTCAATTTTATTTCATCTTCCACCTCCTATAAAACTATTGTATCCATATTAACATTATAAATATATTTTTATAAATATATTTATATGTTATTATGATGATAGAATAACTATTTTCCTCCTTTATATTAAATGGTAAATGAAAGTATTCATCGTGCGTACATGTGGACTATCACCTCCACATAGCGATACGATTCATTTTACATCGCCACATTACATTGATATATATAATTATGGATTGAATATATATATATATATATATATATATATATATATATATTATTTATGATATTATTTTGATTATGTTATGATAAAATATTATTTATATTTCTTTTCTTATTTTCATTAGAAAATAAAGACATGTAATTTTAATAAAGAATTGTTAATGAATGGGTGATAAGGTATTATTTGTAGAAAATTTATATTATTATAATTATGAATATGGTTTTGTTATAGGAGTAGAAAAAATTTAAATTTATTATATAGGATTTTATGATTCTTATGAAAAAATTCAAACTTGAGGTACAGGTTTTATGTTATAATCTCACTATTTTTTGGGATTGTTTACACTTAAGATACTGGTGATGAAATTGTATGACCTATCTATCTGAATTCATATGTATTTTATTATACTCTGGTTATTTCTAGATATTTCATGTTTTAATTTCATTTTATTCCCCTTAGTTATTTAATATGCTGAAATAAGTTTTTTTAATGAAAACAGACCTTGTTTTTCTCTTCAACCAGGAATTATTTTCTTTAATGTACATATTTTCTTTAGAATATTTTCAATAATTTTTGTACAATTATCATTTGTTTTTTAAATTATTTTTTTTAAAATATTATAATTTATATAAAAAGTTTTAAAATGGATCATCTAGTTGTTTTTTGAATGAGGTACTTCTTACCAAATGTGTTAACTAAATATTTATTTTAAGGTAGAATCAAGGAATAAATATTCCTGCCATCAAGACTACTCTTTAAATTGAATATTCCTTTACATGTTTCATGGTTCTTTTAGATAAATGTTTTCCTTAATATTTTGTAACATTTTATATTTTAGATAAGTGATTCCAAAATAAAAAGGATATTTTCCAAAAAAATACTAGAGTGATATTTTAAAGACTTATTTAAATCTATGATAACATCATTTGATGTTACTTATGATTCACTGGGGATATGATTTTATGGTACCATCCTTATTATTTCCCTATATGGTTATTGATTATGCTAACTAAATCTTAATGAAACTCATTTTCTTTTCCATGGGTTAAGAAAGGATTAAATGATAAATTGTTTCATGATCTTATGATATACATATGAATGGATTATAATTATGTGGTAGGTGGGTATATTATAGACCTCTAATGAATTGGGTAAATATTAAGGTTTTATGAGATAAAATGGTACACATGAGGTTATCCCATTCCTAAAATAGGGCATTAAAAAGTTCATCTCATTCCCAAAAATAGGGCATACAAGATATTATCCCAATCCTAAAGTAGGTGCATGGGTGGTTAGACTAAGCCTGATATGTGATGAATGCCTTGGTAAGTAGACTCGAAATAAGATTTCTAGGATTATGTTTATTCCACACATTATACCACTCATTTAGTATAATAAAATATTACAATGTTATTTAATAATGGATTATGTTCTTTGTTCCTTTATGATTCTTATCTTATGAACTACCAATCATTATGTAATATCTTATTAATATGATCTATGAATTGTTTGATGTGGTTTTCAAATGTTGATAGCATGTTATCATGACCTTATGCTCATGTTATTCTTAAATGATCATTGATGTATCCCTTTTCTACCCTTACTGAGTATCAAATATCACTATTTATTATATTTTTCCCCAGTATAATAAGAAAGTTTTTAAGTATGATATGATTAAAAAGGGTGCTAGTTGTAAAGAACATAATGAAATATGATGTAGATATTTTATATAGTGTTTGTTTATGTATCCAAGTTTTGAAAGACAAAAAAACTTTAGCATTCTAGCATAGATCGTAATGATATGAAATGAATATTCATTAAATAACATGTAATATTTATATATGAAAAATTTGGGCCACCTTAGTTAGTATCTGAGAAATGATTTGTTATTTTTGGAAACTTGGTTGAGAAAACTTTAGTGAGAACCCTTAGGATAAGACCAAGTATAGAGAAACAAACTACATTATAGTAAATAAAGGACTATAGTTTTCTTATAAAATATATCCATATCTAGAAACTGAAAAGTGGATATAGTTTTGAACCAGATGCTTATAGTGATAATAAATCTAAAATGGGCAGATTTGGTATTTACTCAATCATCACCAGTGTATGATGAGTGGTCCTTAGTATATACACCTCTCTAGAATGCAATGACCCAAATATTTATCAATGGAAAATACCTTCTTATAATTATGGAATATATTATAAATAAAATAAAATTAGATATATAACCCAATAAAAACTTTATAAAAGAAGAATGAATGAAACATGGGGTATTTCTAGAAATTAATGAACTTGTACAAATGGAATAGTAACTTGAAATTTAGAATAATAATGTGACCCTTATAAATAGTAAAATAGCCAATAGAATAGTAACCACACTGATGAAAGTATAAATAAAATTTATCCATCCTATAAATGAAATATGATATAATTATATCAGAGTTTAAGTAAATAAATGTTTTTAAAATGATAAATTAAGTGTTGGTATTTTTATAAAACAGAAATATTTATTTACAATTTTATAATTTATATAATGATTTAAAAGAAAATTTATTTTCATAAAAGTTATTAATAAATTAATATATTTTTGTCTTATTATTATAGTATAATTTTATGAGATCTTAATTAGTTTTTCCAAGTATGTTAAAATCAGTTATGAATTTAAAATCTGCATTTTTTCAAGTAAATGATGATTTTAATTAAAACATAAATTACTCATATTTAGAAAATTATTTTCATAAAATGGAGTTCATTTTTTAATTTTACACATCAAAAAATAGTTTGGGTAAATTGTTTGGATTTTTCTAAAATAGTTTAATTTTTGATGAATAGTGAACTACTGTAATTTATGGTATTTAACATTTTAATCCAAATACATAAATTTTAACAAAATTCATGATGTATGTAAACATTAATTCCAAATAATATGAACTATTTAATTTAATTAGTCACAAGAAGACACACTATCACTTTTTTTGGGCCAAAATAGTAAACAAATGATTAAAATAATAAAAAAACACCCCTCTCTTCCACTATAAATACCACCCATCACCACCTCTTCTCCTCACACCTATTGAGCCTTAAATATTGTCAAATTTATACCCAATCATCTACCGAAGTATCTTCCCTATTCTTAGTATTTTCTTGTCTCTACATAATACCAAAACCAATTTTCCTAAGGAGGTTCTCAAGGATAAAAATTCTAGAGGTAAAAACCTATTTCTTTTATTTTATTTCCTTTTCAATTTCTTTTCTTTTTTTATTTTATCCTCACCTAACCTTATCCAAGTGATGTGATAACTCCAAAAAATTTTATATACTAAAATATTAATTTATTAATGAAACAACCCATCATCATTTCTCTTCCCCTCTCCTTTTGTTATAAAAATGAAAACATCGTCCATGCTGTGTTTATTTATCATATTCAAGGATGATGAGTTTTAAATTTAAATTACCGCCTTCAAGGATTGTCATATAACAATTTTTATTTTTTAAAAAGATTATTAAATATGAATTAAAACTTATTTAATGTTCTATAACTAGTATATATACAAATTATTAATTAATAAAACAAAAGTAGTTCACAATGATAAAACATGCACCAAAATAAAACAACGTTCATCACTAACGTTTTTTCTAATGGTTAATTATTGTACCATATAACCAAAGGATAGATAATAAAATTTAATATTTTTTAAGTTAATTAATAACATATAATTAAAATTTTGTACCACTATTTTCATTTTACATGATTTTCCATACATGTATACAAGTAAACAGATCATGAAAACCAAGGAAACTAACACTCTCAAATGATAAAATTGCGTCTTATAACTAATCAAAAATAGGATAAATGAACTTAATAAAATGATAATAAATAAAATCCATGTATAGAAGATCCATAATTAATTAATTAATGTATTTTATTTTATTATCCAGGAAACTAAGATCAAGTGAAGAACACTTTCTCACATAAGGTAAGATATTCTACCCAAACCCCAATTTTCCCTTCGGGTTACCGCCGATCTCTCTTTTCCCCAAAGAAATTATTATTTTTTATGTAATTATTATAAATTATGTGTATGTGTTACAAACAAATTAATCTAATTCATATTATCTTTCTTTTATGGGGAAATACATGTTTTTAAAAAATTCCCTTCTCAATTCTTCCCGATAAGAAAACATGATTAAAGGAAACTTCCCAAATTCTTACCCATTTTCAAGTGAACTCCATAATCCAATTTAAGAAACCATATTTGTTTTCTAAAATAAATTATTTTATAATTAAAATCTATTGCAGTTAATTTTTGGTTTTATACAAATAATTATTTCTTTTCTATTTTTAAGAATATTTAACATTTTCCTTAAACCACACAAAAATGGTTTATTTATAACATTTCTTAAACACTCTTTTTACCCGTTTTCACTTAAATTTGAAATAAATTACCATGATGTATGCCTATTGTCCATTATTATACTTTGTTATTCCTTTTTTACATAACTATGATACCCAATTATTTCCATGGGTAACTCTTTTGTTTATTTTTCATGTGGAACACATATTCATGAACATGTTATTATGGGTATACCCATATAGTTTTTTTAATGAATTGGGTAATTTTTAGTATCATGAGATGTTATTTTCAATGGTATTTGTTTTTAAACTTGACTCATGCTCAAGGTGCAATGGACTTTGTGGTTAACCTTGATTCGTGCTCCCTAAGAAACAGTCTTAGAGGTTATCCTTGACTCATCCTCATCCATGTGGAATGATATGTGACTCAATATTATGACATGTTGTATATTGTTTCCACATTCCTATGATTAAATGATTATATTATCCCATGTCATGGTTCCTCATGTTTGTGATTCCTTATGT
The DNA here is from genome assembly GCA_963277665.1 of Viscum album. Lineage (NCBI taxonomy): Eukaryota > Viridiplantae > Streptophyta > Magnoliopsida > Santalales > Viscaceae > Viscum > Viscum album. The sequence continues at coordinate 1,852,722,599 of OY728158.1, read as the reverse complement.
TTATTCACATTTCATGCCTTTTTATATCATCATGTTATGCCTTATAACCAATTTTATATGTTTTATTCATATTTTTATTCCGTTACTAGGTTTTTTATCTCATCCATTTTGTTCATGTATTTTCCCAAGTTATCCTATGAAGATACAGGAGCTCAATGGAAGTTAAGAGCTCTTTATAGATTATACAAATAAATATGTTTTGTTATATTTCCATGTGTTCAGTCTCACATACCTAATCATCCAAATACACTAGACTTTACAATATCTGGATTTTAATTTGATGTTTAATTTTGATTAAAATCATGTAATAATATGTAAAAATTCTAGGGCCATTATATAGACACTCTAGAGGGATATTATTGAGTTAATTACCATTCTATTTATGAACCATTATAAGGTATTTAAATATATGATAACCATGGATAACCTTGGATAAAACTAAGGTTTCATAGATTTAAAATAAGGTGTCTTGATTTTAATATATGAACTTTCTTTCATGATTATGTGGTTTCTCACTATGATTATTGTTTCTCAAATTATACTATTTGGTTGTTTTCAAAAGATGAAACCATAATAAATTCTTTTAACACTAAATATAATAGACCAGGAAATGATTCTCCTCTTCAACAATCCAATGTTGTAGGAACATGATTTAAATATATCATTGATTTTACTATATAAATTTCTCAATCCATTAATCATTATGATATTCTAAATGAGTGAATGAGGGAACAATTTTTTTTTGATTCCTTCATAAGTAAACATCCACCTTATTTTAGTTGGTCCATTAATATACTAATTTATGAGTAATGGATTGGTACCAATTAAAATATATAGACAATTCTCCTATGCCAAGAGCATAGAAAGGTTATTTTGGATGTTTATCATTTGGAAGGTGAATAAGATCAATGGTCGACTCTTATCAGGAACACAAGGCAACATGAATAAATTGACTCTATAGAGTGGGATGAGTTTAGAAAGTTATTTTTCAATAATTACTTTTCTCATATTATTTATATGGGAATGGAGAAGTAATTCCTTGTGCTAAAGTAGAGGGATGTAGAATCCATTGGTACCTTTGAGGAAAATTTTACTAGACTTGTGATGTATTTTCATGGTATTATCATCTAACCAAAAAGAAAATTTTATAAATTATTTAGCGTCTTAGAACTAAGTATCTAGAGGGTGTTATCCATAAAATAATTTAGTAGATATGAATAAATCAATCGATGTGAACTCAATGTAGAAATATGGATCATAGTCACCCATTAATATCATGATATTTATATGAAAATAAAGATGAGATTGAAATGAAATTATAAAACTAAAAACCATGGATGAAAAAATATGGGTCTTACTTGATGCCAGAAGTGTGTAAAGAAACAAGAAGGGAATTTTATTAACTAGTAAATGATTTAATATTGGAAAGGAAGGTCATTAGGATATTGATTATCAAAGTAATGAGAAGAAGTTAACTAAGGATGCGGATGGAGATAAATATCCACAGAATATTCCATCTAGACTCCAGTATTTAAAATACTTGTACTATGGGTAAATATGATAACCAGTGCTCGAATATGAGGACTAATGATGACGATCTACATCAACAACCTCTTAATCTTAAATATAAATGGAAATATACTTTGATCCCTATTTAAAATTTGGATTACAATAACATAGTACTTAAAGATACACTTACTATCCACTCTAGAACTTCTAATGTATTATTTGATTTTAGATCTACCAACTCTTTTATATTTGAATAATTTTATAAGGGCATCACATTACCGACTCAATGATTAGTTGTCAAAGTATCAGTGAAAACTCCAAATGGTATGATGATCACATCACTACTCTATGGTTCTTATCGAATTGTTGTTTGTGGGAAAGTGGTTACATAAAAATTTATTTATTCTCCATATAGTTTAATTTAATGTGATTTTTGGAATGTATTAGATTTATTTAATTAAATACCATATTAATTATGAAGTAGGGGAAGTCACATTTCATATTCTGAACCAACCTTTGATTTTTTATCAATGTGAGGATAAATATGAACTTCTAATGGAAATTACACCCATTTCATGGGTCTTGATTCCTACTAAAATAGGGTATTTATCTTATATGGATAGGGAGAAACTGGAAATAAAACATATTCCTATTATATAGGATTTTTTTGATGTATTTCTAGAATATTTTCCTAGTATTTATCTGATCTGCGAAGTGGAGTTTCCAACAGAACTCATACTTTGTGCTACACCTATTTCAAATACTTCTAAAAAAATTACATCAATTGAGTTATAGGAATTAAAGAATCAATTATAGTATAATATTGATAAGGTATTCATTCAGACTAGTTCATCACCATGGGGTTAACTTATCATTTTTTTAAGAAGAAATATGGATCAATGTGACTTTTAATTTATTATCAAGAACATAGCAAGATCAAAATCAAGAATAAGTATCCTCTACCCCATTTGGATGATTTTTTAATCAATTATGAGGAGTTCAATACTTCTAAAAGATTTATGTTCTATTTGGATACAGTCATTTGAGGGTAAAAAGTGATGGAATACTCAATAAGGACTTTCATATGAGGTATGGGTAGTTTTAATTTTTAGTGATTCTATTTGGTCTTACTAATTCCACCACTATTTTAATGGATTTATGTACTTCTATTTTAAGTATTTATCAGTGATATCTAATCTAATGACCACGTTAACTTATAAGATATTCAAGTTACTTCAGATAGACGAATATGGAGAAAATTTCATAGAGCGGAAAAGAAGGTTGGTCAGCGGACCTATACTCTCACTACCCTATAGTAGAGAAGGATTTGTGATCTATATTAATGCGTGAAATAAGAGGTTGGGGAATTCCATTATATATAATAACATGGTGATAGCTTATGCCACATGTTAATTGAAGGTCCAAGATAAAAATTACCCAACCCATAATTTAGTGTTAGTTGCGATAATATTTACATTAAATATATGGAGGCATTATCTGCACAGTGAAACGTGTGACGTATATAATGAGAATAAAATTTTAAATTATATATTCACCCAAAAATAGTTGAATATTAATTAGAGAATATTGAGATATTTGATTAAATATTATGACTGATCAATAGATTACCACACTATGTAAGCAAACAAGGTGGATGATGCTTTGAGTTGAAAGGATTATACTGGATTATCTATGTTTGGGATAAAAAAGATCCATTGTTTATGTATTTTCAAAGGATAGACCTTGACATTTTGAAGGGGATAAATATTATCTTTATTGAATGAATGTTTAACCATAATATCAACGTGAAGACTAAATAGGCATAAAATAAAGATGTAGAGATACAAAAGGTGTGAAATGTTCCTGGTTTTACGCTTTATTTTGAGGGAATGACAAAGTTAAATAATTGAGAATGTGTTCTATCAATACCATGCCTGAAGAATTACCTACTAGAATAATATTATAACTTCTTATTCTATATTCATTCCAAAAGTAAGAATATGTAGAGTGATACAAAAGAGTATTTCTGGTGGTACAAAATAAAGAGTGATATTGCAGAGTATGTATCTCAGTGCTTGGTATACCAACATGTTAAGGTTGAGAGATAGAATTATTAGGGGATGTTACAACCATTACTGATACCAGAATGGAAATTGGATAAAATCACCTTGGATTTTTATTATCATACTCTCTTGAAAATCCAAATCCTTAATTCTATTTGGGTTATAGTTGATCACTCTATATAGTCAGAACACTTCATTACTATAATTAAGTATTTCTACCTTGATGAGATTTCCATAATATACATTAAATAAGTTTTATAGTTTCATATAGTACCTAATTATATGTTATTTTATCAATATCAGTGGTTTACCTTAAAGTTATAGTGAATTCTTCAGTATGCTCTAGATATTGAGTTCTATTTCTGTACTACCTATCATCCTTAAAAAGAAGGTAATATGGAGAGAAATATTCAAACCATAAAATATATTATATTACATAATTATCTAGATTTTATATGTGGTTAGGGTCAATATGTTACTCTTTTAAAATCCTTTTATAATAATGTATTTCACTTGAGAATTCAGATGTCTCTTTCGGAATACCTCTATGGAAGGTAGTGTAGAACTCTATTATTCTAGGTTGAAGTTATATTAATAAATATTTTGGGAGCTGTAGTGGTTGAGTAAATTGATGAGAAGTTTATAGACACTAAAAAATCAGAATTTATACCATTATATAATGGTATTTATTTTAAATAAAAACAATTATAAATTTTGGATCATAGAGATAAAGTTATATGGAAAAGACTACTCACTTGGTTAAAATTTTCTAGAGAAATCAGAAATTTGGGGAAGCTACATCGAAACCCAAGGATGTGAGGAATTAGAGATATCCTAAATTTATTGTATTAGATTAAAAAAATATTAAGGGCGAAATTCATTCTATAGTGGGCTGAATGTAAAAACTCGTGATTTTATATGTATTTCCTTTTAAATAAACATGAAGTATCTTTTTCAATATGTAACCTAGAATAAATATGAACCCGTGATATAATATAACTTTATAAACTATCCAGTGGATTGGTGGGTACAAATAGGATTAAAAAAATTAGGAAATATATATAAATGTTTTCTTAAATTCAAATATATTGAATAATTCCTAAGAAATAATAATGAAATTTGTAAAAAATTCATTTTATGATTAAAGACCTATTTTTTTTTAAAAATGTTTTGTATACATGTTATGTATTATTATATAAATAAAAGTTAATAATCACTATTAAAAATTTATTTTAATGAAATTTATTGACAATGTTTGAATAAAAATCCATACATTAGTTATGTAAAGGTTATGAATAAATATATAATTATTTAAAGCCAACGAGCCTGTACCCTAGTGGTATAGGCTCTTACTTGGCATCCAAAAGACCCATGATCAAATCTGGGTAGGGACTAATTTCCAGGTATTGTAGCCGCACTGTAGCAGTAGTGGAACTGTAGCGGCGGAGGTACTATAGCGGCTACGGTACTGTAGCAGCCCAGGTACTGTAGTAGTACTATTCACTGAGGGGCTCTTTGGGAAAAAAAGGGCTTTCAAGCCTTGTATTTAGGCAACTTGGCCTTGGGACTTTGGGATATATAATGGGTCTCCCTCTACCCAGTCTAAAGACGTTTTGATTTAAATAATAAAATGAGGATTCGACCCCAACCTTTAAAAAATATAATTGTTTAAAGGTAACGACATTTTTTATAGAACCGTTTTTATGTGCGCATTGTGTTTAAAAAATAATAATAATTAAATAGTTCATTTTTATGTTTTAAATAAAATATATAGATTATATATTGACTAAAATATTTTAGCTTTATTTTGATAATTTTTACTAGATAAATAATGAATATAAATTCAGTTTTATGCTTAAAAATCCATTTTTCTAAATATGGGTTTTCTTTGCATTTTGCATGCTTATTCTAAAAATAAATTATTACAGTTATATAAATTGAATTTGATAAAATTAAATATAAATTGGGAGTCAATATTTAATTTTTTTTAATGAGGAAAACTTCATTTTTGTCATAATGAATAGTAAAAAAGTTTAAATTTGTCACTAAGGTTGAGGTTAAAACAGTTTTACCAGGGGTTAAACTAATAGATAGGGGTACTAATGGAACATAAACGTTTATACATATTATTATTTGGATTTATTTTGATACTATATTATGGTAAACCTTATTTATTGGACATTTTAATCCATTTTCACAAAAAATTAATATTATATTATTTACATATTTTAAGTAATTCCATGTATATTTTCTCACACACTTATAAAAAGGAACCTCCTCTCCACCCTTATTCACTAATTTTGACCATTATATAATTTATAATGCCTAACCTATTACCTTAATTTATTAACTCACATCATACTAGATCCTTACTTATTCTCATAAGACTAATCATTCAAGGCTTAAGGTGTAAGACAAAGGAGGTCTATCGAAGAAGAGGTATAAATTTTAACCGAGATATTTTGATTTTATTTCTTCTCAAATCATATATGAATTTATTTTATCCATTATAAAATGATTAATATAATAAAATAAATATACCTAAATTTCATTATGACAATTAAACAACCATTTTCTTCCTCCTTTCTACCTGATGATAAATGAATGTATCCCTTGTGCATATGTGTGGACTACTGCCACCACATAACGGTATGATTCATTTTTTATCACCAAATCAAATTGATATATATAATGATAAATTATATATATATATATATATTATATTTATAATAAAATTATTATTATTTAATGATGAAATATTATTTATCTTTCTTTCCTTCTTATTATTAGAATTTGAAAACAACATTCATGTATAAGTATGAAATATCGTCTCCAGAAATAGTGTAATTAATTTTTTCTCTATCAGTCATGGATTATTATAAATATATATATATATAATAAATATTTATTATATTTATATCATGATAAATATTATATATATTATTTAACCATGATCAATGTATAAGGATCAGAACTCCCAAACTGAAACTTTCATGGAAAACAAAATTGTTATCACCTGAAATAGTGATTTTAATAAATAATTATTAATAAAACATTTGATAAGGTGTTATAAGTGAAAATGTATGGTATTATAAGTATAATATTGGTTTTGGTATGTAATTATTAAAAATTTGAATTCATTATTCAATAGGTTAGAGTTTTTATGAATCAAGTCGAACTTTTGGTAAGAGTTTTACATTACAATCTCACTTTTTACCAGGATTGTTTATTCTTGAATTAACAAAGATGACATTAAATTATATATCTCTAAAAAATATTATGTATTTTATTCTTCTATATGTATTATTGGAAAATAATTTTCTTACTTTCATTTTCCTCTCAATAAGTACTAAAAGGTCTAGAATAATGTTTTTAAGGAAAACCGACATTATTTTTGTCTTCAGTCTGGAATTGTTTTATTCCATGTACATATTTTCCTTAAAATGTATTATTTAATATTTTTAATATTCTATTATGACTATTTAAATTATTTTTTAAACTTTTTTTAATTTATATAAAAAATTTAAAAATGAATCTTTTAGTCTCTTTTATAATGAGGTACTTTTAAATAATGGTGTGAACAAAATATTTATTTTAAAGTACACTACATGAACAAATTTTACCATCATTATGAAAAATATTTAATTTGAATATTAGTTTACATATTTTAAAGGTTTTTTTCATTGAAAAATATTTCTTTAATATTTTAGAAAATTTTAGATTTGAAACATGTGATTTTAAAATGATAATGACATTTTCCTCCAGAAATATTACATTGATCTTTTAGAGGTTCTGTCACCCATGATAACATTATTTAATGTTACATATAATTAAATAGGAATAATATTATACGATACCTTACTTATTATTTTTCTATATGATTATTTAGTTTGATGATTAAATCTTGATGGAACATATTTTATTTTCCCGGGGTTAAGCTTTGAGGAAATGATAAATGTTTTCATGGTATTGTGGATTATATATTAATGGTTTATGATCATGAGATTGGTGGTTCAATCATAATAATTGAATGAATTGGGTTAATATTAATGCTTTTTGTTCTCAAATTTTACATTTGCGGTTATCCCTATCCCAAATGAGGGTACACAAGTGGTTATTCTAAGACCAAAAATTGGTTATAGGGGAGGTTATCCCTAGCCATAAGTAGGTACATGGGTGGTTAGACAAATCCAAACACGTGATGAATGTATTTGTGAGTATCTTTGATATAATATTTCTATGATTATGATTATTCCACAATTTATTCCACAATTTTATGAAATTATCTTATTCTAATGTCATACTCCTATGACTTATGTTATTTGATTCCTTTATGATTCATGTCTTATGAACTGCTATGATTTATGCCATGACTCATAATTATTATATATGAATTTCTGGGTATTGTTTTAAAATATTAATCTCATGTTCACATACCCTTATTATCTTATTAATACCAAATAATCATTGATATATACCTTGTTTAACCTTACTGAGACTCTTATCATACACTTTATTATGCTTAATTTTCCCTAGGATACGAAGAAAGGGTGTGTGATATGACTAAAAAGGGTTTTAATTGTAAAAAAATTAATGGGTGATGATGTTGATATTTTATGTACAATTTATATATGTATCCATGTTTCCAAAGACACTAAACCTTTATCATTCTATCTTGGATCATAATGACATGTAATGAATATTTATCTAGTAATATATAATATTTATTTATGTAAAATTTGGGTCACCTCACACATGGGGAGTTGGGTGTGTTAACCTTGTGGATATTATTGAGTTACATGATGTGTATGAGGGATAAATGGGGTGTAATATTATTAATTATGGGTTTATTGAATTTATGTATTTATGATTCATGTGATGCATATGTTGACCACATAGTTTCTATGAAATTTTCTGAGTGAACTTTGTAAGAATACATGATATGTATATGGGTAACACGGTGGGAAGTACCCAAAAGCACATGTCATTCTAGTAAGTAAATATACAATGTATTAATTACTATACATATTGATTTACATTTGGAAATCCATGTATCACATATCTCTTAAATATTTAGTGGACCGCATTACACATTATGTAACTATGTCATCCAACTAGAACCCCTACCAACCCATGATGGAACCTCTGGTAATTCACTATATTTTCTTCATGTGTTATAGATTATACGAAGGATAATAAACACATAATACTAATTTTTAGATTAAAAAATTAATTAATATAAATTAAATACAAAAAAATATGTGAATATCAATCAACAAACAACTGTTAATTATTAATTATTTTATGATCACTCTGATACCACTTGATGGTTTTAAACACAATGACTTATTAGGAAGTATCCAACTTGATTTTTTGATGTAATCGATGAAAAATCCATGTTTTACATAAAAACTTTAGTTAATAAAAATATATTGATTTGAATATTAATTGAATTAAAGTTCAAGAACCAAGAAAATAAGTCCTTCATATATAATTTATCATTAATTTTAGTTAAGATAAAGAATTATCTCTCATTGATTTTTTTACTTCTTTGATGAATCAATTGAAAGCTTCTTGGTGTAATGTTATTTCATTGAGAGTATTCAAGTGTAACATACCAAGTAATGAATAATAGATATTTTTATCTATATCTATTAATGATTAAGATAGTGTTTTAGAGGCTTAAGATGAAAATAAATACAATCTTATGCATGGAATACACTAATATTCTTAAAAGATTGTTTTACTGCATTTTGATGGCAAACCCTTTTTAAATCTATCTTTTGAAAATTTTATAAGCTATGTTTGTCAAAATAAACTTATTCTTTATGATTGGGACATCAAAATTTACTTTGTGTGAATTTTTGGTATTTTTTCGATAAAGTTCATTTTTTAATAAATAGTGAAAAATGTTGTATTTTAATTCAAAAACTCTTTTTAATCTAATTTATTTATATGATTAGATTATCTTTTGAATTGGTTTTGAATTGAAATTAGAATATATTTTTACCATTTTATCCAATGGTGGTCATTGGAATCAATTTCACTTTGAAATTGGACTTAAACTAGTGTCAATCTTTTGATACGTATTGTTTCATAAAAACACGCTATTTGTCATGACAGCGGGAATTAGTTATTAAATTAATTAATGCAACTTACATGTTTTGAATTTTTTAAAATAGACATCATTTTTGAATTCGTAATATCAAATATAGCTTAGGGTGAAGTTTTGTATCTTTCTGAAAAACTTCAATTTTTGATGAATAGTGAAACCACTAAGTGGTAGTTAAAGAAACTTATTTTTCGTTTAAATGAAACTTTGCCATTTCTGTGATTTTATTTTCAAAAATCTGACATACATGGTTGTCATTAAGAAGTAAAATGTGGTTCAATGAGATTAAAATAATTTTTTGGTGAATAGTAACTTTTAAGTTCTTAATCGCGATTAGTGGTAATTAGTGTAGTTTAAGGTAAAAATAATGTTTTAATAATATGAGATGAGCTTGAAACATGTCCTACCCTCATTGGATGTATCATGGTCTACCAAGACAATCCATGGGTCAACTAGGGAACCCCATAGAGCCACTTTGGTTGGGAAATGACATAAATAACTTTTTATTTAATGTTAAAGTGAAAATGACACAAACAAGAGATGTTTTACTAAAACAATTTTTACATGGGGTTATAAAAGTTAGGGTTTTGATTATAAATAGTCATTGGAAATATAAAAAGATATCCTACATCATAGTATTTTTTTTATAATTTTTAGACTTCAAATAAATTAAATTATTTATGACATCATGATGATGCAGCGATTACCTCATTATAAAAGGTCGGTTTATATAACTTTAGGAGTTAGAATTATATTAAATGATTATCCAAAAATATTTTTTTATGGTCAAATTGAAGTGATATATTATTTGAATATTACCATGTTGCTTCATCTAAGACATGTTTGTTCAGAATGGTTTTCCGCAGAGGGAACATGGAAGCAGTGCTAGGAAGGCATGCAGAAGGAAATAACCTTCCGAATCAGCATCCTGAGATGATCGGAATTGGAACTGAATAGTTTGTTGCAGTAATGGAGCAGTTGACTAAAGCGATAAATGGTGGTGGTAACCATGAATGAGATCAGCCAGATCAACCGTAGAGGAACATGTCAGTGGTGGAACATTTCATCATGCAACATCCCCCATCATTCAGAGGATCATCTGACCCTGTGCTAGCTGAATGGTGGATTAAAGCACTGGAGAAGATTTTCGATGTCATGGGGTGTTCAGACAATCAAAAGGTTAGTCTTTCTATTTACCGTTTGGAGGGTGAAGCAGATCAGTGGTGGTCTATGGTTAAAAATATCAGGGATGCCGATGAGATTGATGCTCTTGACTGAGATGAATTCAAAGGTATGTTTCTTGAGAAGTATTTTCCTAAGGCTGTTCGACTTAGGATAGAAAAGCAATTCTTGGAATTGAGGCAAGAGGAAGACTCAGTGGCTACCTATGAAGAAAGTCTCACTCGATTGGCAAGGTATGCTCCAAATTTTATCCGAGACCTTGATAGTAAAATCAATCGTTTTTACTCAGGATTAAAGCCAAAATATCGAAGGGCATTAGCTTCTTGTGAGTTTAAAAGTTATGAAAAGCTTGTTTGATGTGCTGAAAAGGTGGAAATGGAGTTTTCCGATGATCAAGTGTTCTATAACAACCAACAGAAGAAGAGACCGAGGTGGCAGGAGAAAGGTAAGAATTCTTCAAAAAAGTCTGATGGTAAGAAAACTAAGTTTCCAGTTTGTGATAAATGTGACAAAAGGCATGCTGGGGAATGTCTTCTGAATTCTAGAAAGTGATACCGATGTGATAATATGGGACATAAGGCTCGTGATTGCACTGAAAAGGATCAAGGTGAAGGTAAGACCAAATTTGATTTACAGTTAGTGAAATGTTATAAGTGCAATGAGATGGGTCACTATACAAATGAGTGTCTGACAAAGAGCTTGAGTGATGAGAAGCAGTTAGACTACATGAAGAAAGGGGTGGTGAAATACTTTGCAACTACTTTAGCAGATGTCGGGCCATCAAATGAAGTTATATCAGGTACTTTGTTTGTTTTTTCAGATTATGCCAGTGTGTTGTTTGATTCAGGGTCTACATATTCTTTTATCTCTGAAAACTTTTCTAGTAAAATGGGAATACCATCTCAAGAAATGACTCCTGACCTTTTGGTAAAATCACCTGGGGGAAATGTTGAGGCAAAAAGAATTTATAAGAATCTTCCTATCCTTATCTGTGGAAAGAACCTACTTGCAAACCATATTGTTCTACCTCTAGTAGAGTTTGATGTTATCCTGGGTATGGATTGGCTCTCTATTTACCATGCTAAGATTGACTGTAGAGCTAAAGAAGTTTCTTTTCAGAAAGACTTTCAGTTTGTGTACAAGAATGAACCCTTACTGTTGATAACATATCAAGAGGCCGAGAAACTTGTAAAAGATGGAAATGAATGTTACCTTGAACACATCATTGAAAATAAAGGAACTGTTTAGATTAATGATGTGCCAGTGGTAAATGAGTATCCTGATGTTTTTCCTGATGAGTTTCCTGGAATAATACCAGATCGGGAAGTTGAATTTACTTTTGACTTAGTTCCTGATGCTAAGAAAATTTCAAAACGCCCTTATCGAATGGCTCAAATTGAACTTTTAGAGTTGAAGGAGAAATTGCAAGATTTATTAGAGAAAGCTTTCATTCGAACTAGCACATCACCATGGGGTGCTCCTGTTTTATTTGTTAAAAAGAAATATGGTTCAATGAGACTTTTCATTGATTATAGAGCCTTGAATAACATCACTATTAAGAAAAAATATCCTTTGCCTCATATCGATGATTTGTTTGATCAGCTCCAGGGAGCTCAGTATTTTTCAAATATTGACTTGAGATTGGGGTACCATCAGCTGAAGGTAAAGGAAGCAGACATTCCGAAGACTGCGTTTCGTACAAGATATGGCCATTATGAATTTCTAGTAATGCCTTTTGGGCTAACCAATGCACCAGATGTATTCATGGACTTAATGAATAGAATTTTCCATGAGTTCTTGGACAAGTTTGTGGTGGTTTTCATTGATGATATTTTGGTGTTTTCTAAAAGTAAATAGGAGCATGAAAGACATTTAAGTGTTATCTTGCAAACCCTAAAAGAAAATAAATTGTATGGGAAATTCAGAAAGTGTGAGTTTTGGTTGCAACAAATTTCTTTCCTTGGTCACATTGTTTCTAAAGATGGGATAACTGTTGATCCTGCAAAAACAAGTTTGTGGAAGATTAGCCAAGACCCACAAATGTAACTGATATTCGTAGATTCCTTGGTTTGGCAGGCTATTACTGAAGGTTTGTTAGAAATTTTTCACGGTTATCTAGTCCAATGACTAAGCTAACTCGGAAGGGTGTTAAGTTTATCTGGACAAAAGAATGTGATGATTGTTTTCCGGAATTGAAAAGAAGATTGGTTAATGCTCCAGTTTTGGCACTACCTTCCAGGAATGGTAAGTTTGTTATCTACAGTGATGCTTCATTGAAAGGACTTGGTTGCGTCCTAATGCAGAATGATCAGGTAATTGCTTATGCTTCACGACAGTTGAAAACTCATGAGGTAAATTACCCTACACATGATTTGGAATTAGCTGCTGTTGTTTTCGCTTTAAAAATTTGGATGCATTATTTGTATGGAGTAAAGTGTGAAATATATACTGATCACAAATGTTTAAAGTATATATTCACTCAGAAAGAGTTAAACATGAGACAGAGAAGATGGCTGGAATTAATCAACGATTATGATTTTAAAATTCATTACCATCTGGGAAAAGAAAATAAAGTGGCTGATGCTTTGAGTAGAAAAAGTAATGCTTCATTAGCAGTGTTGAGTTTGGAACGTGATCCTTTGGTTAAGAATTTGATGAACTTTGGCATAGAAGTTGTTGGTGCAGGATATTCTTCTGTTTTGTTTTAGGTATCAGTGAGATCATCTCTATCAGACAGAATCAAGAAAGCACAGAAGTAAGATAGTGAGTTGTAGAAAAAGGTAGAGCTGGTTCAGAAAGGTAAGTTGCATGAATTCAACATTGATAATGATTGCGTTTTGAGATTTGGGAAGAGATTGTGTGTGCCTTGTGATTCACAGTTGAAGAGAGAGTTGTTATGTGAAGCTCATATTTATCTGTTTTTAGTTCATACTGGCAGTACTAAGATGTACAGAGATCTGCGGGAGTATTACTGGTGGGATGGAATGAAAAGAGATATTGATGATTTTACTGTGAAGTGTTTGACATGTCAACAGGTTAAAGAAGAGTGGCAGTTACCGAAAGGGATGCTTTAACCTTTACCAGTGCTAGAGTGGAAATGGGAGAATATATCCATGGACTTTGTTGTGGGATTACCGAAGACATCTCGAGGTAATAATGCAATCTAGGTTATTGTTGATCGCTTGACTAAATCTGCTCATTTCCTTGCTATACAAGATACTTTTTCCCTAGATCAAATTTCTCGTTTGTATCTTAAAGAGATAGTCAGGTTACATGGAGTTCCTCTCTCCATTGTATCTGATCGTGATCCCAGGTTCATTTCTAACTTTGGTAAAGGCCTTTAGAAGTCGTTGGGTACTGAATTAAATTTTAGTACAGCTTTTCATCCATAATCAGACGGGCAGTCAGAACGAACAATTCAGACCTTGGAGGGTATGCTACGATCTTGTTCGATAGATTATCAGGGAAGTTGGGACCAACATCTTTCTTTGGTTGAATTTTCATATAATAACAGTTTTCATTCCAGTATACAGATGGCACCATTTGAGGCGTTATATGGGAAGCGGTGTCGAACTCCAGCTTTTTGGGATGAAGTGGGTGAATGAAAGCTGATGGGACCAGAATTGGTAGAATAGATGGCAGAAAAAGTTCAGCTAATATAGAAACACATGAGAACAACTCAGAGCAGGGAGAAGAGTTATGCGGATAACCAGAGTAAGAATCTCTCTTTTGAGGTAGGTGATCATGTTTTTCTCAAAGTATCACCATGGAAAAGTGTGATGCGATTTGGTAAGAAAGGAAAGTTGAGTCCAAGGTTCATTAGACCATATGAAATTATGGAGAAATTTGGATCAGTTGCTTACCGACTGGCTTTACCTCCCAGTTTATCTCAGGTACACAATGTTTTTCATGTTTCGATGTTGAGAAAGTATATGCCAGATCCATTTCTTGTTTTGAGTCCAGAGGTAGTTCAGCTAGAAGAGAACCTATATTATGAGGAACAACCGGTCCAGATTCTTGACCACAGGGAGCAAGTGTTACGGAATAAGGTGATTAATCAGGAAAAGGTTTTGTGGAAAAACCACATGATGGAAGAGGCAACATGGGAATCTGAAAATGCAATGAGGGATAAGTACCCCCATTTATTCGATAAGTAAATAAATTGCGGGGATCCAATTTTCTAAAGGGGGAAGGATGTAACATCCCAAGTAATTAATGAATAATAGATATTTTTATCTATGTCTATTAATGATTAAGATAGTGTTTTAGAGGCTTAAGATGAAAATAAATACAATCTTTTGCATGGAATACACTAATATTCTTAAAAGATTGTTTTACTGCCTTTTGATGGCAAACACTTTTTAAATCTATCTTTTGACAATTTTATAATCTATGTTTGTCAAAATAAACTTATTCTTTATGATTGGGACATCAAAATTTACTTTGTGTGAATTTTTGGTATTTTTTCGATAAAGTTCATTTTTTAATGAATAATGAAAAATGTTGTATTTTAATTCAAAACATCTTTTTAATATAATTTATTTATATGATTAGATTATCTTTTGAATTGGTTTTTAAGTTAAATTAGAATATATTTTTACCATTTTATCCAGTGGTGGTCATTGGAATCAATTTCACTTTGAAATTGGACTTAAACTAGTGTCAATCTTTTGATACGTATTGTTTCATAAAAACACACTATTTGTCATGAAAGCGGGAATTAGTTATTAAATTAATTAATGAAACTTACATGTTTTGAATTTTGTAAAATAGACATCATTTTTGAATTCGGAATATCAAATCTAGCTTAGGGTGAAGTTTTGGTATCTTTCTGAAAAACTTCAATTTTTGATGAATAGTGAAACCACTAAGTGGTAGTTAAAGAAACTGATTTTTTGTTTAAATGAAACTTTGCCACTTCTGTGATTTGATTTTCAAAAATCTGACATACATGGTTTTCATTAATAAGTAAAATGTGGTTCAATGAGATTAAAATAATTTTTTGGTGAATAGTAACTTTTAAGTTCTTAATTGCGATTAGTGGTAATTAGTGTAGTTTAAGGTAAAAATAATGTTTTAATAATATGAGATGAGCTTGACACATGTCCTACCATCATTTTATGTGTCATGGCTGACCAAGAAAATCCATGGGTCAACTTGGGGACCCCATGGAGCCACTTTGGTTGGGAAATGACATAAATAACTTTTTATTTAATGTTAAAGTAAAAATGACACAAACAAGAGATGTTTTACTAAAATAATTTTTACATGGGGTTATACAAGTCCTATTTTTTATTATAAATAGTCATTGGAAAGATAAAACGATTTCCTACATCATAGTATTTTTTTTATAATTTTTATACTTTTAATAAATTAAATTATTTATGACATCATGATGATGCAACGATTACCTCATAATAAAGGATTTAAATAAAATGAAATTATAATGTAAAATATATGAACTACACATGTCCAAAACCTATTTGATGGGTGGATTTCTAACCCTTATCACCTTACCCTCTAATTATATCAATGTGGGAACTTTTGAATCCAAAACTCATTTTAAAATAAAGTAACATTTCTTTACATTCCAAGAGTGCCCCTCCTCTCCTCTTATAAAAGTCCCCCACCTCTACCTCCTTACCCACACTCCCAAAGCCTTTGGTGTAGAGACCCAAAGCCTGACGTACATAGACATTACATTACTTTTGTGGAATACTTAGTACATAACAAAAACAAACACACAATGACCGTAACAGTTTAGTGTCTTTGGAAACTCGAAATATAATCTTCTAATCATGGTGAAAGATCTTCAACATATCCCATAAAGAGATTCTTTTTTTTAAACCTAAATCCTTTATTTATGTCCTGGGGAAAAGAAAACATAAAAGGGTGAGCTCAAATTCTCAGTAAGGGTAAACAAAAGAAATATCAATCACGTCATATTCATAAGAACATATCTTTTGGAAATCTTAACCTGCAAAAGAGATCATTATTTCATAACATGGGGTAAATCATAGTAGTGAAATGTAATCCCAATAATCATAACTTAAAACATGAAACTTTGTGTCATACACAAATAATCATATAGAATCATTTCTAATTAGTCAAGACTCATTTCCAAGACTATCTTAGTGGACAAAGTCTCTTTCTGAACTGAGTTTACTCCTCGTTTCAGTCCTGTTTCACTGAACCGGTATAACCTACCGTTCCAGCCATGTCTATCTCATGAGATATAAAATCTTTACCCAATGCGTTGGAGGGAGATATAGGTCCCACCCATCTCATAATGATACCATTCTTATGTGTGCCACAAAATCATAAATCATACATCATTGCATAACCCATGCAATAAAAATGGGATTCTTAAACAACATGACATCATAAAACAATTCATATAAGATAAAGGAATTCATAAAAATAATTCCATCACAACATAATCAAATCAATGTAATAATAGGGATATAAACAGAACCCTATATTATCTTAGATGGAAAATTGTTTTGATAAAACACTTGAACTCTATTCTTGAGGAAAATATCCTTTCTACTTCAAAAATACCTTTCCTTTCTTAACATGTCATTCAATTCTAAACTAAAATAAGTTGATTAAAAATAAACATGAAAACTTGTAAGGGAAGCTTCTTTGAAATAATGTTTAAAAATCCAAGTTGTTTATTATTAATATATCTATCATTATCTAAGTCATGTTTCTGAACCTTAGATTTTTAGGAATTAAATAACAATTAATAATATAATATTTGTTTTAAAAACTAATTTATGTCAATTTTGACACTATTTGGTACATGATTTTTATGAAATTCATAACATAATGATAAGTTCGAAACAAGTTACTTATATCAACAATAACATGTCATATTAACCTAGAAAAATTAATTTAAGTCATAAAAAGTCTCAAATTACATTTATTTGTGCATTTATAACATCAATTATGTCAATATTTCATTAATAAGACAATTAATGCATCATCTTTGTGTCATAATAAATGATAATTATTTAATCCCTAAAAATTCTAAATAAATTACTATGATGTAGATAATTGTATTAGATTTCTGGAGACTATTCATGTTTGAAGTTTCATGAATTTTATCACTAAAGTAAAATTATTATAATTATAAGATTTAAGAAAGTGACATGTTGTCACATTCTTTGGTTTTAATAATAATTAAATTATTTTCATGGAAAAAAGTCCATAAAATGAATCTAATCCGACCCTTAGGTTATATGGGTCTAATTTTAGCCATACAATAGGATTTTTACAAGTGTTAGGGTAATTTTATAATATTTTATTTACCCTTAATTACCCGATTTACCTTTAACTGTAGTAAATAAAATTTACCGTAGTTACTATTTACAATGCCCAAAAAAATAAAAAGTAGCTTATTAACATAATTTGGACCCACTGATTCCAAATATGGAATCCATTTTTCCAAATTCAATAAACAAAAGATGCAGGAATTAAATTAAAATTAATCCCATTGTCGAAAGAGAACGGGGTTTTCTTTAAAACATTGCAAAAGATTGAATTGATTTAACCTACGAATTCAAGGTAAAATCAATGCTAATTACATACATTATATTAAATCGTAAAAATATATTCTATTTATACTTTAAAACCATTAAATATTATAATTTAACCACATAATATATTACGATGAAAAAAGTTGTTTTTAATTAAAATATACCGTGTTTTTACTGTTCATTAAAATATGAAAGTTGTCGGAAAAATATCAAAACTTTATTTAATGTAAATTTTTATATCCTGATTCAAAAGAAGAATTTTATTTTTTCAAATTGAACTTATAAACATGTCAAAAACTAGATTTAAAGTGGGTGCGCCATCAATAGGCGGCAAAACTGCATTTTTTGAAAAATACTTATTTTACCCGAAAAATTTATTTTGTTCTTATACCATGTTCTAGAAATGTGTAAGATGAATAATAATGTTTTAAAATTCAAAATTTAGTTAACACTATTCATAATGGATAGTTCATAACAATATTATAATAATATATCATTGTTTAGTAAAACCCGGTATTGCGTACAACACACGCTATCGAGGAAGGTCGCGATTGCGTGTAATGCGAGCCAAGTCAGGGTTACGTGTAGTGCACAAATCCTTTGTTGTTGCGTATAAAAGAATCCAACCATATTTTATTTATACATTGAATATATATATATACACTCAATTTTGCGTAGAATAAATTCTATCAAACGAACTTGAAATTGTGTGTAACAAGAGACAAGAAAAGTGTTTCCTATACTGCAAGCTAATACAGTGTTGCGTATAGCGCAAGATAATCTTGGTGTGTCATACAATAGAAGATATGAATGAAATTAAAAAGAATGTATCTTATAAAATCTCAGGTTGTTACATTTTTCTCGGCCAACCCCTTCCCATTTTGTCTCTCCACATCCCTCTCTTACTCCTTGAAGCCTCACTTTGGGCAGAAGTCTTCCCAAGGAAGCCTTTGAGCTCAAACCAAAGGGAGTTACCCGATTTTAAGGTAATGTCTTCACTTGAGTCCTTTTGTTTTAATTTTTCTTCTCCAACCCCCTAAAATCTTTTTATTCATTTATTTTGTAACAAATCCAATATCTTCAATATACTAGGATGTTGTTATAAGAAGGATTCGAGCTACACTTATACACACCTACATCTAATGGTTAATGGACATACTGTTTCCATGGATGGTGAATTTATGCCTCCCAAAATGATGATTGTTCAACATTCTTTTAACACCTTCAAAGGTTTCCATTATTATGACACTATATTTATATATGATATATAATATGTTTATGTTTTCCTTAAGCTTCTGTATTTTTCATTTTGGGCATACCTTTATGGTTTCCATTATGGGTAAACGCGATATCTTCATTTAAGGAAGTGCAGACTACCGCCCCGTCAAAGTGATTTGATTCGTTAAATACCATATGTGGGACGTATAAAGGATGTAGTTATGATATTATATATGATATTACACTAGAATTATAATATACCTTTATATCATTATGATTCCATTCTATAAAATATGAAATAGAAATGAAAGTAGCGTTCATGCGTACGTACGGCTTACCGTCTCCCTGAACGGTGCATTTCATTTCTTACCTCTCAATGATTATGTAATATCATAAATGCATGTATGTACTGGATATATATGACATATATGATATCTACATCATGAATACCATTCTGGATATAATGGATACATGAACAACTTGTAATTATAAAGGGTTTATTTTTGACTCAAGTACCAATGATCGTTAAAACAACCGTTATTAACTTAAATAATTACATAGTGTTCATGACATGGCAATAAGTGATATAAAAGGAATAATGAACTTTAAAAAGGTTCTTAGACAAGTATAAATTAACTCAAGTTTATTATTCAGGAGATTAAAGAACGACCGAGTCAAGTCGGACCCGAGGTATGTGACTTCGTCTCAATCTCCTTTCATTGAGGCATATTTTGTTTTATACACAACCATCTTTTATACGGTGTATAAACCCCTTTGACTTTTACGTTTATTCAAAAGGAATCTTTTTTATACAAAGCGTTTAATAAACAACAAAAGGGAATGTTTTTGTCATACGTATGCGGCGACAACGACTTCTCCACCGCCGTGACCATTATTTGAGTTTCAGCTTCCTCTACAAGCCATACCTTTTTTTTAAAAAGAAAAAATAAATACCATGTTTTACTTTTCTTTTATTTTGGTATTGAAGATTGTTTTCATAATGTTTTTATATCAATGTGTTGTATTGATATCTTGTGATTGAAAGGTGGAAATGTTATGTTTCCTTTATGCATGTTTTATGTGATACGATTATGTTGAGGTTCTAGGGAATTATTATGAAGACGGGTGGTTCCGTGATAGACTAAGGGCAGGTGAGACCGATATAGCTCTCCAATTCATTGGGTAACATGAAGGAGTGAAACGTTAAGGTTTCTTCGAAGAGATTAAGGGAATATACTGTGATTGGTATTCCAAACGTAACCAAGAGGGTTACTCCCTACGTAAGAATGTTATGAATGCCTCAAGTTACCTTTATGTCTTATGATTTCTATGATTTATTCATGATTTGGTGAGGTATGTTAAAGTTCTTATGTTTTATGGGTAAAGTATGATTTCATTCTTATGTACGTATGTACCCATGTTTCCTTTCCATATTTTTATATCCCTTACTGAGCTTTTTATGCTCATCCCAAGTTTTTTTGAAATGTTTTTCATAGGTCAAGGGAAAGGTACATGATATGATGATAGTGTCAAGGAAGTGTCAAGAAAGAATCCATGTTTTATTTTAAATATGTTTCCATTGATGGGAAAGAAGAATACTATCTTTATGTAACCACTTTGTTTATATGTGGAATGTAATGCAAGTTTTATGATCTAATTCTCTAAAACTCTAAACCCGAAAAGATCCTCAATGTGTAGTCTCGTAATAACTCAAGATTAAGTAAGGTTTAAGGCTGCAGCCTTATATCAAGGGTATAATCACTCTACAAGTGACCCACATGTGCTCTGTAATCCTCTTATCATCACCATAGAATTTTCTAGGTGATATCATAGATTCTCTAACACTTGCAAAAATTGTTTTTAGTTGTAACAGAATCCTTTAAATTGGGAAGGAATCACTTTTGTTATCTCTAGACTTGAGAGAGTGGTGGAGGGATATTTTTCTATACTTTTGAGAGCATTCTTAGATAAGATATATCTTATGAATGAGTGGATTATCTTTATAATTCATTATGCACACCAATCAGAATGACTCAACAAGGGTTAGAAAATGACATAACCAGGTATTTATAGACAAAGGGTTAGAGAATAAATAATTACTCATTAACCCTTATTATTATATTAATCCTCAATGAACCACATCTCTAAATTCTAATTATATTATTATTATTTACTCAACATGTGCTAAAATCATGGATAATGAATTATTATTTTCTTAAATAAGTAAATCAATATTTTTTCAAATAATATTCAATATTTCATTTCTTACCGGACCACTAAACATGATCCACCTATCATCCTCAGTATTTACCGAACATTGTATAATGTATATTTATTAAATAAATAAATATCACCTCATTTTTCATCAATCAATAAATAAATATTTTATTTATAAATCATGTTAATAAATATTTATTAAATATTATTATAACCAAATAAATAAATATTTGTTACCTTGTGAGTAAACTAGAATAAATGAATAATATATATTCATGTAATTAATAATTATTCCATGAATAAATATTTTTTTATATACAATCACAAATTTATTCTCTCAAATAGTTAGTGATTGAATCCATTGTATCCACCAAACATAAATAATCATTAAACTGTATATGGGAATAACATTTATTTAATAACTTAAATTAATATATAATTTAACTGAGGTTTTGAATATAGTTAGTGTGTGACTCTATAGACCCTTTTCTTAATGGTGTTTGGTATAACCTCTTTAAGTATAAGGTAAACATATTACAACATACAAAGGCAACCATAGAAAATGATGTTAAATTCCACAGGGAAAATATCCACATATTAACACACACTATATAATATAATCCCTTTATCCTAATATCTCTAAACAAGAAGGTTGTATACTGGTGTCATCAACCTATGTGATTGATGTATTTTTCTTGAACTATCAAGAAATGAACTTGCTGATAGAACACCATGACCATCAACTTGATCAGGTAATTCCATTTCCATAATATATACTAAGATATCAACTTCCATTAAATAGTATAAGGGATAAATAATTTATCATAATATACATTAATTCAATATCTGTTGTGACATACCCAACATATCCTATATCACCGCAAGCACACATATTCATATTTTTCATCAATAAATCAAAGTAAATGTCTAATGATATGAATTAATAATAATATTAAGGTCTAAGTCACATTACACATGTCTATAGATTGGAACATTCAATGTCACATATGAATGTGGATTTCCTACTATCACAAACCAACCTGGGATGCCATCTGACCCGACACTGGACCTAGTCTAAGACATGTCCTGAAGGGCATTCCCAATCCCCATGGGCTGCTAACTAGTGTTGGGCATCAAATGAAATCAAAGTGGGAAATATTTCACCTCGAAGAGTGACTGAGATCAGATTAACAAACTAATCAAACAAAGCATACAATAAGAACCAACAACTTTCCATAAATAAACACACAAGCTGATCTAGATAAAAATATAACTAAACAATAAAACAAAACATAAGAAAGATAAAAAACTAAATGGACTAGGATAAAAATATTCCCATGTGACCTCTTGGCCACCCCCAACCATAAGATCAAACTACTCTAAGATCCATCTCAACCTGAAAACTAGAACAAGAAGCTAAACCTAGAAAATAGATCAGGTATACAGACACTAAGTGGTACAAGTAGGGTGTGAGCTAAACCGATTAGTAGGAATCCACCAAGGAATCCATATGTTTACTTTCCCAAAAATAGTCCATTAAAAAAAGTTTTAAAATATAGTTATGAAAATAGTGGTTTCACATTTTAAAAAATAATGTCATTCCCCCTTTTTAAAATATAACACAACACCCTTTTTATTTTCAAATAATCCATCCTTTTAGAAAAAAATACCAAGCCAAAAGCCTAAGAAAACAATACCAGGTTATGCTGAAAATAAATAAGTAGTGAAATATGAGAATGAAACATAAAATAAAATGAACATTAAAAATAATAATTAACCATTAGAATATCTTAAACATCTCTAGAGGGATCCCTAGACGTACTTAGTATGGAACCACCTGCCGACGTATGGTGAATCTCCATAGTCTATAACTTATTGGGTGAACTCAATTGAAAAATCCCATGGAACAACACACCTAGCCTCTAAGAAAATCTAGGGGTACCAACCCATCTAACTGGGGCTGGTATGAAACCAACACTCGATCCACTGAATGATGCCCAGGAACCCATGATAATTGTATACGGTGCAAGTAGGGGGACCTCAAATGCATGAATAACATTACCTATCATCACCAAAAATTCCTACTACAGACATAGGCACCACCTATATGATAACTCATATAGGGTAATCCCTAGTAGGAGTTCCCACTATATTTGTCTCACAAAATCAAAGGTTCCAACCGGGCCGTCGCATCATACAAGATTATGAAACATTTAATAAACATTTAATGATGATAATTACACATTCACATTTGCAAAACTAAATTCATTTCCTAATTTTACAAGTTTCTAACTGGGCATTATATCAAGTCTATCCAAAATACACTTTGAAAAAATATCTTAACTATTCTCAAATTTGATACAAACATCCACTTTCAAGAGTGAAATACGAAACAAGCCTTTAATCCAAATCCAACTTTATTTAAACACCGAGATGAACACATAGAATGCATTTAATGATTCTAAATGGGATTCTATATCATTTATAAACCAATCCTCTTTTATAAAACATGAAACGTGCCATAACATTCAATAAAATCTTGGAACCACTTTATTTCATTTGGGGAAACCTGGAACCATTTTACAAAAAAAAGTATAAATATAAGATGAGGAACCTTTTTATAAAACCAAGTTTCAAGGAGGGAATCACTTTCAATTCCATCATCATTTGAAATCCCTTCCATGTGTGTACTCTTTACACCCATGGATGTGCCCACATCCAGTGGCATTCCTCAAGTAGTTTTTCCCTAAAACATTTTGAAAGGAACAACATTTGCTTTCCAAATAGTAAAAAAACCATTTTAAAAAATCTATACATTTCACATAACAATACGAAACACAATCCAATCAATTTTATAAAGAACTTACATAGGCAAACACCACCCAAATTATCCAATTATACCCTTAAAGCCTCAATCAACATTTTATGAAAAACATTAGTGTGCATACATGTAGTCGTAAACAAAGAGCCACTTGAAAACCCATTTTTAATAATTTATTCCCAAAACAAAACACCTTAATAAACTAAATATGTTCATCATAAAGATTTAAATCATCCTAGATAATTAATTGAAACACACAATCATCTAATAGATTTCATCATAAATGGAAAACATGGAGTTACCTACCTCGATGGGGTGAGGATGCGATGAAAACATCTGATAAGAGAGATTAGGGACCTAATGATGATCCACACACCCTAGATCCAAAGAAAACCGAGATACACATCAACCCTGACATCTAGGGTCCAGTCAATTGAAGGCCTACCAAAGAAGAACCAAGAAATAGGGAGGGTTAGAGTGAAAGGAGAGAAACATGACCAAGAAGGAATCATAGAGGAAGCACCCATAAAGGAGGAGGAACTAAGGAGAGGGACCTAGGTGGATCCCTTAGTTTACCAAAATAACCTAAGAGGAGGGGTCCAATTTAGGGTAAAAGGGGGGAGAGTGTAGAATAGGGTTTTTAACTTTTAAAATTTCTGGGAAGCTTTCATGGTTTGTCTGAACTATTTATGAAACCATTCGCCAACTATGTGGTAGCTGTTTTCTAAGAGGAGAGTGACCAAATGACCAACTAGCATAATTTGTGCTTACGTGAAAAATATTTGCGGTAGTTTCAGCCTAAGAGCGGACCGACCACACAAACATACCACACAGTTTGAACGATGGTGCAAAATCCATGTAGTAGATTCTATCCACCCCCAAGACCTGCCACATGGGTACCTAGGCCAATCCACATGGTTTCTTCTACCTGTGCAGTGCTCGTGAATATGCTTAAAATAACCCAGACTTTAAAAAATGTGAAAATTTTACCCGAGACTCAACCTAAACCTCAACCGAAAAGATCCAAGACCAATAAAATAATAAAATAAAGGCATATATGAGGTTGGGGTGTGATAATTCTCCCCACTAAAGACACTATATACCCCTATAAAGTCACCCAACTAAAAGATAATCAAAACATGAGTCCATACATGATCAAAACCGAAAGAAATCATAAGACGTAGGGTGACCTTTATCTACAAAAGTCACACATAACAAATAAAGAAGAAACCGTAGTATAATAATAAGGGGAGAACACAAGGGGGTTTTCCCAACTATAAGAGCTTAGATGACCTGGAATATTTAAAACCCAAAAAATACAACCAAAACATAATCAAGAAACCAACTAAGGAGAGACCTGAAAAGCCGAGACCCTAAGAACTAACTCAACTTATCCACACTAACTAAACAACACCCTTACAACAACCAGGAACAAGGGAACTTCCAAAATGAACTCATCCAACTTCTATAGAAAAAGAAAAAAACTGCCGCCACTAGAACTAGAAAATTCCCACACAACCCAAACCCCAATCACAGGTGGAATCCCAAAAGTGTTACTCAAGTTGAAAAAACCAAAAACATCATCCTAAAGTTCCACAAGACTCATGAATCACCAAACAAGCACTGATAAAACCGAAACCACCCCACATAAAGGACAAAAAATCTAAACTAATAGTTTTTTAAAGATACAATTTTTTATAAACACTACTACTCAGATTATGAAAGAACAAGTTTATCAGATAATAGAAAGATGAAATTAAAGTAGTAAAAAAACAAGAACAAGAAAACTTCAAACATTTACATCTCAATATGGGAGATAAAAAGTGGGCCAAAGGTTTCCCACACCCATAAAAAATCCCAAATGTGCACAATATTCACTCTAAGGCCTGTGGATAGACCCCTAATAATTGAATCATCCCCTTACTCACAGTTATGTGCTGATATGCTCCGATTAAATCTTTTTCTTTGAGAAAAAACTCCCTATAAAACTTCTATAGATGAACCAAACTACCATAATGATGGTGGGTCTTTGGAGGGGTGTGACGGGATGGCTTCGAATCCCTGAACCGACTATATTGATGTAATACAAGAGAATGTTATGATAAAAAAGAGGCCAAAACCAATGAAGGATACTCCTTTGAGGTAGGTTCCTCCGAGATTCACTCTTCCATTGATGTGGAACCTTTACAAATGAAAATAGATACCATATTAGAAACTCCATGCACTATGAAATCTTACTCGGCCCATAAATCATTACCCAAAAACTTCTCCAAATGAAGGTCCTTAAAAAATCTGACTCGCTCCCTGATATATGGATTTAAACCTCTAGTTAAAAGAGAATACTTTATTAGATCCTAAAAAGATACATCCAAAGAAAAGGAAACCCACCTGTTGAAATTTTTGACATATTTCTTCACCATCCTTTGTCCTCGTTGAATACTCGTGAGATCTTCCTTTTTCTTTGTCTTCATCTCCTCAGGAATAAAGAATCAGAAAAATACGGGCTAAAAAAATTTCCATGTCATCCCAACTTACATAAATTGAGGGGAAAACAGCTCTCATTCATCCAAAGATAGACCCTCAAACAAACCTAGAACAACACGAACTCTAACATCTTTAGGAGTTCCCAATGATTTGAAGACATGATATTCTTCCACAAACCACTCCACTACCTCTAACGAACCTCATCAACCATGAAAAATGAGAAACAACTTACAAGAACCAAGGAATGAGCCTTACTCTCTAGAAAATCTCTAGGCAACATATTTTAAACAACACTAGAAACATAAGGCCACAACCAACATCCACCCAAAACTTAATAAAAAATAACAATCTGAGCTAAAACAATAGGCTCAAAAACCAAACACCATAAACAAGACCCAAAATTTTGTTTTCAAAAACCACCCTTTTTTATATAAGTTTAAAAACTTCCTTCTTTCAGGGACACGTTAAAATAATTAAAATCCTTTTTTTTCAAAAAATAATAATCCACTTTTCAAAGAATAACCAAACCTAAATCATTTTCCACTCAAATCCCATCTCAAAAAAACCAATACAAACCATTAATTTTAAACTCTTACCCGTTGAACCTGAAAACCCATCACATATGTGTTCATCCACTTACACTTTCTCTATGTCATGCTAATGTGCACTTTCTGCACATACCCAAACACATGTGGACTATTATAAAGAGTACCAAGGGTCACACTAACCATTTCATTATAAAAAACCAAGCATTTACCAAATTTTCAATCCAAAAAATTTTCCTTTAAAATCCATTTCCCCTTCCAAAATCATTGGAAAGAATTAATTTCCATTTTCAATAACCGTTTTTATTTCCAATTCCACTCAACACAACCAAAACCAGACCAAAAAATAACTCTCACCAATAAGGACCAACCATAATGGAAAAAACAAATCAAACAACCAGAATGAGGAATTAATGTCTATGCCTAAATTAGAGACATGGTAGTGGGATATACCCTAAGTAAGCACCAAAACTAAGTGGAACTTGAATCTTGTACTCAGAATCCACAAGGGTTACTATTCCATTTGAGATAACAATACAACATAGGATCACCTCTATTACCATTCCTCAATCCAAAACAACCCAAAATACTTAATTCCTATACTACCCCTAGAAACTCAGGTCTCATCATAAGTGTCAGTGATTGGGAACGAACCCATAACCTACCACATGAGCCCTAAAAATCATAATATCCAATTAAATTAAACCCCAGATAATGAGGGACTAATCCGATTCCATTTTGTTATGAACCAAGAAAGGATTATATACAACCCGACACCTGACCTGGTCAGAGACATGTCCTGAAGGGATTTCCTGATCCAAATGGTCTGAAAACTAGTTTTGGGAATCAAATGAAATCTAAGTGGGAATGATTTCAGCCTAAAGAGTGACCAAGATTGAATAAAAAAACTAATAATATAGAGAACACTATAATAACCAATAAATGGCCTCAAATAAACATATAAGATGATCTAAATATAGATAAAACTAAAAAATAATACAAAATAGAAGTTAGATACAAAACTGATACTTGAATACACTGACAAGATTCCCATGTGATCTCTTGGTCACCTCCAAACACAAGATCGAACTGATCCAAGAGTTAGCTCAACTAGAAAACCTAAATAAGAAGATAAACTAGAAAAACTGATCAGGTCTACCAACATTGAGTGGTATAATTAGTGTGAAAGTTAAACAACTCAGAAGGAAACCACTAAATAATCTATGCATTTCATTTTTCCAAAACAATCCATTAACACTAGTATAAAAACCAAGTTACAAAAATAAGGTTTACACATTTTAATAAATAATACCATTTTTTGTTTTTAAAATATAACACTACACCCTTTTTATTTTCATATAAGACATCCTTTTAGAAATAAAATCCAAATCCAAAATCCTAAGAAAAACAATAAGAGGTTGTACTGAAAATAAATAAGTATTCCAAGATGATAATAAAACAGAATATAAAATTAACAAGAAAAAACAATTTTTTTTGACCCCTAGAATCTTCAAAACACCCCAAGAGCGATCCATAGACGAACTCTGTTTGAAACCACCTGGAAACATATAGTAAATCTCCCTAGTCTATAAATAATTGGCTACCCTCAACTAACCAATCTAGTAATAGAACCCACTTGGCCTCTTAGAAAATATAGTGGGTACCAACCCATATAATTGAGGCTAGTAATAAACCTTCACTCGATCCTTTGAAAGACACCCATAAAACCATGGTTATAGTATACTGTGTAAGTAGGAGGCCCTTGCACACATGACTCACCTTACATTCCATCCCCACACTTGCCTACCCAAACAAGAAAACAACCTATATGATTATCCATAGTGTGTAATCCCTATTAGTAGTGACCACTATATATGTATCACTCATCAAAGGTTCCAACTGGGCCTTCAAATCACATAAGCTTAAGAAACATTTCTTAAACACTTCAAGATGAAAATCAGTCCCAAAAATTTGAAAAAATAAATTCATTTTGTAATATTACAAGGTTCTAACTGGGAATTATATCAAGTCTATCCCAAATACACTTTTCAAACATTACTCAACTATTCTCAAATTTGATACAAAAATCCACTTTCAAGAGGGAAATTCCAAACATGCCTTTATTCCAAATACAACTTTCTTTCAAGATGGAGATGAACAATCCCACCACATTTAAATATTAAAAATGGGATTCTATTATATTTAGAAACAAATACTCATTTATAAAGTTCCAAACATTCCATAACATTCAATATAATCTTGAAACCACTTTATTTCATTTGGGGAAACGTGAAACTATTTTATAAAGAGAAGGAGAAAGAAAAGATGAGGAATAATTTTTAGAAAACCATGTTTCAAGGTGGAAATCACTTTCAATACCATCATCATTTGATATACCATCCATGTGTGAACTCTGTACATCCATGTATGTTCCCACATCCAATGGCATGCCTCAAGTAGTTTTTCACCAAACAATTTTCAAAGAAACAATACATTCTTGCCAACTAGTACAACAAACCATTTTATAAAAATCACTAAATTTCACATAATAATACAAAAAAAAAACAATAAATTTAATAAAATACTTACATTAGAAACACCACCCAAATCATCCAATTCTACCTTTAAAGGATCAATTAATATTTTATGAAAAATGTTTGGTGTACATACACATAGGAATAAACAAAGATCCACTTACAAAACCATTTTTAATAGTTTATTAAAATAAGGAAACACATTAATATACTAACCTTGTGCATTATAATGATATGAATCATGTTTAATCATGAATTGAAACACCCAAGAATCAATTAGATTTCATTAGAAAGGAAAAACATGGAGACACCTACCTCAATAGTGTGCGAATGTAATGAAAAACTCGGATAAGGAATATTAGGGCCCCAAGGAATATTCACACACCCTAGATCCAAATAAAACCTAGATACAAATCAACCCTAACAAATAGGGTTCGTAAAAGAGAAGGAATAACAAATAAGGACTGAGAAATAGATAGGGGAAGTGATAAAAGAGAGAAAAATGACCAAGAAACCCTAAAACTAACCTAGGAATTGAAGAGAAATTACCCATGGGGGAGGAGGAACCATGTAGGGGGACCTAAGAGTCTACTTTAATGCACAAAAAACAACCCAAGAGGAGGGGATTTGATTTGGGGTTAAAGGGGGGAGAGAGTCGCATAAGGTTTTTAACTTTTAAAATTTCTGGGTAGCTAGTTTGGGTTAGCCGCACGATTTACCAGATAATGGTACAACCATTATGTAGCTACTATCCGAGAGGAGAGTGACTGCATAGCAAAACCACACAATTTGCACTAATATATGCAAACTGGGTGGTAGCTTCTGCCTAATAGTGGAATGACCACATGACCATACCGCACAATTTTACCAACGATGTTAAAATTGTGTGGTAGCTTTAGTCCACCACTAGGACCTACCAGATAGGTTCTTGGGCTAGTCTTTGTGGTTTCCACTAACCATGAAATGCCCGTGCATAGGCTAAAAACCACCCAGACTTCCAAATATTTGAAAATTGTATCTAGGACTCAACCTAAACCTCATCTTTAAAGATCCAAGACCAACAAATGAATAAAAATAGGAGTGTCTGAAGTCGGTGCGTGACATTTAATGGCAGGTCAAATTCTCATAATATCCTTTCTTGACATTACTAAGGGTGAAATTATTGAGAAAAAGTCTCAATGTACTATGATCCACCTACCCTTAATAGGTTTTATTATTTTTGTCCCTTCAAATGATATTATCTATCCATAGATCAAGTATTTATGAATAATGTTGTAACACTTCAAGTTTCTCATCATAGTGGAGAACTACTATGACCTTTTAGTTTAACAAATACTCTAAATACAATATCAAATTCATTGTAACATATAATATCAATCCAGATATAATAATATATTAATTATTATTCAACATCATGAATGTTCTTATAATCGAATGTTTATAGTAGTTACTTCTTGTGAACAGACTCAAATAATTATAACTAAACTCCCTTTTTCATATTACAAAACACATTTTGAAATATATCATTAAATCCACCTTGTATGACATCATATGTAATACCTTGTTAATAACCATTGAAAACTAAATTTTTATTTTCTCTAAAATAATTTTTAGAGATGCTCTCTAAGTCAAAATCAATCTCTTTTCAGGGATCCAAAACGTGTAACCCCGTGGTCCATTGCATTAATGAGAAAGAATTTGAATAATTGGATCTATAAATTTAGTAAATAGTAACCTCTTGAATAGAGTAAACTATTTTCAATCTAAAAATTTATATCATGTAATATTTATAAAACACATGTATGTTTATACTTGTGTGTCCCTAATTTTCATTAAATAATCACACATTATCACATTTTACTATTGTCCTAAACATCGAGTGAACATGGGGAAACAAGTATATAAATACCATAAATTTTACTCATATATTTTTAATTCTTAGTGTATAGATTGAACAGGTTGATGAGTAAATTATATGTTATCGTCCTTTGATGAATGAGAACATCACATTCTCCTCATCCAAATAGATATGCACATCACATGTGCCTTTTAGGTTTGGATCCACACTCTATAATCTATCTCAATAGAGGGACAAAATGTTATAATCCTTATATAAGAGGAAAAATTACATATTAATTAACCTCAAACTGATGAAATGATAAAAAAAATTCCCAATAACTCCCTGATTATCTATGTTTAAATTTTTAATTATGTATGTAAGGTATCAAAGTATAAAGGTTATCATGCAAGTTATCTCACTAACCTCAGGTTTGGGGTCCCAAATATGATTCATTCACCCCTAGAATACTAATGAAATTGTGCATGTAAATCCATTTGGTATAATTAGCAGGTTATATAGAAAACATAAACACATTTTTATGCCTCATGAACATATTATGTATCTCTATACAAGAATCCCACTCACACTATGCTTAAAATTTATTCATAACCTGTAATACACCATGAAGAAAATTGGTTTGGGACAAATCACGGTCATACTTTAAGAGGTCAATTATCATTTCACTTAATGAATTTTATATCTATATATACAATTATGTATCCAACGTGAATGAATTATAAAATGATGGTAACCATTTATTTGATATTTTATATCCTTAAACTATTTTAATAACACCCAACAAACCCAACATAAGAATATATCTATCATACCATATATGATAAACTTTCAGATCAACCTTATATATGCAACACTTTCTTCGATATTAACTTATGAAACACACACACACATATAAATAATTTTTTTTCACATCTCTATATTCCCATATGATATAACTATCCCATTAAACACTTTTACTGAGATACTTATTTTAAGTAAGTGTGAATAATGGAAATACTTTTGAATTATATTCCTAATGTTCAACTCTTTCAAACATATTATTACCCCTTTACTATATTACATATTTGTGTTCCGATTTAAACTTTTTTTCCACTGAGATATCTTTCTAAGTATATCATCATCATACTTGTAACCCTTAACATCAATCTTTTTTTTGTAAATTATTTTTTAAAATAATGTAACTATTTAAACTATAACATTACTTGAACTTCCTAAACTCTTTCAGGATAAAGAGATATCTAATTTTTTATTATAATTACATATAACTTTTCACATTTTCCTTTACCACTATATCCTAAAACACTTTTAGGATACCAAGTGTAATACAATTTTTAAATTGACTGTTATAAACCTTTAGTGAATGGTGATATTCAATTTAATATGGTAACAAACTGAAACTATTTACATTTTTATTTACCATTAGATATTAAAAACTCTTTGGGATATTAAGTGGAAACTCACTTTAATCATATACTTGTACAATCCTTTATTAGTTAACTTTGAAATTTTCACATTCAAACATACCCACACTAGAATAATAGACACTATTTTTTTTGAATATCTTAATAAGATACACAAACTGAATTGTGTTTAGGAATTAAAACTTATTTATTTTTAGTTGGAATATTTATCAAATAAAATATTATTCTACATCATATATAGCATTCTATTCATTTGGGGCATTTTTTTTAAAAGAAGATTTTATCAAAATATACCACTAATTGGTAGGTGTAACAAATTCACAGATATTTTAATAAATTACTATATAAAACCTTTACCTTGGATAAATAATTTTATCCATATCTTCTTTTGAAATTTTTTAATAGAATTAAATGAATTATAAAAAATGTGAATAAAATTAATCATACCAAATTATTCCGAACAACTCTTCATTAACAATAAACTTCCATAATCAAATATGAGAAAAGAAATTAAGAAATACATCCTCTAATTGGATTCATATGAGATTGATAAATTATTTTATATTCAAACCATTTATGTAAAAATTAATTAATTTCATCATTTTAATTTTAATCTATAGGGCCTATAAATTCTTTGTTTGATGTTTAACTCTTCTATATTCACAAACATGGGAAGTAAACAGTCAATATTATATACCCTTAAAAACTAAAGAATTTATTTCTATAATATTTATACTTAACATAGACATTCCATGGTGTTCCAAAAACTCTATTAGGTATCCCAAAAAATTCCATCCTGTGAAGTCATTACTCCTTCCTAATAATATCTTTAGGTTTCAATTATCTCAATAGGTCAGTTGAAGAAACATTTTTGGAATAACCACTAAATTTCTTTTTTTGGTTTTAACTTTTACACACTTGTAATATCTCAAGAGTATAAAGAAACTTGAAATCATATGTCATGTTCAACTATTCTTAATACTTTTTGAGTAACCTGGGCATTATATGACGGTTAATCTATTCTCAACTCTTTGAGGATATCTAGTATACGTTTCTTAAACTCATTCATATTGTTATAATAATTCCATTAATGAAAAATTAAACAATTATTTAACTAGAATATGTC
The DNA here is from genome assembly GCA_963277665.1 of Viscum album. Taxonomy (NCBI): domain Eukaryota; kingdom Viridiplantae; phylum Streptophyta; class Magnoliopsida; order Santalales; family Viscaceae; genus Viscum; species Viscum album. Next base: position 1,852,687,968 of record OY728158.1, on the reverse strand, counting down.
ATAAATATATCTTTAGTCTATTTATATCATGAACATACTTAATAATATTAAGTATCATTGAAAAACCCTATCATATTGATTATATAAATAGAGACTAAAATGTCTTTGATTAACTTTCATTTAATGCCTTTAAAACCTCAATTGAATCATTATATTCTTTAAAAGCATCAAGACTCAATTGTTATAAAAATTAGACTATTGGTTTATTGATGAAGGTAATTATCTAACACATAGAATTTCCCTTCAAAAATTTTCTTATATTATCAATCATAGGAGTTTCGTACCAGGACACCCATAATGAACTTATATTTATTTATTTATTATATGGTTGGGTCCCTTTAATTTTTATGTGTTTCTATGCGGAGTTTTGAAAAATTTGAATAATTTTACAAGAAAAACATTTAACCATATGGTTTACTAAACAATACAGGTTAAACTGTGAAACATTTGTAGTCATTGATAGTGGTGATCATATAGTTACCATATTATTTGGTAAACCATATGACCTGCTCGGTTTTGGGTATTTTTGTCATTTCATGTTTTTTATTAGTGAATCTATCATTTATTTCTCCCATTCAAATGGCACACATAAGCCACCCCTAATATATGCTCCTACCCCTATCCTCACTTTCCTTGGTGGGTTAGAGGTGGTTTCTTGGTGATTCCTCCACCATATATTCTTAGTTTCGTAACATTTTATCTATCTTCGCTAACCTTCGTGTCCGTGTTAGCCAAATTTCAAGGCTAGAGTTTCCTAATATTTTGGGTTTTTTGTTTCAAGGGGTTTTGATCCATCTTTTATGGAATATTCCAGTGTATTTCATCAAAGGTAACATGGTTCAACAACTTGAGGTAGGTGTTTCCATTTGAATCCTCTTTATTTGAGATAACCATAAACTCTTAGCGATTTAAACTATTTTTTGAATGCGAATAATGAATTATATGTTATATACTTTTTTCCATGTTTTTCCATGTTTTCATTTGGTTTTTATTTGACCAGATGGGTGAATTTTATGGTTCAATTACACTTTTAGTGTAAATGGAATTTTATGAATTTTTGGCGTTTATAAAATGGATAATATTAGATTTCTTCCATATAATTAATTTTTTCATGATATTTTGGATCAAATAATATTTATAATTAAGATTGCTTCTAGTTTTGGGGGGTTTTTCATGTTATTAAAGCGGGAAATGTTTTATTTATTGAATTTATTAATGAATTCTTTGTATTTATATTGATTGTGCATTGGTATTTCTTGTGTATTCTCTTGGAGTTAATTTTTTTATTCAAATAGTTTTATAAAGGAATTTTAAAATATATGATTTTTATTTTCAAATAAAATGGACCCTTTGGGACCTTATGTAATGATATTTTATTGATTATTGGTTATACCTTTGTTGAGCCTTATTGATGTCTAGTTTTGATTCTTATGTGTATTTATGGTTTGATTAATTGTGATTCAAGTTTATATTTTTGAAAAGGGGTATAATTTATGGGGAGAGAATCATAGGATGCATATATATAGTTATTGTTTTATTTTCACTAGGTTATGTTGTTTTCTTGTGATTTACATTTGTATTGATATTATCCCACCTCATTTAACTATTTCATGAGGTAACCTAGGCTACCAAGTGGTAAATCAAGGGATGGATGTTTTGTTAGTTTGGATTACACATTGGATGACAGACCATAGTTTTATTATTATAACCCTAGATTATGGGTGTGTCATTGATGAGGATAGTTGAGAGTAATTGTTGTGACAAGTTATTAGATCGTAAAACTAGCCGACACTTGGCTCCACCCATGAATATTGAGTATTGTCCAATTTGTTACTATAGTGCTTCCTCAAGATATGTATCATATGTTATAATTTACATTATTTCTTATGTAGACTGTGAGTTGTTTATTTAATGCATTGAATCTATTATGGTTAGTACTAGATGTCATATGATTTTTCTCATGTTATTATTTTTATTACTTTATGACTTTACATGGAATTATTTTATTTTTTGGTGTTTATTTTTTCCCAATTTATACTTGAAGGGTGTGAAAAGATTTTAAAAGAAATGGGCGGGTTATTTACAAGACATATTTAAAATGGTTATTGAATAGTTTAAGTTGGGGATTCAAAAGTAAGAATTTAAAAGGGTGTGTTGAGTGTTATTTTTTTCAAACAATTAAAACGAAATGAAAATATAATTTCCTCCATTTATTTTTAGAAATGTGTACTTGGTTTCTTTTATAAAAGTAATGAAATGGAATATGAGTGGAATATTTCTGGTAATTGTCTTACACCCTATATACTCACATTGGTGGGTATGTAGTATCCATGATTAATGGAGATTTATAGGTATTAGGTTCCAAGTGAGATTGGGACAACTCTCCCTTGAGAAGTAGATAGATTTTGGTTTGTGGTGGTTACTTGAGAGTCACATGGTGATAGTATGGTTGGTCTCTTTGGTTCATTTGAATGATTTGGGTAGTATTATGTATCAACCTCCTCAATTATTTTCTTTTTTATTTATGATTTATTTTTATAAAGTATGAAATATTTGTATAAACTAGTCTTATATAATTGATAATGTTTTTTAAAATATTTTGGTAATCATTTCTGACCATACTATGTTTGGATGTTTTCCATTTCTTGAACTTCTCATTTACTTTGCATGAGTTTACAGTGAACGAAGACCTCATTCCAGGTTTCTGAATGGAACCTTTTTTTATTTGGTTCTTTGATGGTGAAATAATTCCTATTAGTTATGTTGATACCCTGTATGCTTCTCTTTATCTTGGGAGTATTTTGAATGCACTTCAGGACTTATAGAGGAGTAGTTCTGGGGAATCATTAGTTCATGCCAGACCAGTTAATTACAAAATATTATCATATCCATCTTTTTATTTGGGGTTGATGGTAGATATGACATATAACCATCAGACCTTGATGGGTTGATAAGGAGAAGTTCCTGACCAACACTTTATTATACTGGACCACGAGTTACTAAGAATGGGTGTGATATTTATTTTGAATTTGGGTGTAATAATTGGTCATTTTTGAGATATTTTGATATTATTTTATACTAATCTAATTTTTAGGGTGACTAGAAGAGTTATTTCTGGAGATTCCCTATTTTGGGGTGAAATTGGATGAAATCCATGATGTACACAATTAAGGTGCATGTTTTTTCAAATTGTGCACAGGCCATGAGAAACCACCAAAGGAGACTTCTAGTTGCGCTCACACGGTTAGTGGATAGTCTGAAAAATATTGTTTCCAAGCCCTGTTCAATGGTAAAATTTTGGAAACTTTGATGTTTTTAACCACTTAGTAATCCAAATTTACATTACGATTATTGTTTCAGGTTTATGAGTAATTATGTGGAATTATAATGGTTTCATGTATTTATTATTTGATATTTAAAGTAATGATTCATGATTTTGTATTTGAAATTGTTTTGAAAAAAATGGTTTTTGGTATTTTGAGATACTTTGTGAAAGTTTTTGAACCATATCATTAATGATTTTAGTAAAGAAAATGAGTTTGAGTTGTGTTAGTTTTAAAATGTTTTGTGGATATACCATGAAATGTTTTTAATTAATTTTATATACTTATCCAAGATAAAAATAAATTTATTTTACATAATTTATAGAAGATAAACATCACATCTCCCAAAATAATTTTTGAATACCAAGAACAGAATGTTTTGTGCCTTTGATGAAAAAAATGTAGGAAAATAATTTTTAAATACTTGTGAACATCTATCCATAATCAAAACATAATATATTACCTTTGATAATTATCATAATATATAATCATATTTTTAACTTAGGTAAGGTAAAAAAAAGAAGTCATTTAGATTTAATGTTCAATAGGGGATATCTTATCAACATTCCATCAAGTGTTAGATCATAAATATATTAGAAAACATGGCCATGGGAAGAATATATTTTTAAAAAGACTTGGTACAATGTGTGTTTTACATAAGTCATGATATAAAAACATGTAATCTCAAATGAAAAATATATTATACAATAGACCATCTCAACTCAACCCATAATAGCACACATGTTATCTGGGCACAAGGCTTGAAGCATGCTTTTGATTACCATGAGCTAACGATTGGTACCAAGGTATCATACAAAGAAACATGTGAATGATTTTATCCTCAATATACATATGATAAGGTATAATTAATCAGAGTATCACATATATATCCAATATAGCTCATATTTAAAAATATTGAAACAAAAAAGTTATCGTCTGGCAAGTGTATAACAAGGCATATATGAATAAACTGAAAAACCGTAACTAAAAACTAAAAAAGTAAAAAAAGTATGGTATGAGAGATAAATCTCAGTTGGATACCAAAAAATAATCTATATGATGTATATCAACATGAATATATTAGTTATTGTATATAATAGATTTAAAACAAATTCTAAAAGAAATAATTTTACCATATAAAACCTTCAGTTTTCATTATTTAAAAAAATTCCACATTCAAATAAATAAATAAATATGACATAAAACATATTCATGAGGCATAAAAAGATGAATAATACAGGCTTCAAGAATAAATATTCATATCATGGTGAAAAATAAGCATATCAAGTAAACATGCATGAAATATATCAACAAAAATCACTATAGGAAAATCCATAACATAAGGGTGTACACAACAGAAACAAACAATGAAAAAATAGAATACATAAGTGAAACATAATGTCTAAGAACCCCAACCACTATAAAGGACAACCACTATAAAATATTACATCACAAGAACATCCCCTAGTGATAGATTACTCCTCTAGGGATCACATATTTCTTATTTTTCCCTGTACCCCAAGGTCTTCTAAATGATCTATTACATCATCATTAAATTCGAGAAAACAAATACACATTTCATAAAACATTTTTTTGTAATTATGATACAAAACATTGACTCTTGAAAAACCATTTCCATTTCAAAACTGTGATTGATGAATTTAAAAAAACAAATAATGTGCATGAAAATGATTTTCCACAGAAATTCCATTTTTTGAAAAGAATTTTGTAGCCATAAATGATAAAAATCACCTCTCATGTTTTTCAAATCATCAATTTATTAAATTAAATTCAAAGGTAAATCATAAGAACACAAATAATGTCAAGGGAAAATATATAAGTTAGAATCACCAACAACACTAATAGAGAAAACAAATTCACCCTGGAAACCAGTGATGGGAAAAAAATATATCTAGTCATAATGATCCAAGATCTACAAGGGGAAATCGAATGAGGAATAGAATCACCATAATATATCACTTTATAAAAATTGAATTCCCAAAACCCCTTCTTAGAACACACTAGATCTTGACTATGAGATAATGGGTAGATAAAAATTAGCTTAATACTAGGAAACCAAGACAAATGATGAAATAAAATGACTCATTTAGGTTTCACTTAGAGGGAGTAAACACCCACAAAATATCACACCCCATTCAAGAATTTTGGAAACCTGATACCTCTACCACCATGCCCTGTTACATCCACCACGACCATAGTGGGTTTGTCTAGGAGAAAGTTCATGGGGATGAGATATGACCGTGTGAAAATGTGTAGGTTGTTTTGGCCAAAAATGGAATCTTCTATGGAATGGTGAGGTCTCTCTGGTTGTGATCGACTAGGAGTCCCCATCACACTCTAAACTAAACCATGACTGACCTCTACCCATTTTGGCCCTATCAATTTTACACATTAGGATCTAAGGAACACCACAACCTCTACCATAATCATCATTATTCCTTTTTTTTTTACCAAGAATACCAATACTTTATTTTTAAGCCATAGTTCTCCCTTGAAACTTATAAAACTAAAGAAAACCAACTTAAGGATAAAAAAACATACCCATTATTTTGGGGGCATCAAAATTCTCCCCACTATAAAATCTTTCACTCCCCATAAATTCTTAGGTTCATGAATTCAAAAAGCAATAAGGCCATTAATTCATCATCAAGGATTCATGTTCTCATGTTTCAAGGATATCCCTACCACACATCCATCCCACTAAAACCTATGGTGTGATCTTTCCATATAGCACCTCATCCTTTAGTTCATTATTTGAATAGTCCTTTCAAACATCGAGGTGTTGGCTTCAATTTCAACATCCTCCCACTCAAACACATGGGATGGATCTGTTTAATAATTAATAAGTTGGGTAATATAAAATAAATCATGGATATAATTCAAATGAGTAGGTAAGTATAATTTATAAGTCAACTTCTTGAGTCACTACATAATCTCAAAAAAGCTAACATAATGAGGTCCTAACTTACTTTCCGTTCCAAAATGTCTATGAACCAACTAAAGTGAAACTCTGATTAAAACCTGACCACCTAAATCAAATTCCAACATATGATAACACCAATAAATATATAATTTATAGGGAATTTGAACCATCACTAACTTATTTTTTGATGAAATTCCCAGTGCCTATCATGTCTTGAATGATGCTCAGTCCAACTAAGGACTATTTTTCAACCCATTCCCAATAAATATGCGATTTTAAAGGTGTCCCATAAAACAACTCAAAGGATCCATCCTAATTTATGAATGATAACTACTATTTTAGGAAAACTCCAATATGGTAATATGTTTCTACCATAAGTCACTGATGCAAAGCAAACATGCCTAAAGAAAATATTCAATAATCTAGATGGATCACTTAGACTGTCTATTTGCCCGGGGATGATATGCCGTGCTATACTTCAATTGAGAACCCATCGCTGTCTGATTTCCACTCCAAAAAATGAATGTAAAGTGTTTACCCTATCTAAAATGATTCCCTATGGAGCACAATTGAGTCTAATAATCTCCCACACATACAAGGGACAATGATACACTACCCTTTTCTGCTACTTGGTAGTTAAGAAATGCACTGATTTCATAATTCGATCAATAAAAGACCATATCAAATCCTTACCATTCAAAGTATATGGTATCTCAATCATGAAATTCATGACTATCGGATCCCATTTCTATACTAGAATGGGTATGTGTTGAAACAAAATGGCTTGCATTTGATGTTATTACTTAATTTATGATAGATAAGGCATCAAGAAACAAAATTCAAAATTGACCACCTCATTATTAGACACTAGTAAGGTTGCCTCGGGTCATGATACATCTTGGTAGCACCTGAATACAGTGAAATATTTGATATGTTTCCATTATCCATTAATTAAACTCTCAAAGTAATCATGATAACTATCCTACCTATGAAGCGCGACACTCCATAAGAAGACTACAACCACTCACCTAATGTCTCCACACCATAAAGGTTCCTACTAAAGCACTGACACTCTATATCCTCATCCATAGAAAGTCAAATTTTGTCATCCATAAATGATTTAGCCCTAGAAGAAGTTAATAATACCTATCTTTCATCTCTCCCTTTATCCAATTGCATCTCAGTAAATAATCTCATTAAGAACCACTCTTCCTATGATTCCTTCGCTAATTGAGTTGGTAATTTTCTACCATAAGCATACACGAGCACATTTCATTTTCTAGGGATGTTTGTAATATAAAAAAAAGGTATGACGACACACCACTCAATGTCTCTATATCATGTTTATATACCTCTAAGTGATGATATACAGAAGACTCTTATAGTCACAATACACTTTAAACTACTCCATGAATAGTTAGTGGCACAAAGTCTTAAGAGTGTACATCAACATATCCAACTCAAGATCATGAATGGGGGTATTTATTCTCATGATTTCCTAGTTTACAAGATTCATAGTCTACCACCTATATCCCATTCAGTAGAACACAACCGAAACCTATACCTAAGGCATTAAAATGAGCATCATATCCCTAAACTATTATATGAATAATAAAGAATAGATATTAATTTAATCTCACATTCAAATCCTCAAAAGATCTATGAAACTAAACACTAGATTAAATTGACACCCTTACAGGTTAACTCTATCATAAGAGATTCAGGCTTGGATAATTACAAATTTTTTTAGTGATTTCCAGTTAATCACAAGAAAGATTGGATCTCAAACACATTTATGGGATTCTCCCAGTACATCACTTCTAAAATCTTCTTGAGTTCCAATAAGGAAACTTTCCTAGAAATAAGATGTGCTAGAAATTTCTCCTCTTAAATCTAGAACTGACATTTGGATATCTACCCATACAGATGATGTTCTTTTAATCTCTTAATAATGATATTAAAATTATTAAGATGAACTTAATATAATGTGTAATAAACAAGGATATATATAACAAAAAAAACATGAAGTAATCCAAGATCCGGTGTAATATTACATTAATAAAATTAAGAGACACCAAAAGATAATTAATAAGGCTAAAAATTGCAACAAGATAATCATAATTCTCATACCTAATATCGAATTCAGTCTTAATAATAGATTTATTTTAGGTCCTCAGCTGATTGTACCCTGATCTTAAATTAAATTTTGAAAACCATTGGGATCCCTCAAGTTAATTAAAAAGTACATCAATTCTAGGAAAGAGATATTTGTTCTCAACCATTACCTAATTGAGTTTCTGATTATAAAAACAAATTATCATACTCTCATTCACCTTACTTTCAAATTGTATTGGAAATTAACATGTTGAAATTCTAATAAAAGCATAATCCCTTAGACTCAAGATCATTAAGCTGAACCTTTAATTATTTAAATTTTGTGGGATACATTCTGTTTAAAGGCAAGGACATCAGACTTATCCTTAGTATAGATTCTATAGTAAACCTAATGTACCTCTATGGGAGAAACCCAAAAAATCATCTAAAAAACTCATGGGTGTTCATAACTTGGGACAATGGGACCTTGTCTCCCCAATAACAGAACCCACTCATCTTGAATGACATAAGGGACTCTACCAACAGAAAAAAACTAGAGTAGGTGATGATAATAATTGATATAGTATTTACTGCTAATCATCCTATCCGTGCTAATTATGAGATAAAAATATCATGATCAAGAACTATAAAATACCATATGGTTTTGTGGTCTACATCCATCACTTAAAACTTTTGACATCTAAAATTCTTCTCAAAGTTATTTTCCAAAGCAGTGGAAAAAGTCATATTGAAATGTATAAGCATCAAATAGAGACCTGAAGCATCTATAAAAATGGAAGATATAAAGTAATGGGTTTCAACAATGTCAAATAAATACATAAACATAGAATATTCAACAAAAAATGCACTTTTCATGGTAGCCAGTCCTACCACTAACTCCTCTGGTGAAAACTCCACTGCATAGATACATCTATCTAGATTCTTCGATTTCTTCATGAATCGAGTATCACCCTTGGAATAAGGTTGATATCCCACAAATTTTAACACATAATATCTAAACTAAGATCCCCTAGAGAAGGTGGATCAAACATTACTTCCCCGATATTCACTCTCTTAGAAATTATGAATAAGACCATATTACCCACATGAATGATATACTAGGGTGTTTCCATACAGTCTAATTTGAGGTGTCATTTTCTCCACAATGGTGATAGACCCCATCTCCCTACCCTGACATGTAATGAACACTCCTACCACTACCCCAATACTGGTGTCCTTGATTCTTCTTTTAGTTGGAAGAAGAACTCTAGATACCTCTTATTGTCACTAAAGTTCCACCTATACCCTTTTTCCAAGATAAGTTCACCTTTTCCATAACTAGTTTATCTTCCACCTAAAAATGTTCTAGAGGCACAAGAGGATCAGTATAAACCTCATATCATCATTCAATACCATATCAAACCTCTTATATTCTAGTTAGTCATTTGTAAAACACCCTTGTGATATGTTAACTAACTCGTAAAAATTAGGAACATACTCCATATATTAATTCTCCCATTGCTCTAAGGATAAAATCCCCCCCAATATTCAGCACTCAAAACATTTTAGGATAAAAAGTTTGATTATAGAACTTCTTGAAAATAATTTAGGTGATATCTTCTTACTACTTTACTTATATAATAGATTCCCACCACTTCCTCTATCACCCCTCAAGCATATAAGTGGAAAATTAAACCTTAGAGCCTTCAAGAGTTTTCTTGAAGTAGAAAATACTATCAATCCTCTCAATCAGTTATTCTAATTCCTTGGGTCCCATGCCCCTAAAAAATACCAGTGGATGCTTCTTATTGAATTCTAAATCATGGTCCAATTTCTGTTCTAGTTCAACACTGGATACATAGTGAAAGGAATGGATAATTCTCACTATAGTTTCCACCAAAACCAATATAGCTACAGGATTAAACTATGTGGATCACACCACTAATTATTTACTGGAATATAGATATGTTCTTATTAAAGGATTTATATTTTAGAAAACAAAGACAATGAAACCATAAAAAAAATGAAATTCCTTTATCACAAAATAAATTTTAGAGGACTGAATCCAAAATAATAAACTTATAAGAAATGATTCTAGAGAATCCCAGACTTCACATTTAAACTCAAGGTTCATCATGATAGTGTTCTGGCTAGGATAACTCCCACAATACCTCCCGACTTTCGAAAATCATAACTCTAGTATATCAACAAACAAAAGACATAATAGGGTGAGACACAAGTATGATTTTGGGTCGTGTATTGTTTTAAGTCGATGATGTATGTAGGGTTCCCCCCTTCTTCCCTTAAAAGGGGGTTTCTGTTGAAAATAATAAAAACTTGAAGTCCTTCAGGCCATTATATGGATGATAACCTAATTCAATAATACCAATTTGTAATAGACCAACCCATTCCAACCCTTAATTTCACCTGATCTGCCTCACCACAATTCTTGAAGAGTATTCCTGGTCATCATGGGCTATCAATAAGAACCAAAGAGTCATACAAAGAAATTTTGGAATGATTCCCTCATATATATATATGATATGGTAGAATCAATCAAAGGATGACAACTGATATCCAAAATATATTATATGGTAAAAAAACCAAACCAGATAGGATACATCAAACAAGTGGATAATGAGTTCTTGGAAGAAATATAAAACAATCAATATGGAAACTGAAGCAACCCATGGGTCCATCTCTTGGTGACAATATGTTACAACCACCCCAAACCATCAAAAGGAATCACGAACTTGGAAATCCATTCTCTAAATTATACACTTTAATTTACTTGTATCCTAAAAAACCATTTCTAAAAATCCCTATGTACAATATAGTGTGTGAGCACTAAAGACGTGTAATATACCACTAAAGAATCTATAAAATGTGTATCTACATATATCCATTAGTTATTGTGTAAAATAGATCTATAAAAAATTTCCAAAATAAAATATGTTCCCATAAAAAATCATAATTCCATATTCAAAAAAAAACAAAGCAATATGATATAACATATATCCATGAGGCATAAGTCGATGAATAAACTATGTTTTATGCATAAATATCTATATCAAGTTGTAAAACAAGCGTACTAACTAAAAATTATTGAAAATTATTCCCAAAGTACCTTTTAAAAAATACACAACCAACGGTGTAGAAAACAAAGAAAAAAATGAAACACTAGTCAATATAAGTGAGTCCTAATGTTTAGGAAGATTTTTCCCCTAGAAAGGCTACCCTCTAAAAACCATAGAATCAGGGGAACCTACCCTAGTGATTTCATACTCTACTAGGGCTCGTATATGCCTAGTTTTCCTCTTACCCAAAGGTTTTCCCAATGCACTATTTCATCATAATTATGTTCAATAAACCAAATTTACATTTCATAAAAAAATTATATAGAACTTCCACACCACTTTCATGATTAAAAAACCATTTCAATTTCAAACCATATTTAAGGAATTTAAACGAACACGTCATGCACATAAAAATGGGTTTCAACAAAAAAAAAACGTTTTATAAATCATTTCCATATCCATATAATACAAAATTCACCTGTCATGGATTTTAAATTATAAATTTCACAAATCACAACCAAAGGGAAATTATAAAACACAAAGGATTCTAAGGGATAAAAAAAGGATATATACACCTACCTCTCTAGTAGAGAAAAATATGTCACCTTTAAAATAAGTGATGATTAATTAATAGATCTTGTCCTAATGAGCCATGATTTATATGGGTCACACAAATGAAGAATTTATTATCCCAAAAACACTACCTGAAGAAATGTGAACACCCAAACCCCTTCTTTGAACATGATAGATATAGAATCTGATCTTACAATGAGAGAAAAATCTTTTTTAAATAAGAAAATCAAGCCAAAAAAATAAATAAAAATATATAATTAAGGTTTTAACTATCTAGAGTTACTACCTAAAAATATTAGGTTCCATTAAATAATTTTGAAAACCTAAAACTTACACCACCATGCCTTAGTAAATACACCACGACTATGGTTTATTTTTCCAAGATACATGCTATGAGGATTGGCCACTGTCTATAGAAATCACTTTGGTTATTTTGGACCACTGTGTCCTCCACCATGGCATGGTGAGGTCCCATTGGCTATGCTATATAGGGACACTCCCAAAAATCTCTACTCGAAAACATTCTCAATTATTCCCCATTTCCACAAATATTTTACATAGGAGGACTGAAGGCACATCATGGCCTCCACGATGGCTGTGGTCTTGCATGATTATCACTAAAGATACCAAAAATTGATTTTTATGACATCTCTCACCTCTAACACTTATGAAATAAAAAATAACCAAATTGATGCTTAATAGAAAACATAATTATGAACTTAAGGGAATAAACTATAACATGGAAAAATAGTGTGAAATCAAGATATAATAAACACGATCCATGGAGAATAATTATATGCACCTGTATTAGAAATGTAAGATTCCGTTGAAATCTATAATAAAAAAGAACTTTGAAATAAACAAAAGAAATGGGAAATTATAACATTATGAACAAACAAAATGTCCAAGATTTATGTTATAAACAAAAAAATTCCCACACTTCTTGTTGTGAACAAAAAAATTCCCATGCTTCATGTTATGAATAAAAAAATTACAACTCTTCATGGTGTGAATAAAACAAATTACCAACCGTTATATTATAAACAAACCTAATGTTAACACTTCATATTGTGAAAAGAAATGATCATGGCTCATGTTGTGAGAAAAATTTCCACAATTAACATACTTATATCATGAGATATAAATAGTTAACCAATGTATCAGTGGGTGATATAGGACCCCACCCATCATCATTTAAACATATTAGTTCCAAATAAAAGCAAATCATTTATCTTATCATAAATAACCCATGGGAATAAAGTGGGTTTCATTATTGTTCAAAATGAAACAACATAAAAAATATGATCATTTGGTTAAAAAAACATAATTTTCCCAAAGGATTATTTAAGAGTATTACATATAGGGTAATTTTGGAACCATTAATCCATTTTAGAATAATCCATTAGAAATTTAATAGAAATCACAAAAGGGTTTTTTTTCTTGATATCATTTTCGAAAGAGGTGATTTTAAATTGAATTTATAAAGACAAGTTTTTTGATGATAAAGGAGTTCATGAAAAATTAATTAAAAAAAATTAAAATAAATATTCCTTGATAAGTTATAAAACATGTGTCAAAATGTGAAAGATTATGGGAGAATATAAGATAATAGTGAGTGATTTTAAATTGACTTTATAAAAACTAGTTTTTTAATGATAAAGGAGTTGATGAAAAATTACTTCTAATAAAATTACAAGAAATATTCCTTGATAAGTTATAAAACATGTGTCAAAATGTAAAAGAGTAGGGGATAATATAAGATAACAATGTGAAAAATTCTTTTAAATATTTTAAAACACTTTTTCAAAACCCACATAATTGGATTAATAATGAAACATGTTTTTAAACGAGTAAATGGGAATAAAAGTATTAATAGATGTAACTAAAATTAGAGTATAACCTATGGAAATTATAACATTGGTGGGGAGTAAAAACATGGATACGAAATAAAAATCAATTTAAATAAAAGATAATTACTCTTAAAAAAATGAGTTTTCATGAAATAATGGAATCATAAAGGAAGAATAATTTGGTGTGAAACACGATTTCCCAATAAAATAAGGTATAATTATAAACAAAATAATCATAGGATATATAATATCCATATTGAAATTTAGTAGACAAATAGAAGTGATTATGACCCAAATAAAATATTTGAGTCATTAAAACCCCTTATAATTTGACCAACATTTTAATCAAAATATATTGAAAGAGAAGGATTGTAATTATAATTAAAATAACATGAATAAAATATAATTAATAATATGATATATTAAATATAATGTAACGCCCCGAACTTAGTTACCCAGAGTCGGTGCATTATTACATAACATTGGCATGATCACAAGAAAGATCAAATCTCGAAAGACCGATTGGTTTAGTAGCCTTGGAAACACTAGATATATTCATAAGTTTTACATTACATCATAAAATGAAAAACTACTACAACAACATAATGTCTCCATAATCCACACTCATATCCCCACATAATATCCTTGCAGGTCATTCATAATTTACTTCTTCACTTCCTGGGAAAAATAAAACATAGAAAAGGGGTGAGCCCAAATACCCACTAAGGATAACAATATAGCGGAAACTTTCATAAATGAGAATAAACATTTAAGGCAATGTATAAATACAACCATAGCCTTTCAAACTTGAACTTTCAACATTTTATGGAATAAATTAAATGAAATAATGCCATTTACTCATTCACATGGATATTCTACTAATCGAATAATCACATGCAAAATCACTAACCACTTTCATAATGTTGGAATGCATAATGCCAGACTATCATAACCACATAGCCAAGGCCTCGTGCCAAGACTACAAATAAGATTTTTTCAAGGACTTGTTCCAAGACACTAGTTTGTCTCATGAGACCTACCGATGCATCGAGGAGCTATAGCGGGCTCCACCCGTCACATATTAAGTCCAATGCATTCCCATATGAAAAGGTTTAAACATAACATAAACATTCGTATTAAAACTAGCATACGAAAAGTCAATAATTTCACCATAAACTATGAATGGTATAAAAATAGAACATCCATAGTCAAACATATCACAAAACCTTAAATACAATATAGAAGTTTTGTATCATAACAAATAAACTTCAAATAAGCGTAAAATCCATCAAAGGATGTTGACATAGATGAAATCAAAACACTTTTTGGAGAAATATCTCTTTCTATTTTTGAAAGCATTTAAGAGCCATATAAAATAAAACATTTTCTTGAAAATATTCTTATAATCTTGTAAGGAATGCTTTGAAGATTTTATAACGGCAGAAAATAACCGCACTCACTGTATAAGTTAAAAAAAACATTCTTACCTTAATTCTGTCGAAAAGGTTAAAAAGGACCTTGTTTTGAAAACGACGGAAAGATTCCTCTTATAAAAAGTCAAAAAAGGGTATAAATGACTTTAACCCACATTCTTGTAAATAATAAAAATGTTTTGAATGACATTTTGAAGAAACATGGATGTGGATGATAAAGAGATCCCAGTAGATTATTACGTATAAACAACATCGGATAATGAAGAGATTGTGAAATAACCCTTACCTTGTACTTTTCATTGGTTGGGGTAGGTTAACCTCCTGTATAATGGTGAAATAATTGTTATTAAATTATACAGGAATCATATACATTAATATGATATCATATATGATCTTTTAATATTGATTTGATAATAATATCTTACTATTATCGTTGTTTCGGGTGTTAACTTACTTGTTTTCTTTTATATGTTTTGTTACGTAAGACATGTTTATAAAGGATAGGTTGTATATTATTCATATCTAGAATGATATCAAGTCCGTAAAAATTATTTTTTAAATCATCAAATGATAATTATACTTGAATGGATACGATGGAGAATGAATCTCATCGCGTTCGTGGAGACGGTAGTCCGTACGTACGCACGAGCGACAATATCATTCTTTTAAAATAATATATAAATGGATGGTATATCATATATACAGAATCATTAAAATGTTATATTTATTATTTACATGAGTTACATATCATTATTATAACCATCCAAATAATAATATATTGAATAACAATTACACCACGACGTGGAGACGGTAAGCCGTACGTACGCACGTATGGTGACATGTTATTCAAAGGCTGGATAGAATACTGAATATGGTTGTACCATATTTATAATAACATCACAGTATATATATGATAATGGAGTCGTTATTTTATAATGGTAACAACAAAGGAAGAAGAAGTGGAAGAAGTAATGAACTTGGAAAAATGGTGTTGAAATCATTACCTCTTCTTCGGGTTCTTCCTTTTGATTTGATCAAAAGGGCTGCTTAGGTTGGCTTTCCGATCAAACTAAGGCCTCTAGGTTGTAGTGAGGGAAGTTGAGAGAGTATTTGGGCAGAGTTTGGCCGAACCAAAAGGCTTTGAAGGTGTGAATAAATGAGAAGGAGGAGTGCCCTTTTATAAGAGGGGTGAGGGGCACCTTTGGAAAAGCTAGAGATATTAGTTTACAATAAATTCATATTCGGTTTCCAATGGCTCCAAAGTTGACTATTAAAATGTTAAGGTGGGTATGGGTCGAAAACAACTCAACCAATAGAATTTAGACAGGTTTGTGTACTTATATTAACCTTATGTTTAAGTATTAACTCTAAGTTAATTAGTTTCACTTTTACAATGTCTCTTTGTATTTTTATATAATATGGTTAATAAACATACTATATACATCCAAGATACCCCCAAGTGGTCCATTAATGATGAAAATATCATGATATAAGTCTCTTGGCCGAACATTAGATTTTTAGTAATTTAATATTAATTAATAATATAATATTTGTTTTAAGAACTCTTTTATGTCAATTTTGACACTATTCAATAGTTGATTTTTTTTGAAACTCATAAAAGATTGATTACTTCTAAAAAAGTATATTAAATCAATCCTAATATATCATATTATCCTATAAAATTAGTTTAATTCATTAAAAGTTTCATATTATATTTATTTGGGTATTTATAATATCAATTATTTTTAATTTTCACTATTTTAGTAATTACTGCATCATGATTGTGTCATAAATAAAATAAATTATTTAATGTCTAAAAATTATAAATAAAATATAATTATGTAGGAAATATATTTATCTTTCTAATGAATATTTATAATCTAAAATCCAACATATATAACCCTATGTAATAATTGGTTTTCTAAAAGATATATGCTTGTGTCATTTTTGTATTCATTTTAACTTAATTAAAATAAAGTGTCCCTATCACCTACAAGTGGCACCATGGGGTCCCCAAATCGACCCAAAGATGTATATGGTCGAACACGTATCAATAAATAAGTCTAGGACAAGTTTTAGGGTAATTTAGTATTATTATAATATTATTTTTTAACCCTTATTTACCAGATTTACCCTTAACCATGGTAAATAAAATATTTACCACAATAATTATTCAAAATGTCTAAAAATAAAAGTTACCTATTTACACAATTTGGACATCCTGATTCGAAATATGGAATCCATTTTTCTAAATTCAAAACACAGAAGTGGTAGAAATTAATTTAAAATTAATTCCCGCTGTCAAAACAAAAAGCGTGTTTTTAAGAGATAATAACTATCAAACGATTGACACTTGTTTATGTTCGGTTTAATTGCAAAATTATGTCCAATGACCAACATTATATTAAATGGTAAAAATATATTTTAAATATACTTTAAAACCACTCAAATTCATAATTTATCACTATTAATTATTTTGATTAAAAAAGTTGTTTTTAATTAAAATTTAGTATTTTTCACTATTCATCAAAATATGAAAGTTATCCGAAAAGTACCAAAATTTCACCTTAGGCTAAATTCGATATTCCGAATCCAGAAATGAAGTCCATTTTAAAATATAAAATATATATAATTTCAAAAAGTAGGTATTACTATTCATAAAGGCTAGTTTGATTGGTTGTGGTGTGTGTTAAAACTCAAAGTTTCGTACAAAACACGCTACTGTATTATTCAAAGAAAGCGTACCACAGAAGCTTGGGATGTTTCATTTTAAATTTTTGATGTCCCCATTTAGTCAAAAAGTTTAAAATATTGTATTTAAAAATGGTTCACTATTAAAAGTTGATATAAGTGCAATACTGAAAATGAATTTGTTCTTGCATTATGTCTAAGATACTCATAATATGGATTCTAAAATTATAAGGATTATATAAAGTTTAAAATTTAGTTAATACTATTCATAACCTCTTTTGAATGGCTTTTTGGTAAGTCATGGTGCAATTGAACTCGGTGTTGCGTGTAGTTCAAGTTATTGAATTATTTTGAAGAAATAACACACTATGAATTCTTGGGGTGTTACATATAATGTATGTGCACAATATAAATGTAATTAGGTTCATAATACAAAACATTTTCTTAAAGGAATGAATTTGAAATGAAAAACCATTACTTTTTATTCCTTTTTACTCGACCATGATCTTACCTCTGATATAATGAACATAACTATATTAATAAATTATATTATAAATTTATATATACAAACTAACATTTTAGAATTATTTTATATCCATATATTACAAATATATTAAGAGATTATAATTTAGTTTTATCATCGGTTTTAATAACTTTAAGTTATTTTGTTTATAAAATAATTCATGAAGATGGGATAAATTATCAATAAGTAATTTAAATTTCATCATTACTAGATAATTAAATTTTTTATAATAATGTTTTTCAATGATAACATAATTCCCATTTTCATTAGTTCATAGACATGAAAACAACTTGTGAAAATGGAAATCACGCTGAACTAGTATTTGGTGTATTTGACGATCACATGATTATATATTAATTAATAATTTAAATATTAAAAAAATATCTAAAATCCTTAAAAATATTAAATATATAATTATTACATGATATTACCCTTATATGAAATCCTATAATCATTTATGGTATAATCTTTAGAAAAGCATTTGCATAGGTGGTAAAACCTACCTAAATAGTTACGTATTATAATGTTTTCATGATTAAGGGAGTGCATTTAGATATTGATAATATGATATGTTAATAAGCTTAAAAAATTTCATAATTATTATATATAATCTATAAATCAAATATTAGAACCATACCATATGGGTGGTGATGGGAATTAAATTTTTTGTTTTTGGAGGCGGTAGTTTGGACGTATGCACGATTAACAAACCCATTTCTCAATGAATGGATGAAAAGATGGTATATAATAAATTAAAATTTATTATCTATAACTATGTCATGTAAAAAAATATAATTCATAAAATTAATCCTTGTTACCATCCATGAGTGGTGGTGATGAAAATGAATTACATAACTTCGTGGAGGAGATAGTCTTCCTATATACATGATTAATATTTTTTTTATTTATTGATTTAAAGGAGTAAATAATTTTTTTAAATATATTATAATGATATTTAATTATAATAATTATACTTATTTAAATATAATAATTAGTTATATATTTTTTAGTAAGTATTATAGTAAAATAAAATAATAATAGAAAGTAATACTCACGTTGGAAGCTAGAGTCATCTCTTATAAAGATCCTTGGAAATGAAAGGCTTAAAAAAAAAATAAAGGTTACCAGAATCTTATCTAAGTTATATAGGGTTATAAAAGATTAAAATCTTCTTATTTTTAACAAAAAAATTAAAATTATAGGTTATTATTGAAGTTGTGGTAGTGTTACCTTTTTACAGGTGAATAAAAGGTTAGTTTTGGAAACTATCATTAATTTTTTCATAATGTAATATTACTATTAAAACAGGAATGAATATTAAATGAAAAACTTGGATTTTAAGTGATAATGGGTCAATATTATACCTATACAATCCTTTTGGAGACAAACTAGAGTGTTTTAGGCCTCTTTCTTTTAACTTTTTAACCTTTTCCCTGATTTACTTTTATCTTGTTAATAAAATTTTAAACATAGTAATTAATTATAATGAAAAATATTGAAAATAAAATTATTACATAATTTTAAACTTTTTTTTAAATTTTAAAATAATTTATTAAATAAAACTTCTAAATGCGTAAAAATTTAATTTCAAAATAAAGACACTAAATCATTTAAATATAATTTTAAAAAAAAGAGTCCCTCACCTTTAAATTTATATATAAGAAAAAATTATTATTTTTACTTATTTTAATTATATAAATTTATTTATTATAAATAAAATATATGTAATTAGTATTTAAATATAATAAAAAACCTACTGAAACCTTAAAAATGATTGATTCAGGGAAAATATTTAAAATGTTTTTATTAAATAAATATTTTAAGTTAGTCCTAAAATTGATGAACATAAGATTTATAAGTTCAAATAATATTTTAAAATTCATAATTTTATTACTTAATTTCAAATTTAAACAGTTGAAATGTTTTAAGCTTCTATTTAATAATGATATATTCCTAAAAATTCCAAGCTTCGTAAAAACTACATTTTTCATCTAAAAATCAAGATTTTTAGAAAAAACTAAAAAATTGAATCTACATAAATTTTGATTATATAAATATTAATTTTTTTTTATCTAATTCATATTATATAATTTATAAAATTATTTTTTAATGAAAATTCAAAATATAAAGAAAAACTGAATGTATTGAAAAAATGAATTTTTTATACCTTAAGTGTTCTTAATATTATTTCATATCTATTTATAATTTAATAAATGATGATATATTAATTTATATGTAATTATTTTTTAAAATTATTTTATTTAATCTATTTGGAAAAAGAATAAAATACTTAACACAACTTTTCTTTGAAAAAAAACCTAAAAATCACATTTATACAAAATACACTTTAGTTGATACCATTAAAATTATTTATTTATATTCCAAAATTTTATTTTATTTATCCATTCATATTAATATATTTATTTGAATCTTATATATACATCATGTCATATTTTAATAATAATAATAATATTTATACTTAACATATATATATATATATATCATATTTTTATTTCATTGTGAGTTTTATATTTACGACATAAAAATACATTACTTTAGTATACCTATTAGACATATGACCAATGACCATGACTATAATGAGTAAATTTGTAATGAACATATTTTTAATTATTATATTTTTTTCATATATATATACTTACTAAATCATTCATTCATTCCACTATCACTTAACAAGGCATAGTTATTTTTTCATATTATAGATTTTGTATAATTATTTCTCCTTTCATGGTGATATTACTCATTATATGCTTTTTTATTCTATTTTTAATCCTTAAGGTTGAAGATTATTAGAGGATTTATTAGTCATTGTGATTTTATTATTTTCTATCAATTATCCCCTTTTGATTTTTTAACTTTTAATGGATTTAATTTATCAATTTTGAGAATTAATTCATGGTATGAAATTATTTGTTTTTTGTGATTTTTTGTATGTTCTACTCATGAATGAATATAGTTTTTTTAGTATTAATTTAGATATTAAATGACTTATTTCCAAATTGATTTAGATTCATTTAAAAAAATAGAAAATAATGTTTAGAAATATATTCATATGGTTAATAAAAATAATATTCTTCCTAAAAACCTAGAGTGTTACATTCATCGATTAAATATATTTTATCCAGAAAATTTTATTTATCATATACTAACATAAATATATAAGGGAATTTAAATTATAGATACAAATTAAGATATATCTTCTTAAGATATATCAACCTTACAATCTTGGGGAAAATATATTTTTCCTCATAATAAGGTTATCCCTAATGTTGAGCTTTTATCGAACTATTTGGGCCAAGAATCTACTGTTATTTAGTATCAAGACTCACATTATTTAATTTTCTTCTATAGATTTATTATTATACTTATTTAAATGATATATTATCATAGGTTAATATGAAATGTTATTTCCTTACACAAGATAGTTTTTCAACTAAGTAGAGGGAACCATCCCATTGCTAAAATCACGCAAAATTTATCCAAATAAAGGATAATAAGATATCAATATAGAAAATTATTATAAACATAAACTTGAAATATAATACAATAAGAAGTTTTATTTGATAATAAAATCCTTGGGGTGGTGATCTAATTTTCTTACAAAACAATCAAGTCCCACTAGGGTGGATATAATAATATTATAATTGGGTATCCAAAAATATTTAGTGGAGGGTGAGTAGAACCTTTAATATTTTTTTCATGACCTAATTTCATAAGTAGGGATAGCACATTATTTCTTTATTTTCATTCATTTAGGAGGTTTCATATGTTAATAATACTAATTGACTATTACCTCAGGGAATTATTTTTTATAATTTCAAAACTATATACATTTGAGTCATTAGACATTCTTCACCACTATTTCATCGATCAAATTATTTTCAAAAACTCGAAAATCATGAGCTCGATGGCCAATCCTTTCACACATAAAACACTTTCTTTTTATATTTGATCCATTCCCTTGGGTGATTATTCCAAGATTTTTTCATGTAGAAAGTTGAATCTTCTTTCATTCACTATTTTATTCTCTGTATCTTCTATAAAACTATATACTTATCTTCTTTGGTAATTTTTTTGGATGATTTAATTTACTAATCACTACTCATGATATTTGGGTGATCATAACCATAATATTTTCAATTACAACTTTTATCCCACTTAGTTTCTAATTAAGAAAATTTCCATATTTTCTATCATTTCCATTATCAACTTGGTTTCTCCTTGATCCAACTATTTATAAAACAAATCAATAAATAATGAGTGCCCTATATTTACATAAAAAGGTAATTTTGATAAAGTCAACATCACAATGTTATATTCTTTGAAACCCTCACAATAGATTTTAGTTCAACCTAAATAACCCATAGTTCAATCAAGGTTTTTGATGTTGGGTTCTCTCATAGTCCTTAACCTAATTTATTAACATAATAAATCCTTTATAATGGCTTGTAAAGAGAAAATGATTAACTAAATAATATCCATCGGTAATGTCAAACTAGGTGTTTTGGTATGTCTCTTTAACACCAATCAGGTGAAGATTGTGTTAATACCCAACACACCATTTTTAGGTTTATTACCCCTAGGTACATCTATTCTAGAGCCTGTATCCACTTGTAGTATCTATATAGGGATGCAATTTCTAGGAGAACTAAAAAATATGTACTTTAAAAAAACATAGAAATATTATCACATATTTAGACTTATCCCTTAGACATATCACTATGGTTTTCTCAAAATTTCTCTTATACTATTACACAATTAAAATTAAATTAATATTAAAAATAACTAAACCCATGACTAATACAAACTATAGAGACCAAAGCTAAATATATATCAATCTTGTATCATTTCTACATGATAAAAATTATATGTCATTAAATAATCTTTGAATCATAAGAACATAAGTTTTAGTGTCATTAAAGACCAGTTATATATGAAACTTATTTTACAAAACATTTTAACATTTCTACATAATTTAACATTGTAGACTCCCTTCTTGAATACTCATAAGATATAATTATCTTCATAACCCAATTAAGAGAATCCTAAGAAAGTAATGAGCTCTAAAGCTCTGTAAGGGAAAAATTATCAACATGTCATCAAGGGTTAGATAATCATATACAAAAACATATGATCAGGAATAATATCTCTTTAAAAGGACTTATGACAATATGATTTTTCTTTAATTTTGGATAGAATGAAATGAAATCTCTAATGAACAAAATATATCATAGTAAAAGGGTCTGAAAGTAGGATATAATAACCACGACACATATTTCATAAACATAGAAATATAACTTGGAAATGTAACATACCCTTGAAACATAGAATAAAAAATAACTTCAAACAAACATAAGATTGTTAATATTATATCATTGTGAACAAACAATTCCCAAACTTTATGTTTTGAAAAAAAATAACAAGCTTTACAAGGTGAAAAAAATATCACATTTCATGTTGTGAACAACTAAAATTCCCATGGTTCATATTCTTATCAAATAAAATGTTCACACTTCATATTGTGAATAAATAAAATATCCAGGCCTCATGTTGTGAATAAAAAGTTTCAAACTTATTATGATTGTATCATGAGATATAAATCCTTTACCAATGGAATATATAGAGATAAAATACCCTACCCATCATCATCATTACATATGAGGTCCTCTTAAGATACAATCATTCATCTTAGCAGGAATAATACTTGATAAGAAAATGGGTTTCATAAATTTTCAAAATGGTAACAGATAATAAAAACAAGATCATTTTTTTATCAAAAACATAATCTCCCTAAAATATTATTTAAGCATAGTATATATAGATTTATTTATAAACCATTATTTCATTGAAGAATAATCTATTGGAAATGGAAAAGAAATCATAAATTTTTTCCCCTTATATAGTGATTCTTAATATCATCTTAAGAAGACCCGATTTTCAAGTTGCTTTACAATTTTTTTTGTGAATATGAATATAAAAATTCATAAAACATTAGTTCAAAACAAATTCCAATAAAGAGACATTTATAAGAGATAAACCAAATATCAAAATTTTAAGTAGAATGAAAGAATATAAAATTATGGTAAGGAAAAAGCATTTTAAATATTTTAAAATTCCTTTATAAAAACCCAAATTGTTGAAAGGATAATATACCCATTGTTTTAAAATGAATAAAGGTGAATAAAAGGATTATTGGATATAAAATAAATTCAAGTTTCTACTATGGAGAAGAGAACATTTGAGGGAAGTAAGAATGTGGATGTGAAATAAAAATCCATCCAAAGAAATAGTAATTAATTTTAACAAAAAAAATGTTTATGATAGAATTGACTCATCAAAGAAAAATAATTTAGTGTCAAAAATTATTTCCCAATAAAATATGGTTTAACCAAAAAATAACACCATCAATAGTTAGAATCGAATGATATTGAAAGTTAATATTCAAATAGAAGTGATTATAACCCAAGGAAAATATTCAAGTTACGAAAACCCCTTATGACTTGATTAACATTTTAACCAAAACAACTAGAAAGAGCAAGATTATAATTTAAATGAAAATATTATGATTAAAATATAATTCATGATATTTTATATCAAATAGGTAGTATGTTCACTGTAAAAATTAAAGTAGGTGTGTAATACAAAACATGTCTCAACGAAAGGAATATAAGATGAAAAACCCTTTCCATGTATTTGTGCGTACTCAACCATAATATAACTTCCTATGAAATGTAAACAAATATATTAAAAATTATCTAATAACCTTTATATAATAAATTTTTTATTATTATTTTATAAACATACATTAAAAATATATTAATCAATTATAGTTTGTTTTCATCATCAGGTGTTAGAACTTTCAGTCGTTTTTTTGTGAGAAACTTCATGAAGAACAAATTGTTTATCACTAAGTGGTTTAAAGTTAATCATTATTATATAATTAAACATATAATAATTTGTATAAATTATTACTTTATTACCATTTCCATTTTGTGAAATATATGAATATGACTTGTGAAAATAGAAATCACGACGAACTAATTTTCATCATGTTTAAAAATCAAAAGGTGATATATTAATAAATAATTTAAATTTTCACAAAAATAATTCATAATAATTATGAAATGTTAATTATATAATTGTTAAATGATATCACCATTATATTATTTCCAATAATCACTTATGACATAATCAATATGACATCGTCTACACAGGTGGTAAAACCAACCAAAAATGTAATGTATTATAATGTTTTCATGAGTAAGGGAATGTATAAAGATGATGATAATATTAAATATTACGAATATTAAACATGTTATAATTATCAAATATCCTTATTAAATATATTCTTAGAACAATCCATAATGGGTGGTGATGACAAACAAAATTCATTGTTTGTGGAGACGATAGTTCTCACGTACGCGTGATTAATAATCTCATCTCTCAATGAATGGATGAAAATACGGTATATGGTAAATTATAAATTTAAATTTATTAATGTGACTTATAGAAAATTATAATTAATAAAAAAATCCCTTGTTACTATCTATCAGATGTAGTAATGAAAAATGATCAACATCGCATCTTGGAGGCTGTTGTCCGCACAAACTCACACTCGATGTTATTTGGTTTTCTTCGTGGATGGAAAGGATTGTATAATGGATGTAAAATTTATAAAATGATTTTTTTATATAATAAATAAAATTATTTAGTTATATTTATATGGTTAGAGGAGATTTAGGAAGGAGTAGAGTAAAATAAATGACTAAGAAAAAGTAATACTCATGTTGGAAGCTTGAGTCTTCTCTTGGAAAACTACTTGGAGATGAAGGCCGTAAGAAAACTACAGGTGAAAAGAAGGTTATGTATGTGGGATTGGGTTCTAGGATGAGACAATTGAAATATTTTAAACAATAAATTCAAATTATATGTTGGTTTCTAAGTTGTATATGGGTTACCTTTTTATAATCAAAGAGATGGGTAGTTTTGGAAGTTACCATCACATTTTCAATAATTTAATGTTACTATTCAAAGGTCAAGGTATCCAAAATGAAAAAAGTAGTGTGTAAGTGTATTTAGATCAAAATTATTCTGAAAAAATAAATTTTATATAATCTAGAGATTTTTTGGGTTTTTATTTTTACTTTTTAACTTTTACCCCAATTTACTTTTACCTTGGTAATTAATTTGTAATAATAGTTATTAATTTTAGTGAGAAATATTTAAATTGAATTTATTTTAGGATTATAACATAATTATTTTAAAATTGAAAAACATTTTATCTAATAAAATATCTAAACATGTGAAAATTTAATTTTTAAATGAATGCACTTAATTACGTAAAAATATTTTTTAGAAAAAAATGTTTTTCATCTTTAAATTTATATGTAAGATAAAATTATCATTTTTATTGATTTTAAAATGAATATTTTAAATTTATATGTTTGTATTGAATGAATATTTTAATTTAGTCCTAAAAATGTTCAATATAAGTTTTCTACGTTCAAACAATATTTTAAAATTCATAATGTTATTTTTTAATTTCATATTTTATAACTTAAAGGGTTTTCTAGTGTTCTAGGTCATGCTGATATAATCAGAAAAACTATATGTTTCGTAAAAACCTCATTTTTCAATTAAAAACCATAATTTTTCAGAAAAAGATAAAAAATTCATACTAATTAAATTTAGATATTTTTAATCCAAAATTGAAACCAGTTTTATCTAGTACATATTAAAAAATTTGTAAATTTAAATTTAAATTAATATAAAAAATATGAATAAAAACTGGTTTTAGTGAAAAAATAATGTTTTTAAGCATTAAGTGTTCTATATATTATTTCATATCAATTTATAATTTAAAATAGAATATATTATTTTTCATATAAAAATATTTTAAAATTATTCAACATAATATATTAGTAAAAAATATATAATACTTAATAAAACTGTTCTTTGAGAAGAAAATAAATAATACTTTTATAATAAATAAATTTAACAAATACCACTAAAATTAATTATTTATCTTCAAAAATTTAATTATACATCTGAACTGATATTTGTTTTGAATTTGATATATACATCATATCATATTTTGATAATAATATTAATATTTATTTATAATTCATATATATATATATATATATATATATCATATTTTAATTTCATTATGAGTTTTAATTTTTCTACATATCAATACACAACTTTAATATACTTGTTAGATATATAAACAATGTCCATATTTGAAATGAACATATTTTTAATGGCCATATTTGCAGAAACCATATTTTGTTCCAATATATATAGACTTACTTAGTTATTCCTGTTGTTTCATATTTTATATTTTTCCTAATTCTTTCTCCTTTTATGAAGATCATTTTCATTATATGTTTTGTTTGGATTTTTGTGTTCCTGAAGATTAAAAATAATCCATGAGATTTTCTCATCATGAATATTTTATTCTTTTATATCTAGGGTCTCCTATTGATACATTCACTTTTAATGGATGTATTTTATCCATGGTGAGTAGTAATATATGGAATGGAATACTTAGTTTTATATGGTTTTATTATAATGTTACACTTATGAATGAATAAGTTATTGTTATTTTTAATTCATATATTGTATAAATTATTCTCTAATCTATTTATATTCCTTAAACAAATATTTTTTTAGAATTATAAGAATAAGGTTTATAAAAAGAATATTCTTCTTAAAAACTCGTGGCATTACATTTATAGTATAACTATGAAGAATATTTTCAATCTTGATTTGTTTGGATCATGGATTCATATCCCTTATATTTGGATTTGGGATGGTTTTATTAAATGTTATTTTTTGATGATATTTTAGAATATTACATCTATAAATGTAATGAATCTTTTTTGATTGTATAATACTTTATAATATTGTAAATAATTGTTTTAGAGTTAGGTATTGATTCTGCATGAAATTTTGTGCACCATGAAACCTAAAAACCATTATATGAAAAATAATAAATAGAATATATTAAATGCACACGTTTAAAAAAAATGATTGGTTACCTTATGAATGGTTCCTCATATGGAAAAACTAAGACAATTATTAAATTCGGAATATAGGTTATACCTTAGGAGTGACATAAATTTTATCAACATTGGGAATTTTATTTTATTGCAGTATCTAGGGAAGCATTAGGTAAAATCAATTTAAATAAAATATATAATTTATTAGTATCTAATAAAATTTTTTAAACTCACACACTATAATTTAAACCCCTATTTGGAAAATAATTATTGTTAGTCACTAAAACAATAGAGATTCCGAAAAAGTGAGGAGGCACTCAGCGCATTGGGATTGGTGGACCGTTTTAAATTTGTGGATAACGATCAGATTCCAACAGATCTCATTATTATGGTCAACCTATATTTGACCAATTTCAATGATCAATTCAATTCTAGATTATATTTTGGTTTTTTAACCCCCATTTTTGATTATCAGGACGGACACAAATTAATTCTTCTATAATTAATTCATGGGTCGATCATTGTTCTATATCTTGTTAAGAAATTTTTATTCATAAAATTAGGAATTTATGATCTATTTATTTAATCCATCTTCCAATTCCTCATTATGAAATCAATGATATTGTCCAAGAATAAAATGAAAAATATCAGTTTACTCACCTTCGTGTTTCATATAATTCTCCCTCTGTTCTTCAAATGTTTATCACCCGTGTTCAATTATTCAACCTATTATTAGAACCCATTCCACTGTGCGATCATTCTTGGGGTTCTTCATATTATTTATGTGAGTTAGATATCTTTTTTATGGCATATCATAGGATCAAAAGTGATATAGATGATCTAACGTGGGATCAATGATAATGGTGTTCATGTTATGGGTCATGCAGAGTGATGAATGTTCAAGGGGATCATGGTTTCAGAAAATGGTGATCAGAGATTCAAATTTTAGTGAGAATATATAAATAGGTGATGATATTAAAATCTCTTTAATGTGGGAATCACAGAGAAATGGACAACATAGGTGGTAAAGGTAGACTATACGTGAATATATATAGTTTTTTGAAAATTAAGTTCTACAAAGCATGTAGTTAAGAATACCAAACACCATGTGGACCCCTACATGTGACACTAAGGTTTGGGTATGAAATAAATATCACCCAAACCATATAAATTATCTATACACTATATGTACCAAATTCCAACTTGACCTGTATAGTCCAGGGTACACAAACACGAGAACTGAAATAGGTAGAATACAAAGACACATACATGGGCTTAGACACATAAACTAATACCTAGAACAACCTCTGTACTCTATGTATGATAAAAACATTCCATGCATATAGAGAATAACAAGATTCATGATAGTAAAGGTCACAAACATAAATTTACTTACTAATACATGTCATGTGTCTTATGGTAAACATCATATACATTGAAATAACTTTGAAAATTTCATCTAAGAAGAGATTAATACCATATTAATCCCCAGGGAGTGTCAAGTATCTCACCCTTTGGGATTAGGATCCTCATAAAGAGTATAATATTTCCCATATGATAATGATTGGTGTAGGGTTATTCTACTTATGGGAAGGAGATTGATTCAGGTATTTCACCAATGTTACCTGGGCATGGAACCTCTAATTTTAGAGTATAATTTTCTATTCCATAGTGATCATATGGGAGAGGGAACCTCTTATAGAGTCTGGTATTTCACTCAATTTTATAGGGCATATATCCTCTTGAATTATATAGGTTATGGGGACATAAATAATTCATGAGAATATATAAAGTGAGATATAGAATGATTGTACACTCTTAGATGGATAAAAAGAACATACTTTGATAAGTATATATCAAAAATCTTGTTTATCCTCATTTTTTTAATTTAGATATTAATACCTCTTTGATTCTTTGTGTTTGGTGATTTTGGGGTGTCCTACCGGGTTTGTTTTTACTCACCCATATATGGCCTCTATAGGCACATGTCATGTATTATGTAGATGACATGCCTTTTGATAGAATCCGAAGAGGACTAAGAGTTAGTGGATCATAATAGTGAGATATAATAGAGGTTGTTAGTGTGTATGTTTTCTTTTTTGATACAAACACCCTTATATCAAGATGGACCTTATATCTATTTTTTGTAATTTATTTGACTCTTTATACTATGTCTATATTTTATCATACTCTAATGTGGAATATTATTTTTTCATACATTAGTTATATTCCTACTTGTAGTTTACCATACTGAATTAATTGATGGATGTGGAGATGGGTGCATGTGTATAGGTATAGTATGTTAAGGCCTCCCATGTGTGTGATATGATTACTCTCCACTAGTCTTAAGGACATGGACTATTGGAGGTAGGCATGGGTGTCACACTCAACTTACTTCTAGCAATGAGGACCATAATGGGTAAAGTCTTGAAAGAGTGGTATCAGATCATAGCTTGTCTTAGGACCAAAGTTTGGATATATTATTTCCTTGAGAATTTGTTTGGGACTATATAAATAGTGTTTAATTGTCTCATATTTGTCTCGAAGGCTTGGTAACATAGAGATGGTGCGACAACCAATGTATTAATAAACATGATCTCTGATAAATTTCTTTCCAAATCTATAAATAGGTACACTAGTTGAACGGAACAAAATACTACAAGCATCATATAGGAATCAGTTGTGGTATCCATATAATTTTTTAGTTATATCCCAAAAAATTATCATTGAACATGGTACATATTGATTAATGGAGGATATCTTCCCGATGACCTCCAACACATATACCTTAATAGGATCACGATTATGATCTAACAAGTGACGAGGCCCTAGTGTTTGTAACTAATTATATGATAAAACCTCCTGGTAGACAATGAGTAGTGCCTCCACACATTAAAAAGTATGATAACTCACCACCAATGGTTTAGGTGGATTCTTCCTATCAAGTTTAACATAGGTTGGTACAGGAAATATCAAAAGGTGACACACATAGGATGAGTTTGCTTCATGAGTTTCAGAGGTAGTGACCGTATAGGTTTTTGGGTGAGATAGAACCCCAGGAAGAGAAGGTTTGGATTGAGTTTGTGGTATGAGTATTACTCTTATTGTGGAATTCTACTGATTTGATGGTGGTTATGAAGGCGATACATATTTATGTCTCATCTGGGAGATGGTGGAGTTAGGTGACCTAGATTCATGATGAGGTGACACTCTCTTAGATATATTTTGAGCATCTCATCAGATAGAAGTTGAATCTAGAAAACTTATAGGAAGTTCTTATTTAAAAGCTTCTTGAGCTTCAACAGGTAAGCCTGAAAATTTCAAAATATGTAGTGATGTTCGATAACCTCTCAAATTACTCCATTGTTATGTTTCATGATGTATACTTTCAATATTGAAAAATTGAGTGTCGTATTCAATGAGATATTAGATCAAGATTCATAATCCTCTAAATCCCATTATATTACAGGGTATTAAAATGATCTCTTATTAAAGAGATCATCTTGGATAAGGGTTAATAGGTTGAAGGAGGAGATATTAGTTTCCATAAGGTGGAGCTATTAGTTGTAGGAGGATGATGACATGCTTCGAGGTCACAAAACATAAGGAAACAGAATATTACATCTTAGTCCTAGGGATCAATGGATCAGAGTTTATAGATAGGTTTAATATAGAATGGGAAAATGTGATGCTATTCATGCGGTATGTGAAGAAATCTTACGCAGGACTGTCTGACCGATCAGGCAGGTATAGGGAGGTATATAGTGGATGATCCTCAAACGAAGATGTAGTAGCTTTATAAGGGAGATCCTCATAGAGGAAGACATGGAATAGGAATTGGTAGAGCTATATCCTGAGGATGATGTTATGATCCACTACTATTATCACTACCACCACCTCCAAGTGTTTTGTTCGAGACTCAGAGGGTTTGTGGTTAGGGATGGGAACTTTTGTTATCTGGTGGAGGTTTTTGATCATGAGGATCCTATCATGGTTTGAGGTATGATATGTGAGTTAACTTATTTATGCTCAGTTTTTATAAACAATGGATTCAACCATTATTTTAATATAGTGTATCTTATTTTAAAATAGAAGATTCCAATGGAGGCCCTAGCTCGATCTTTGGAACTTGAGTCTCCTACCGGGGGAATTCGGTGATCAAAAACCTTTGTCGATAGTGTGAACTGACTCTTAGAGGGGGGAGATTTGTATAGGATATATTAATAACCATGATGAGACTTTGTGATTGTATCCTAGGTATAAGATGAAACTATAGATTCCTTGCTCAAATTGATTATTTTAGGTAGGTAATATTGTGCATTTGGGCTGATGGAACAATATTTTTCTTTTTTTTGGTAAGAATCAAAATCAGGTAGAGAAGGCTAGGATCATATAGACGAGGATATAGTCAATTTCTCATCAGTTTGAGAGTAAAAGACTTGGAGAAATAGACTATAAGGAAATGCACGACTTTCCTCACGATCAAGATATTGAATTCTATATTGACCTATACCTAAGGACCAAACATATATGCATGCCATTAAATCAAATTCCCCCAATGATCTGTGAGAGTTGAAGGTATAGTTGGAGGATCTACAGAGGAAGGTATTCATTAGACATAGATTTCCCCCCTTAGTATCCATGGTGTTGTTCATGAGGAAGTTATATGAAATCCTGACATTATTCATGGAATATCATCAATTAAATTAAATGAATATAAATAATAAGTATCAACTATTGAGAATTGATGAACTATTCAACTAACTAAAATAGGTAAAGTAGTTTTCAAATTTTTTCCTCAGGTTGAGTTATCAACAACTCTGAGTTCAAAAGAAGTATATACTAAAGATGAAAATTTAGTGAAGTTATTTACTTGATAAATAGATGTTGATTCCTTTGGTCATGATGAACACCCCATTAGTGTTCATATGGCTCTTTAACTAGATCATTCATTCATTCTTGTAATAGTTTGTGGCAGACTTCATAAATGAAATACACATGTACTCATCATCAAAGGAGGAGCGTGAAAAGAATTTGAGGATAGTATTGGAAATACTCCCAGAGAACTGTATTTATTAGAAATTATATAAGTGTAAATTTGAGATTAAGGAGAACCAATTCCTGAGATATTTCATCTGAGAAGGAGTAATAGTGGATCCAATGAATATTGAGGTTGTACTATATTGGGATTCACCCAAGTGATTGGAAGATGTGTTGAGATTTCTATGGTTTGATGGATATTAGTAACTATTAATACATGATTTCTATAGAATCATAGTACCCTTGAACTCCTTGATCGGTAAGGGGAATACTTTTATATAGAAAGAGAAATTCCATAATACTTTTTTGAAGATGTGGTAGAAGTTTATGAGCACCCCAATATTGAGATCACCAGAGGAGGGAGTTGAGTACATGGTGTTTTCTGATTCTTTTAATTCCAGGATAGATTTTTTTCTAATTTAGAAGTTATAAGTTATTGCATATGGATCTCAAAAATTGATACCTAATGAGTAAAAGTCCATGACCCATGACTTGGAACTGATAATAGTGGAATTCATCCAAAAATATTTATGAAATTATCTTTTGGGAGAGTGATCCATCATCTATTTTGACTATAAGACTCTCAAGTATATATTTTTATTGAAATATTTTAACTAGATGTAGAGGTGATGGCTGGAGTTCCTATAGTTCTATGATTTTGAGATTTTCTATACTCCAAAAAAGGAATGCAGTGCAAGATTATATTAGAAGGAAATCTCATTCTCAGTTTATGAGTAAGAAAACAGTGCAATTGGCCTCTTTATAGTTGACCCTTTTGGAAAAGGGTTGAGCAGTGTATTTCTAATAGATGGTTGTGATACCCACACTTCTCTTATGTGTTAGGAAAGAAAAGTTTGTATATATCGATTATAAGGTTTTTCATGACCAAATATACACATGACATGCTCTTTAGGGACTTTCTGAATGTGGGGAACACATTATTATTTTTTTAGGATAGACGTTGGTACCAATCATAATACTATAGGATTTTTTGATGGATTATTATAAATCCCCAATAAAGGTACATCATGGAGTGGAAAATATGTAAAAATACCATCATTGTTAGTTTGGGTGGCCGAGGATGAAGAATAGTGTAGTTGAGATTATCTCTCGATGCCTCACCTGCTAGTATATGAAGGTCGGATATCAAGTACTAATGGGTTTATCCCAAAACCTTGTTGTTATAGAGTGGAAGTGGGATGGTATCTACATGGATTTTGTGATAGTAATTCAATGATTATCTAGTGGTCAAAATTATATTTTAGTGAGCATAGTTTGACACTCCAAGACATACCACTTCTTAGCCATATACAAGACGAGTTGTGTAGAGATTTTGGGATGCATAAACATGCATATGAAATTATTGCTTCATAGAGTTACCCTATAGAATATTTTATTCCATTATGATCACTTCATTTCTTTATTATGGATAGGATTACAAGAAGATTTTAGGACTCATTTGTAGATGATCATGACATTCCACCCCTAGATATATGGCCAAAATATCTGACAATTATGGTCCGAGAGGACATACTACAAACTTGCGTGTTATATTTTTTCCAAAGTTGGGATGGAAAACTACTCTTATTAGTGTCCATATACAATAACAACTACTATTAAAACATCAGTATAACATAATTTTTAGTCATGTATGGGAGGCCCTATAGGCTACCATTATGTTTTCCGAGTTGGGAGAGTCAAACCTTGTGGGACCAAATGTGCTGTGAATATTGATTGAGAAAGTGTAGATCATCCAAGAATAGATGAGGAATACCCAGAGCCATCAGAAGTCCTATGAAGACTGAAAACAGAGGACTTTGGACATTGGTGAGGAAGTCTATGTGTTACTCAAGGTCTCACCTCTTTGAGGATAGTGGAGATTTGAAAAAGGGGACAATCTATCACTATGATTTATTAGCTTGTTTTAGATATTAATCATGGTTGGATAGGTGGGATAACCCTTACACTGACCACCATAATTTGACTTGGTGCATGAAATTTACCACATGTCCTAGTTTAGGGGATATGTGCAGGACCTATCCCACATCATTGAGTGGGGTGAGCTAGAAATTTGGGATGGAACTACCTTTATAGAGTACTTATCTTTGATTGAGGATATGTTGGAGATTATTCTTTAGTAGTAAGTGATTCCCTTGGTGTGTTCATCAGAAGCATAAGAATCTTCAGAAGAGCACCCAGGAGTAGTATATCAAGATGCGATCTCAGTATCCTCATCTATTTGAGTATATTTTAAATTTTTGATATAAAAAATATTAATGGTGAGGGTAATTTAACTTTTCCAATTTTTTTATTGATACTTTTAAATATTTTAAATAATATTTTCAGAGTATGTTATGGAGTTAGTGTGAAATTATAGACCCCGTGGAGCCTGAGTATTGATATATGAAAATTAATAAATATAATATATCTCATGCATGTATTTTTTAGAAATAATAGAATAACTTTTTTAATGGGGTCTCATATGAGAAAACTGATATCACCATTAAATTTGGAACATGATTTATAGCCTAGACATTACATAAGATTTGTGAGCATCAAGCCTTTAAATTTACTATAATCTTTAGAGAAACATTAGGTAAAATAAATAAAATAATATAAATTATTTTTTAATTATATAATAATTTGTTTAACCATAGAAACTCCTATTTAAACCTCTATTTAGAAAATCAATAGGGTTATCCATTTAAACCCTAGAAATTCAGGGAAATAGTGGTGGATACCGGTGAATTGGTGTTACTAGATGACTATAATTTTTTAGATTAATGATAAGAATTAAATAGAGATAGTCATCGGATTCAAGAAATATTCTTTCATAATCAATGATCAATCCAATATATGGTATTTATTTTTTTTGTTTTTTTAATATCCATTTTTAATTATCATGGGGACCACATGTTAATTCCTCTAGAATTAATTCGGGGATTGATCATTGTTTAATAAACTATTCATTTATTTTCATTCCTTGGACTATGAATTATTGATTTATTTTTATGAACCCTCTTTAGATCCCTTGATATTCCATCAAGGATGTTTTCCAAGACTAACTTGTCAAATTTCAGTTTCCTAACTTTTGTGTTTTATGCAATTTTCTCAATATTCTTCTAACGTTTATCACCTGTGTTCAATTTTTTAGTGATTCAACTAGTTCCAAGAACCCATTTCATTGCATGATTATTATTAGGGTACCATGGATTGTTGATATGAGTTCAATATCATTAATTATGGGATATAATAGGATCAATGTGGATCAAAACAACCCAAGAAGGGATTGGGTATGATGGTGTTCAAGTTATGAGTTTTGCAGAGTGATATACCTATACATGGATCATGAATCTAGTGATTGATAGTTGGAGATTAAATTTATGGTGAAAATGTATCCATGGGTGATTATATTGGCAGCCATTTTGGATAGGAATCATTATTATATCTATTAAAGTGGAGGTAAATGTGTGTTATGTGTGAAGATCATAAATTTCTAGAAAATTAAGTTCTACATTATTTGTCGTACAGAAGAACACATGCCATGTGGACCTCTCCACACGGTTCTTGGTTTTCAGGATGATAATAATTTCACCTGGTAAGAACATTTTCTACACACCATTTTACCCCTAGTTCAGAAACCCAACATGTATCATCCATGGTACACATGTATAGACACAAACACAGGTAAAGTTCACAAACATAAACATGGGCAGAGACACATGCTTGAGTACTTGGACCAACCTCTATACACTATATATAATACAAACACACTATTTATATAGAAGAGAAAAATTTTGTGAGATTACTTGACATGGGTATATTTAGTTTTAGCGAGTCACTCCATGTGTCTTATTAGACACACTTTTTACTTTTAGAGAACTTGAAAATTATCATATGGGTGTAGATGTTCCCCCCTAAATCCTTAGGAAGAGTTAGGTATATCACCTAATGGGATAGGGATTCTCATAAATGGTATAATATTACCCATGTGAGTATGAATGGGATAGGTATCCATCAAATACATGATTCAAGTAGAAGAAATTATTTCACCCACATCACCAGGTCCCGGGTCATATATATAAAGTGTATAATTTTTCCCATCAATAGAGTTATGATGGGAGAGGGATCCTCTATTAGAGTCTGGTATTTCAATTAATTTTATGGGGCATGAATCCTCCAATATTATCATATGGAATGGGACCATAATTAATTATTGAGACTACTGAAAGTGAGATCTAGAATGATATCATACATATGGATAGCTGAGACAAACCATACTCTAAGTATTGAGAACCTATAATGAGAAGATCTAGGTTATTCTATTTTTCCTCTATGATTTTGTGATTTTGAGATGACTCCCTCTTTTATTCCCTATGTTTGGGGATTTTGGTGTGTCCTAATAGGTATGTTTACACTCACCTCTTCATGGGATATTCCCACATGTGTTGTGATTTTTATAGATGAAAATCCTTTTTACGACATTCTAAGAGGACCATAAATTGGTAGAGTATAATAGTTTGGTTTAGAGGAGATAACTGGTGAGCGAGTATACATTTAGAGATATGACCCTTGTAATAGGTTGGACCTTTTATCTGGTTGTTTGGCCTATATTCCACCTTCAAACTTTTTATACCTTCTATCACACTCTGATGTTGAATATGAGTTGTTCATGGATGCACTTAGTTCCTACAATTAGTTTACCTCAATACATTATTTGGTGGATGTAGAAATGTGTTCATGTGTACATATACATTAGGATACGACCTTTTATGTGTGTGATATGACTAATCGGGGATTATGTTTATTCATTGGACTATTGGAGGTGGGATTGGGGGTGTAACAATTAGGTTATTATCATCCAAGAAGGTCTCTATGGATCGAGTTATGAAAGAAAAGTAATAGAAAAGTCATGGGGGTAACAATTTGGGTAGTATTTTTAATGAACATAGATATTTGTTTCCAGTATCTCACTTTCCATTGGAATATTATAGACTATCAAGGCCATGTTCAATTTGACTTGGGGGAAATTCATAAGATTTTTTGAATTAAAACCTTCAACTATTTTGTGGTGATCAAGGATCCTAGTGATCACACCATGATTCACTATTTTATTTCACCCACACACCACTTTATTAAATTGATTTTTCGTTGTAAATTACAATTATTTTAACAAATTAAACTTCATTATGAAATCAATAATTTAATTATTATCACTATTAAAAAGGAAAATTTTACTTGTTTTGATGTTTTGATTATAGGTGGGGGTGATTTGGAGGGCCCAGGATGAAGTTAAAGAATATGGGCCAAACTATGAAAGAATCCAAACAAATCAGTGGACTAAACAACAAAATTGTACAATTAAGTGAATCCAATTCGGATGAGATTTTGTGTGATGAATCAAAGTTCAGTGGGATACAACTTTTATGGAGACAATAAAGAAAAATTATACCATATGGTGGCCCAACCGTACTGATCTATCCAAGGAATCGATTCTTCATGATATCAGAAGTTGTGTTCTATATTTCGTTAATATCACAAAAAATAGCTGTCAAAATTATACAAACATTTCAGTAGATTTATTCAATAAGTGGGTAAAAAATATTTTTGTTTTTTCAAAAAGATAGATAATATTTTTTGGCCACTCAAAACTATGGGTCAAGTGGTTTATCGAAATCAGGGTTCCAAAAACCACCTTCCACATTTCATATAAATTGGAACCTTGGGAACCACTAATATCAGTTTTGGGGGCTATGGGAAGTGATACATTTACATATATGGATTACTCTCTTTTAATGGAGTTCCATACTCGTTGTGATCACCTGGGGGGAACGTGATGTAAACCCAAAACATCATATTTGTAATATCTGAATGATCTTTTTAATTATATGTTTTTATGATGTTTTTTTATCATCCTATATTCTTATATATTTTCAATATCTACTATCATGTCATACTCAAATCATATGATCATGTTTGGGGTACCCATTCATGTGATGTTTCAAACACTCTTCACCACTTCTTCTTCACCCTTTCAGTTGCGGTGTTTTTGTGGTTCATATTGGTCAATTGAACTCTCATAAGCACTTTAAAGGACATTTATATTTATTTCGTAGTATCACAACGAAATAACATAAAAACACAGATACTGGATCAATTTCTTCACGTGTTTCCTTGGTGAGTCTCAGTTATGAAGTCGAACACAAATCACCCAATCATTGTCGGTAATCCTTGAATCATTTTGTGTTTCCCACGGAACCATATAAGGTATCATAGTATAAACTAAGTAAAATTATTGTTCTAGGTGTTAAAAATTCGGTATTAAAATATTTATACCATTTATCTTAAAGTGATGAAGGATGAGAATCATGATAATTTTTTTGGGATTACCACACTTAATCGAATCTATCAATTTCTACTTTCTTGTATTGATTTATTATATATGATTTCATCTTAAATAAAATAACCCAAATTTTGTACAATCACATTCCACTTTTTATTAACAAAAAATTTATTTTTAAAATAATGTTTTAAGGATCCATCAGGAGACGACCTAGGGTTCCTCCTATAGTATATAAATTCTATTAAAAATTAAACATTTAATTTGACGCCATGGATAATGTGATCAAATTTTGGAATAATTTCCGAGGATCCAAGATCATTTTTCTACTTATTACCTTTTATTTATTTATTTTAATTCTTAACAAGTACCCCTTCAATATATCATATCCCTTTTTATTATTTTTTGCGTTTTTCTTTTGTCTATTTTTGTGTGTTTCTTCTTCTCTCTATCTTCCTCTCTCTCCCTATCTATAATTATTAGTATAAAGTTATCTTTTCTTTTCTCCTTTAAAACTTCTTAAGTGATTTTATTTTATCTATATTTAATCATAAAAAGAAAAAAAATATCACAACTTATTTTCATGAACCTATCATAAAAAAAAACTACTTGAATTTGACCTAGAAATTGAAAATAATCTTCACTCACAAATTACGTAATATTGATTAGGATAATAATGTAACATTGAGGAACCCATTTTGGAACCTCAAGTGGTACCAAACCAATAAATAATTTAAGAAAATCAAACCACAGAAATCATGGTTAAAAATAATCATTCTTTAAAAGAACTAACCACCCCGAATGTGTGTACCAACATGTATATATCCAATATCCCTAATAAGAAGATGAATTTGAGCTAAGATCAGGCTTCTTCCACCTTCTTCTTAACATCCATGTTCTTCTCGATGATGACACTCATAAACATCTTAAGGAGTTTCACATAGTGTACTCAACCATAAAACCCCAAAATGTGTCTGAGGAGCTCATAGTGTTTAGAGCACTCCCTTTCTCCCTTGATGGTGCATCCTTATACTTGCAATAATATATTACTACCAAAAATTGGTGGCTGGAATGAACTTAAATGAATATATCTAGGTATTTTTCCCTACCTTCTGAATTGCATCAGTTTGAAAATAAATCCATGGAATTAGGAAATCATAAAGAGAGACCCTTCATGAATATTGGGAGAGATTCAAAAGACTTTTCCCAAGTTTACCCTACCACTAAATTAGTGAACAATTGATAATTAATTACTTCTATGAGTGTATTATTCCCATAGACCGTGGAATTATAGATACTGTATCTAGTGGTTACCTAGTTGATGAAACACATTCTTCCGCTCATGACTTAATAGCCAACATGGTTGAAAATGCACAAAAATTTGGTAAATGAGAGATTGAACCAACCCAAGGAGTTCATGAGGTAATTCATTCATCCCTATAACCAAAGTTATATAATATGCTTGATGAGATTCATACCTTCTTAAATCAATTAGTAGAAGTACAAGGTAATTAAAACTATATTCATGTTCCATTATATTGTTTTATTTTTTTTTGATAACACTCATTTTTATGACCACTGCCTATAACTTTAGGATTCATCTAATTCTTGTGGAGATGTATTCCCTAGGTGTCCATTCCAACAAGTGAACCCCTTCAATAAGAAACCATTTAGTTCAAATACAAACCCCATTTGGAAAGAAAAACCACAGTACTAATAAGGATGAAACCGAAACTACCCCAAGAAGAATTGGTTTCAGAAAGGCCAAGGCATGAATCCTTTTCATTCTTCACCTTCTAGGAAAAAAACTCCTCTTCCAAAGTTCGAACTATGCCTAAAGGATATAGTGAAGAAAATGGAAACCTAGAACCTCTAGTTCCAATAGACCACAAAATATGCTATTAAAGACATATGATCCCAAGTGGGATAATTGGAAAACACTATTAGTGTGATAAAGATGCCAGGTTCAGAAAAGATTCCACCCCAACCTATTGCTAATCCAAAATGAAAAAGTAATGTATGTAAAATAGCACATTGTATTTGTAAATTAGTTTCCCCTTCCACTAATTCTACCTAATAGGTTTGTTTCCCTTTTAAAAACTGTCTTTTACTACCCTGAAAAGATTTAAGTAAAGAAATAAAATACATAAATCGTAAATAAATTATCATTGAGGATTACCATAAATAATATATTCTTATTAATTTCCCTCAAAGACTATCTAAATCTAAGAAAAGTTATGATAATGAGATTGATAATGAAAAAATTGATACATTAAAAAAGGTTCAAGTAAAAATTCCATTATTAGAAACAGTTAAAAAAACACCTCACTATAGAAAATTTCATATAGGGTTCTTCCCATAAAAGACTACTGAAGGGGAATGAGAGAGTAAAATTGGGGAGGAATGTCTCAACTTTGATACAACCAGTAGAAACCAAATGTAAGAATCCAAGAACTTTCATGATACCTTTCACTATAGGGGAGACCTTTGTTTTAGACACAATTCTAGATTTAGTTTCTTTAATTAATATTATGCCTTAATCTATATACACTTCTTTATAGGTTGGATTTATTCAACCAAAAAGAATCATTATGTAAATTTAAAAACAGAGCACCACACACCCATCTATACTGATTGAGGATGTCCTCTTAAGAGTGGATCTTCTTATTTTCCCTGTAGAATTATATATTCTGGAGATGGAAGATACCCAAAACCAAGGAAATTCTCCTCTTATACATTGGAGAACATTATTCTATACAACAAATATGATCATCAACATTCACAATGGTACATTTTAAATAGAGTTCAGTAGAGAAAGGTTATGTTTCAATATCCTTGTTTCCATGAAACAACCTATTTAAGAGTACTACACTCTTCCCATATACTTGATGGAAGTGATCTCTAATGATTCACTCACACAATATTCTCTCCCCAACCCATGCTATAATTTATTTTCCTCTTCTCCACACTTAGTTGATTTTCATTTTGATTCATGTTTTGAGTGTCGTTGTAAGGTATAGGGATGTATAGTAGAAGCCAGTATGTTTGGAATTTAAATTTTTTTACATCACCAGAGTGACGTTACAACATTGACTCTGGTGAGATATCCCAGTACGGTATGAGGACCACGTGTGGATTTGAAAGAGAACAAAAAATAAATTGAACATGTACCTAGTTCGGATCTGAAATGTGCAAGTTCTCCGCTAGACACCGACGACCATTGATCGAAGACTTCGACGTCAAATCCCCCTAGATCTTCCACACATGCCTCTCGAAAACTGCTCGCGCACCCTTCATCAAGATCTGGGTGCTAGCGTCGATCTTCAACGTTCACTTCAGCACATCGACGATCACCGCAAGGTAAGAAACTTCAATCCGAGATGGATGAACTTAAAGATCTTCCTTATCTTGAGAGACTCTCTCTCTAGATTCCAGGAGGAGAGATATGATCTCAATCCCAACACATGAATAGTTACATGGGAAGAGACTCTCTCTTACTTATATAAGGAATGTGTAAAACACGCGGTATGTGCTCCCGACCCCATATAATAAATGTCTTCTATATAAGTGTTATAAATATTTATTTATGACAAATAAAATTATGCCATAAATAATATTTCTAATTTATCAATTAAATATATTACATGATAAACTTGAGTCTTTAACTCGACTCACACCTATTGTTAATATTAAGTAAACCTAGGATATTAACATCCATTCAAATAATATTAATACTAGTATTTACTAATAACTTGTAAATACATGTTATAAATAAATTCAACATATTCTTCCAAGCTTGAATAATTAAAGAATTTATTTATTACTTGGTGATCCATAGAACTTAGATAGTACTCAGAGCCTTTGGTGGGGCCCACCAAGTTCTATATTCCTATTCACAGAATAGGGCAGATTCTCAAAGCGCTATTGTGTGTGACCCTCTAGGTCCTTATCTCAAAAGCAGTGAATAATATCCACCGACCAAGAGCAGGGTCTAAAAAGCCATCGATGCCCCTGTATAGACAAGGTAAAGTCAGAGAAAATAATACCTTCCTATGAACATGGTCTGTGTAATATTATCTTTTCATCATCAATATCTCAATAAAGCAGAATGCACACTAGTTTCATCATCCTTTATATTGCTTTATTTTATTTGTTGATTTTTTCTGATGGTCATACCTTCCACTGCCATGGACATGTATTTAATGAAGGTGAAACCATTCTAATAAACCAGGCCCGAGATATCTCTTCCTAAACTCAGAAGAGACAAATCGTTTCTCGATCATTCAATCATTGCCATGCCATTAATGACATACCCGATATTAACTACCTCTCCCTGACTTTGTTGCCATGGTTTTCGCATTGCTTAAAATTTATGTAATTAAATGAAATTCATTGATAATGATATCAATTCTAGAGACCATTACACATGTCCGTAGATAGGAACGACCAATGACAC
Organism: Viscum album; assembly: GCA_963277665.1. NCBI lineage: Eukaryota > Viridiplantae > Streptophyta > Magnoliopsida > Santalales > Viscaceae > Viscum > Viscum album. The sequence continues at coordinate 1,852,643,602 of OY728158.1, read as the reverse complement.
ATAAAAAATGTGGTGTACATATTATGCAGGTCAATCCTCATGATCTCAAATATTTGAGATCATCAAGTGAATACTTTATGAGATGAAGTCTCAATGCTTATGAGCCCCCAACACTTGATGGTCACACATCATCTGTGTCTTTTCAGAATGATGTAATTAGACTATATGAAATTACATTAAGATTACTATCATGGTTTCTCAGGGTTCTAATTATAGCCTGGGATCTGCTATACCCCCTTTGATATGACATGTAATCAAAGGACATTGACATAAACAAAGTGGATATACAAGTATATACACTATTATGAGAAGATAAACACATATATTATAACAAACCACATACATGTCATTGTAATCAAAGTACAATACAAGTTGGGTCTAGGGAACCAACTTTCAGCACTCCAAATTGTACTAGAGCCAACTGCTAACAGTTTTCAATCCACTAGCTCTCACATGATAATCATGATTTTACTGAGATATGGATTTAGTCAGGGGGTCTGCCACATTGTCCTATGTGTCTACTCTGTTAACTGTGAATTCACCTCTTTGAGTAAAATCCATCAAGAGATGAAACTTCCAAAGAATATGCTTTGTCCTCTGGTGAGACCTGGGATCCTTGTAAAGCCCCACTACAGTAGTGTTATCGCAATATACTGGAACAAGGTCTACACAGCTTGGCACAACACCAATGTCTGAGATAAAACTGCATATCCAGACTGCTTCCTTTGCTGCATCGGAAGTTGCAATATATTTGGACTCTGTAGTAGAATCGATAACCACATCTTTCTTCAAGCTTCTACAGCTCACTACACCACCATTCAAGAAAACGATGTAGCCTGAATATGATTTCATATCATCATTATCTATCTGGAAACTAGCGTTAATGTACACCCTCAAAAATAGTTCCTTATCTCCTCCATAAATGAGGAACATATCCTTAGTACGCCTCACATACTTTAGGATAGTTTTAACATCTGTCCAATGCAGCTCTACTAGAATGGATTGATATCTAACCACCATTCTTAAAGAAAAGGTGACATCAAACCTAGTACATATTATGGAATACATGATAGAACCCACTATTGAGGCATAAGGGACTCTACTCATTTGTTCAATTTCCTCCTGTGCTTGTGGACACATTTTCTTGGAGAGATTTATACCTTGTGACATAGGTAACAATCCTATCTTGTATTGTTCTATATTGTACCTTTTAAATACCTTGTCAATATATGTACTTTGTCTTAGCCCAAGAGTCCTTCGAGATATATCTTGATAGATCTTGATCATTAGAATGTAGGCTCCTTCACCTAAGTCTTTCATGGAGAAGCATTCATTTAACCATGTCTTAACTGAATGTAAGACTTGTACCTCATTTCCCATAATTAATATGTCATCAACATATAATACTAAGAAAACAATGGAATTCCCTTAAATATTTTTACAGACACAAGGCTCTCTTTCATTTTTTACAAAGTAAAAATATCTTATGACCTCATCAAAACAAACATTCCATGATCTTGATGCCTACTTCACTCAAAAAATGGATCTCTGGATCTTGCATATTTTATTGGAATTATTTGACTTGAAAAACCATTCGGGTTGAGTCATATATATGTCTTCAAAAAAATTACCATCTAGAAAAGAAGTTTTGACATCTATTTTCCAAATTTCATAATCATGAAATGTAGCTATTGCAATCAATATTCTAATGGATTTAAGAATTTCTTCTGATGATAATTTTTTATCATAGTCAATTCCTTGACGTTTCCTAAAACCCTTTTCAACCAGTCTTTCTTTAAAGGTATTAACATCACCATCCATGTATAGATTCTTCTTGAATACCCATTTTCAACCAATGGGCTCCACATCAGCGGGAGGGTCTACCAAAATCCAAACTTGATTTTGGTACATGGACTCCATCTCAGAATTCATGGAATCGAGCAATTTAGCAGCTTCCTTTCCTTTTACTTCTTCCTTGTAGGTTAGAGTTTCATCATTCTCAAGGAATAATGTTTCACCTCACTTGGTGACAAGAAAACCATAACACTCTGGTCCTAAGCGGAGTGCTTTTATCTTCTTACCAAGTTGGTTCTCTACTTCATTTTGGTATTCCTTACAAAAACGAAAGGAGTATGACTTATACCGCATTAAGTATATATATCCATACCTACTATAGAAATCGGTAAAAGTAATGAAGTATAAAAAACCAACCCTTTCCTCTACTAGAAATGGACCACATACATCAGTATGTATCAATTCCAGTACTACATTAGCTCTTTCTCTCTTTCCTGAGAAAGGTACTTTGGTCATCTTTCCTTTTAAACAATCTTGATATACATCTAAGGGTTATAACTTTACCGATTCTAGATTAGCTTCTTAATGTAATCTTCGTAATCACTTCTCATTTACATGAACAAGCCTAAAGTGCCATATATGGGTGATATTTGAGTCATGCTGGATATTTTTGTGATTGATTTCCATTATTGAGTTCTCTAGTTTCAGCATATATAAACCATTGTTAAGATGTGCCATACCGTAACATATGTTATCCCTGTAAAAGAGAAAAAATTTATTTCCAAACTTGAAATAAAAACCCATTGTGTATAGACTTGACATAGAGATAATGTTTCTAGTAACATAAGGTACATAATAGAAATTTTTAAAACTAGAACCAAACCAGTTGGCAAGGTCAAGTGATAGTATTCTACTGCCAAGGCTGCCAGACTTCCACCATTTACATCTCGATGATCCACTTGAACTTTTTCAATATTCTTGAACCTACTTGGTTCCTATATATGAATACAAATTTTTGAACCACATGCCGTATCCAATACCCAACTTGTAGATAAATATAGAATTCATTCAATGAAAAAAATACCAAAAGTAGAATCATTCGTTTGCTTCTTCTTCTCATCTCTGCAATTCTTCTTACAGTGGCCTTTCTTGCCACATCTAAAGCAAATATCTTCCCGCTCATTACTTTTCCTCTGAATCATTTGCTACTTTTCAGGATGATGCATTTGTGTCTTTGTCCTTGACATGGCCTTAGACCCCTTTGTCTTGCCCTTGTTTTTCTTGTTCACTATAAGGACATATGAATTGGTATTTTTCATATCCATGTCAGCTTGGTGAACTAAATCCAAAAGGTTTGAGAGAAACCTTTTCATATCATTAATATTATAATTGACAATAAAAGTCAAGAATATTGACCGTAAAGAGGAAATAATGATACCCACTTATAGTTCTTGGTTTAGTTTGACCCCAAGGGTTTCAAGCCTCTTAATATGTCCAATCATCTTGAGTACGTGACGACCAGTTTGATGCCCTTCCTATAACCTGAACTTATAAAGAGCACTTCTGATCTCATACCTTTCTTTCATGGCCCTCTCCTTATATAATTCTTGGAGACGTGAAAGAATCTTGTAGGTGTCCTCATCCTCATGCATTTTTTGCAATTGGATGGACACATATGACAACATGATGCATTGTACATCAAGTGCATCGTCTACATGATTTCTCCATTTATATTTTTCTTCTTTTGTGCCCCCTGAGGTGGCTTAGTAGGAATTAGGGATTCTAGCACATATAACATCTTTTCTTGGTGTAGTACTATGTGCAAGATCCTGTACCACTCTTGGAAGTTATTTCCAGTCAGGATATTTTTTTATCCAAAATTTATTGTAGTGAAAATGTACTTGTGGTGTTGGTGATTTCCACTTTGAATCTACATTAGACAAACATTTAGCATTTATTACTTTGTCTTGATTAGCTTTTTACATTTATCATTAAAATATTATTATATATTTTTAATTTCTCCAACTATTTTAGTGAACCTTAATATCCCTCACTATTAAATTTGGAATACTCAATCGCTTGACTATTCTAGTGGAAAGGATACTCGAAACCTCTCTCGTAGTCTACAAGCTATGGCTACGCCACTACTTGGAGGGTTTTAAGGTAGGTACTAGTTGGCCAACCACTTAACTTGTGGTTTATTATGTAGTTGAGTAAAGTACTAGATTTTGGAATCAGAACTTGATTCCCTCAACCACTTGCCTCTAAAGTGATAGTAAGTTAGCTATGGCTAAACCTCGACTACTCACTTCAGTTAAGTCTACCCAATTCTCTTATGTAAATTCCCCATTAGTAAGAGGTACTCTCAACTATGGATGACGAGTACCCCAAAAATCCGGTTTCGTTTAGATGTGAGAAATGGAAGGCGTTTAAACTTAATATCTTTTTGAGGGATTTTAATATTTACTCACAAATAATCATTTTCTATCTATATGTTCAAACTATATTATCTCGCACACAATTGAACATGAAATAGAAATATATTATTCAATTCTATATAAAATTTTTATCTATTTTACTATTCTATGTGATCAAGTAATAATCATGCACTTACATAAAATAATAAATTGTGCATAAAGTAAATCATGCAATACAACCGGTCTTGAGCATTTTATAAAAATTGATCCATAATGGATCAATCTTGATCTAGGGGCATTCACACCTGAGTTGGCATCTGACTAAAGTCGCAGTCATCCCCAGTGCAATGCGCTTGGCTCCTGTCTGGTTCACCGCCTTGGCTTGGCGGGGTCTACCTCTCAGATTATTTAATTACAAATGTACTCGCACGCAGGCGGGGGGGGGGGGGGGGGGGGGGGGGGTCTAGGGATACAAAATACAGTTCGTGCATTGGATAGGTAGACCCTTATACATATTTGAATTAAAAGGACGATTTTAGAACTTCATTTATCTAATTAATTATTACAATCATCACACATATTGAATAAATAATTAAATAAATAAATAAACACAAGACATGCACAGTTCAGTCGCTTTCTCAAGACCAGTCTGTAAATATAAAGCGTGATTAAAATTAAATTGCAATGAAAATTAAATTTTATAGGGTGTCCTTATAAATTAAATTAATTTGAATAAATTCAATTAATTTATTTTTATCATTTCGAACTATTTAATTTAATTTCAATTTCAAAAATTAAATTAAAGAATCAATTTAATTTAACTATAAAATTAAATTAAACTATTAATTTAATTTTAATTCTAATTAAATTTATTCTTCAAATTAAAATAAATTTAAACCCCAAAAATAATTATAATTAATTTAATTTAAAAAAATAAATTAATTAAAATTGATTTAAGACGGGTTACCTCTAGCTGGGGAGGAGTCCGGTAGGACTGCGAACTGTCACAAGTATCTTACTAGAGCAGTGCCAAATCACGGTGTGACCACCGTGTGACTGTGGCGTGACCGCGGAATGTCAGTGGTGTGATCATGGAATGTCCGCGACGTGTCTTTCGGGTCCAATAGAACTCACAGTGGCAACATTTTTTGGACAGCAGCAAAGGTAGCAGGAAGAGGCAGTGCAACTATCCTGCCAGCCACAATGGCGGTAGCCTGCTACTCTAGCCAGCTGTAGGGGAGACGACCTAGTCCGGTGCGGCCTAGACTAGTGGTGTCCTAGTCCGGCGTGGCCAGGTTTGCCAGTTGGCGAGCCGGAGGTGGTCTGATCGAGGTGTGGTAGGGAGAGGTGCAGGGAATGGTCCGAGCGAGGTGGTGATCCGAGGTGGGGTGGTGGTCCATGCATGAGTCGGCCTATGCGAGACAGAGGGGCGACTGGGTTGGGAGCGGTATGGGGCGGCGGTCCGGTGGCAGGGGAGAAGGCCGGCCCGGCTGCCTGACCAGGCATGCCTCTAGGGTTTTCCCCTAGCATTGTGGTGCACCACGTGAAGAAGGAGAATACCCATTTGGGCCTTCTATTTTTTTAATCAATTAGTCCTTTAGACAAATGAAACCTCCCATTGCTTTTCTTTTTTTTTAAATAAAAGGAATAATTGACCCCAAAATGGGTCTTGGTCTCCCTTTTTTTTAAATAAATCAAGAATTAACTTAACCACAAGTCTTAAAAAATATTTTATTTGAGAAAAAATAAGATATATTATATTATAATATTATTTTATTTATCTTCTAAAATTAAACATACCAAATTATTTCTGGCTACTAGATTCTGGCCAAAGCGTTTCCGGATTTCAGTAACTTTTTGAAGAACACATTAATGTAGTTAAAATGCATTCTTCTCAAAAATTTAATCTGAATAAAAAATAAATTGATGAGTCAATCCAACTGAATTTTTCGAATGACCATAACTTGGCCATTCGAAAACGGATCGATGTGCGGTCGGTTGAGTTGGAACTGATTTAACCCCCGATAGTTAAATTTTATATAATTTAATTTTTCTTTGACTCTGAAAAATCACGCGCTCCCTATGATACCACTATAAGGTACCGGGATGCGTAGTGGAGGCTGGTGGGTCAGCTATCACGGTACTGTTTGAGGACCACCCATGGATTTGAAAGAGCACAAAAAATAAATTGAACATGTACCTAGATCAGATCTGACGTGTGTAAGTCCGCCATAGGATGCCAGCGATCTTTTCTTGAAGACTCCAATGTTGAATCCCTATAGATCATCCACACACACCTCTAGAAATCTTCTCACGTGCCATTTGTCAAGATCCGGGTGCTAGCGTGGATCTTCAATGTTCACTTTAGCATAGTGATGATCACCACAAGGCAAGAAACTTGAATCAGAGATGGATTAACTTGAATATCTTTTTTTTTCTTGAGAGACTCTCTCTAGATTCTAGGAGGAGAGAGATGCTATCAATCCCAAAACATGAATAGTTACATGGGAAGAACCTATCTCTTACTTATATAGGGAATGTTTAAAACACACGATATGTGCTCCCGGCCCCGTGTAATAAATATTTTCTATATAAGTGTTATAAATAATTATTTATGACAAAAACAATTATTCCATAAATAATATTTATAATTTATCACTTAAATATATTACGTGATAAAATTTAGTATTTAACTCGACTCACACCTCCTGTTAATATTAAATGAACCTAGGATATTAACATCAATTCGAATAATATTAATACTTGTATTTACTAATCACTTGTAAATATAGGTTATAAATAAATTCAAAATATTATTCCAAGAATGTATAATAAAAGAATTTATTTATTAGTTGGTTATCCATAGAACATGGATAATAATCGGACTACACCATGTTCTATATTCCTATTTACAGAATATGGAAAATTTTCAAAGCGTCTTTGTGTGTGACCCTCTAGGTCCTTATCTCAATAACAGAGAATAATATCCACCAACCCAGAGCGGGGTATGGAAACCCATCGAGGCCCCTATAAAAACAAGGTAAAGTCAAATCAATGACTACCTTCCTAAGAACACGATCTGGGTATTATAATCTCTTTGTCATCGATATCTCAATAAAGCAGAATGCACACTAGTGTCATCATCCTTTATCTTGATTTATTTTATTTGTTGATTTGTCTGGACGGTCTTACCTTCCACTCCCATGGCCATGGATTTAATGAAGGTGCAACCATCCTAATCAAACAGGCCCGAGATATCTCTTTTTGAACTCGGAAGTGACAAATCCCTTCTCGATCTTTCAATCAATGTCATGCCATTAATGACATACCCGATACAAACTACCTCGCCAAGACTTTTTCAGCATGGTTTTCTCCTTGCATAAAATGTATGTAATTAAATTACATTCATTGATAATGATCTCAAGTATGGAGACCATTACACATGTATGTAGATAGGAATGACCAATGACACCTAAAACATGTGGTGTTCCTATTATGAGGGTCTGTCCTCATGATTTCAACTAAAAGAGATCATCAAGTGTGAAATTCATGAGATGAAGTCTCAATGCTTATGAGCCCCAACACCTGATGGTCATAAATCATCTGTGTCCTTTCATAATGATGTTACTGGACCATAGGACATCACTTTAATATTACTGTCATGGTATCTCTGGGTTCTCATTATAGCCTAGGATCTATTATACCCCTTTGATACGACTTGTAATATAAGGACATTACCATAAAAAAAGTGTATGCAGAAGTATCTACACTATTATGACAAGATAAACACATGTATTATAATAAAATCGATACATGTAGTGGTAATCAAAGTATAATACAAGTTGGGTTTACGGAAGCCACTTTGAATAGTTGTGCGGCTTCAAGAAAGTGTAAATTTTGTGCTTTAATTTATGATTGTGTTAATTATGAGGCACCCATGACCGTTGATGATTATAAAAATCACATTTACATAGATTCTATTTCCTTAGAGAATAAACTTGAGAAGATATAAAATTTCATGGGCCTCACTTGCCTTAAATCATCTCCCACAATCTAAAAACCACCGGTGTATGAATTAAAACCACTTACAACTAATTTAAAATATACTTCTCTTGATGGTATTGAACAATTTCCATTATTATTACCAATTATGTCTATCAACAGTAGGAATGAAAACCCTTTGATCTTTTGAGAGTGTAAAAATGAGATAGGGTGGAAATTGGATGTTTTTTCCCAAGATTATCCCCTATATTTGTATGCACCATATACTTATATATTATGAGAATAATCCTTTAAAAAAAGATCAATTATAGTTAAACCCCACTCTCTATGAAATGGTAAAATTGAAATCCAGTAAATTACTTACTACTGAGATCATTTATCCTATATATGATAGTTAATGGGTTAGTCGAGGGAAAATTGTTCCTAAAAAACTGGAATAATGGTTTTGTCAAATTAAAGGAATTAATTGGTTCCAAAATGTGTTCCAAATAGTGGGAAAGTCTGTATTGACTATTTTCAACTGAATCAAACCACACAAAAGGACCACTTTACTCTACCTTTCATTGAACAAATGTTAGAAATGTTGGCTTGTAAGTCCCATTATTGTGTCCTTGATGGCAATTCGGGTTATTTACAAATCTATAAATCCCCTAAGGATAAAGAAAGACAACATTTACCTGTCCATTTGACACATTTTCTTATAGAAGGATGCCTTTTTGTCTATGTAATTCTCCTGGTAATTTTCAGAAATGTATGTTGAGTATTTCTTTTAAGAAACTTAATAAATTTATGAAAGTCTTTATGAATGATTTCACGATTTTTGTCTCTTCCTTTGAGGACTGTCTGGCACACCTAGGATCTATCCTCCACCATTGCATCAAAAGAGTTCTCATATTAAATTACAAGAACTTCTATTTCATGCTTGACTGGGGGATAGTTCTTGGGAATGTTATTTCAAATGAGGGAATTCAAGTGGATAAATCAAAAATTAAATTAATTTCATCCATTCTATACCAAAAATGTGTTTGTGAGGTGTGATCTTTCTTAGGTCATGTTGGGTTTTACCATATATTCATTAAATAGTTTAGGAAGACCACACTTCTATTATTTTGATTGTTGAAAATGGATTCTGAGTTTGTGTTTGATAAAAATTGTGAGAATACTTTCAATTCATTAAAAAGGAGTCTCACATCACATTACAGAATCCAACCACTAAGGTGGGATCTCCCCTTTGAACTTATGTGTGATGCCTCTAACTTGGTAGTTGGGGCAGTTTTATCACCAAGGGTTGAGATGAATCCTCATGTCATTGTGTATACCACATGTACCCCTGACCTTGCGCAGGAAAACTAAAAAAACACTTTAGGAAGATCAAAATTCTTGATTCCATGTTGTTTTAATATTTAAGGAAATTTTGTCTCAATTATGGAATGACTTTTTGCATGAATTTTATATTTAGGAGTGTTTTTTAGTAAATTGGTTGTTTTTTATGATATAATTGTTTGCATCTCAATAAAACATTTGAGATGATTGATACCCCTTGTGTGAGTAGTTTTTGGAAACTTTTTCCACTTAATATTTCCACACATTTTTTCACCAAACCATGAAGTGTGAATATTTATTACTTAATAGATTGATAATATAAGTTAGGTTAAAATTTACAAGCTTTATTAAATGATTCTTCCATATGTTTTTTTCTTATCTGATTTGTTTCATTACTATATAAGATTTATCTATGTATGTAACCTATTATCCGACTATTGTATTCCCTAAAAAAACAAAAAAAAGAACAAAAAAAAACAAATTAAAATCATAATAGTAATAATAAATAATAACGGGAGTGATGAAATGTATAACATATGGGGATATCTATGTAGGGAGGTTTGGGTTTTACTTATTGGAATTATTAAGTTAGTGGTTCTTAAAATTTGATTACAATGCATATAGGGAAGGTTCAGTGGGAAGAATTGGGTAAACAATAAAATTTTAAAATAACCAATATTTACTGGATAGAAAGTAGAAAGAATAGCATAGAATTGTTTTCACACAAACATAGAGAGTTATTGAAATGTTTTAATTTTTAATTCCTTTATTATTATATTATTATTATTAATCTCTTTTCAAATTCATTTTGAAACAATTTATGAGACATCATTTTCCACAATCACTAGGTATAACTCCTTGATGTTGTTTTTGCATTGATAAAATTGATATAATGATTTAAAATTCTATTTAATGTTAAATATTCATGAGTTTGAGAATATATACAAGCATAATTTTCTTTTATTGGATATGTGACTTTTCCTTAGAGTGAAAATGTATAGGTGTGGGGGTGTGATCCCACCATGATTCACTATTTTATTTCACCCTTACACCACTGTATTAAACTGATTTTGTATTGTAAATTCAAATTATTATAAAACATTTAACTTAATTATTAATTAAATAATTTAATTTTAATCACTTTTAAAAAAGTTATATTTTACATGTTTTTATGTTTTCATTATAGGTGGAGGTAATTTGGAAGGACTAGGAAAAAGTTTAAGAAAATGGTCCAATGCATGAAAGATTACAAACACATCAGTGGAAACAACCACTCACTAATAGTTATCCATGTATACAATTGGGCTTATATTTTTTTTAATGATCTAATTTTTTTGGCATAAAACTTTTATGAAGACACTGAATCCCAATTCTGACTTCTGTTAGCCCCCCTGGATAGATCTGTCATGGAACCGAATATGCATGAAGTCAAAAGTTTTGTATTGTATTCCATCCATATCTCAGTCTATAGTTCTCCAAATGACTCAAAATATTTGGTGGAGTTATCAAAGATGTGTATAACTTTTTTTAGTTTTTTCAAAAGTCATATAATTCTGTATGTCCAATTAAAACCATGGTACAAGTGGTTTCTTGAAATCCGGGTTCCGAAAACTAGATTCTTCTTGGACTGTAAATTGGCAGTTTGGGAACCCCATTTGAATGTTCGGCCAGGAGGAAAGGTACTTCCATTTTGGATACCCAAAAGAGTAATCTACTAATTATTATAAATTCTATAGGATATGGGAAGTGATACTTCAATATATATGGCTTCTACTCTTTCAATTGAGTTTTAAACTCCTTGTGGTCACCCATAGGGGGGAGGGACGTGATGTAGATCCCAAGCATCATGTATGTAATATTTGAATGATATTTTTAATGAAAATGTTTATTTTGTTTTTTTCATAATTTCTTATTATTTAATTGAGTTATGTACCAGTATGTCATACTAAATTCATATGATCATGTTTGGAGATACCCATTCATGTGATGTTTCACACACCATTCACCTCTTCTTCTTCCCCCTTTAAATTGTTGGTTCTGTGTGGTTCACATTGGTCAATTTAACTCTAATGAGCAATTTCAAGAACATGTATATTTATTTCGTGGTATCACTAATAAATAATATACATGTCTGGATAGTGTATCGAGTTCTTCATCTGCTGCCTTGGCGAGTCTCAATTATGAAGTCGAACAGAAATCACCCAATCATTGGCTGTAACCAGTGAATCATTTTTTGTTTTCAATTGAACCCTTGGAATTATCCTAGTATAAAATTAGTAACAATATGGTTCTAGGTGTTAAAAATGAGGTATTAAAAGATCTATACCCTTTCTCTTGAAGTGATGAAGGATGAGCATCATGAGAATTCACTAGGTTGATCACACTTGATCGAATATGTCAATTTATGCTTTCATGTATCAATTTATTTTATATGATTCCATATTAAATAAAAAAACCCAAATTTAATAAAATCCCATTCCCATTTATCTTAATCAAAACATTATTTTTAAATCAATAATCGAAGGCTCCATCGAGAGATGAACATTAATTCTTGCTAAACTCAATGAATTCTAGTAAAATCTAATCATTTAATTTGATGCACGTGACAATGTGATCACCTAGGAGGATATGGACTGTCTAGATAAGGTTGAATAGATCTTTGATTTACTAAGAACTCATGGGGAATATAGATTAATGTGAAACATTCCTTTATTCATGGGGTTCATCTTGGAAGGGTGGAAATTCATTATACACACCCAACTATTTGTGGATATGTCTAGGGGATATTTGAAGAAGTCTCTATCGAGTTGTATTATCCTAAGGATGTGAGAGTTTAGAAATCATTATAATTTTTTTTCTATTCATAAGGGTGATCATTCAATAATGTTTTATTTTGAACATTTCACTAAATAGATAACTTTATCTATAGAGATATTTATTTATGATTCTAATAAATATATATTCTTTGTAATAGGCCTTCATCCAAATCTTTGTTTGATGTTGTTTCAGTCAATCTTGAATATATATGTGGAATTTATTATGTGGTAATCATCATTGAGGATGTTTAGGTAGGAAAACCTATGGAAGGTGATTCTTTTACCCCGTATGGTGTTAGTGAGGGTGATCCGACTGGTTATAAATAGAATTTTAAGTGTGGGGATGGTGTGAAGTTACCTTATTAGTTATTGTTTCCTTCCTCAGCAAAATTGAATATTGTGGTATGCTTCCAGTGTGGGAGTCTTGGCTTCCCTAAGCCTTAATTTCTAGAAAATATGGGGACTTTTCATCTATATAGACATCTTGTCTACCTTTATATGTTTTTATAGTGAATGGAAATCAGAAGAAAAATATAAACCCATATTAAATCTAGGAAGTAATTTTTGGTGTCACTTCAATTTAAGATTAAAAATTTGATTAATGGGTTTGGGTTTGTCGTCGTTTATTTTTTATTTTATTGGGATTTGTTCCACATCATGAGTATACGTCACTTATTTTTATATAATGGATGAATATTTTTTGGCTAAGTGTTTTGTTATTTTAAGGATACTTATCATGTTTTGATTTATTTTTGCGTAAATTAATTTGGGGATTTGAATTTGATGACATCTAATGGAGTTCCTCACCCCCTTGTATCTTTTGGTGTGGATAGTTTATGATGGATATGTGTATAGTATTATATGAATTTTCCATTCCACTATTCCTTTATTAAGATATCTATCAACAGTGAGGTGTCATTTAGAAGGCCTCCTTTAGTTCTATTCATTATTATAGATTTATCTTCTAAGGTTCCTTTTTATTATGATTTAATATTTATTTTATCTCTCATGGCCTCAAATATTCTGGATATAGTGATCATTATTTTTTTCCTTTGGTTTGAATTAGAATTTGTTGTGTTGGTTAGTGAATATTGATTAAAAATATGAGGTATCATTTGAGGGGGTATATTTTTTTATTTATATTTGAAGGATTGTGAAGTTGGGTTGGTGATTGTTTCATTTTTAGAGGTGAGGTTGTTTTGGATTTTCCATTGTTGTATGTTTTTAATGACTTTTTGGGGGAATAAAGTGGCATGATGAAATAATTGTTTCACCCCCGATTTCACTTATATGAATATATTTATTTTCTAGTTGATTCCCTTGAGTTTAAAGGTGTTTAAGGTTTCTTTTTAAATATTTTTAATCTTTTTCTAGGTTGTATGTTTAGAAGTTTGGTTTACTGTACCTTGTAGATTAAACCATAAAAACTATACAATCATTGACAAAAGTGATCACATGGTTACCACATAGTTTGGTAAACTGTGTGATTAAAACATTTTAGAATCACAATTTTGGGTATTTTGATCATTTCATGTTTCTTCTAATTTGGGGACCTCTCATTTTATCCCCAATTCAATGGTCACCTCCTAGTAACCCCTCCTAGATGATGTATATGTTAGATTGTTTTATTTTTTGAAATGTTTTCCATGTTTGTATTTGGTTTCCATTTGACTAGATGGGTTAATTTCTTTGTTTAATGACACATTTAATTAATTTTTTATGTAATTTAAGTGTTTAGTAAAATGAAAATATTGAATTTCCTTAAAATAATCTATTTATTCAAGATTTTTTAAATAAAAAATGATTTTTGAGGTGGGTCGTCTCTTAGTTCAGGGGTTTTCTATGTTTTTAAAGGGGCGTGTGTTTGATTTTGGGAATTGTTTTGTGAATTATTTGGACTGGTTGTAATTATGAATTGGTGTCACTTGTGTATTCCATTGTATTTAATTTTTTTTCGAAATTTTTTAATAGGAGACTTCCAAATATATGGTAATTTGTTTCAAAGAGAAATTCCTACTTGGAATCTTATATAATTATATTTAGTTGATTGTTGGTCACACCCTTGTTGACACCATTGTTGTTTAGTGTTTATGCTTACATGTATTGATGGTTAAATTAATTTTGATCAAGTTTTATATTTTTGGGAAGGGGGGTCATTTAGGAATGGGGATTTAGAGGTTTGATGAATACTTTTATTATGTTATGTTACATTGGGCTATGTTGTGTTCATATTATTGATGTCTGTTTTGGTATTGGTCCACCTCCTACAACCATTCCTTGAAGAACCCTTGGATAATAATTGGTAAATCAATGGATGGATGATTTACCAATTGATATTATTCACTAGATAGTTCCCCATGGTTTCACTTTTATAGCCTTGGATAAGGGGTATGTATCTGATGGGGGTAGTTGAGAACGAGTTGGGTGATGAGTTGTTGGATCGTAAAACCTTTCGGTAGTTGGTTCCTCCAATTTATGTCAAGTATTATCCCATTGTTTCCTATGGTGTATCCTTATGACATGTATCACCTGTTATGCTTTCTATTACCAGTTACCTAGTATGTGAGTTTTTTTATTTCTTTTGTGGCTTCCCTTGTGGTTGATCTTAGATATTATATGATTTTCCTTACATCATTATTGTTTTCTTACTTTATGACATTCAATGTAATTACATTATTTTTTGGCTATCCCTTGTTCCTTGATTAAGATTTTAGCGTGTGAAAATGATTTAAAGGGAATTATTGGGTTGTTTCTAAGAAATATTTAAAAAAGTAAATGATGTTAATATGTGAAGCCTAATTTCAAGTTAGTATAAGTTTATGACTTATATTTAAATTTATTAGAAATATGTTTAGCGATGAGACACTGGAAACAATGTATAGACAATAGAATTTCATCTATTCAGTAGTAGTATGTCTATTGCTAGTTCATTTTACTGAAAGATTCAAAGGACAATCTATAATGTTTGATAAACTTTGTAGAAGGAAGCCTCTTGAATTGAAAATCTATAAATTTACTGATGAAAGTAGTGTAGGTCAAGAAAGATACTACAAATCCATAATAACACTCCATATTGAAGACCTCTAAGATTGTGGGAAGGTAGGGTTACCTATATGACTAGCTTAGTTTCTTATAAAATGATATTGGGATCGATGAGAACAATGTACAAGTTATATGCACAATACATCCCATTTATATACAATGCATATGATTTTTAAAAATATTTAATCCTATGTAATAAAATATCACTGACTATTTTTTTAGTTGAATGTTATCATTATAATTCCCTTAAATGAAATGGAATACACAATAATCCTCCCATTCATGTTGGATAACTCGTTCCAAGCATACTAATATCATGCATTCATTACCTACTTTAATATACTAATTTAATGGAATTTTTACTAATTTGAATGATTTTGAGTTTCAACTAAGGTGTTTTTGATGTTGAATTTATATTACAGACAGAGTGCATTGACTTCCAACTTCTAGTACACTTAGTTGAGGGAAGGTTCACTTTCATATTTTTGTTTTGTAACGACCCAAACTATTATAAAAAAATTCTTCTTTTTTTTGATTTATTTAAATGTATCAATATGTAATATGGTCATATAAAACACATGAAATACGTTGGTTTTTTCCTTATCAGATTTAATTTACCATTATGAATCATTAAAATTGATACCAAAAAAGTTCATACCATTGAGTAAACTCCTTGGCCTCAGAAATTTATTAAGAAAAGTAGAAAAGAAAATATAAGAGTTCAGGGAACATGTTGAAATAAAACCACCATAAATACATAAGAAACACCCCTAATCCCTTATTCCTACCACCCCTACTATGAAAAACACACATATTACTTGGATTTTTTTCTTCTCCTCCACTGCTTTGGAGTATGACACTCATCACCCTAGTCATCAACTAGTTCCTTATCCATATCCACATTCTACTCACCATCAACCTCTTTTCCACCCTTAGCAGGGTTTCTGTCATCTAGTACATCCTCTTTTGAGGGATGAACAATTTTCAAGATGTGTGTACCATAGTTCTTAACCATCAAAGTAGATACATTAGTTACATGTGATGATGAATATTGTGTAACTTTCCTTGAGCGACTCTCTATGTAAAGTTCATCGAACTCTATATAATTAATGGAATCCAACATGGGGAAAAATATGTGTGTCACATAACCATTCTTAGATGAAACAACATGTGAAATATCAAAAGTGGAAGCCTCCTTGACTATTGAAGGTTCAGAAATGGAGGCATGTGTAGGTTTCAACACAAGCACATAAGGAGATAAAGCATCACCAATAACATCTTTCACTTCAACAGATGGTTTAGGTGCAGCAGAAGTTTCTAGATCATCATGTACAAATTTAATAGAGGCAGTATCATCACAATAAACTAAAACTGGAGTCACTTTGATAGTGGCATGAAGAGATAAAGCATCACCACCAGCATCCTGCACTACCCCTGATGGTTTCAGTGTAGCAAAAGAAACTAGGGAATCATGCCCAGATTACCTAGAGGAAATATCATATGGTGTCACCTTCATAGTGTAATATAGGGTCTTCCCAACAGAAGTAAGAGAGTCACCTTTCAATTTTGTGGAAACATGATGTTCCCCTTTATCAAGAAATTGTTCATCCAACAAAAAATTAAGGCCCATTTCCACATCACTGTCTTGGATAAAATAATCTCCCCATTTAGATGAGGATTTCCCTTGAACCATAGAAGCAAAAATACTGTTTATAAGGGGTGCATCCCAACTACCATTACCCTCAACCAAATTCCTATCTAGATTTTTCCCAATCAAAACTTCATAAAAATAGAGAGGATCCCCCTCAATTATTCCATGGATAAGGATATGCACCAAATTATCCATTATTAGTGAAGATATATCCTTTACACCATCAAGGGTACCTTTATTCACAACCAAATAATTAAGATCATAAGTACTAGTATATGGAATTTTCAATTTTCAATTTCAATAATTGGTTCATACCTTTTATAGTTAGAGCATCTCATTCCATTATGGAATTTATCCTTATCATGCCCAATTGGGGATAAATTAAGGAAAAATTCTAAAAAAATCTCAAATTCAGTACTAAGTTCAAACTTAAAGTCACTAGAAAGAAAATATAATGTCTCAAAAAGTGGAAATATCATATAAAACTCAATCAAAATGAGAAATAATGGCCATACCTCACAATATTAACATCCTTATGAATTTTATGTGGGGGTGACAACAACCAATGAAACATCCCTGATGATGTTAGGATTCAAAAAAACCCAATTCAATCTTTTCACGTGAATCAAAGACTGTAAAACAATGTTCTTGGCCTGAATGAGGTCAAACCAGGGGTCCCAATTCTGAAACCTCAGAATTCTAGGCTTGAGGTTGAAAAAAATGCAACTTCAGGCCCTCAATATCTTTTAATTTGAACCAAAAGTGATATGAAAAAACTTCATACTGAGAGAAACAATATGCTAGTCACTAAAACTCCAGATCTTCTATTGGTGGTTCCTCAGATCATAAATATTCAAATAATTAGCCATTTGTGAGATGAGACCACTAACAATGGAAATTTTTCAGGATGTAATCCAGTGTTTAAAGATTCAAGGATTCTCTTTAACAACCATGAGCATGAAATTCCTTGAGATATGATTATGAGAAATGGAATCTACACTTTGAGATACAAAGAAGAATCTATTCACACACCTTGTTGGAAGTGTTTTTGCTTTTAGAGATCCCAAATCTAAATGATTTAAGGAATGCCCAGTTGATGGTTCATCTGTTAAAGCATCTTTATGAAAACCAACACCACCATTCCTGATAGGACCAACAAAGTCTTTAGTAGGACCAAAGTAATCAGGAAGAGACGACTTCTTTATTAATTGAAAACCTAGATCCAAGTTTTTGTAAAGTGAGATGCTCCCAACCCACCCTATCCACTGTCTCTATTTTTAATCATAACCGTATATAATATATCTATTTAATAGTGACCACATGGTCAGTATAACTATATATATATATATATGGATATATAAGTTCCTAACAAATATAATTTTTCTATAAAAATTAAGTGACGACCTCAACCAATAGGATCATTCCCTATGAAGCCCATTTACTGGAACTTCCAAGGGTGGTAACATTTCTGGGATTTCCCTTATTCAATCCCAGGATGAGATCAAACAACTTAAGTATGACTGGAACTGTTTGTGGGATAAGTTCAAGCTCATTAAGATCACGACCCAAACCATGTTCACCGAACCACCCCACGAAAGTCCCACCATCGTACCCCTTACTTTTAGGGAGTTTTTTGGTGTCATAAATGGATATATATCAAGACCCTATAAAATTATTATGTACATTTTTTTGTAGAATAATGAATATATTTTTATCCAATTATTATTACTTTGTATATAATTTTCATTTTGATACAATAAAGCACACATTGTATTTTTAGTCAATATTCTAATTCAATTAATTAATTTATGAATTAATAGATTCTTAGACAAGTAATATTTTAATAAAATATTATTATTAAATAATTTTTATAAATTATAAATGATCATAATTTTTTACGAAGTAAAATGTAATTTTTATCAAGGTTCGAAAACTGTAATTGTCAAAAAACTGCCATTTTTAATATATGTCGGTCATTATTTTAAAAGTAAAAATTCAAATATTTTTAAAATTATTTATATAAAATGAATATTATTTTTTGAATCATAACGTCAAAATTATCCAGTTGTGAATTAATCATAATTTTACAATACAATCAAATTTTCAATTAAAAATTAAATATAGTATAAATATAATTTGTGTTTTATGGCATCATAATGACCCAAATGTGATATAATAAGTAATAAAAATGAGACCGAAGACCAAATATATTTTTAATTTAAAATAATACGATTTTAAGTTTATTTTATTTATTCCTTAAGGCCTTTTTGAATCCTCCAAAACATATGATAATTTTTAAGGTTTTAAAATAATTTCTTTAAGAGCATGACTCACCTCCACACCACTAATGGTAATATTTTTATACGTTAGGACCTTATAATTATAATATAATGTATTTCACTACCATTTAATAGAAAAAATGGTAAAAAACCATGGCATGGTTTGTGGTTTTCGATATTTTATTATGTAGATTCCAAAACCAAAATAATAAATAAATCCCACACTTTTCCTATATAAACCCTATAAAGATCCCATTTATATTCATTCAAATATCCTTTTAGCATGACCATAATATTCCCTAAACTCTCTAGAGTCATACCAAGTCACCTCCAAGCTCTCTCGAATCCCATCCCAAACTTTTGGAGTCACACAATCAAGGGACCTTCCTCTCCTATTTCAATTCAAGCACCATATTTGAAATTAGTTCTTTTAATTTAAATTAATTATATTGTAATTAATTTATTATCATTTCATTAATATATAATTGATGTTATTTTAATGAGTTATCATTATACCACCTCATTTTTACCCTTACTTATGCAGTTGCTATGCTGAAATTCTGTAAGGGATCCTCACCTTGTCTTCTTTATTCAAGTGTCCTTATAAAATTATTCGTTCTATTTCAATTTCCTAATGTTGGTACATTATTTTACATGTCCATATTATTTTCCATTATATGTAAAAAGGATTAGACACCCTTTCTCTCTCATCAATCACTTTTATTAAGTTTAAAGTAACCCCGCTATGCTTTAAAAATTTAACCGCGATTTTCCTTGCCAAAACAATTGTGTCGTGAACACCATACCCATTTAAATATCAAGGGTATTGAACTTTGTGAAAAAATACTTATTTATTGGGTAAATAAAGTTATGTATTACACATTATTTTATCATGGAATAAATTAATATGATGAATGAATCCATGTTGTTTATCTATGTGGAACACATAATTATTAGAATGAAATGATTATAATCGGTGCAGCCAGATAACACTCTAATGAATTGGGTAATGTTTAGTATCATGATACATCCCATTTAGGAAGAGAATGAACCTGATTAATTTATGGTAAATTTTACACCATGATGTTTTGGTGGGTTTATCCTTGACTTATGTTTATTATTTGGTGTTTTAAGTTATTTCCACATTTCCCATGTTATGATTATCAAGTTATATCATGACTTATTGTTCATGTTTATTTTATTACTCATTGATATGACTATTGACTAACATTTATTATCCCCTTCATGTTAGTCCTTGTTTATTCCCTTACTAAGATTTATAGGTGACCTATTTTTATGTTTTTCCCTCAGTTATCCCCTGCAGTTTTAAGCTTGTTGAAATATTATGACCATGTCAAAGTTTTATGCTTTGCAACTAATTCCCAAATTGTATAGGCTTATCGATCTCATGGGTTTTATTAAATGCAATTTTATATAATAAATCAATTATTAATATGAAATAATGAGCAGGTTTTTTATATCTGGTATTAGAGAAAAGGTTAGTTGTTCTTGGGATTATAATTAGAAAAATTTATTAAAAGGCTTAGGGATGAGGCTAATTATAAGAAAACATCCCTAAATTTTGGTTTGTAAAGAGTAAGTGTTTTATCAAGAAAATAAATACATTTCTAGATACTAAAAGTGGATGTGGTTCTCGAACAAATGTAACTAGGTGTCACAACTTCGACATGGTGTTTCAGACCTGACTTGGAGTAACCTTGTACAGAACAATGGGCCTTAATTTTCACATGGTTTGACACTTTTGGGGGATCTGATTTGGTAAATTCATATTATCATTACAAACCATTATTATGGGAACAGAAAAATTCCTATAGGAATATATGTTAAGAAATTTATTATAGATAACATAGATTGAAACAGATAAATTTATAAGCTAAAGAAATAAATTTAATTTATAAGTTATCACTTTATTGTCATTGGATTTCCCTTTATGTGTTTAATAGTTTAATATTGTAATCCATAAATTTCCTTTTATTCTTGATAATGGCTAAAAATAGGAGGAGTTGGGTTGACAACTAATGTGTAGTAAAATTTGATGACTTCTATAATGAGATGTCCAACCTGATAGTTGTGGGAATAAAAAAATATTTCAAGATACTCACTCTAATAACTCATGTTATGAATAAAAAATTGGGTCAAGAGGAGCGCCCAATACCTCTTAACAGAGAACAAGCCACAATAGGGAGATTCATGCGACAAATGACTCAAACATTCAATTTATCATCTGATTACTTAATCATGAAACAATTGATCATATCAATTTAGAATATATTTTCCATACTCCAATGTTTTGAACAAGAGAAGGTTCTACTACCTGTTTATCATTTATAGAGAGAATCTGACCAGTGGTGAACATTGATAAGAAATCTAAATCCTGAGTAAGAGATCGATGTGATGGTTTGGAAGTAATTCCAGAAAGTGTTTTTTGATTAATATTTTACTCTCACACTCTAACTTAAAATGGTAAGGGATTTATTTACACTCATGAAAAAAGATGAAAAATATATTATGGCATACGAAGAAAATGTTGAAAGAATTTCTTTATACACCTCAAGCATTGTCGTCACCCACGAATTTAAGTTTGACCGCTTCTTTAGTGGTGTAAAACCTAGTCTAAAAAAATCCCTGAAGATCTGTGACTTTGATAGCTATGAAGAAATTATCCTGTGTGACCTAAAAGTGGAAATTGAGATCAGTGAATCACAAGGGTATCATGGGGACAAGAAGAAGAAAATAGAGTTTAATTCTGACAGTCCAATAGAGAGATATAATGGTCCCAATAAATTTCAACATCCCACTTATCAAAGGTGTGTATATAATAACACTATAAATTTACTACTGGGAAAAAAATTCTTTTGGTATGGGAAGGAAGGACACCTAGCTATCAATTACTGACTGGAGAAACTCATAGATGTAAAGGAGGAAAGGAATGCTCAGGTAAACCCTCAGGTCATTTCCAATTGCTTCAAATGTAAGGAACCAAGGCACTTTATATACCAATTACATAATCCAAGGGTTCTAGAGGAATAGAACAACCTCTAAGGTAAGAATGGTGAGCTCTTTCCATCAATACCACTGACAAGAATCCTAATAACTTAGTGGTAAAAGGTACTCTAGTTATCCATTCAATAATAGTAAAAATAATTTTTGATTATGTTTATCCATATTCCTTTATATCATATAAGTTTTATATATGTATCCAAATACTACCAAAAATCATTGAAGTAGAGATGTCAGTGAAAATGGAAAATGGTGCAATTATTTAATCCCAAGTATATAAATCCCCCCTATCAATGTTTGTGGGAGGAAATTCTTGGAGAAAATTTTCATACTCTATTTGGTGTAATTTGATGCTATTATTGGCATGGATTTAGTTTCCCTATATAGAGCCAACATAAATTTCCATGAGAAGGAAATCACTCTCCACATGGAAAATTAACCCCTGATTCTCTTCAAGTGCAAGAAGAAGGATGAATCTTCTTTAACACCGTCATCTTAATCATGTATATTATTTACCTATGAGGAATCTTATCTGGCTAAATTAATTTAGTCTAAGGAAATAACCATCCCCAAAGACATGTTTATTATGAGAGAATATGATTATGTGTTTCCTAATAAATTTCCTAGTATTCATCATAGCTGATAAGTCAAATTTTCAATTGAGTTTATACCTTGTGAATTAACATTATCCAAGACTCAATATAGATCAGATATTTTGGAACTTGAGTATATGAAGAAAGAACTAAAAAATCTAGATAAAGGGTTTTACTCCCAGGTGGTTTACCATAGTATGCTCTAGACTCTTCATCAAGAAGAAGGATGTGTCAATGTGCCTTTTCATTGATTATCATGATCTCTAAAATATCACTTTAAAGAATAAGTAGACTATACCATAGATTTATGACTTTTTCAATTAGCTACATGGTCACAAATACTTCTCCAAGGTGGATCTTTAGTTGACATGTTATCAAGTAAGGGTGAAGAAAAAAGATATCCCAATACCATTTTCATATATGGTATGGGAACAATGATTTCATAGTGATTATATTTGGACTCACTAATTCCCCAAAAATCTTTATGGCCTTGATATGTAGAGTCTTTAGAGATTACCTCAAAAACGTTTTGGTAGTTTTTATAGATGATATTAAAATATAATCCAAAATCAAGAATGAGCATTAGGAGAATTTGAACACTATTCTAAAGTGCTTACAAAAGGAGAAACTTTATACCGGGTATAGAAAATGTGAGTTCTGGTTTTAGGAAGTATCTTTCATGGGACACATGACAAAAAACAATGGGATCTTTTCAGACCCTTCAAAGTAGGTTGAAATTAAAGGATGGATGAGGCCAATTTTTTTGACAAATATCTCTAGTGTTCTTGGGTTAGCTCGGTATTATTGCTGATTTGTGAGAAATTTATCATGATTATCAAAACCTCTTACTAAGAAAACTTGGATGGATTTCATGTTTTCTTGGAATGATGAATGTGAAGAAATATTAATGGCGATAAAAATAATTCTTATCACTTCCCCTATGATAAAACTACATATGAGTGGAGAAAGTTTCATATTATTCAGTGATGAATTAAAGAAGGGATTGAGATCTCTGTTAATGAAGAATGAAAAAGTCATTTCCTACACCTCAAGGCAGTTGGAAATTAATGAGAAAAATTATCTAATGCATGATCTAGAGTTGGTACCAGTGATATTTGCATTCAAAACATGGAGAAACTCTCTCTATGGGGAGATGTGTGAGATATATAATGATCACAAGAGGTATAAATATATATTCATAGAGAAATAAATTAATATGTTCCAATGAATATGGTTAAATCTCATTAAGGTTTATTAATTCTCAATCCACTACCATCCTGGAAATAAAATAAGGTGGCATATTCTCTAAGTAGAAAATATCCTACATCGTTATTAATTATGATAATTTGTAAGGATCCAATATTATTTGATTTGAAAATGATGGACATGGGAATAATAAATGAAGCAACATAATAAATTTTTTCCCAAATGATTTATCAACTACCTATTTTGGAAAATATAAAGTATGCTCAAAGGAATGTTGTGGGAATTATAAAGAAAGTGGAAAATAAAAGGAATGGGAAATCCTTTGAGTTCAATGTTGATGAAGAAGGAATTATGAGATTTGGGTCAAGACTATGTGTTACACCAAATATTGATTTAAAGATTGAACTATTGGATGATGCACATAATTTGAATTTCCCTATTCACCCATGAAACAAAAAGATGTATCAAGATCTCCATGAGAACTATTTTTTGGACAATATGAAGAAGGAAATCACTGAATATACATCAAAGTGTTTGATATGTCATCCAGTGAAGTATGAAAGGTATAATTCTAAGAGGATGAGGCAACCGATACCTATACCAACATTTTAATGTACCAGAATTCCATGAAATGTTTTTCCGAAATTAAATGGGATTTTTGAGAGACCATGCTCTGAGAAAAAACATAATTCTAAGACCTAGAGTGGCCAAAATATATTTTTGAACTTTATTTTAGTTTATTTAAATAAAAGTGAAATTGGGTTTTTCTAACTTTTAAACCGGTGCTGTGATAAAGAAATCTGAGGGCACTGTGGAACTTAGAATGGGGGGATTCTCCTAGAAAGGGCCTAATGCTGGCCAGCACGGGCCAATGGTAGAAGTTAGTTTTTGGCCATAAATAAAATAATTGTTTAAACATTATTTTATTTTCAAATATTTATAACTCATAAATGGTAACTCATATTGAAAATCAAAGAGTACCGTTGAGGTCGTGAGGGCGTGTTTCGCTTAGGTGGAGCTTAACCTCGACTTACAATGGATCACATGTTTGGTTTTGGAAACTTTTATGTGGGTGCCTGGATTGAAAATTAGAGGGTACCATTACGTCCAAAATGATGACATTAGT
The DNA here is from genome assembly GCA_963277665.1 of Viscum album. Lineage (NCBI taxonomy): Eukaryota > Viridiplantae > Streptophyta > Magnoliopsida > Santalales > Viscaceae > Viscum > Viscum album. The sequence continues at coordinate 1,852,618,332 of OY728158.1, read as the reverse complement.
TATGAATGGTCATAACATCGACAGACACTGGTCGACTGAAAAAGTTGTTTTTCAAATTTTTTAAAAAGAATTTAAAAATAAAAAAATTGTTTTATTTTATTTGTCTGAATTTTCAAATCATTGCACACCAACAATTTTCCAACCAAGTGAAAAAGAATACGCTGATTCATTAAATGAAACAGCGTAATGACTTCATAACAACAATGTAACAGATACAGTATGACGTGTTTTCTTTTAATGAGATGTCAGGATGGAGAATCAGGGTAGAATTACTTTGATGAACATTAAATGGATTATCTCCAACAATGAACAATGACGAAAATTGAAGCGGAGATGACACCTTGGGAAATCGGAACCGAGACTAGAGATCGACGATCATAAACAAAGACAATTCAAAGAAATTCATCATCAGCAAAAGAACCTTTTGGAGGTAGGGTTTGTTATTTAACTTCTGTTCTTTTCCCTGTTCTTGGTTTTAAATGATAAACATGGATCAAACCACAAATTGGTTGACCTATAGTTCTATCATTCTTGTGGGATATTTGACTACGTGATGTTTTGGGGGATTTGAGTTTTGGATTGTTTTTCTACGTAACCCCTCTAATGGGAGTGGATTAATGTTTTAACGATGTAAGAAATAGGTTTGTTCCTTGAATTTGACAGTTTGGTTTTCCTCTCTCTTTTTTGTGCATTATTTGCATTCTACAAGGGTCGACGAATGGACAACGGTTTCCAAAATTCTTGGTGAAATGATAGTGGAGGAGGACAAAACTGACGACAGGTGGATCATGGTGGTGCAATAGATACTACTGATCGGACGTTTTCTGGTGGGAGGGGTTGTTGCAATGATTGGAACCCTTGGCGGTGAGGAATACAACACAAATATCACTAGACTTCTTCCAGTTCGAAGAACAGACGACCATAGCACATTCAATTGTATGTGGAAAAATTTATTGATGAGTCGGCGCCATGGGTGATAGGTAGGGGCATGCGGTGGATGCCACATTCCAATACGAAGAAGGCCAGATGCTGGCCGTGGTGGCCGGGAGTACCCGCGACATTTGTCGTGGGGATGCTGGATGCGGAGAACCACTGTGTCCCGGATGCACGCGACCAGGCCGCATGCTATAATTATGGCCCACTGATTGAAGGCTAGTTGGATGGGGCGGTGATGACATCTAGTACCACCTAGTGGCAAGCAGGCATGACTGTCCCAAATCCGAACAGAAGAAGTCGACCCAGTTTGATGTGTGCTAGGTTTGTGATGGTGGTAAAGGCCTAAAATGGACCAAGCCCAATGGGATAGACCCACAACCCAAGGGGCTGGGCCCACCCTACTCGGGTTGGGTCCAGCCATCTCAGAAAGTGTCAGACCGACGTGGTCGGACCGGACTCGGACCAAACTGGCCCCCATTTTAGAAAAATGTCTTTAACTTTCAAATAAAGCGTCCGTTTGATGAGTCGTATGCTCCGTTGGGACTATTGGGATGACACCATCCTTTTGAGATACTCTAAGTTAGTTTTTGATAATGTTATAGGATAGACGCTTTCATTAAAAGAGTAGGCTCTCCCGGTACAAGAAGAGGTTGGAAAGAATCAGGGTGATTCTTATGATGAGATGTTAAGATGGTTACTCTATTGATGACTCAAGGCACAAGTAATCCTTATCCTTCTGCTTTAGTAGAGACATGACTCCTCACATTTCAGGGTGCATTTTGTTGGAGAAGTTCATAAAGGAAGATTCAGTACTACTCTGTCGTGGTAGGGATAAAGTACTTTATCTTTGGAGTTGGTACTCACATATTAGACTAGGGTGTGGGTCATCTATAAATAATGAATATAGAGTCGGTACTCCGTTACTGGGTAGAGATTGGGTCCTTTGTTTTAGGAATTAGTACTCCCCTACCATTCTAGGGTGTGGGTACTCCCTATGCAGTGCTATGGCAGAGTTGGTACTCCCCTACCTTTCTAGGGAGCAGTTTCTCGAGCTTGGGGTCAGTACTCCCCTAACATACTATGGTGCTGGTCCCCCATAGTGAACAACCTATTAGATTCAGTACTACCCTTCTATTTTAACGCGCATTTCCTCCATACTTGATCTAATAGAGTCAGTACTACACAACTGAGTAGGGTGACTGTCCTACATTATAGGTGTCCATACTCCCCTAACATACCAGGGCATGGGTCTTCCACACATGAACTGATAGAGTCAGTACTCCCCAGTCATATCAAGGAGTGCGTCCTCTAGTCACTGAGTAGTACTCCCCTACCGAGTAGGGTGCATGTCCTTGATTGGAGATGGAGATCCCTAAAGTGTCGAGCACAACAGTGAGGAGCCGGCCCATCCACTTGATTAAAATGATACCTAGATAGGAGTTAGTGCTCCCTCGATAGACTAAGGTGCGGGTCACTCCTTGAAGCAGCCATTGAGGTATCATTGGTTATTTTAGAGAATCTCTTCCTCAACTGAGCGCAGTGATGAGGAGCATGCCTCTTCACTTGGGTTTCCTTTGCCTTGCATGGGCCACATGACTGTGATGACTAAACCTCTAGTTCTGAGCACTAGATTCAGACCTAGTAGAATTTTCTCGATGGATAATGTTCTCTCGGACATACCATTAGGAATGGTAGGATCTTACCCGATAGAGTGCATCTCACAGAGGGGTGCCATTAGGGATGGTTGATCTCATAGAGTGTCTTCTCCTAGTTTGTGTGTTTTGACTTGAGCCTTCAATGAGAATTCTAATAATATCTCGGTGGTTGGGTCCACATGTTTTCTTAATGGCTGAGATGATTATATCTCAATGTTCACGGTATATATATGGGCATATACTTGAGTAGAGCTGACTGTGCTTTCCTTGGTGGGGTTTTTCTCTTGTACATTACCTTCATGGTTTCGGGGTCCCCTACTAAGTATTGTTTTAATCAAAAATACACAGGGTTTTCCCGTACATGTTGTGTCTTATGAAGATGACATACGATTTAATGGATTCTAGGGAAGACCAATTTTTGGTGATGTTTAGTGAGATCAGACAGAGGAAGTGCAATTCTATAGCTTCAGGTAGTTACCCATGACCTACCCTTTTGGGATGATTCCTGGTGAACAAGCTTCAGGGACTTGGAGTTTTACTTTTGTTCTATTTTTCTTTGGGTGGTCTTGTATACTACCCTGGGTTTTCACCTTATACATTACTTTTTTTTTCACTCTGATTGTGTTTTACTTAGTGGATTTTATGCATGGTTCCCATGTATTTTACTTTCTAGTACCTTTGGTTGGGAGTTGGGTGTGTGTGTACAAGTACATAGGAAAATGCCTCCCCCTTTTTGAATAATACCTTCAATGCTAGTCTCCAGCACCTAGCCTTTGGGAGGTGGGATTGGGGTAGTAATGACATGGGACTCATAGGACGGGTACTGATAAATTGGTATCAGAGGTGGTCGGTTCTACCACAATGACTGGGGGTCTACTTTTTTTTGGTTTTGGGAAATAGTGTTATGTGTTTCGAGTTTAGCTTTCAGGCTAGGGACTCTAGTGTTAGTACGATGACGAATTATCCATACACCAAGACTATGGACACCTCTTTTCTGACTCGGTACTTGAAAACACTGGTTACAGGGAAATAAAGGGTACATGCATCATATAGAAATGGTTGTGGTTTCCATTTAATTTTTGAGTAAGCTATCAAGATACACTAATTAACCATGGTTCATCTTGATTTATTTCAGGATTCCACCATGAAGATAGTCAAATAGGATTCTACAATGTGATCATGATGATGATCCACCCATAGTGGAGGATTCAGTGTAGGGAACTGAATCTGCGGTGTTTCCTCCGTGTGGTGCACCAGTGATGCAGCCACCCATCGATCATCTTTTGCTACTAGTGCTACCAATGCTACCAGTGGAGGATGTGTGCTGGATGAGTGTGCTACATGAGTTCCAGAGGTAGATACCTCCTATGTTCTAAGGTGAGACAAATCCTTAGGTAACTCGGGATTGGTTTTAGGAGGTTATGCGAGTCATCCACCTAGTGAGGACGCCTCACGATGAGATGTAAGTAATCACCACAATCCTTCTACATGGATTAGAAGAAAGGTGGTAGAACTTAGTGATTCAAATGCACGATGAAGAAACCCTCACTTATATTGACTTTGAGAACCTCTTTAGGGAGGAGTTCTTTCCAGTGACTTTACGCTCTATTCGTATACAGGATCTACGACACCTAAGGAAAGGTAGCACGACAGTAGCAGAGTACTCAGTGAGATTCACAGATCTTTCTTACTACACTACAGATATTTTTCAGGACCCATACTCCAAGGCCTGGACCTTCGAGTAGGGGCTGTTCCTGGAGATCAGGGTGTTGATGATACCCCTTAGAATTCCGAAGTATGTTGGGGTGTTGGAGAGATCCCTAGTGGTTTAGATCTACCTGGGGGGAGGAGCAGATGGATGTGACCTAAAAAAGGTCCTAAGGTAGATGCGTCTTCCGGAGTTAGTATACGGTAGGAGATATGATCATGGTGTAGTAGGCATACCCATACTCGAACACAGACACGTGGGTCTGTGGCGCAGGAGCAGTGCCAATGATCAGATCAGCCAGAGGAGAGGTGGTGTTATGCTTGCAATGGTCGGGGGAATCTAACAAGAGATTATCTAACCCTTCATTTCGCTAAGAGGGATCTGGAAAAAGATCCTCCATAGTAGATACAACGCTTGGAGAAAGGAGTTTCTAAATATGGAAAACAAGGTTGAGGAGTTGGACGAGTAGCAGGAGGTGGTCCGTGCCGGGCTCAGGGAGCTGGACGACAAGGACGAGGATAGCTACATGTGGTCATTTCTTAGGACCAAGAATCTCCAAGAGATATTTGAGGTATGATCTGTGTCTTTTCTTTTGGATACCTTTTTCAATAGACATAGGTTCTGGACATTCTACTTTTTCCATGAGTTCTGTTTGAGACTTTGAGGTTCTTGTTGGACTATGGAATGGACCCTCATGCTTAGATAATTCTGCTGTAGGAGACCCATTTATCACACACTAGCACTGATATTGTGTCCTGACTCTTAGAGGTGAGAGTTGTGGTTGGGATCTCTTAGTCATGTCATCGAGGCCTTACAATGTCATTCATGGTATGGGATACTACTGTTCATACCCAGATTGACTATATTAGGCCAAGGATGTGGTGCGTTTGTGATGGTGAAAATGGGTTTTCTTTATTGTGAAAGGAAAACTCAGAAAACACAGGGTGGAAACTCATGAAGATTCATTCTTAGAAATGTTCCATGGTGGTAGAGTAAGACCCTGTGATGTTTCCACATTTTGAAATGGTTCTTTACCATCCATACCCAGCTGATATGCCACTAGTGAGTATGGAGGTGTTCCAGCTTCAGCAAGTTGTGTGGCCGCTGTAAGTTCTAGGTAGAGGGCCTAGTAATACGCAACATTATCTCATGAGAAACCCTATTTGGTTCATAAATACCCCAGCATGTTTAGCGTCAACCTTGGATGCATAACGCTTGTGGAGTCTTTAGAACAACTTATCTAGGGGTGGATGTGAACTGTGGGTTTCTGTTTGTATCTATATTAGCCAAGCGTGGGGTGAGCCACTAGAACCATTAACTACAAATGGATTTATGTACTTAGTGAGTTCCCCACTTGTTACAACTAAGAAGACATATTCCCATTGTTGCATGTGTTGACCTAGAAGAAGATAGACATGAAAGTGGTCGATCTCGATGGTTCCTCGAGGTGTGTGCTTGTAATCAACACATGAACCCTTTATGAACTCACTTTTCTTCCCATGAGGATATTATTTCACTTTTTGGGACAAAAATACTTAATGTGTGGATAATTTAACGTCCTGGAATTCCATGATTTTGTTTTTCAAAAATTAAATGGGATTTTTACAAGACTAGGCTTTGAGACGACACACAATTTTGAGACCCAATGTTGCCGAAATGGATTTTTGAACATTATTTAGTTCATTTAAATAAAAGTGAGAGCCGATTTTTCTATATTTTAAACTGCTGCTCAGATAAAAAATTTGGGGGCACCGTTGAACTCAGAATGACAAGATTCTCCTAGAAAGGTCCTAATGCTGGACGATGCGGGAAAATAGTATAAGTTAGTTTTTATCCATATATAAAATTATTAATTAATTATTATTTTATTTTAAAATCCTCATAAATCCTAAATGGTAACTCTAAATTGAAATATGAGAGTACCATTGAGATCGTGAGGTCCTGTTTCCCTTAGGAGAAGCTTAACCTTGACCGGTATGGGTCGAGGGTGAAATTTAGTTTTTGAGCCTTTTTATGCGGATTAAAATGGTGCCCATGTGTAGTTTTGGAAACTTCTAAATGGGTTCTGGGATTTAAAATAGGAGGGCACCGTTGCCTCTAGAATGACGACATTACCTATGAATGGACTTAACATCAACCGATGTAGGTCAACCAGAAAAGTTATTTTTTCAGGCTTTTAAATAAAAAGTTAAAAATAAAATAAACATGTTTTATTCTATTTTTCAGAATTTTCAAATAATTTCAGCCCATTGGTCTACCAACTAATAGAAAATGAAAATTTTATTTCATTAAATGAAATGTAGTAAGGACTTCGTAATAGCAGCGTAACAGAAACACTGCAATACGTTTTCTTTTAATGAGATTCTGAGTTAGAGGATTAGGCTAGAATTACTCTAAAAAATGTTGAAGGGGTTTTCTATAACAATGAACACTAGCGAAACGAGAAGAAAAAATGACTCCTTTGGTGATCATAATTAAGATCAAAGATCTACAATCGCAAATGACTTCTACATGAAGATGTTCTTCTTTAGTGAAAGAACCTTTTTAAGGCAGGGGTTGTTATTTAAATTCAATTATTTTCCCCATTCTTGGTTTTAAATGATTAATGTGGATCAACCCATGAAAAGGTTTCCCTGTGGTTTTATTGTTCTTGTGGGAGGTTTTACTATGGGATGTTTTTGTGGATTTGAGTTCTGAATGTTTATTTTACTAAACCTTTCTAATGGGAGTGGATTAACGCCGTGATGAGCGACAATTGAGGTTCATTCCTCAAATTTTATTTTTTGTTTTCCACCCCCCTTCTATACATTCTCCATGTTCTTCATGGTTTGATGGATGATGAGTCATTGGAAGCTTCTTGGTGCAACGAAGACAGAGGTGGATGACATTGATGATAGACAGATCGAGGTGGTGTGAGAGATATTGCTGAACAAATGTTTTCCAGTGGTAGGGGTTGTAGCAAAGATTGGAATTCATGGTGGTGATGAACACAACACAAGGATCACAATAATCCCGATGATTAGAAGAAATAACCCTCAAAGCATGTACGGTGGTCCGAGAAACAACCATACGACATACTGGCAGAGACCTACGATGGCACACGATAGTGGCTGCCTTCCAGTGAAACGAAGGCCGGCCACCTTCCCCAGCGGCCGGGAGAACCCAGGGCATCCTCCAAGGAGATGCTGGATACAGAGAACCACCACATTGACTATGGCGACGCTGCATGACCGGACGCATGTGGCGGGGCTGCACATGATAATTTTAGTCTGCAGATTACAGACAGGTTGGATGGGATGGCAGTGCCAACTTGCACCACCTAGTGGAAATCAGACATGGTTGTGCCACATCTGGGCTGAGGAAGCCAACCCACTTAGATGTGGTCCATGTTTCTGAATGCAAGCCAGGTCAACAGTGGGTTGGGACCTGCCAGTTTGGGCTGATCCCATCTGGCACGGGCTGAGTCGGACCTGGTTTAGGTCAGGTTAGTGGGCTCCAGTCTGGGTCAGGGAAAGTTTTTTCAGTTGGGTTGGACTGGACCCAGACCCAAACACCCCCCATTTCACATAAAATGACCATAAATTTCAAACATAGCATTCATTTTATGATCCATCTACGATGTTGGGACCCCTGGGACTAGAAGTTCCTTTTTAGATACTCTAAAGGAGTTTTTGAGGATGTTATAAGATGTAATCTTTGGTTAGAATAGTAGGCTCTCCCGGTACGGGAAGACTTTGGGTAGAATTAGGGTGATTCTTATGATGATATGTTAGGATGGTTACTCCCTTAATGAATCAAGGTGTGGGTAATCTTTATTCCTCTCATTTAGATGATATGAGACCCTCCATGTTTTAGGGTGTAGGTTCTTGGATAAGTTCATAATGGAAGAGTCATTAGTTCCTTGGCGTGCCCGGGAGTGGGTCCTCTATCCTTGGAGTTGGTACTAACCTATTAGAATAGGGTGCGATTACTCCATACCTAATTCATATAGATTCAGTACTCCCCTACCGAGTAGGGAGAAAGTCCTCTATTGTAGGAGTCAGTACTTCTCTACTATTCCAGGGTGCGGGTCCTCCTTACCCAGTGCTACGACAGAGTCAATACTCACCAACCATGCTAAGGAGGAGGTCCACTAGCCTGGGGTCAGTACTCTCTTAACAAACTAGGGTGTAGTTCCCCCATAGTGAACAAACAAATAGAGTCAGTAATCCCCTGATATTTCAGGGCACAAGTCCTCCACACATGATCAAATAGAGTCGGCACTCCGCTTACCGAGTATGGTGTGGGTCTTCTATTATAAGAGTCAGCACTGCACTAACATACTAGGGTGCATGTCCTCCACACATGAACTGATAGTGTCAGTACTCCCCTTCCATACCAAGGCGTGAGTCCTCTAGTCATAGAGTAGTACTCCCCTACCATGCAGGGTGAGGGTCCATAATTAGAGATGGATCTCTCTTGGATATCGGGCATAGTAGTGAGGAGTGGGACCATCCACTTGATGAAAATGATACCTAAATTAGAGTTAGTTCTCCCTCAGCAGACTAAGGCGCGATCCACTCCTAACAGGAGCGACTGAGGTATCAAATGTTAGTTTGGATTACCGCTCCCTCAAATGAGCATAGTGATGAGGATATTTCCTCTTCACTTGTTTTTTCTTAGTCTTTCATGGGGCACATGACTGTGATGAATAAACCTCTAGTGTTAGGAAATAGAGTTGGACCTACTAGAATGTTCCTGATGGATCACGTTATTTTGGACGTACCATTCAGAATGGTAAGATCATACTCTATGGTGTACATCTCGCGGTTGGGTGCCATCAGGGATGGATGAAGTCATGGAGTGTGATCTCCTAGTTTGTGTGTAATGACTTGAGCCTTCGATGAGAATCCTAAGACTAGATGGGTGGTTGGGAACACATGTTTTCTTAGTGGACAAGATGAGAATCTCTAGATGTTCATGGTATATGTATGGGAATATACCCAAGTAGAGCTGACTGTGTTTTTCTTTGTGGGTTTTTCTCTTGTGATTTACCTTTGTGGTTTCAGGGTCCCCTGATGAGTATTGTTTTACTCACCCCTGCATGGGATTTTCCCACACATGTCATGTATTTTGAAGATTACAAAAACTTTGATGGAGTCTAGGGAGGATTAGGGCCTCATGATGTTCTGTGATATTAGACAGACGGGGTGCACTTCTACAGTATCTGGTAAGTACCCTACACCTACCCTTCAGGTAGGTTTCCCGGTGGATGAGCTTCAGGGACATGGAGTTTTATGTTTTTTCTATTTTTCTTTTGGTGGGATTGTATACAGTCTTGGGTTTTCACAATGTAAATTACTTTTTGTTGCACTCTGGTTGTGTTTTCCTTTGTGTATGGAATACATGGTTTCCTTTGTTTTTTCTTTCTAGTACCTTTGGCTGGGAGTTGTGTGCATGTGTACAAGTACTCAAGAAAATGCCTCCAACTTGTGGAATAATGTCTTAAGTGCTAGTTTTGTACCTCTGACCCTTGGGAGGTGGGATTGGGGTAGTCAGGACATGGGCCCCAGGGGATGGCCCATGACAAACATGTTAATGGGAGAACATCACCATAATAATTTTCACTAGATTTCTGAAGACATTTAGGGGAAATAATGCAACATGGGTTGTTGTGAATCGTCTTATAAAATAGGTAGTTTATAAATCATTTGTGAAAGGATTTATAGTGCACTACCATTGTGTTGTAGAATCTAAGCATATGATTACTCTAGAGGTGATCCACATGTGCTCCATGAATCTATGAACATTGCTGACAGATTCTTAGGGTTCTAGTATAGAAGATCCTTGTTCTTGTGATGGCCAACTTAGATCACCTTGAGAACCACTTACAAATCATTATCCACGATCCAATGGATGAGGATCTCTCTCGTTCTTTAGAGAATTCATAGAGAGGGATGAACTCTCTAGGCTTGAGTGATTTTCTCCAATTTGTTTTGCACAATAATTTTCTTGTCTAGGGTTATGAGAAAATAATCATAATTGGGTATTTATATCTCTATGGTTAAAATAAAATAATCCCATAGGTGCGATTATTTATTTTATTAACCCTAGTTAAACACCTTTTCAAATAATAATAGTGTTATTATTATTATTTCTTGACACACTATTAACTTGAAAATTATAATTAACTAAAATAATATTTGACAATATTATTTTTCCCTAGACCCTTGAACTTGGTCTAACAATCCTCCACCATATTTATTGTAATTTAAATAATGTCTATTTATTTATTAAATAAATATAACTTTATTATTCACTAGTAAATATATAAATATTATTTTCACTAAATAAAAAATAATTATTTATTAAATATTCCACCCACAATATATTCTTTCGAATAACTGGTGTCCAAATAAATGAAATCATGCTTCCATGAATAATTTTAAACCAAAAATGGGAAAATATTTATTCAACTTGTTAAATAATAAACAATATGCATATTATTTAACCAAAATACTGGATAAATTTAGTGTGTGACTCTATATGCCACTTTATTAGTGGCATTAGGTGGAGCAACCTAATGTACAAGATTAACATCCAGCAACACGTGAAGGTGCCCATAAAGAAAGAAGTTAATGTCTCAACGACATGCCACGTCATAAGAATGTTTACCATGTAATATAATCCATTTTCTCGATATCTCTAATCTGTTTGGTTGCATGCTAGTGTCATCAACCCATGTGCTCGATTTACTTTTATTTTACTTCCTAGAAATTGAACTTTCCAATAGAACACCATAGAAATAGATTTTTTTAGGAAATATAATTTCCAAAAAAGGGACTCATACATAAACTTTTTTTAAAGAAAATAAGGGACAAATCATTTCTTGCATTACACATTAATGCAGTATTACTTGTGACTCACCTAACATATCCTACCTCACCGCGAACATATTTAATCATGGTTTTCGTCAATTCATCTAAGCGTGCAAGTCATAATACTCATTAATAATAATCTTTAAGTCCAAGGAACAATAAAAATGTCCATATATAGGAACATCCAATGACACATATACATGTGGATTTCCTACTGAAAGGTCTTGTTCTGATAATATCCTTCTAGATATTACCAAGGGAATACACCAAGAAAGGGTACCACAAATTCCTATGAGTCTCCACCCCTAATATCCTATGTCATTTATGTCCCTCAAATGATATCATGAGGCTATATAACATATATTAAATAATAGTGTCATAGAACTTCTAGGTTCTCATCATAGTAGGGATCCACTATGTCCTTTTAGTACGATAGGTACTCTTTGGAAATTATCACATTCAATGTCATGTAGAAGAACTATAATAATGTCATAAGGGTTTTATTAATATTAAAAACCACGAATACAAGTTATCATAAAGTAAAAAATAATTTGGGTATAGGGCAACAACTCCAACAAACTTCCACTTACACTAGAACAATATGCTAACAACCTTTAGTCTGTTAGCTATCACATGATACCCATGCTTCTACTGAGATATGGCTTTAGTCAGGGGTTCCATGAAATTCTCTTCCATGGTTACTCTTCTCACTGGAACTTCACCCATCTGATAAAAATCCCTCAATAGGTGCTTCTTCCATAGTATGTTCTTTGTCTATTGATGCGACCTTGAATCTTTTTCAAGATCCACCACTTTAGTATTATCACAATATAATGTGATATGAAATTTACTTCTAGTTACCACATCAATCTCCTTGAAAAAGTTCATAATCCAAAAAAATTCCATGGATAAATCAAAAGCTGCTATATACTTAGACTCCACTGTAGAATCAGCTACAAATGACTTCTTTGAACTCTTCCAGCTCACACCTCCTCTATCGAGATAAAAAACATATATTGATTACGAATTCAGATCGTTATGATCTGTATAAAGACTAGCATCACCATACACTTGGATGAAAAGCTCCTCGTATCCTCCATACACTAGTAAAATATCTCTCTTTCTTATCAGATACTTAAGTATTATCTTAATAACATTCTATTGTTGTTTTCTTAAATCGTCTTGCTATATACCTACCATGATGAATGAATTGACAACATCAAGTCTAGTACATGGCATGAAATTCATGATTGATCCTATCACTAAAGCATATGAGATATGAATCATTCTATCTTTCTCATGTTTTGTCTAGGGACACATTTTCTTATAAAGACATAAACCATGTGAAAATAAAACCAATCCCCTTATAGATTGTTCCATACTAAATCTATTTAGTATCTGCTCAAGATATGTACTTTTTCTTAGTCCACAAAGCCTCTTGGATCTATCACGATTGATCTTGATCCCTAGAATGTAAGCTGCTTTGCCTATGTCCTATATCTATAAGCACTTGTTCAACTGGTCCTTAATTGACTAAAATATTGGTATTCTATTTCTAATAAGTAATATGTCATCAAAAAACAATACTAGGATAATGATCTCATTACCATTAAACCACTTGTAAACACATGTATCATATTAATTTTTAATGAAACTGAATTCTATTATTTCTTCAGAAAATCAAATATTCTATGACATATATACTATATTCAATCCATAAATAGATCTCTACAACTTGAAAACCCTTTTGGAATAATCTGGTGTTACAAACCCTTCTGGTTGTGTTATATAAACATATTCATGAAGGTTCCCATTATGGAATGCAGTTTTGACATCCATCTTCCAAATATCATAATCATGGTAAGATACTATGTAAAGTATGATTCTTATGTATTTAAAGTTTGAAAATGGAAAACATGTTTCATCATATTCAATACATTGACAATTTTAAAACACTTTATCCACTCTCCTTGCTTTATATGTACTTACTTTAACTTCCATGAACAGTTTTCTATTGAATACCCATTTACACCCAACATGATTTACATCGATTGGAACATCGACCAGAACCCAAACTTGGTTATGAAAAATGGAATCCATATCAAATTTCATATCTTCTATCCATTATACATATTCTGATCTCTATACTTCCTCTTTGTAGAAGATAGGTTCATCATTGTCCAACAATAATGAGTCCCCATACTCGGTGATAGGAAATCCATATCTCCCTAGTTCCACTACATCTCTTACACTTCTATGTAGTAATTGTGTTTTAGGAACTACTTCTTCCATGGGGACCTATGTAATCTATTCCTGTACCAACTCATGTGTATCTTGGGTATCAATTTTATCAAAGTCAATCTTGATCCCACTATCCCTTTTGAGGATGTTCTCCCTCTCAAAAAAGATGTCTTTTCTGGTGATTGTCACTTTCTAATCTAAGGGGTTGTATAGGTAGTATATTTTTTTCATTGGGATACCATATAAAGATACACTTCATACCCTAGGGTGCAAGTTTGTTTCCGGAGAAAGCCTTAACAAATGCCTTGCAACCCCATACACGTGTATACAACAAAACAAGTTTGTTTTCATTTCATAGATGAAAGGGAATTCCATTTTACACTTTAGTTGGTACTTGTTTTAATTTTAATTATACAATTTTTAATTAATATCCCAAAAGGATAATGGATGATATTCATGAATCATCATCAACCTTAATGATTTCACCACGATTCACTATTTCATTTTCAATCTTACACCACTATACTAAAGTATTTTTTTGTATTAAAAATTATAAAAATAATAAAAAATTTAACCTCATGTTTGATTCAATTATTTTTTGTTTATTACTATTAAAAGGATCAATTTTACTTGTTTTTATAATTTCATTCAAGGTGGGGGTGATTTGGAGGTCCCATGATGAAGTTCAAGAAAAATGGGTCAAACTGTGCATGATCCAAGCACACCAGTGGAATCAAACACACGTTTATACTAAAACATGAATCCAAATGGGATGATATTTTGTGTTATGGTCCCAAATTCAATGTTCTAAATTTCATATGAAGAATCCCAATCCTTATTTGTCCATATGGTGGCCCATCTGTACTAATCTGTCAAATCCATCGAATCAGATCAAAGTCAAAAAGTGGGGTTTGTATTTCGTCCATATCTCCAGATGTGATTATCCAAAGGGTTCCAAACGTTTGGTGTAGATATTTATGAGGTGGGGATAAGTTTTTTATTTTTTTCAAAAGTGCGATAAGACATTATGAATATTTAAAACCATGGTCAAAGTGGTTTTTTTAAATCATGGTGCCCAAAACCACCTTCCACATTTCTTATAAATTGGCACCTTGGGATCCCCATTTGTAGGTTCAGCCTAGAGGAAAAGCTCTCTTATTTGGGAGACCCAAAGGAGTCCTATCCTCATACAAGAATTTTTGGAGGCCCCTATCCACATAGTGGTTTCAAGGATAGAGGTCAATTTTCACCCAAGCCTCCTCCTCCTCTCAATGGCAAGCTAAACAGTGGACGATCACTTCAAGGGAGCTACACATACGTAGAAGGGTGTTTCATAATTTTTTTATTATTTTAATTTTATGTAATTTTTGAGTTAAATACTTCACTTTTGTTTAATTTGTATTTGATTCTCTTATGAATATATTTATTAAGTTATAATTAAGTGAAATACCTTTTATTTCAATAGCGATGTGGTTGAGATTTCAAGTGGGAATCTTGGGTTGTTCCGATTGAACAAGAAAAAAATACCATTTCTATCAGACATACATAAGATTTCAGAATGATTTGATACCCCTTTTTCTATTATTTTTAACCAAACCCTAACAAAATGATTGTTGTGTCAAGGGGAGATTCTTTGATTATGCTTATAAGAGGTAAGAGGGAAGTCGAGATCTTGACATCATCAATCAACATATTACATTAAACCATATAAAATTTTCAGAACAATGAACTATCAAAGATGCATAGTAAACTTGAAATGATATGCTTCTATCATAATTCTAAAACACCACCTTTATTTATCAACTATTAAACTCTTTATATTAATTCATTTTCTTAAAACCATTTTCAAAACCACCCCTCCTTTGTTCCTTTTTTTTAAAAATTCACACTATAAACCACCAACGCTCCATGAGAGATGACCTAGGGTCTGAAATATACTATAAATAAACCTCAAACATATAATTAATTTGAAATTTAATGAAAATATGGGTATATTTTGGAACTATTTTCGGCTATCACTTTGTTTTTAGTGTGCTTTTTTATAAAAATATTTATTTTTTTTGTAAATATTTCTTTTATTCTTTGATTCCTTAATTTTTTTAGTTGATTTCTAAAATATTACTCTAGTGTAGGTTCTATTCATGACATGTTCTACTCAAGGTGATTTATCATCTTATGAACCCAAAATTTAGAGGATCCTATGTCAGCGACACCATGACACACATGAAAACCCTTTGAAGGAGGACACATCACATCTTGAACATCTTTTTAATCATTATTATTCTTCTCCAACAAACATAAAAACTGAATTAAAATTTTATAATATGGATGATAACCACTGATTTTTTTAAAAAAATAATCTCACCTGATGTTGATATCCAACCCACATATATTCAATTTAAAGGCGAGGAACCCAGTTTTGAACTAAAATACAGTCTAATTCACTTATTTCCAAGATTTCATGGACTTGATAGAGAAGATCCATATAAAAACATAAAATAATTTCATACTATGTGTTCTACATTAGAACCTACTAATGTTGATTAAGAACAAGTAAAGCTTAGATCATTCCCATTTTCATTAGAAGACACCAAAAAATATTGGTTGTATTATGTTAATTCAAAAATTAGAGGTTGGGCAGACATGAAATGCATTTTTCGTCAAAAATATTTCCTATCCTCTCAAACCACAAAAATAAGGAAATAATTTTTTGGTATAATACAGTCACAAGGGGAAACAGTTCATAAATATTGGGAGAGATTTAAGAGGTTATGTTCAAGAATTCCACACCACCAAATAAGTGATCAACTTTTCATTAAGTATTTTTATGAAGGTTTAATTCTTTATGATCAAGATATGATGGATTTTACTATAGGTGGTTCACTAGTTGATAAAAACCCATTTTCTACAAGGATCCTGATTAAGAATATGTCTCAAAATACTCAAAAATTTGGTTCAATGTCTAGTGTACCCATTAGAGGTGTCCATGAGGTGAAAAAACTGAATTAGAGAAGAAGGTGGACACAAAGTTTAAAGAGGTAAGTACCCTTCTTTGAAAGCTTTCACTTTACCAAGGGAAATCCCATTATCCTCCTCCCATCAATTTTGGTATATATTCTTCTGAAATCCACTACTCTGACCAATTTACCCAACTAAGAGAATATTATGAGAGTTGTTATGAAATCTTTACAGGACACAACTATAACCAACCCTTTAATAAATATCCATACTATCCATCCAACCCTGGGTAGAATAACAACCAAGCCTATAGACAAGGGGGTATTCAAACTAACCTCAATAACCATGGAACCAATTAGGGAAGATTAGTCAACCACAACCACCAAAAAATAATCAACTAAAACAAAGGCCTTTCCAACAACCCCTCTAAACCCTGAGCCTAGTCTACAAGACAAGATGAAACAAATGGATTACAACAATATCCAATTCAAAAAAACCACCCAATCTTGCATAAAGGAACTTAAAATCCAATTTTTCCCACTAGCTAACTCAGTGGGGGAAATCCAAAGTCATGGGTTGGGTAAACTACCCTCTCAACCACTTCAATCCTAAGGATTAGGGAAATTTGAGTTCCATCACCCTTAGGAGTGAAAATAAAATTAAAATACAAATGAACCCCCCTTCATATTCATCCCCTATAGATGAAAACACCATTCCTACTATTGAAATTAGTCCAGATGTTAAAAAACCATATCCTGAGAGAATCCTTTCCAAAGGTAATAGTGTAAATGTTGATGATTCACCTAGACCAAACATTACCCTTACATTTACACAAAGTTACACCCAACCAAGAAAACAAAAATAAACTTAACTCGATAAATAAATATTTTAAACTTTAAAAAAAGTGCAGTTTGACATCCCCTTGATCGATGACATGAAGAAAATTCCATGATGCATAATGTTTCTTAAGGTGATGTGTACACACCAAAGAGGTCTCTGAGTCAATGAGAAGGTGATCTTGTGGAGAAACATCTCAAAATTGATAGATCCATCACTTCCCACCAAATTCAATGGTCTGGGAACATTCTCAATTCCATGAACCATATGGGAATATTCCTTTTCCAATGCTATGATTGATTTGGATGGTTCTATAAATGAGATGCCTCACTCTATTTAATATCAATTGTTGGTCAGGGAACTGAATCCCACTATAATTATTGTTCAATTATAAAATCAGAGTGAAACACACCCTTCTAGTGTGTTAGAGGATGTTCTTATGAGGGTAAAAATTTTAATATTCCTGCTGATTTTTTATCCTAAAAATGTGAGATGATATGATGAATGGACATTCCCCAATTATATTGGGAAAGACCTTCTTGAAAACCACAAAAACCATAATTAATGTACACAATGGTATATTTTATATGGAGTTTTTTGGTGAAAGTTTCCATTTCAATATCCTTGATTCCATGAATCACCCCTCTTTCTGTTAATATCCTTTCTGAGTTTTCTTCAATGATTGAAATTATAGGAAATGAATCATGCCTATAATGTTGTACCAGTCTATAAAAATATCATTTATTATTCTTAATTAATTATTTCTTGAGCACTGTGAATCACATGATCATCAATGATATTTATAAGCTTGTAAAAGATCATTCCTCCTCTAAGGATGATACCATTGAGTAATTAGACAAGATTAGTGACCTATCACTTTCACACACACTCACATAAATCCAAAATAACCCTTAATCAAAACTAAAACAACTACATCAAGATTTTAAATATTCATATCTTGAGAATGGAAAAATGATTTCTGTCATCATTACTAGTTCACTCCCACCAATGCACGAATTGTGACTACTTGAACTTTTGAGGGAGAATAAACAAGATTGGGGATGGACACTTGAAGACATTACTATTATTAGAAAATAAATTTTCACACATTATATATTGTTAAATACTGAGGTTAAACCAGTGAGGAAGTCACAATATCGACTGAACCCAAACCAGATAGATGTTGTTAAAAAGGAGGTAACAAAATATTGGCTGCTTGAATAATTTACCCCATCTATGATAGCCAATGGGTTTGTCTAGTATAAGTGGTTCTTAAAAAAACTAGTCTTACATTAAATAAAAATAAAAACAATGAAATGGTTCCAACTTGTGTGCGGAATAGCTGGAGTGTCTGTATGGATTATCGTCGATTAAACCAACACACTATGAATGACCATTTCCCCTTTCCATTCACTGACCAACCACTAGAGGGGATAGTAGGGAAATCCCATTACTATTTCCTTAATGGGTATAATAGATACTTTCATATCCATATTTCCCCCAAGGATTAAGAAAAGAAAACCTTCACTTACCCCTTTGGCATATTTTCATATAGAAGGATGCCATTTGGTCTCTGAAATGCTCTTGGTACATTCCAGCGATACATGTTTAGTAGTTTTTTGGATTACCTGGAGAATTTCATGGAAGTATTCATGGAAGATTTTAATATTTATGGATTATATTTTAAAGAATGTCTGAGTAGTCTTGGTTCAGTCCTACATCACTGTATTGAAAATAATCATTAATTAAATTATAAGAAATACCATTTCATGGTGTTAAAAGGTATAGTTTTGGGACATGTCATTTTTGGGGATGAAATCAAAGTAGATGCTATTTATTCCCCAAAATTCCCCAAAAATATATATGATTTGTGGTATTTACTAGGTAATGAATGATTTTACCATCATTTCATTCGTGACTTTAGAAAATTGCACTCCCCCTCTCCCGATTATTCCAAAAAAGAAAAGGAATTTGTTTTTGATAAAGAACATGAGAAGGATTTTAATAAGTTAAAATTGAGTCTCACGTCTCCCATAGTAGTCCAACCACCTCAATGGGATTTACCATTTGTGCTAATGTGTGAGTCATCTAACTATGAAGTTGGGGTAGTCTTATCACAAAGAGTCGATTGAGCTTCACATGTCATTGCCTTTGCCTCATGTACTTTGGAACCAGCCCAAGAAAGCTACACCACAACTAAAAAATAATTCCTTTCCATTGTGTTTTCCTTGGATAAATTTTGGTCCTATCTTTTAGGGTCTAAAGTAATTGTGTTACCAGACAATGCTTCCCTCCTGTATCTCCTTAGGAAACTAGAAGAAAAAATGTGCCTCATTCATTGGATGATCCTCCTTCAAGAGTTCAATCTAGAAATTAGACATAAAAAAGGAGTGGATAATGTGGTGGATGACCATATATGTAGTATCATACCATCCTCAGGCAATGAATCATACCGATGTATTCCCATAAGTGACATGTTTCCTAATGAGAAACTATACCAAGTGTAAGATACTATCCCATGGTATGATGAAATTTTAAATTATTTGGTAGAATCTTGAATTCCTACTGATTTCAACAAAAACCAATCCAACCATCTAAAACATGAGTTCTGTTGGTATATTAGGGATGAACCCTACCTTTGGTACACATGTAGTGATCAATGTTTTAGGTGTTTTGTTATAGATAGAGAGTGTTAGTATGTCCTTAGGTTCTTCCACACTCTTGCATGTGGGGGCCACTTTGGTCACCAACAGACTGCTCGCAAGGTCCTCGATTCTGCTCTCTTTTGGGAAACTTTATTTCAGGATTCCCCTGATTTATGTAAATATTTCCTTTAATATCATATAATGTGAAATGTTGCTAAAATAAATTAAATTCCACAACAACCCTTTCTCTTCTATGAAATTTTAATTTTTTGGGGAATTGACTGTATGGGACCATTCACCAATTCATTTGGGAACTTTTACTTTCATCTAGTAGTTAATTAAGTGTCAAAATGGGTATAAGCATGCACCTCAAGGACTGATTATTCGGTGACTATTGTGGAATTTTTGAGAACCCAAATTTTTTGTAGGTTTGGATTACCTAGGTTCATCATCAATGACCAGAGTTCTCATTTCTGAAACCACACAATGCAATCACTTCTGCCTCATTATTGGGTCTGGCATTGAGTGTCTACTGCTTATCACCCATAAACCAATGGTCTAGCTGAGACGTTGAAAAGAGAGGTAAACTAGATTCTTGAAAAATGGTTCCACCCAAAAGAAATGATTGGAGTCTTATACTCAATGATTCATTATGGGCTTACCATACTACTTTAAAAACATATATTGGAAAGTCACCTTATAGTATTGTGTCTAGAAAGAGTTGTCATATCCCTCTTGAGATAGATAACCATGCCTAATAGGCCATTAATCAATGAAACTATTGTCTTTATGGTGTAGGTTTCAAAGGAATTTACAGATTTAGGAGTTGGAGGAAATGAGAATAGATTCATATGAGAAAACCTAGATTTATAAGGAGTTATCCAAGGATTCCCATGACTGTCTAATCCTTCATCTTCAATTCCACATTGGGCAAGAGGTCCTCCTTTAAAATGAAAGGCTTAATTTTCTTCCAGGTAAGCTATGTTCCCATTGGTTTGGATCATACACTGTTACTAATGTGTATCCATTTGTTTTTTTTCAGGTAAAATACGAAGAAACAAAGAAAACCTTCACTGTCAATGGGGAGTAGCTTAAGAACTTCCATGAAGCCCTTTTAGAGTTCCCGATGGAGGAACTCCAAGTTCAAAAAGCAAACTACCTATGAAACTCACCCGACTTTATCCTTTCTTACCATATTCTATTTTATTATAGTGAGGAAACTACAAACTCTATGTGTGGGGGAATGAGTATATTCTTGGGTTAATTAGGAATTTTCATCATATTTGTTCCCTTTATATTTTTAGATTTTTGGATTGTATTGTCACTTCCTCCCCCTCTTTTCTACCCCTCACTTTTGTGCCAGAATGTTAAATTTTTATTCCCACTTTATCAAGGAAAATTATTCATACTTAATCATGGAAATTATTGAAAATTAATGAGTAATTTCTCCCTTTCATATTGTTTTAACATTCAAAACAATTGATGAAATGTGCATTTCAGAAAGAATTAAATACTATGGTGTGACTTTATGTTGAATATGGTTGTTTTTCAATGATATAAATGGTTGTATCATTTTGAAATCTTTGAGAAGAATGGTACCCTTTTTGTGAATAGTTTAAGAGAAAATTGTTTCACTTAATCTATCGACACATATTTTCATCCAACCGTGAAGTGTGAAAGCATCTCCCTTAATAGAAGGTAAATATAAGTTAGGTTAATTTTTATCTACCTTCAAAAATTATTTTTTCCATACATTTTTTTATCTGATATATATCATTATTGTACCAGATTGACCTATGTGTGTGTATGCCTTAAAAAAACTAAAAAAACTAAAAAAACTAAAAAAATAGAAACAAAAAAACAATGAGGGGAGTGATGAAATGTAAAACATATTCGGATATATTGGTCAATATATTGAAGTTTTAATTCTATGAATTCTTAAGTGAGTAGGTCTTGAAATTTTATTGGAATTTATGTAGGGAAGGTTTAGTGGAAAGGATCATGTAAGTAGATAATTTTAAAATAACTTATATTTACTTGATAAAAAGTGGAAAGAATAGCATGAAATGGGTTTCCCACAGACACACGGAGAATTAGTGAATTGAATAACTTTTCAATTATTTTATTTGATTGGTATATTACATTTACTATAATTTCATTTGGTTATAATTTTTTAGACGTATTTTTCCATGATCACTAAGAATAACTCCTCAGTGTGATTTTTTACGTTGATCTCATTTCTATTTGGAATTAAATTTTAATTTAATGTTAAATATTTATGAAGTTTTAAATATCTAAATGCATAATTTTTGGAAATATGAATTTTCCCATGAGTGAAAATGTTTAGGTGTGGGGGTGTGATTGCACCACAATTCAATATTTCATTTTCACCCTTACACCACTGTGATAAACTAGTTTTGTATTGAAAATTATACAAATATTAAAAAAATTCACTATATTTATGATTAAATTATTTTGTTTTTATTACTTTTAAAAATGGAAGTGTTACTGGTTTTTATAATTTCATTGAAGGTTGATGTGATTTGGATGGTCCATGACGAATTTCAAGAAAAATAGGCCAAACTACACAGGATCCAAGCACAATAGTGGACTCAACTGCATAATGATACTAAAAGGTGCGTCCAAATGTGTTGATATTTTTTGGGATGGTCCTAAATTAAATGGGATACATATCATATTAAAAATACCAATCCTCATTGGGCCATATGATTCCCAATCCAGACTCTTTCTAAGCCACAGAATCTGCTCTATGTCAAAAAAGTGGGTTCTGTATTTCATCCATATATCCACCTGTGATTGTCTATATAGTGCCAAAATTTCAGTGGATATAATCATGATGTGTGGTTACAACCTTTTATTTTTTTTAAAAGTGGGATAAGACTGTATCGACCTCGAAAACCTTGGGAAAAGTGGTTTTTTGAAATCAAGGTTCCCAAAACCACCTTCCACATTTCCTATAATTTGGCACATTGGGATCCCCATTTGTAGATTTGGCCCAGCGGAAAATCTCTAGTATTTTGGAGACCCAACATAGTCGTATTATTATCAAATAAGTTCTAGAGGCCCCTATCCTCATAGGGGGATCAAGGATGAAGGTTAAGTTTCACCCAAGCCTCCTCCTCCTCCCAATGTCGAGCTAAATGGTAGAAGATCATTTCGAGAGAGATGCACATACTTAGGAGAGATTTAGGACACTTTTTATTCTATAGGTTTTGTGTAATTTTCTTGTTTAATATTTCAATTATGTTTAAATTGGATTTTATTCTCCTCTGAATATATTCTAATTTTTATACTTAGGTGAAACAATTTTTATTTCAACATCGTTTGGGTTGAGATTTCAAGTGGGAATCTTGGGTTGTTCTGATTGGACAAGACAAGAATCATCTCTATCTTGCACATACATAAGATTTTATTTTGTTTCAGTATCAATTTTTCTATGTTTTAGAAAGATACCTTGAAAACAATATTATTTTGACAAGGGTTGACTCTTTTAGAATCATTTTAAGTGGAAAAAGGGAAGTCGAGATCTTGACAACCCACAACCAAAAGATTACATTAAACCATATAAACTTTTTAGAACAATGAACTATCAATGATGTGTAGTGAACTTGAAATGTTATCCTTCTATAATAATTCTAAAACACCACCTTTATTTTTCAACTATTATACTCTTTAAATCAAGTCATTTTCTTAAAAATGTTTTTTAAAACGACCCCCTCTTTTGTTCCTTTTTTATTAAAAATTCACACTATAAACCACCAACGCTCCTTGAGATACGACCTAGGGTATACCCTATAATATAAATCAACCTCAAAAACATAATAAATTTTATATGTCATGAAAATGAGACCACATGATTTTTACAACAAGGTACAATTCCTCCTTTCACTAATAACATCCTAATATGGTGTATAAGGTGGAGTGAGTTGAGATAGAATCCCAAAATCCCATAGAAATTCGATGAACTCTTGGTAAATATATTCCCCACCTTGATCCAAGAAAAACTTGTTTATCTTATTACCAAGTTGATTCTCTTCCTCATTATTTAATTCCTTTAATTTCTCAAGGGACTCATACTTATACCTCATCAATTAAATATATCCATATCTACCCAACTCAACAAAAAAAGTTATGAATTAAGAATATCCACCTCTAGCTTCAACTAGAAATTTTCCACATACATAATGTTTTACCAATAGAAGAATATATGTGGTCCTTTCACCATATCCATCAAATTGATGTTTGGTTATTTTTTTCCTTGTAAACAAGAATGTCATCTATTAAGTGGTTTTATCTTAGAAGAGTCTAAATAAACATCTTAATAGAGGGGTTTCAAATACTTCTCATTTACATGACCAAGATAATGATTCCAAAGATGGGTGTTATATGAGTCATGTGAACTTGATTATTAATCAATTGAAAACGATTGGTTTTTTGTAATTGTAATAAATACAGACCATTAGTTAAATGTGCCATACCATAACATATGTTGCCCTTATCAAAGAAACAAATTTTACTTTAAAACTTTAAAATAAGCCCATCTATATCTAAAATTCATACCGAAATTATGTTTTTGGTAATTGTAGTTACATAATAACAATAAAGTAAAACGAAAATCATTCTCATTGGCAATGAAAGGTGGTAGTAACCATTGGAAAGAGTAGTTATCTGCACACCATTTGTAGTTTGCAGATACATCTCTCCTCTAGAAATGTTCCAGAATCTACTTGGTTCATATATTTCGATAAAAATGTTATCACCACAAGCTATATCTAATATCCAATGTGTATATATGGAAAGATTAAACTTTATAATGAACACACCTTTAGCTTCCCCATTCTTTTGGGTGCATTTATTCTTCTAGCGGCCTAGCTTTCCATATGAAAAACATACTGCCTCCTTTTCCTTATCGTGCCTCTAGATCTTCCCTTTCTTGGAAGGATGGTGATCGAGATCTTTAGACTGTTTATAGGTCTTAGGCCCCATTTCCTTATTCTTACTTTTCTTATTTACCATAAAGACTACAGGTTTGTGATTCCCCATGTCCTTATACACTTGGAGAATTAAGGTCAGAATTTCTGATAGAATCATCTCATTATTTCTCATATTATAATTCAAAATAAAACTAGAGATGATATTGGGAAGTGATGAAGGCATGAGATATGTACGCAAATCATCTGGGAATTTAATCCCTAATATTTCTAGTAATTAAATGTATCTAATATTCTTGACTATATAATGCCTAGATGGCATAAAATCTCCAAGTTTAGTTGGTAAAAAAATTGGAGATCTCATACCTCTCTTGTCTTACCTTACCTTTATAGAGATCCCAATGGTGATACATTATGATATATGCATCCATATACTCATTTTTCTTCAAGATCTCATAGGACATGGATGATAGTATGAAACACTAAACATATGTATCATCATTAAAATGTTTCTCATTGGGAGATAGATCTTCATCACTTGCCTTATTTCTAGTCTCAAATGGTAAAGGTTCTTATAGTATGTATAATTTCATTTCATGGTGAAGGATGACATATAAAAATCTCTTCCCTTTTCTATAAATATGTGATAGTGTGAATTTTTTCTTTATCGAGTATGGATTGCAGCAATATGTTTAATTTAATTTTTAATGCGATTTGTACATATAAGATAAGAAAATTTTTAGAACTTTTTATGATAAACTAGTACCTCGCCCGTGCATACGCACGACGCTATAATTCAAATATAAGATTCATTAGAGTTTTAATAGTTTAAGTAAATAATTAAAATTACTTAAAATAGGATAAACTTACATAGGTGGAGATTGAGGTAGAGTCAAAGGATAATGTAGAGGAGGAGGTAGAGGCCGATGAGGAGGATACACATAGGGAGGTGGATTATCAGTATAACATTCAATTCTTAAAAAGCTTACTGACAACTCTGCAAACATATATGTTTTTTACAGAAAACATCTCAAGATTGAAATAAGATTTCATAAAGTAAATAAAAGGATCTGAAAAAATAGAATGTATATAAAGTAATATATATCTATTTCAAAATAAACACCTTCCAAACTATTTATTATGAATCAACATTATGTGGACTAAACCACAAATCAACTAAACAATATCACTAACACAAGAAATTACAACATTAAATACTTCATTCCACCAATACTCTTGAACATGTTATCTTTTAGTAAGATAAATCCACTATAAGCATTTTTCAAATCAGATGCAATGAATAAATCATTGTTTAGAAATTGAGTTTTTTCCCTCCCTGAAACAATCAAAATAATTAATACAAATGTAATACAAAGAATTAAATGAGAATAGAAAGGCAGCATCGCTGTGGTGGTCTCTTCTATAGACTTCGGCCTGGTATTTGAATCACTGGCACTTTGTATGAGCCTTCATGACCAGCTACCAGTTCAAGACCTTCACTATAGGACTGTTGTAATCTGAAAATGAAAAAAGTGATACTAAGTAAGGTAATGAAGTTAATGGTGTGTTCAATTAAGATAAAAATGATGATTCATTAGATAATGACTTGTTAACAGATGAAGACATCAATGGAAATATAGATACAACAGAATGTTTGGTGTATTTCATTTTATTAATGTTCACCTGGAACATTTCCATGATTTCATCCCATCCAAGGGAAGGTTATTCAAAGTGAATAAAAAATATAAACATGCAGAAATATGTTTTAATGGAAACAAACATGAAAACTCATAATTTGTAAAAAAAATTACTAAAAATTAGTGACAAATCTTAGAATGGTAAATCTATTCAACTGGAGAAAAATTTGAGAAATCATAATGTAGGAAAACTAAAAGTCTCCATAAAAGTCTGCATTTTCTTGGGAAGAAACATCTATGCTGATGTTGATCCAACCTAGATATGGAGGTTGGAAAGAATAAAATATTAATCCATTATAATTCACAAAATAACCTTGAATACCTGATCTGTCTTATCCAGTGGGATCCTAGACATAGTTCACAAGCAAGTTAGTCCTCAAAATGTACCCACATTGATAGTAGGAAAAACATTATTCATAGAACCTAATGATTGGAATCATCCAAAAGTCATAAGAGAAGTTTGTATTTAAGCTACATATTATTTTGATATTTACCTACCTAGAAGTAAGAACGTATGTCCCTTCCTAATATCTCGTAGGAATGACTCCTCAAGGATCATTCTGAATCTTCACCTTTGGCCGTACGAGAATTCACATGACCTGAAATATAAAATGGAGTTGATGAAATTCCCATCATCATATCCTCACCCAATCATTAATGGGATGTAGAAGATCCCATGAGTAGATGTTATCCCCAATCTCATCCATGAATTTTGTTCCATCCGTGTGGGGATCGTAGATGGAAACCATTGAATATCCCATCATGGTGAGACATATCCCATCTGTAATAAGATATTTCCATCCATTTTAGTGGTGGTGAGCTACTGGTGGAGTCTCCAGGTCTCCTTGGGTAGGGTAAGATGGAATTATTATTAACATATGGGTCTATTTTGTTCATTCACCATGTCTGTATAGAAGTAACTGTACAGATTAAAAACATCATGTGAAATGGTGTTGAATAATCTAACTATATGATGGAAAATGATAACAAATAAACCATAAAAATAATAAGAAACAAAAAAAAGTATTTTAACTTCCAGTTTACATATATTATGGATTCATTATCTTTTCTCTCAATGTACTATGTTTGTTAACATATGGTTTTCTTTGTTTGCATGCAGCATGTTTGCACAGAATAACCAATATATAATAAAAACATTAACTGAAATGGTTTTGGAAAATATGTCTATTTGATGGAAAATGATAAAGAAACACCCATATAGGTAATCTACAACAAAAAACACTATATTTTAACTGCTAGTTTACCTATATTTTTCATTGATTGGATTTTCTAACATTGGGGTGATTCTGTTAACCTAAGGTTCTATTTGGTTTCATGTTATTTTTGCATAGATTTATCTATAAATAATAATAAAAATTAAGTGAAATAATGTTGGAAAATATACCGATATACTGAAAACTGATAAAAAAGAAACCCATACATGTAATATGGAACATATAACACTGTATTTTAACAGCGAGTTTACCTATGTTTATCATTAATTAGCTTTGGTAATATTGGGGTTTGTTTGTTAACACAAGGTTCTATGTGGTTTAATGTACCTTGTTTTCACAGAAGTACATCTACATAATAAATAAAACTAAGTGTAATGGTGTTGGAAAATCATCCGATATGATGTATAATGATAACAAACTCACCCATACAGGTAAACTGATCATTCCGGATATGTGAATTGGTAAATTAAATTTCATGTAGGTTAGATTTGACATCTAATTCATGAAACATTATTAAATAATAAAAACTAAGACAATGTCAGTGCTGCAACTAATTTCTATTGATCCACAGCTCCAAAATGTGTCGCTACATATCTTTCCATGATGGGTATTTCTCTAAATTGAAGTGTAACTCAACCATGTGACCTAGTATGTTGGACCAATACCATCCCAACACTGGTAATGTTTACTGATGATTTATAACCCAATCTCATTATACAACAGTTGTAATTATCAAATCATAGGTGTGTATTCTAAATTTTCATCATTACAAATAACCTATAAATTAATTAACACACTATTAAAATTATAACTAATAGTTGTCTAAGTTTCTAAAACATCATCACAATAGTAGTAAACATCAATTTTATATGAAATATAATACAAATTTATTTGTACCATTGAGAAATATTATATATGAAGTAACAAACAATTCAAAGAAGAATTAATATTAATGAACATTGAAACAGGAACAATGTACATGTGAATTTGAACATATTGGATATATTTATGAAACCAACAAAATATTACAAAATGTTTTCACACAAGAATTTAATTTTGAAACAAAGGGTGTCATAGGTAACAAAAACTATATATTTTTTAAATTATATTCACAATGTACCTTCCACGATGGTTTATTCCTCCAAATCTAGCATTACTTCACCTTTTGTCCATGTATTCAATATCCAAATCTGGCATTAAAATTGAATATATTGAATATATTGAATGAATAAATTAGTGGTATAGAATATTAAAATAAAATTAGATTAAATATAGAGACTGTTAAAATAGTATAAAATATAATGGATAATCTCATTGTACCTTTTTACTGAATCTTCATATTCAAGATCGTCCGACACTATCAACAATATCTCTACATAAAGGAAGGGATACATGTAGACCGTATTCTTTGAGGATATCATTTCTAGATTGGAACATCCCTGTATACATTGAGCACCTGTATCGAGAGGAGATAAAGTCAAAAAATCTACAGAGAAGAATACATCCCAGAACTTCACAGACATATATTTAGAATAATATAGATGGGTGAGTGGGGATGAAAATGTATCCAAGAGAGTAGGTTCCCCTGAAATACATTCCTCGACAACAAATTTTCTAGGATATGTTTCATATTTTCTAGTACATTATAGTTGGAAACACCACAATGCCCTGAAGATCCACCCTTTCTAAAATAGAAGTAAATTTCTTAACATAATGACAACTATGAAACACCTAAAGAAAACATTCACTACAACAACATGAAAATTTTAACACAATCAAATGTCATTTCTTACCAAAAGCACGAGACAATTCAATATTATTTCAAATAATCATTTTCTGCATCGTATGAAAAAAATTCAATGTTGTTCTGCACAATATAATGAAACATGTCTTCCCACTATTCTCAGAATTAATTTCTGTAGTAGTAAGAAGAAATTATATATGAGCATCATTGAAATTTATTCTCAATCAATTAAATAGTAAACATAATGTAACCAAAATTTTAAATAAGAAAAGGAAATGAAATCAATGAAAAATTAAAGTTTAAATATCCATTGTAAGATAGTATATTTTGTTTTGAAAAAATGAAGAAAGAAATGAATGTTCTCACATATGGGTAAATTTGGAATGCAGTTTTAAATTCTGACAGGAAGTAAAGTTTTTAACAGCACTGATGTTCCCTTCAGATTCAGACTATCTGCATCATACTGTTTTAATTATATGATGCCAATAGTTATTTTATTTGTTCTTGAATTGGACCAACACTGATGGATTTTGTTTGAGAGTAATATGGTTTCTTATAGAACTTATATAATGTTTAAAAAATCGTAAATGGAAAATGATTTCACTTTACATTCTATTCTTAAAAAACAACCTAGGAGAATAAGGGGAATAAGAGTATAAGGAATAATAAAAAAGGTTTACAGGGAGTTGAAAAGAACTTTTGGCAAAGAATTCCTATTACACATCAGTGGCTATTTCATCTCTCTGAATAGTGAATGTTATAAAAATTGATGGATGAAAAAATGTAGTAGTTCCCTAATTACTGAGTCATGAAAGAAGATCGATTGGAAATGTATTGTAAAACACAATGGGAAATTAGTATGAATAGAGTCAAATTAAAAGATGAAAATTGAAGAAAATTTTGACAGAGTAAATGGGCAGACGAAATTACTGTATGCGTGATGCGTTTGGTAACGGGTTGATTCTGTGAAATAGGGAAATACCGACCTATATTTGTGAGCTGTGAAGAAACAAAAATTTTTAGTTTCAAATAATATAGGAGGTCCCAACTACCTCAACAAATAAGTATTGACTCCTTGAATATACATCTACATGTGTCTGATCCCAACTCAAAAGGAATTGAAAAACAATATATACTAAACTCTCTACTCTTGTAGTCTAAAAATAGAAGAAATGTTCAAAATCTACCTCATCTCCTCTAAAGATCTCTGAAACATGTCTTCCCAATGTTCTTAGACTTCACGAATGTAGTAGTAAAAATAAATTATATATGAAGATGAATTAAAATTTATTCTCAAAAAATTAAAATTGTAAACATGATGTAACCGACATTTCAAATAAGACATGGCAATAAAATCAATAAATCATGCAAGTTGAAATATCCATTGTAACGTAGTGGGTTAGGTTTTGAAATCATGGAAACATAAATGATTGTTCAGACATATGAGTATTATGAATAATAAAATAAATAAAAATATAAATAGTATAATAAAATATTACTATATAAATACAAATTGGAATTTAACCTCCAAGGTAGTCATTCTGAGGAGGAATTGATTAAAAGATGTATAAGACACATAGCCACAAATAATCAGTTCATCATTACCATGGAACACAAAAACCTGAAACAAAAACATGAATCCCCTTGAAATAATATACTCATTCAAATCATTATTACAGTATAATAATTTCACAAAGTTAGTGATATTACCTCCAATGACTTCATTCTTTACATGCTTTTCTGTAATCACAAATTTGAACAAATTGATGTCAAATTCATGTGTTGTCAAGTCAATCTCCAGAAGCGCACGATTATCACTGCGTCATTAACCCCTTGAGTTCTAAACAATATAAAATTGATGAGTCCTTAAACATATATAAAATCCAAATGAATAATTCGTTGCTAAAAAAAAATAGGATCAAACCTTATTGAGCCATAAATGATATGACAATCTTATGTTTGTCCTTCTCCATGTATGTAAACCGAAGACATTCATTCCATAATTCGGAGGCGTGCTCGAAGGAGTTGATATTCACGGATAACATGGAATCCATGGTGAGAAGATAGAGGTAAAATAAATAGTATTAGTCTGAATCGACGATGAGGGAATCAATTATCAATGGGATACCCAACAATGGTGCTAGAGGGAAGAGAAATGTGAAGGAGGTTCCGACTGAAATCGTGAGTCAGAAATTCCAAAGTAGGGAATGAAGGATACAACAGTAAAAATTCAGTTTGTACCTTAGTATTACCTGATGTAAATCACTAACCGGATGATCCATAGATGTTGGAGCTGAAGATAAAGGAGGAGTCGTAGAAGGATGAGCCGAAGACAGAGGAGCTGAGGGCAGAGGAGCCGAAGGAGAAGGAGACGAAGGAGGATCATGCGGAGTCGGAGTCACGGCTGGAGAGGGGATTCGAATATGGGAGAGAGATAGGGTATTAGGAATACCTGATGGAAATCATAAAGTGGATGATCCATAGACGTTGGAGCTGAAGGTGAAGGAGCTGAATAAAGAGGAGTTGCAGACGGATGAGCCGAAGACGGAGGAGATGAGGGCAGAGGTGCTAAAGGCGAAGGAGACGAAAGAGGATAACGCTGAGTTAGAGTCACGGCTAGAGAGGGGATTCAAATATGGGAGCGTGATAGGGGAGTCAGGGAGGGGTGATTTGTGGAGGGGTGCAGGAACCCTAGAGTGTGTAGTGAGGAATCAGGGAGGGGTGGGAGAAGCGACGAAAAAACCCAATCGAGGGTGGGAGATTTTTTCAATTTTGGTGGAGGGATATAGAAAATGGGATGACGTGGCCTCTTAGGAAGAGGACACATGGCCGAAAAAATTCTTTCTTTAGTATATATATAGATTTAGACAAATAAATAAAAGTTAAAATTTTTCAGTCTCTTAAAATTTTATTAAAACCCAATAGCCCTCACCATTGGCTTCGAAATATATTGTTTCTTGGAAATTCAAGTGACAAGGATCCATATTCCCCTTCTCATTACCAAAAATTTGGTTGGTCAAGAAAGTTTAAAGGTTTTTGGTATGAATTTATAATTCCAACTATAATAACTCATAGCTCCTTGATCGGTTGAGTGGACTCCCCAATCCTGAAATCCTTTAATTGGATTTCCCCAACCGTTTACTCTCAGTTACACCAAGTCATGCTTTAGTAGTCAACCCTTGATGTGAACCAATCCAAGTCAACCTAAAACCTCATGTTATAATTATTCGATAATTAAAATCGCCCTAACTTTTGATGGTTAAAAAAATTGGCCTATGGTTCAATTCTAACCAATGTAATGGAAGGCTATACTGACTTAATATTTTATTGAGGGTTTTTATCCTTTATGAATAAATTTATAATTATTATATTTATCATATGCTTATTAATATTATGTGGGATTACTTAAGTGATCAACCATGTATTAAATAATATTTATGCATATGTATGTTTATTTTAGTTTTATATTTCATTCTTGTTAATTTGTTAATTATGTGATCACAAAAAAATATCCATAATGAATAACTGTTCAACTGATAGAAATAAAATAAACATTATGATTATAAGATTTTTCTAATGGTTAGTTTATCTAATGGTTGATAAACTAGCCACTGACCTAGGGGAGAAAATCCTTGAACTAATTACGTTCATGTTTATAGCTTTCCCTCTATCCACCCTTTTATCTTACTTGGGTTGGGTTTTCCTCTAATCCTAACTCAAAATACCCTCACTAGTTTGGGAGCTCTATCCATTACATATGATTTTAATCATACACATGTGAGGGCTTAAATGGGGTTTACATAATAGAAACCATGGGAATGTATGACCTATATATTAATGAGGAGATAAGGAACACCGAACAACATTTAATTTAATAATAAATTATAATGAAACCACTCACATAAAAATTTCTGGTCTAGCTCATGATCATCCACTAGAATGCAATGAATTATACATTTAATAAAACTAGATTTAAATTCTTAATCATTCTTATTTAAGATAAGTCATTCTCAAATCGATTAAATATTATATTTAATTAATGAATCCATTTATCTTAATCCTTATCTGAATTTACTTGAGATTGTCATAATTTATAATTTTAAACAAACTAAATAAATTCATTTAAAATTAACTGTGTATATAACTTGTACCTTGAAGGTAACCCGATGAATACCAGTCTAAATATACCTAACATGTATTATACTTGTATATTCTTTATTGTTCGTGACATATAGGGCACATGACTTATCACGTACTTTAATGATGTGTACTTCATGGTTGATTACATGAATTACATTATTTTTTGGTCACATGTTATGCTCAAATGCACATAAATTAACAACATGTAATATAACTCCTACATGATATGGGGATCTTAACATTATGCAGATATTAATTAAAAATTTAAATATTTAGTTATATTTAAATGTATCACTTTGTGTGTCCTATCTTTATGACCACATGTAAGCACATGTCACAAGGTTTACATAGTAAAATAAATAAATTTTAAATCTTCATAATCTGGTAAAAGTATACGACATGTTGATTCAATCTACACAGTGTGTACAACCTTCACTATCTATCCAAAGTACATGCCTAGGGACACTGTGTGTGAGGCGTAATTCGGAAATCTTGGAGTATACGACATATCCAGCGGGCAACACATTGTGTTGACTCCGTGTTAGATGGTCACCAATCGAGTATGCTGTGTAAGGAATACACATCCTAACCCTGACCCGAAGGGACTACATACTGTGTCCAATAGGCAACATGGTGTGTTTTCTAGATGACCATGTGCCAACTAATCCGGGTCAACAGTTGGTGAAATAATGGTATAATTAATTCCCTAATCAATGAAAAATATCAAATTGATTTCCAAATAAATATTTATGTGTTGAACCTGGCTACATGACATGTAATTCCGATTACACGACGTTTATTCTGGTGTGCTATAGATAGGATCCTTGGAACCTCCATTTGAGTTCCTAGTTTTTATTTTAATCTTAAAATTAATTGTTTCTATTAGATCTGTAAGAAATTATAGAATAATAAATAGATATTTTAATTAATATTTACAGAATGATAAAACATAAATTGAAAAACAAAATTATGAATTCGTAAATCATCAACAAAACTAAATAATTATAAACAACGATGTGTCCGATCTGATACCACTTGTATGTTCTGGGCATAGTGGAAGCAGGGGAGGGATGATTCCCAACATTTATTTTTTTCATTATCATTGATTAATCTGAGATCAAGAGACAATGAATTACATGATAAATAGATTTGAATCAAAGATAGAGAAAGGATGATTAACCCGGAACCAAGAGGGAGGAGATCAACCCATGTTGTTTATAATTAAATTAATTAAATAAGAATTACCTCCAAGGTTATTATTTCTTTTTTGAGGTGTCCGACTACATATATGCAATACATTGTCATTTGTTTGTAGAATATGAGAAAAATATTCCTCCATCGGTGATCGAAAAGTGATCCACGAATCTTTGGATATTGCTGGAGGAGTCTTCTCGTGCTTGCACAAAATACCATTGTGCTAGTAATGTCTGCCTTTAATCGCCTTGAGAACCACTTCCAAATAGTTCTCCTTGATTCGGTGGAGGAGGATCTCTCTCATTATTAAGATATGTTTTGGAGAGGGATAAACTCTCTAGGCTTGAGATATTTTCTCAAATTTATTGTGCACAATTATATTCTTGGATAGGGTTATGATAAAATAATCATAATTGGTTATTTATATTTATAGGGTTAAAATAAAATAATTTCACAAGTGTGCTTATTTATTTTATTAACCATAGTAAAACCACAATGTCAAATAATAATAGTATTATTATTATTATTATTATCATTATTATTGTTTCTTGAAACACACTTAACTTGGAAAATATAACTAAATAAAATAATATTCTACATTATTATTTCTCACTGGACCCTTTAACTAGGTTCTCGAATCCTCCACCATATTTATTAGACCATAAATAATCTCTATTTATTTACTAAATTAATATTATTGGATTATTCTCCAATTAATATATAAATATTATATTCACTAAATAAAAAATAATTGTTTATTAAATATTCCACCAATAATATATTTTCTCAAACAACTAGTGTTGGAATAAATGCGAATAGGAATCCATGAATAATTATTAAACCATAAAATGGAATAATAATTATTTAACTTGTTAAATAATAAATATATATACATATTATTTAATTGGGATACTATATACAATTAGTGTGTGACCTTCTAGGCCTCTTTCTTAGTGGTATTAGGTGGAGCATCCAAAACTCCAAGGTTAGCGTCTAGCAACACCCCAAGGCACCCTTAGAGAAATATGTTAATTCAACAATGACATGTCACTACATAAAAATGTTCAGAGTTCAATATAATCCCTTTATCCAAATATATCCAATCAAGTAGGTTGTATGCTAGTGTGATCAAACCGTGCTATCAATTTCTCCTTCTATGACTACCTGGAAATTGAACTTTCCTATAAGAAACCATGGCCATGGATTTATTTAGGCTATATAATTTCCATAAAAGGGATTGAGACATCACCATCTATTAAATAACATAAGATAAAAATACTGTCTCGAATTATTCTTTACTGCAACATTACTCATGAAACTCCCTACATATCCCACCACATCGCGGACCTTTGTTGTCATGATTTAATCAACACATATAAGTGTGTGAGTCATTTAATCATTAATAATAATACTAAATTCTATGGAGAAATACAAACATCCATATATTGGACCATCTAATGACACAAAAAATGGTGATTTCATATTGGCAGGACTTGTACACATAATATCCTCCTGGATATTCACAAGGGAGTTCACCATGAGAAGGTATCCCAAAGTCCTATAAGTCTCCACAACTGATATCCTATATCATATTTTTCCCACAAATGGTATAATTTTTCAATAGAACATATATTAAAGAATAATTTCATAGTACTTTCAGGTAATCATCGTAGCATGGATCCGTTATGATCATTTATTTCAACAACTATTCTTAGGACACTATCACAATCAATGTCACACAGAAGAAATATCATGATACGATGAGGAATTTATTAATATTAAAAACCATTAATATAAGTTATCACAAAGTAAAAAAGAATTTTTTATAGGGAACTAACTCTAATAGACTCCAACTTGTACAAGAGACAACTGCTAACAACCTTTAGTCTGCTAGGTCTCACATGATACACATGCCTCTGTTGAGACATGCCTTTATTCTAGGGGTCCTCCACATTCTCTTTCATAGGTACTATTCTCACTAAAACGTCATCATTATGATAAAAATTACTCAAGAGGTGATACTTATGGGGGTTATTCATTGTCCGTTGATGTGACCTTAGCTCTTTTTCAAGAGCCCCCACTACAGTATTATCACAACATAGTGCAATAAGGTATTTACTACAAGGTACCACATCATGATCTTAGATAATGTTTTTAATCTAGAAATATTCCTCATCTACATCAAAAGTTTCTATATACTAAAACTCCACCTTATAATTAGGAAAAACTGGATGCTTTGAACTCTTCCACCTCACAGTTTCTCTGTTGAGATAGAAAAAGTTTCTAATTGTGAGTTTATGTCATTCTGATTTGTCTAAAAAATAGAATCAAAATACCCTCTAATGATTAGCTCCACTTCTCCTCCATACTTCTGTAATATATCCTCAGTTATTCTCATATACTCAAAGATAGTCTTAACATCAATCCAATGATGTTCTCTTTGAACTGTTTGATATCTTCCTACCATGATCAATGCATAGGAAAAATAATGTCTTGTATATAACGTGGAATATATGATTGATCTTGTCATTGAAGATTATGAGATCTTACTCATTCTATATTTCTCCTATTCTATCATAGGAGACATTTTCTTAGAAAGATGTAAACCATGTTATACTAGAACCAATACCATCATATATTGTTCCATACTAAATATATTTAGTAAATGTTCACTATATGTATTTTTTATTAGTCCAACCAGCCTCTTGAATCTATCATGATTGATCCTGATCCCTAGAATTTTGGATTCTTTTTCTAAGTCCTTCATGGAGAAGCACTTAATCAACCAGTCCTTAACTGATTGTAAGACTGGTTTGTCATTTCAAATAATTATTATGTCATTAAAAAAACAACTAGGATAATGATTGTGTTCCCATTAAAACTCTTATAGACACATGGATCACATACATTTTTAATGAAACCAAATTATCTTATGGATTCATCAAATAGAATATTCCATGACTTGGATGCTTTCTTCAATATTTAAATGGAAATATGTAACTTTAAAAACCTTTTGGAATTACCTAGTGTCACAAACCATTCTAGTTGTTTCATATAGACATATTCCTGAGGGTTACCATTAATGAATTTGGTTTTAACATCCATTTTCCAAATCTCATAGTCATGGTAACCGGTTATTGAAAGTAAGTTTCCCTTGGATTAAAACATTGAAACTGGTGAAAAGGATTCATTATAGTCAATACCTTGGTGTTTCTTAAAACCATTAACCACTAGAATTTCTTTTTAGGTACTTACTATACCTTCCACGTACATTTTTATCTTGAATAATAATTTACACCGAACATGATTTATATCAACCGACACATCAACTAGAACCCAAATTTAGTTTGGATAAATTAATTTCATCTTAGAATTCATATCTTCTATCCATCTTTCATCTTCTAAGATCTCTACTTTCTTCTTATAGGAGAGATGTTCATAATTGTCCAAAAATAATGTGTCACCATCCTGAGTGACTAAAAAACCACATCTCTCTAGTTACCTTACCTCTCTTACACTCCAACACATTAATTGTGTTTCAGGAAATACTTCGTCCATGGGGACTTCTGGAATCTATTCCTGTACTTGTATTCTTAAGCATCAACTTCATCAATGTAAATCTTGGTCCCACTATCCTTTTTAGGACGTTCTCCCTCTCAAGAAATATGGTTTGTCTATCTAAATTCAAATTCTTATTTAAGGGGGTTTATTGGTATTATAACTTTTTTCCTTGGGATACCCAATAAAGATACACTTCAATCCCCGAGGTGCTAGTTTTTCTTCTTTATAATGCCTCAACAAATGCCTCACTACCCCAAACAAGTGTATGCAACAAAATGTGTTTCTTTAAATTCCATAACTCGAAGGTAATTCTATTTTCATCTTTAGTTGGTACTTGATTTAATGTGTACATTGAAATTTTAAATGAATATACACAAATGGATAATGTAATATTTTCAAGACTGATCATCGACCTTACCATGTCCAACAAGATACGATTTCTCCTTTTACTAACACCAATACACTATGGTGTATAATGTGGAGTGAGTTGAGATAGAATCCCAAACTCCTTTAGAATGTTAATGAACTCTTGGTTAAGATATTCCCCACCTCAGTCCAATCAAATATTCTTTATCTTCTTACCAAGTTGATTCTCTGCTTCATTCTTGAATTCCTTGAATTTATCAAAGGACTCAAAATTATACCTCTTCAAGTAAATATAGCCGTATTTACTCAAGTTATCAGTAAAAGTTATGAAGTACGAATATCCACCTCTAGATTATACTGGAAATGGTCTACACATATCAGTGTGTACCAATCTTATAATCTATTTTTTCCTTTCACCCTATCGACCAAATGGAGGTTTATACATTTTCCTTGTAAACAAGTATGGAATCTACCATGTGGTTTTAACTTAGAAGATTCTAAATTTCCATCTTGATAGATCTTTGTCAAATGATTCTCTTTTAAATGACCAATACGGTGATTCCAAATATGGGTGTTTTATTTTTCTTGTGAAATTGATTTTTTTATCAATTTCCAACACTTGGATTTTGTAATTTAATACATACAGATCGTTATTTAAATGTGTCAAATGATAACATATGTTTTCCTTTTAAAAGAAACCACTTTTATTTAATAAATTGAAAATAAAACCTTTTATATCTAAACATGATAAAAAATTTCTGTTTTTTGAAATAGTTTGTACATAATAACAATCATGTAAAACCAAAATCACCCCAATTGGCAATGAAAGGTTGTAGTAACCAATGGAAAGAGCAACCATCCTCACACCATTTTTAGCTCACAGATCGACCTATCCTATGGAAATATTCTGGAATCCATTTGGTTCATACATTTAGATATAGATGTGAGAAACAAAAGCTGTATCTAATAACCAATGGGTAGATATGGAAGTATTTCACTTGATAAAGAACACGACTTTAGATTCCCCACACTTTCATGTGCAGTTCTTCTTCCAGTGACCTAGATTATCACATGTGAAACATAAAACCTCATTTTCCTTACCCTCTCTATGGATTTTACCCTTCTTGGAAGGATGGTGCTCGGGAGCTTTAGACTATTTTTAGGTACTGTACCCCTTTTCATTATTCTTTCTCTTTTTATTCACCATAAGGAATACGGGTTATTCACATCCCAAGTCCTTATCCACTTAGAGAATAAAGGTTAGAGGTTCTGATAGGCTCTTATCATTATTTTTCATTTTATAATTCACAATAAAATTAGGGAAGGTCTTGGGATGTTCTGAAGGTATGAGATCTGTACGCAACTCATCCAGGAATTTAATCCCTAAGATGTACAAGTGTTCAATATCTTCAATAAGCTTGACTACATGAGGCCCAACGGGCACAGAATCTCCAAGATTAGTTGTGGAAAAATTAGTAGATATCTCATACCTATCTTGTATTAACTTATCCTGATAGAGACCCCAAAGGTGAGAAATCATTCTATATGCGTCCATATCCTCATTTTTCTTCAAAAGATCATTAGAAATGGATGATAACATGAATCACTGAACATCAGTAGCATAATTGATATATTTCTCATAAAGAGAAAGATCCTCATAACTTCCTCATTTCAAGTAATAATGATAAAGGTTCTTCCATAATGTATAACTTCCTTTCATGGTGAAGGATGATGCGTAAGCGCCTCTAACATTCTTAGAAATTTGTGCCAGTGAGAAGGTTTTTATTCTTGAGTATGGATTGCATTGATATGTTTAATGTCATTTTTAATGATATTTCTACAAATAAGATAAGCATATATTGATTAATTTATCTGATAAATTTATAAAAATAAGTAAATATTATATTTATTAGTCTCCAACAATTTTAGTGAAACCTAATAGCCCTCACCATTGGATTTGAAATATCATATTTCTTGGACATTCAAGTGGAAATGATCCATATTTCCCTTCTCATTACCACAAATTTGGTTGTTCAAGAAACTATAAAGGTTCTAGGTAGTCATTATTAATGCCAACTGTATTGACTCATAGTTACATGATCTGTTCAATGGAATCCCCAATCCTGAAATCTTTTAATTAGATTTATCATTGTTTTCCTCTCAGTTACACCATGTCCTGTATTGGTAGTTAACCCTTGATTTGAAGCAAGTCAAGTAAACCCATAACCTGATGTCATAATTCCCCAATAATTAAACACACCCCAACTTTGGCTGGTTAAACACTTTTAAATATGGTTCAATTCTAACCGATGTAATATAAGGATATAAAAAATTAATATTTTATTGAGTGTTGTTATCCTTTATGCATAAATTTCTAATTATTATCTTTATCACATGATTGTTAATGTTAAGTGGTATTACACAAGTGATTAACCATGCATTAGATAATCTATATGCATAAGTGAGTTTATTTTTGTTATATATTGCAATATTTTTAATTCATTAATAATGTGATCATAAATAAACACCCATAATGAATAACCATGCAACAGACCGAAATAAAACAAAGGGTATGATCATGATATTGTTTTAATGGTTTGTTTATCCAACGATTGATAAACTAACTACTGACATAGGGAAGAAACATCTAAAACCAATGAGGTTCATGTTTAGAGATTTCCATTTGTCCAGATTTGTATCTTACTTGGATTGGTTTCACCTCGACTCCAAACATAATCTTATTTCACTAGCTAGGGATCCCCATCCATTACATATGATTTTACTCACAGACAGGTGATGGGTAAATGGGGATTTACATAAAAAAACCATGGTCATGTTGGACCTATATATTAATGAGTAGATAAGGCATACATACCAACATTTAATTTTATAATAAATTAAAACGAGACCAATCACATAAAAAGGTCTGGTCTAGATCATGATCATCCCCTAGCATGCAAAGAATTATGCATTTAGTAAAACTAGCATTTAAATATTAACTGTTCTTATTTAGGATAAATCCTGATCAAATAAATTAATTATTATATTTAATTAATCAATATTTTTATCATAATCCTTAGTTAATTTCATTGATATTTTCATCCTTTATAATTTTAAACAAACTAAATAAAATCATTTAAAATTAATCGTGTACATAACATGTACCATAAAGGTAAACTAGTGAATAGACATCCAAATAAAACCAACATGTAATATACTTATATACACTTTATTCTTTGTGAAAAATATCATGAACGACTTTTCACATAGTTTTATGAAGTGAACTTCACAGATGATTACATGAATTACATGATTTTTTGGTCACGTGTTATGATCAAAAGCACATAAAGTAATAACATGTAATACAACGTATACATCATAAGAAGATCAAAACATTACACATATATTAATTAAACATTTAAATATTTATGTATATTAAAACCTATCACCTGGATTGTCCTATATTTACGACCACACGCAAGTACATTCCTCAAGGTTTATATAGTAAAATATATAAATTTTAAATATGTGTAATATGATAAAAGAAAATAGTGTGTAGCTTCGATCTACATGATGTGTACACCCATCACTGTCTATCAGAAGTACAAACCTAGGTTCTTGCCATGTTAGTCATACTTCTTAAATATTTGAGTACACTGTGTGTACAATAGGCCACACACCGAGTTGACTCTCTGTTACATAGTCACTGGTCGAGTAGGCCGTGTATGGAATACAGAGCCTTACCCTAACCTAAAGGGACTATAACCAATGTCCAATGGGCCACATGATGTATATTCCGTCTGACCTTGTGCCAGCTAATCCTGGTCAACAAATGGTGCAGTAATGTTGTTATTAATGACCCAATCAATGAAAAACATCGAATTGATTTATAAATAAATCATTATGCGTTGAACACGACTACGCAACATGTACTGCCAGTTACATGGTGTGTAATATAGTGTTTTATGGATAAGATACTTGGTACCTCTGGATGAGTTCCGAGATTTTATTTTAATAATAAAATTAATAGTTTCTATTATATTTTCAAGAAATTATAGAGGAAAAAATAGATCTATTAATTAATATTTGAATAAAAATTAAACGAGAGTTGAAAAAATAAATTTTGAATGGATAAATCCTAAAAAAAACTAAATAATTATAAACAATGATGTTCCCTCTCTAATGACACTTCTATGTTCTGGGCATAGTAGAAGCTTGGGAGGGATGGTGCCCAACTTTGGTTTTCCCATTATCAATGATTAATCTGAGATCAGGTGATGATGAATGCCATGATCAAGATATTTGAATCCAAGAACAGGAATGGGTTACTAAATCAGAACCAAGAGAGAGGATATCATCACATGGTTTTTATAATTAATTTAATTAAATAAGAATTACCTCCAAGTTTATTCTTTCTTAATTGATGTGTTCGGCCATAGATCTACAGTACACTACCATTTCATTATAGAATCCAATATTAGGATTCCTATAGCAGTGATCCAAAAGTGCTCCATGAATCTCTCGACATTTTTAAAGGATTCCTTGGGTGATAGTATATAAGATCATTGGGCTTGCGATGTCCACCTTTGACTATCTCAAGAACCTCTTCCAAAGTTCTCTCCTTGATATGATAGAGGACGATCTATCTCTTTCTTGAGATCATTCTTAGAGAGGGATTAAGACTCTAGGATTGAGATATTTTCTTCAATTTGTTGGGCACAATGATTTTATTGGCTAGGTTTATGAGAAAATAATCATAATTGGGTATTTATATTTCTAGGGTTAAAACAACATAATTTCATAGGTACCCTTATTTATTTTATTAACCCTAGTGAAACCGCCTAACAAATAATAATATTATTGTTATTATTATTTCTTGACACATTCTTAACTTGAAAATTATAATTAAATAAAATAATATTCATAATTATTATTTGTCACTGATCACTTTAACCTGGTCTGCAAACCCTCCACCATAATTATTGGACCCTGAGAAATGTCTATTTATTTTTTTATATAAATATCACTGTATTATTCACCAAAAAATATATAAATACAATATAATTAAACAAAAAATAAAAATTTATTAAATATTACACCCACAATATATTATCTTGACTAACTAGTGTCAGAATATATGTGATCAGAAATCCAGGACTAATTATTAAACCCCGATTGAGAATAATCTTTATTAAAATTGTTAAATAATAAATAATATACATTTTTAATAAAGATACTCGATACACTTAGTCTATGAACCTCTGAGCCTCTTTCTCATTGGAATTAGGAAGAGTATCCAAAAGTTCAAGGTTAGCATCTAGAAACATGCCAAGACATCCATAGGGAAATAATTTAATGTCTCAGAAACATGTCACCACATATGAACATTTATCGTGTAATATAATCCCTTTGTATCAATATCTCTAATCAAGCGGGACGCATCCAATTTTCATTAACCTGTGTGCTCAATTTATCTTTCATTCAATTACCAAGAATTGAACTTCCATATAAAACACCATGGCCATTAATTTATTTTGGCTATATAATTTCCATCGAAGGTCCTAAGACGTCAACTTATATTAAATAACATAAAGGACAAATCTATTATTTCATTATTAATTAATGCAATATTACTCGTGATGCACCAAACATATCCAACCTCACCGTGAAATATATTTCATCACAGTTTTCATTAATACATCTAAGTGTCTGAGTCATAATACACATTAATAATAATCACCCCATGTCATAATACATCTAAGTGTCAGAGTCATAATACATCTAAGGACCAATACACACACCGATATATAGGAACATCAAGTGACACATATAAATGTGGATTTCCTACTAGTGGTTCTTGTCCTAATAATATACTCCTAGATATTACCATGGGTGTAAACCATGAGAAGGTTACTCAATGTCCTATGAGTTTTCACCCTTGATATCTTATATATTTTATGTCTCTAAAATGATATCATCCAACTATAGAACATATATTCCAGAATATAATCAAAGAACTCCTAACATCTCAATATAGCCGGGATCCTCTATGATCATTTAGTGTGAAAAATATTCTTAGGACATTATCACATTCAATTTCACCTATAAGAACAAGCATGATGTGATAAGAAATTTGTTAATATTCAAAACCATGAGTATAAGTTATCATAAAAAAACCAATTTGGTTATAGGGAACAAAATCCAACATGAATGTA
The DNA here is from genome assembly GCA_963277665.1 of Viscum album. Lineage (NCBI taxonomy): Eukaryota > Viridiplantae > Streptophyta > Magnoliopsida > Santalales > Viscaceae > Viscum > Viscum album. The sequence continues at coordinate 1,852,573,391 of OY728158.1, read as the reverse complement.
TTATTTTGAATGAAGCCATGTTTTAGGATCTATGTGGTATACTTAAGCATAAAAATGAAATTATTACGATGGGTGAACTCAGATAGCGCTCCAATGCATTGGGTAATATTTAGTATCTTGATACATCAGGTTGGGATAGGGAGTGAACCTAATTCATTTTTGGAAAATTTTCCCCCATGTTTTCTTGGTGGGTTTATCGTTGAACTATGTTTATGATTCCAGGTTTGATGTTGTTGCCACATTTTCAATATTATTATTATCGTGGTATATAATTCTGTTTTGTTCATGTTCATTTTATTTCCCATTGATATGACTATTTTATGAGATGTATTATCTACTTCATGTTATGCCTCTTCGATTCATTTATTGGTATTTAAAGCTCACCCCTTTCTTGTGTTTGTCCCTAGGTTATCCCATGTAGTTTGAATTTCATTGGAATATTATGATCATGTTAAGGGTTTTTTTCAGTAATGTTTTGTATCCCATGTTATAAGTTGTTATAATATGTACCAGATTCCCCATGAAAATATAATTTTCTATCATTTGGGTTGTATTAATTGTAATTTTATATAATAAATCATTTATTAATGTGAAATAAAGATCATATTTGTTATATGTTTTTTTCTACATTGATTTGTGTTAGGACTTCTGGTGGATTTATCATCAGGCTACCTGTGGTCTATCGGTAGCTCATGCAATCCATTTTTTGAGGTTCCAATTTCTACTTCCCAATTAGTGGTATTAGATATATGTTGTTCAATAGACATTTATCACCCTAGTAGAAACATATACATGTCATAAGATGAATGTAATCAATGGATCAATAAATTTGATGTATTTTATTTTGGATTCTGGAAGATATAAGGAGAAGATTGCCCCATCCAAAATGATCTTGAATCATTATTGGAAGGTGTTATGCCTGATATAAAAGAAAATTTATAATGTTAAAATCAATATATAAATACATTGGAACATAGTAAGAATATATATGGCATGAATTTCAATTTCAATATTTGGGAGAATAAAACTACAATAGATGTTATGAAAGATTTGGTGGATATGTATGAGAAACCAAGGGAACTTAAAAAAGTTTTCATGTTGTAGTGTTTTTTCATCTTAACATTATTGGAAGGAAGAATAATTAAAAATTATCTAAATGGCTTCAATATTATCTATTATGAACTCAAATATTTGAAGGTAATATTTCTTGATGATGATGGGTGCTACTCTTGTTATCTTAACTTTTAGAAAGTTGGGATGCTATGACTATTTCTCTTAGTAACTCTAGTGGAAAATAGATATGACATTGGATGATTTCCAAAATATGGCATGGAATGATAAGATTAGATAAAGGAAATTTCAAGGAACTACCTACAGTGTTCATAATGATGATGGAAGAGGATGACAACCTCAATGGAGGCTATTATATCAAAAAAACATTATTATTACAAGTCTTGAGAAATATGTTAGAGGAAGTTTCCTAGCCCAATTTCTACATGTTATAATTTTGGGAAGAAATGTTATATAAATAATAATTATGAATGATACAAGGAAAACACTAGAAAATTTCGATCTATGGTAGTTAAAATTCTATTAGTTCACAAAAACTGAGTAGCAATTACTTGTTAAGTGTGATTACTCATGTATAAACTTGGGTGATTTTCTCTAGAGAATCCTTCAATTAAACTAGTGATCAAAGATGAATAGTTAACTATGTATCAGGGGAATTTGTTAAATTTAATTCATTATATGATGATTCCTTGGGTGTTTTTGGAAAAGAGGGTTTAATATCCGAATAAAGAATGAGGGATTATTGAAACTATTAGAAGTTCTCCACATCCTTTGGTTATAGAAAAATATTATTTTTTTGGGAAACTCAATGAATTTAGCTATGATACTAGTTTTTAAAATGGGGTATGTAATTTCACCAATGTATCTATAATAGTTTCATGAGGTATAAAGAACGATACTCTTTAATTTGATGAACATTTATATGGGGGTGAAGTTTTGAGAAGTGTACCTTTTGAAGATCCATACATTTGTTATGATATGTTCTATATCTCCATTCAAAAGAATATAAAAGTTATTATAGAAAAGGATATATTAGAACTTGATAACATAGAGACAGAAAAGTGTGACAGATCTATATTGGAAAAATTGGAGTATCCTTAAACATGGATGGTTAAAAGTGAAGAAAATAGAAATTAGAGAGTGTTTACTTAGATGATTGGGTACCTACCCCTCTTTGGCCCTTTAGTTGTTCCATTTACATTATAACAGTCATCAGTGGTTCTACTAGAAAGGAATGGATATGATTTTAGAGATTAATTTGTATGTATTTGAGATGTTTATTCAGTGTAAAGCCTTATCTCAAAGGGAATGCATGAGGAAAATGAAGTGAATCTAGATAAACAATAATGGTGAGTACACAAGGCATAAATTTTGGAATTTCCACCAAAAAAGGGAGTAAGGGATGGGAATATGGTGCTTAGAAATATGTAGTATAATGAAATTGGAAAAATAATGAATATGTCTTTGACACAAAAATCTTGAAGTATGAGGTTTCCCTTCGGAATGACTAAGGTGATTTGGGAAGAGGTACTTAACATAACTATATATACTATGTACATAAGTCCAATATTATTTGTTAGACCAAAACATGTGGAGACATTATGGATTGAAAAACAACTCTAAGTTCACAATCTTAGAATTTTTAGTAGTTTCAAATATATAAATATGAATAATAATAATTGAGATATATTTTATGAAAAATACAAAATGAATTTTTTCATTGGATATATAGATGGAAATATTGGATTTTAGCTATGAGTTAATGAGACATGAAAAATCATTAGGAGTAGATATGTTCTCAGTAATGAGAAAATTGTTTTGAGAGACTAAAAGTTGGCTGACCAAGAGGTTGAAAAAAATATACTATTGATATACAGGTTAATTAGAGGATGGTTAACATAAGTTCCAAACATATAGAGAACTATGTATGAATACTGAATGTACCAGAAGTCTATGAGAATGGTCAATGAATGATTATATAAATTTTTCAAGTGCTCTTGAAGCTTTAGTAGGACAACTAGATATTTTTCCTCTAGATATAAGATTACTAAAAGTATAGGTAATATAAGGAAGAGATGAGCTGAGTAGTTTAGAAAATCTAATTCAGTTGAGGTGATCATCCAGAATCAAGAGATTATTTCAATGTTTTGGGGATGAAATGAATTCTATAATTTTAATAGATTTACGTGAACTTTATTTCCTAGAAAAAGTGGTAACACTCAGTGCATTAAAACAATGAGAGTCAACTATGAATTAAGAGATATATTTTTTTTAGATCAATTTTTTGTAGATGGATAAAAATATTAAACGGAAAATATAATTAGAGAAAAGATGGTTTATCTTTTAAAAGAAGGAACTGATGAAATTAATGACTATAAATCATGAGTAGTAGTGATTAGTTTTCAAAAAAAGGAAGTAGAAAATTTCACAAATATATTCTTAATGATAGTTAAAAAATCTATCATGTATATAATACTAAATATGATGGAATTAAAAGATTTATATTGAGATAAGATGAAGTATAAGACTGATTTCAATCACGTTGAGTTAGAGGAATAAAATTACTTGAAATATCTAGTAGGTTCCTCATAATATGAGAATCAAAATTTAGTATGTAAATTGAAGAAAATATTTTATAGACTAAACTCATAACCAAGATGGTGGAATATAAAATTCAATGTATTTATGTTGGAGGAAGGGTCCAATAGATATAACATAATTAGCAATTGTTTCAAAAAATAATGGGATGAGGGGACCATCATTATATTTATTTTGTGTGTTGATTACATATAGCTGGCTGTACTTGATGAAAGAAAGATTTAAAAATTGATGTGTAAGAGATCTGAAAGTTTAGAAGTGAAGGATCATGTGTAGTATAAGTAAATATCGAAAATAGGGATTGAAAGGCATATAAAGGATGGAATATTAGTGCTACCATAAAATTAATTCATTAAAAAGACCATTGAAAGGTTTGGAATGTTCAAATGTATATTTTTATTCACTCCATTTTTAAAAAATGTCAATTTATAAAAAGACCAAAAACCAGTTTTGAAAGATGAGAGTTGATACAATGAGAGTCTACTATAATAGTCATTTTTCAAAAGCTTAATGTATTCTATGATTTGTACATGACTGTATATTTCTTTCACAGTGGGAGTTATGAGTCTATTTATGTCAAATACAGGCAAGGAACACTAAAAATCTATTAAGTGGATCCTTTAGTATTTGAATAAAATGAAAAATGAGGCACTTTTTTATAGAGGAAGATATGTTATAGGGTTTTTCTGACTTAGAATTCCCTGGAGATTAAGAAACCTAAAATTTCAAAACTAAATTAATGTTTGACTATGGGGGAACATTAGTCAGTTGTATATCACCACTATAGAATTTTGTTACTTTGATTACAATATAATATGAGTATAGAACTACAACATAAGCATATAAATATATGGTTTGGTTAGAGAAATAACTAAAGTAATTGGGAAGAGTTTAGGATGGATAGATTATTTTATATAGTATCCAATGTATGATACACTTGTCCAAATATTTGATTTTTCCTATAAGAACAATACATATCAACCTGAAGAATAACTTCATCACAAATTTGTTGGAGGAGAATGTGTTAGATCTCCATAAGATTGCTTGTAGCAACCATTCAGTGGGTATGTTCACTAAAATATCAGTTTATAAATGTTGTGGTTGAATTATTCCTCAGTAGAGATTAGGTGATCAAAAAGAGAATGGAGGAACACCATATATTTCATATGGAAGTTTGTATGTGAGATAGTTTTATTAAGGTATTTCCCTAATAAAATTATTTATGTGGGAGATTATTAGGATGTGAAATATGTTATCAAGTCATAGAAAGTTCCCGAATCATATTTAAATTTAAAGAAAAATAGTTAGTCAGGGGAGACTAAACTCAGTGTACATATAATAACAGTTTATCTCTTCAATATAAGTAGGACCATTAAAATTCATTTCTATCAGTGGCTTTAAAGGATGTTTCATAATTTTCGATGAACTCTCTAGAATAAAGTCTATTGGATGAAGAATTTATAAATATACCAATCTTTGTAATTGATTTCAATAAGGTTTCTAGTAATCAATTCTGACATTCTGTATTGAGGCACCCCATGAATGTGGGATGGAAATGTGACCTATAGGACCAAAAGAGTTTCTTATAAAAAGGAAGTGGGGACTGATGAAAATAGTGTACTTGATATATTCACATGAAAACCTACTTATGTAATGTGTATCATAGAGTTATATAGAATTAATCTTCTATAAGTAAATCTTACCGATTTCTTGATAAGTTAAATGTAATCATTGTAAGGAAAAGTGTTAATCATTTTAACTTAAGCTAACTCATCCGAAGCATGCTATACTCTTATGTTCATTTCATGATTTAATGTACTCCAGTTTTAAAATTTCTATTATTTTGAATATTTGAGATTTTCTAATAAGGTTTAGTTTTCAACGAAATAATCATGGTGTGATCACCCATGTGTTGAGAGAAAAATTGTAAGATGAGAATTGGTAAGTCTATCCTTTTTATCTTGTGATGAGATACACTAGATAAATGAGTTCATGTTGGGTTCACCATTTTGTTTTTGAAAAAATAATCTTGATGTTTCTCTTGGTATGATTCATTTTTGGGGCTTTGAGTAATTTACAATTATAGGTATTGGGTTTACCATTCTTATCTTGAACCTGCTTGTGATAGTTCTTTTTCCAATGGCGTTTGTTTGTGGAATTGGAATCACCCAATAGTTCTCATATCTATGATGACTCATAGAACTACTTTATAATGGCCGAAACTCATTGGTTAACTTGGATGATGGTACTTATGAACTCACATTGGTTGAGAGTATTGGAATTCCGGCTCATCAAACCGAGATGTTCTGATATGCCTTAGATGTGGGGGAGGAATGAAAATGTAAACCATGATTTCCGGGGTTCTCAGATCAAGATAAATGATATTGAAAAATAATTACATTTGGTTTTATAGTGATATAAGATTCCTCTCCTGGGGATGAATTTTACTTTGGCCGATAGGCTTTTGTGTTTGCGACTTAAGATGAGCCAACTAAGGCATATTTTTCATAGTAAAAACAATGTGTTCTTTGGACATTGATCCTCCATATCTGATGGCCATAGAAATTTTATGGAGATCTGATATTACATGGGACATAGAGTATAATAAATGGAAGGAATGCATCTTGTTATATAAGAAACATTCAGACTGCAATTAACCATGGAGTGTAAAATTCTCTACATAGACCTAACTCATATGTAGGAGGGGATTTTTATGTTTCCCTGATGGATCATCGATCGAGGAACCCAAATTTAGATCACCCACATAGATATTTATTTGTATACAGGATATAGAGAAATTTTATTTTTCCCTAACCTAAATCTGGTACTGGGACATAAGGTTAAGATATCACTAGGTTTTATGTTTAGGAGAGAATAAAGCCACATGTAGTTCTATAACTGGATCCCTGCAATGATCTAGCCCATACATAGGGTGTGGAGAATTTTTCCCATTAATTATTGATCATTGTGGATGGACCCATGATTGGGATATCCCTGAGTCACTATGTATCATGTGTGGATAGGAATCAAGACACACATAGTTATGAATGGGAACTCTCTATGCAGGTCAAATCTAGATGCAGAGGGGAGTATTTTTACCTTTGATTATTGATAATTGTGGTGGAACTATGATTAGAGATCTGTTCATCAGTACGTATCCTGTGTGGAAATGATTTAAGCCACACATAGTTCTGAATATGAACTCTCTATGTAGGTTTTATCCATATTGAAAGGGTGAATTTTTCCTATTGATTATTGATTATTGCGGCTTGACCTGGTATTGGAGATCCGGCCATAACTACACATCTGGTGTGAATAGTAATGATTCCATATGTAATTTTTAACAGGAAATATCAACATAGTTATGATCTATATATCGAGGGTAGAATTTATTCTATTGATTATTGATCATTGCATCTATACCTGAGACTAAAGATAAATGTTTCACTATGTATCCAACGATGGAAGAAAATCATAAAACTAATAGTTCAGAATGGCTTCCCTATACAGATCTGAATCATGTGGAGAGAGAGGATACTTTACATGAAATAGAAATGTAAATGGAAGGACCCACATTGGAGTCCCCTGCATCAATTATTTCCATATATAGTAGTGGGGGTATTTCCCATATTTCACAGCTTGGCCGAAAATATAGGATTTAGGAATCACCATGTATCCCATTATGTTGGGAATGAAGCCACACATAGTTATTGAGGAAGAATGAAATTTAATTTCTTGCAAAAATGAAATTTTCTATTTAGTTTGACACTGTTCAGTAATGATGAGGGTCACCCAACATAGAAATAAATTTTCACTTCTCATGGTCCTAAGATAGAAATCCCTTTAGTACTATATATCATAGGTGGACAAGAATCAATCTGCATATAGTTCTTGGGGAAGAGATTCACTATGTGGATGATGTGTCTTGTCATTATGGATGATGTGTGTTGTAGTTATGAAAATAATATTTTGTGGGAAAATAATAAATGACATACTGATGTTAAAAGAGGCTAAGAGGAAAAAGGCTGATTAAAATCATATTATAAATTGGGGGGGGGGAGGCTTGAAGTAGGTCCAAACACAAGATGTCTAAGAGTAACTAAATATCCTGTAATGATCAGAATCAAGCTGCATGGATTTATTGGATGCATCATGGTAGATTACTAATGTTGGGGTGATGTCTTTGCTAGTTAGGATAATATGATGTTGTGCATTTTAACATGGTACCATAAGGATGTTGGTGTCATGCATTTTATTTTATGGAAATGAGGAAATACATGTCATGGATTTTAAGGTCATGTGATAAAGACCAATTACATAGTTTAACATCATGCTACCAAGATGATTTACCATACAGTTTAACGTCACACAATCTGGATGATAGTCACGTGATTACATGAAATACTTCTTCAGAATGATTGCATTTTCGGTAGCCGTGATAGTCTTCTCATCCATCAAGATCAAATAATATGCTTCATTAGAGTATCATTTGTGTATGGAATAAGGTCACACCCACATTAGCTCCAAATTTGGAGGTTTATTTTTCAGTATCATCAGAGTCCGGTGGACCAACACGATCTCTACCTTGAGGAAAGATCAGAGAAAACTTTTTTGTTGAAGGATCATGCAACTCAGTTTTCGTGGACTTCAAAATGATTCAAGGTATGAATTCTATTCTCATCCGGTCACTCTAATTCATCCATCCATTTTTGGGATTTATCATCTATGGATAATTTATCACAATTAACAATGGAGAGTGAGATAAATTGAACTTCAATTGGAAAGATCTCATATTTCCCATATATTAATGAGTATGGGGTCACCTGTGTGGTAGTGCGGGTTATATTCTTGTAATTCGTAAAGGCATTTAGGAGATTGTTTGGAAACTATTGGGAATGGGTGTTTTGGGGCCATATTTTCCTGCTACAGCCTAGGAGTTCAAGTAGATTCTCACTACAACCAAATTATTCACCAAGTGAGCGAAGGATATACAACTTTAAGAGGTTAGGGCAAAGAAAACTATCATCTTCATGAAATCCAAAATCATTACCAGTTTTTGTGTCCCTTATACAATACCGATGAAAAACCACAACAATTTATTTTTTTCTGAATTTGAGAAGCTATATTAAGAGTATGACAACAAGTCCAGTTATTCATCCCGCTACCATGCCACAAATAATGGAAATATAGAAGCATTCAATGATATCCTGTCGAATATAATTTAAAAGATGGTTGATAAGAATAAAAAGTTTTTTTTGGACAAGATCCTATATTCTTTGTGACCTTATCATATTATGAGCCACACTTCCACACAGGTGAGCCCATACTCATTAGTATATTAGATAGAGGTATTCCTTCCCAAAGAAGTCAAATTTCTCTCATTCCATATTTCCATATGTGATCAATTATCCATATATGTGCAATACTAGAAATGGATGGATGAATGGGAGATATTGGATGAGAAGATATTTCATACCTTTTATCATTTGGAATTACACCAAAATCAAATTTCATGAGCTTTCAATGAAAAAACACTCACCTTTGATATTTCCTCAAGGGAGAGATGGTTTTGGTCCTTAGGTCTCCAATGATAATCACAAATAAACCACAAAATCTAGATCTAAAGTGGGATGTAGATTATTCCATACAAAATTTCACTCCAATTGAGAATATTCTTTGAGCCTGATGGATGAGAAACTTACCATGGCCCCCACAAATTCAATGTTGATGAATAAGTATTTCTTTCAATCACACAAAACCATTGTCATGATCGGATGACATAAAACTATATGGTAAATCTTCACGATCTTATTACATTAAAATTCTTGGTAAATCAACTTGATCACATGATGTTAAACTACATGGTAAATCATGTTCATCACATAACATTAAAATGCATGGTAAATCTTCTCAGTACCATGATGTTAAACTAAATATTTGGTCTTTGTCGCATGACCTTAACAAAGTGTAAAATCTTTTTCAATGTCACAAGACAATAAACTATATAACACCGGCATCCTTATTGTTTGACAATAAACTGCACAAGACCATAGTATTCTCACCGGGGAGGAGATCGCCCCGACATCATCCATATACCTTGCCACATTTAAAAACTACATGTGACTTGATTCCTATTGATATAAGAAACATAATGACACATAAACATTATGAGTTATTCCCAACCTCTAATTTCCACCCATTCATAAGATGGTTTTAAAAAACCTTTGGAATATTGTACTCTTTTTATATAGGGATTATGTTTCTTGCTGGATCATTAAATCATATTTACTATATCCATAAGACACATCATCTATGTCGTAAGATGATAAATTTCATGAATCACATGCCCTCTTTGTATGATGATGAACTCCATAACATCATTTTCCTGACCACATGATGTTAAGTTGCACATATGTGTCCTCACCACATGACGTTAAACTGTGCAAGAATCATTATTTCACTGACAATTCACCACACACAAGATAAATTGCTGTGAAAGAAATATGAAATTACCCTATCCCCATGTAAGAGTTTTATCCACATATTGAATATCATCACTGAGAGCTATGTGTGGCCTTATTCTTATCTACATAGGATACATAATTACACCATGACTGAAAATATACAAAGTTTGTAGTTTTTTCTATGTAACCCTAGAAACTATCAAAACATGTATATTAAAAAGAAGTTTAAATGAGACCAATTTATTCATAAGAATCACCTCCTATTTGTTGGAGAACATTACTATGAGGGGAATTTGTTGGATCCTGGAAAAACTGCATGAATAAATAAAAGGATTCCACGAATTTGGTTAAGGAAAACAACAAATCCAAAAAAGTGTTTGTTGATATTTTCTAAAGGAAGAGAATCTATGAATGAAGGATCTTGTGTGCATAGAAAACATTTTATATGTGGACTACCACTCCATATGTAATTCCACCACTCTATAGGGTGTCCCACAAATGAAATGGTTTGCAGGATGGGATGTTATCGCTGACACCCGCTAATTGAAACTAAATAACTTGTGGGGATGAACGATAGTATTTAACCCCTAAAAATGGCTGTCCAACATGAATTAAGAATCATTAGTGGGTCTGGATAGTGTTTTTACCCTTATAAACAAAGTCATTCATAGTCTGAGGCATCCTTCTTGGGAACCCACAAATGAAGACCTACGACCCATCGCAAATGACTAGTTATGCTGGTATTTGATTCCATTGTTCTTCTATAAAATAATCCCAAGGGGAACCGAGAGGCAGGAGGGACAAAAGAGGAGAAAATATAATTCTTAGAGGATAATTTGTAGGGATCCATTGATTCCTACAAGGTAAACCCATCGCCAAAGGTGTGTGGAAAATGAAGAGGAGACTCATAACCTTTTTTTGCTGAAATATGGAGTTGTTAAGGCCACAAAACATCTATCTATGGTTGATCAAGATCCTACCGATCCATTAGATAATTATTGATGTGAATGTATCATTTTCGAATGTTCTCCCTCAACATTGTTGCCTTCAACTTCATAGGTCCTCACTAGTGTATTCACCTTAAAGGCTTCCCTCATGGGTACAAAGCGGTCGATCATGAGAGAATATGTCCATATGATCATCAAGGTATCCCTACTCATGGATTTAAGAACCAATATAAATATGGTCTTCCCCTTGATGTAATCCTCCCTAAAGGTCCTCCATAGGGTATACGCCATATAAATTCACCCTAAAGTTAGAAATTGAGCTATGATGGTAGTCCTCTCTATTATGTTATCGGTTTCAATGGTCATCCCCATAGTGACCTTTTATTTTATCAAGAAGGACCCCCTACTTAAATATACAATTAAGGTCCTCCCTAGGGTATAAACTTCCCAAATTCTTCCTACATTTAGACATAGATCTATAATGTCTGTCCTCTCCATTATAGAATCCACTATAAAGGTCCTCCCTGTAGTGACATTTCATTTCAACAAGAAGGTCCTCGCCTTGTCAAGTCAAGTACGAAAAATACATCATATTCTGAAGTTCTTAGAATTTTGGGGCTAGTCATGGGAGGTACCCTATCAATGTAATATTACATCATTTCTCAACCAAAAGATGACTTGGGGAAACAAAAATTCATTAGAACCACCTCTAGTCCCTTTCCATGCTAATAAGACCCCCACTAGCCATGATTCTTGTGAAAAAATAGTCAAGAAGCACTCATGTTGGGATAATAAAGTAGTGGAGTCTGTTGAAGAATAAAAAAAAGGATGTATTGGATAACAGATAAATCCTATGAGTTGAATACATAGTGTGAGAAATCTACACGTCATGTAAGGGTTACATGTTGTGTAATGTGAAAAATCATGTTTTTAATCTGAGACGATGCACTTTTTAGTGTAATTTAAAATAACAGGGTTTATCGACATGTAAAATATTAAAAACCATGTAATAACTATAGTTTCAACTTTTAGACTGCCTTATGGGGTTGAGGCTTCATTCCCTTTTTTATCCCCTTAATTTTGGCTAGAGCTCTTACACTATGCAATATTGGGTGAGTTCCTTCCATCAGAATCAATTTTTTGAGTGATTGATCACTATTAGGGTTGTAAGTATCTTTTATAGGTAATATATCTTTATATTTTTTCATTGTTTCTTGTTATAGATTTTTTTAGGATGTGGTTTTTTATCAAATATGGTTTTATTTTGATCATTTTCAGGTTATTGGTCTGCCTTGCTTTGCAAAGGAGACACTAGTATCCTTATTGGGTGTGATACCACTAGGTAGTAACCTATTTTATGTTTATGGTCTATGGTGGGATTCTATGTTAGTTGGATTTAACCTTATGGATTTTTAATATCGTGAGCATCAAGTACTTATTGTCTCATATTCTAGAGTATGGCTAGTAATTTCATTGTTGTTTGTGGTTGTTTATTGCATGATAGTTTTATTCATGGATGTTGGATCACATGTATATTTATATTTGGTATCATTACCCACTTTGTTCATGGATTGAGAAAACTTGTCATGAATGTTTTGAAAACTGGATTTAACTTTATGCCTTTTGTTTTAATTCTAGGGCTTTCAAATTCTTGTTAATATGACTAATATATATCTTTTGGTGGTATCCTATTGAGATATCTTGATTAGACACTACTTCTACCTTTGGGTGGATTTTTACCTTATTTTTCAGGATACAAATAAAGGGAAGGTAATTTTCTAGCACCCAGTCATCTCTTTAAATTGATGTTTCAGTGTAGGGATTGTTTGGAGGTGACTGTAGGTCACCCAGAAACTTATTCTTCTATAATTCTCATAATTTCTAGTTTATCCTATTTGGAAAAGTTTTATAACCCTTTCTTACCATTTTTACTCTTTATATATGCCTAATTTTCATTTTATATGAGAAATATTTTTTTATATTTGTTTTACCTCACCCCATAATGGGATGAATTGAGTGAACAATCTGGATGGACTGGGTAGGTCTATTACAATTTGGTATCAAAGGGTTTAATCAGCTTAAATTGGTTTAAAAGTACCTGAGTATGTTCTGTTTCTTTGCTATAAAATATTATTATCATCATAATTTATATAGTGGGATAGGAAAAGGGTCCTAGACAACTCATTTACATGACTAAGTTTGAGTTTCCATGGCTGGTCGTAAAATCATTACTAATTCCAAGACCAAGTATTTGGGTTCATTTGAATAAATTGCATAAGAATTTCATTTAGATTAACCTATCTACAATTTTTGGGTACATGGTGTGTATGGTAATTTTAATAAACTAGGTGAATAGTTTATTTAGATGGACCAATTCTTCTATAAATTTGTTTAACGTTTATGGTATAATTCATAACTACATAAAATTATTATTAATTTATATCATTGTTTTGGATCCTTGTTTTTGTTTCAAATGTTTTGGAGTTTTTCATGACACATTGGTTATTATATTTCATTTAATAGACAATGACTCATGGAATAACTCATCCAAATATCGGAGGAGAAGCTATGTGGCAGGTTTTATAAGCTAATCCTCTAGTGGAATCTTCTTTGGTTGAAGTAGTGATCTATACCATTTAGACTATAGGGTGAATGGGTGCGGTGAACCCAAGATGAGTAGTGGATAATGTTTTAGAATTTACCAAGTAACATCCACCTTTCATCCGTTGTGACAAAGGTCCAAAAGATTCAAAGGAGTGGACTGAATGGATATAGAGGATCTTTAAATTTTTTAATACTCTTGAAGATTCTCAGGAGGTGTTTTCCACATATATTCTCAAGGTACAAGGAAGAATATAGTGGGACTATATAATTCAATCTAAGTTGCACAAAATTTTTACCTGGGTATCTTTCAAGAAGGTCTATAATTAGAAGTTTTATCCTGAGACTTTACATGTGGAAGAGACCTTGGAGTTTCACACATTGGAGAAATGGGATCAAGACATTTTAGAGTACTCAACCCTCTTTTCCATGTTGGGGCATATAGCATCATAGCTAGTCACCAATGATTACCTAAAGGATTAGAGGTTAAATATGAAAATGAGGGATGATATTCAGTCAGTTAAAGTTCTTTTATTCTGTCCAAAATATTTGTAGGTAGTGGATAAAGTAGCTTCTATTGAGGCATACATAGATGGAAGGACATGCTTAGGTGGAGATTTGGTAGGTGCAGCCGGTAGCCAAGGTTCTTCTTCCGTTCAGAAAAGGAAGTGCAAGGGTTTTCAATTTTTTACAGGACCAATTTTAGGAGATTTTTTAGGGTAGTAACATGTTATTTTCTACCAGTGTAGGAGGTGGTCATATTATACCTCATTGTGTGGAGGCTCCCAAAGTTTTCATCTTTGTGGGAAATTTATCCATTTGAAATGTTTTTTTTCATAATATGTACCAAGGTAGTAAGGCGACATCCACTTTCACCAAGGGGTCACAAGTTCAAGATGATGCTTCCAAGTGCGGTGTTTCACATTTTCATACCAAGGGACATGTATAGGTAGCAATGTATAGACAACTATATGGGACTATGTGTGCTCTAGAGGAATTCGAAGCAAAGCCATCTACTGTTAGAGGTGTGTGTTCTATTTCATCTTCTATGAAGCTAGATTTATTTGATATATGTTCTACTCATTCTTTTATATCATCAATGTTGAATGGCATGTTGGATTTATCTTCTAATCTTATGCCATTATTTTTGGATCTTTCCATGCCTTTGGGAAAGAGGTATGAACAAGGTTTTAAGTGTCCCACATGTCAGGTGATGATAGCTGATGTTGAGGGGGTTTGGGATTTACTAGTTGTTGATATTGAATATTATACTTGATTATTACCATGGATTGGATAATCAACATGAAGGACCTGATAGATTATTATCATCATTGGGTAGAGTTATTATCTAATGATGGGGTCACTCATGTTTTCTAGGGTGATTCATACTCAACATCATTAAGGGCAGGGCCTATTTTATATTTTTCTTATATAATCGCATTGCTGTTGTTAGAAATGATTATTTTTGAAATTGACGATTTCCTGGGAAGTCATGTACCGACTTTTGTGTGTACGTAACTTTTTGTATTTATAGATGGTTTTTTTGTTTACAACCCCATAGAGAAGTCGAGTTTACTATTGACATGATCCCCAAAATGATTCCCATTTCTATGTCTTCCAATTGAATGGAACTTTCTGAGTTGGTGGAGCTTAAGTTATAGATTGAAGAACTATAAGTGAAAGGATTTATTATTCCCAGTGTGTCACCATGGGATTCACTTGTACTCCTAACTAAGAAAGAATACAGAAGTCTCAGGCTTTTCATTGATTATCGAAAGTTGAATTGGGAGACCATTAAGAAAAAGTACACTTTTCCCAAAATTGATGGTCTCTTTGATCATCTTAGAAGAGTTCATTGGGTTTTTAAGATTGAATGTGGTTGGGTTAACACCAGTTGAGAGTCTGAGAATAGTATATACCATATACAACATTTAGGCGTCGATATGGGAATTTTGAATTTTTTCTTATGCTATTCGGTCTCACTAATAATCATGCGATATTCAAGGAATCGATGAACCAAATATTTCATTGGTTATTAGACTATTTTGTATTTGTGTTCGTTGATGATATATTGGTGTACTCCAAGATAGAGGAGGATCATATAAACCATTTGGATAAAATTATATAAACCTTGAGGGAACATCATTGGTTTGAAAAGCTTTACAATTTTGAGTTTTTTATATGGGAAGTGATGTTTTGGGGAATGTGATATATGAGAAGGGTGTCTCAGTTGATATTGAGAAGGTATAGTATAAGGCCCCAGCCTTAAACCTTACTTAATCTTTAGTTATTACAAGATTACACATTGAGGATCTTTTCAGGTTTAGAGTTTTAGAGAATTAGATCATAAAACTTGCATTACATTCCACATTTAGACAAAGTGGTTACATAAAAGATAGTATTCATTTTTCCAATTAAAAGAAACATATTTAAAATAAAGCCTGGATTCTTTCTTGACACTTAGTTGACACTATCATCACATCATGTACCGTTCCCTTGACCTGTGAAAATCATTTCAAAAACTTGGGATGAGCATAAAAAGCTCAGTAAGGGTTATAAAAATATGGAAAAGAAACATGAGTACATGTATACATAAGAATCAATGAAATCATACTCTACTCATAAAACATAAGCACTTTAACATACCTCATCAAATCATGAATAAATCATAGAAATCATAAGACATAAAGGTAAATTGAGGCATTCAAAACATTATTACATAGGGAGTAACCCTCTTGGTTATGTTTGGAATACACATCATAGTATATTCCCTAAATCTATTAGGATAAACCTTAATGTTTAACTCCTTCATGTTACCCAATGCATTGGAGAGCTATATCGGGCTCACCCACCCTTAGTTTATCACGGAACCACCCGTCTTCATAATAATGCCCAAGAACCATAACATAATCATATCACATAAAACATGCATAAAGGAAACAGAACATTTCCACATTTCAATCACAAGATATCAATAACACATTGATATAATAAAAACTTTATCAAAACCATTTTCAATAACAAAATAAAAGAAAAGTAAAACATGGTATTTATTTTTCTTTAAAAAAAGGTATGGCTTGTAGAGGAAGCCGAAACTCAAATAATGGTCACAACGGTGGAGAAGTCGTTGTCGCCGCATAGATATGAAAAATACATTCCCTTTTGTCGTTTAGTAAAACGCTTCGTATAAAAAAGATTCCATTTTGGATAAATGTAAATGTCAAAGGGGTTTATACACCGTATAAAAGAAGGTTGTATATAAAACCAAATATGCCTCAATGAAAGGAGATTGAGACGAAGTCCCATACAAAGATCATTTTTTAAATAAAATACATCTATTATGTGTATTCACCATAAGTACACATAAAGTAAGTACAAATACAATACATGACATAATAATATCATGAAATAATTTGAAAGTAGGAGATTAACCCAAATAACGGAAATTGGGTTAAGAAGTTCCCTTACCTCAGGTCCGACTTGACTCAATCGTTATTTTAACCTCCTGAATAATAAACTTGAGTTAATTTATACTTTCTTAAGAACCTTTTTCAAGTTCACTATTCCTTTTATATCACTTATTACCATGTCATGAACACTATGTAATTATTTAAGTTAATAATGGTCGTTTTTACGATCATTGGTACTTGAGTCAAAAATAAACTCTTTATAATTACAAGTTGTTCATGTATCCATTATATCCAGAGTTATACTCATGATGTAGATATCATATATATCATATATATCTAGTATATACATGAATTTATAATATTACATAACGTTTAGAGGTAAGAAATGAAATGCACCGTTCATGGAGACGGTAAGCCGTACGTACGCATGAATGCTACTTTCATTTCTATTTCATATTTTATGGAATGGAATCATAATTATATAAAGGTATATTATAATTCCAGTATAATATCATATATAATACCATTAACTACATCCTTTATACGTCCCACATATGGCATTAACGAATCAAATCACTTTGAGGGGGCGGTAGTCCGCACTTCCAAAAATGAAGATATAGCGTTTACCCATAATGAAAACCATAAAGGTATGCCAGAAATGAAAAATACAGAAGCTTAAGTAAGACATAAACATATTATATATCATATATAAATATAGTGTCATCTTAATTTCCACCTTTGAAGGTGTTACAAGAATATTGAACAATCATCATTTCGTGAGCCAAAAATTCGCCATCCACAGAAACAGTATGTTTTTTAACCATTAGGTGTAGGTTTGTGTAAGTGTAGCTCGAATAATTCTCATAAAAACATCCTAGTATATTTAATATACTGGTTTTGTTACAAAAGAAAGGAATAAAAAGATTTTAGGGGGTTGGAGAATCAAAATAAAACATAAGAACACAAGAGAAGACACTTCCTTTAATTCGGGTAACTCCTTTTGATTTGAGCTCAAAGGCTTCCTTGGGAAGACTTATGCCCAAAGTGAGGCTTCTAAGAGTTATAGAGTGATGTGGAGAGACAAAATGGGTAGGGGTTGGCCGAGCCAAAGTATTTGGAAGTGTGGTTAAGGTGGTAGAGGTGGGGGCCTTTTGTAAGAGGAGAGGAGGGGCACTCTTTTAAAGGTATAAAAGGATACTTTATTATAAAATGCTTTTCAGATTTAAAAGGTCCCAAAATTATATATTTCTAGGATAAGGTGATAATAGTTCTAAATCCACCCATCCAATAGTATTTTTACATGTTTAGTTCTTATATTTTACATTGTCTTTTCATTTTAATTAAATCGTTAAATAATGAGGTAATCGCTGCATCATCATGGTGTCATAAATAATTTAATTTATATAATGTCTAAAAATTATAAAAAAGTACCATGATGTAGGAAATATTTTTATCTTTCTAATTAATATTTATTGTAAAAAATATGACTTGAATAACCCCATTTAAAAATTGGTTTAGTAAAACAACTCATGTTTGTGACATTTTTAGTTTAACATTAAATAAAAGTCATTAATGTCATTATCTTACCAAAGTGGCTCCATAGGGTCCCCAAAATCGACCCATGGGTTCTCTTGGTCGTCCATGACACATCCAATAAGGGTAGGACATGTTTCAAGTTCATTTAATATTATTAAAACATTATTCTTACCTTAAATTACACTAATTACCTATAATCGCGATTAAAAACTTAAAAGTTACTATTCACCAAAAAATTATTTTAATCCCATTGAACCAAATTTTACTTATTAATGACAACCATGTATGTAGGATTTTTGAAATTCAAAACACAGTGGTGGTAAAATTTCATTTAAACGGAAAATCAGTTTTTATAAGTACCACTTAGTGGTTTCACTATTCATCAAAAATTGAAGTTTTTCAGAAAAATACCAAAACTTCACCCTAAGATTTATTTGATATTCTGAATTCAAAAATGATGTATATTTTAAAAAATTTAAAAAATATAAGTTACATTAATTAAATTAATAATTAATTTCCGCTGTCAGAGAAAATAACGTGTTTTTATGAAACAATAAGTATCAAAAGATTGACACGAGTTTAAGTCCAATTTCAAAGTGAAATTAATTCGAACGACAACTATTGGATTAAATGGTAAAAATATATTATAATTTAACTTTAAAACCAATTCAAAAGATAATATAACCATATAAATAAATTAGATTAAAACAAGGTTTTGAATTAAAATACAACATTTTTCACTATTCATTAAATAAATGAACTTTATCGGAAAAATACCAAACATTTACCCAAAGTAAATTTCAATGTTACAATCATAAAGAATAAGTTTATTTTGACAAATAGAGCTTATAAAGGTGTCAAAAGTTTTATTTAAAAATGGTTTTCCATCAAAAGGCAATAAAACAATCTTTTAATAATATTAGTGTATTCCATGATTATGATTGGATTTATTCTCATTTTAAGCCTCTATAACAATATATAATTCATTAATAGACATAGATGAAAAATATGTATTATTCATTACTTACTTGGGATGTTTCATCCTTCCCCCTTTAGAAAATTGCATCCCTGCAATTTATTTACTTATCAAATAAGTGGGGGTATTTAGCCTTCATTGCATTTTCAGATTCCCATGTTGCCTCTTCAACCATGTGGTTTTCCCAAAAAACCTTTACCTGATGAATCACCTTATTCCCTAACACTTTCTCCTTGTGGTCAAGAATCTGGTCCGGTTGTTCCTCATAAGATAGGTTCTCTTCCAGCTGAACTACCTCTGGACTCAAAACATGAGATGGATCTGGCATATACTTTCTCAACATCGAAACATGAAAAACATTGTGTACTTGAGATAAACTCAGAGGTAAAGCCACTCGGTAAGCAACTGATCAAACTCTCTCCAGAATTTCAAATGGTCCAATGAACCTTGGACTCAGCTTTACTTTCTTACCTAATCGCATCACACTTTTCCATGGTGATACTTTGAGAAAAACATGATCACCTACCTCAAAAGAGAGATCCTTCCTCTTATTGTCCACATAACACTTCTGCCTGCTCTGAGCTGTTCTCATGTGTTTCTGTATCAGCTGAACTTTTTCTGCCAACTCTTCTACCAATTCTGGTCCCATCAGCTTCCTTTCACCCACTTCGTCCCAGAAAGCTGGAGTTCGACTCGGCTTCCTATCACTCAAGATCTTTGTTGGACACTCGTTTGCATAGTGACCCATCTCATTGCACTTAAAACATTTCACTAACTGTAAATCAAATCTGGACTTTCCATCACCTTGATCTTTTTCAGTGCAATCACAATCCTTATGTCCCATCTTACCACATCGGTAGCACTTTACAGAATTCAGAAGACATTCCCCAGCATGCCTTTTCCCACACTTATCACAAACTGGAAACATAGTTTTCTTACCACCAGACCTTTTTAAAGAATTCTTTCCTTTCTCCTGCGACCTCGGTCTCTTCTTCTGTTAGTTGTTATAGAATACTTGATCATTGGAAAAATCCATTTCCACCTTCTCAGCACATCAAAAAAGATTTTCATAACTCTTGAACTCGTGAGAAGATAAATCCCTTAGATATTTTGGGTTTAATCCTGAGTAAAAATGATTTATTTTACTATCAAGGTCTCGGATAAAATTTGTTGCATACCTTTCCAACCGAGTGAACCTTTCTTCATAGGCAGCCACTGATTCTTACTCTTGCCTAAATTCCAGGAATTGTTTTTCTATCCTAAGTCTAACAGCCTTAGGAAAATATTTCTCAAGAAAGATACCTTTGAATTCATCCCAGTCGAGAGCATCTATATCATCAGCATCCCTGATATTTTTAACCATGGACCACCACTGATCTGCTTTACCCTCCAAACGGTAAATAACAAGACTAACCTTTTTATTATGTGAAGACCCCATGACATCGAAAATCTTCTCCAGTGATTTAATCCACCCTTCAGCTATCACAGGGTCAGATGATCCTCTAAATGATGGGGGATGTTTCCTCATGAAATGTTCCACCACTGTCATGTTCCTCTGTGGTTGATCTGGATGATCTCGTGCATGGATACTGCCACCATTTATCGCTTGAGTCAACTGCTCCATTACTGCAGCAAACTGTTCAGTTCTAATTCCGACCATCTCAGGATGCTGATTCGGAAGGTCATTTCTTCTGTATGCCTTCCTAGCACTGCCTCCCTTTTTCCTCTTCGGAAAACCATTCTGAACAAACATGTCTTAGATAAAGCAACATGGTAATCTTCAAATTCTATATCATTTCAATTTGACCATAAAAAAATATTTTTGGATAATCATTTAATATAATTCTAACTCCTAAATTTATCTAAACCGACCTCTGATACCAACTATAATGGTCTGGAATTACTTCCAGTGGACTATAATTGATACCTATCAGGGCACTCTATGGGTGGCTATACCCCCTGGGTGGGACACACCACCATCCCCAGTGGCATCCATTTCCTCATGAAGCCCTTGGGCGGAGAGCCATACTTCGTCCAACGCTTACATGTGAGAGTTCCCAAGGATCAGATACATTCCTACCACTTTTTCCTCTGATACCAACTATAAGGCCCCAGCCTTAAACCTTACTTAATCTTGAGTTATTACAAGATTACACATTGAGGATCTTTTCAGGTTTAGAGTTTTAGAGAATTAGATCATAAAACTTTCATTACATTCCACATTTAAACAAAGTGGTTACATAAAAGATAGTATTCATTTTTACAATTAAAGGAAACATATTTAAAATTAAACATGGATTATTTCTTGACACTTCCTTGACACTATCATCACATCATGTACCATTCCCTTGACCTGTGAAAATCATTTCAAAAACTTGGGATGAGTATAAAAAGATTAGTAAGGGTTATAAAAATATGGAAAGGAAACACGAGTACATGTATACACAAGAATCAATGAAATCGTACTCTACTCATAAAACATAAGCACTTTAACATTCCTCATCAAATAATGAATAAATCATAGAAATCATAAGACATAAAGGTAACTTGAGGCATTCATAAAATTATTACGTAGGGAGTAACCCTCTTGGTTACGTTTGGAATACCCATCATATTATATTCCATAAATCTCTTCGGAGAAACCTTAACGTTTAACTACTTCGTGTTACCCAATGCATTGGAGAGCTATATCGAGCTCACCCGCCCTTAGTTTATCACGGAACCACCCATCTTCATAACAATTCCCAAGAACCATAACATAATCGTATCACATAAACCATGCATAAAGGAAACATAAAATTTCCACATTTCAATCACAAGATATCAATAACACATTTATATAATAAAAACTTTATCAAAATCATTTTCAATACCAAAATAAAAGAAAATTAAAACATGGTATTTATTTTTCTTTTTTCAAAAAGGTATGGCTTGTAGTGGAAGCCGAAACTAAAATAATGGTCACGGCGGCAGAGAAGTCGTTGTCGCCTCATATGTAAGACAAAAACATTCCCTTTTGTCGTTTAGTAAAATGCTTCGTATAAAAAAGATTCTTTTTGGATAAACGTAAAAGCCAAAGGGGTTTATACACCGTATAAAAGAAGGTTGTGTATAAAACAAAATATGCCTCAATGAAAGGAGATTGAGACGAAGTCCAATACAAAGATCATTTTTTAAATAAAATACATCTATTATGTGTATTCACCATAAGTACACATAAATAAAGTAAAAATACAAGATAGGACATAATACTATCCTGACATAATTTGAAAGTAGGAGATTAACCCAAAGAACGGAAATTGGGTTAAGAAGTTCCCTTACCTCGGGTCCGACTTGACTCGATCGTTCTTTTAACCTCTTGAATAATAAACTTGAGTTAATTTATACTTGCTTAAGAACCTTTTTCAAGTTCATTATTCCTTTTCTATCACTTATTACCATGTCATGAACACTATGTAATTATTTAAGTTAATAACGGTCGTTTTAACGATAATTAGTAATTGAGTCAAAAATAAACTCTTTATAATTACAATTTTTTCATGTATCCATTATATCCAGAGTTATACTCATGATGTAGATATCATATATATCATATATATCCAGTATATACATGCATTTATAATATTACATAACGTTTAGAGGTAAGAAATGAAATGCACCGTTCATGGAGACGGTAAGCCGTACGTACGCATGAACACTACTTTCATATTTATTTCGTATTTTATGGAATGGAATAATAATGATATAAAGGTATATTATAATTCAGTATAATATCATATATAATACCATTAATTAAATCCTTTATACGTCCCACGTATGGCATTAATGAATCAAATAACTTTGAGGGGGCGGTAGTCCGCACTTTCTAAAATGAAGATATCGCGTTTACCCATAATGGAAACCATAAAGGTATGCCATAAAAGAAAAATATTGAAGATTAAGTAAAACATAAAAATATTATATATCATATATAAATATATTCTCATATTAATGGCCACCTTTGAAGGTGTTAAAAGAATATTGAACAATCATCATTTCGTGAGGCATAAATTCCCCATCCACGAAAATAGTATGTTTTTTAACCATTAGGTGTAGGTGTGTGTACATGTAGCTCGAATACTTCTAATAACAACATCCTAGTATATTTAAGATACTGGTTTTGTTACAAAAGAAAGTAATAAAAAGAGTTTAGGGGGTTGGAGAAGCTAAATAATACATAAGAACACAAGAGAAGACACTACCTTTAAATCGGGTAACTCTTTTTGATTTGAGCTCAAAGGCTTTCTTGGGAAGAATTCTGCCCAGAGTGAGGCATCTAAGAGTTATAGAGGGATGTGTAGAGACAAAATGGGTAGGGGTTGGCCGAGCCAAAGGCTTTGGAAGTGTGGGTAAGGTGGTAGAGGTGGGGGCCTTTTATAAGAGGAGAGGAGGGACACTCTTTGAAAGGTATAAAAGGATGCTTTATTGTAAAATGCTTTTCGGATTTAAAAGGTCCCAAAATTATATATTTCGAGGATAAGGTGATAATAGATCTAAATCTACCCATCCAATAGGTTTTTGACATGTGTAGGTCTTAGAGTTTACATTATCTTTTCATTTTAATTAAATCGTTAAATAATGAGGTAATCGCTGCATCATCATGGTGTCATAAATAATTTAATTTATTTAATGTCTAAAAATTATAAAAAAATACTATGATGTAGGAAATATTTTTAGAATTCTAATTAATATTTATAGTAAAAAATATGACTTGTACAACCCCATTTAAAAATTGGTTTAGTAAAACAACTCATGTTTGTGACATTTTTACTTTAACATTAAATAAAAGTCATTAATGTCATTATCTTACCCAAGTGGCTCCATGGGGTCCCTAAAATCGACCCATGGGTTGTATTGATCGGCCATGACACATCCAATAAGGGTAGGACATGTGTCAAGTTGATTTAATATTATTAAAACATTATTCTTACCATAAATTACATTAATTATCTCTAATCGCGATTAAAAACTTAAAAGTTACTATTCACCAAAAAATTATTTTATTCCCATTGAACCAAATTTTACTTATTAATGACAACCATGTATGTAGGATTTTTTAAATTCAAAACACAGAGGTGGAAAAATTTCATTTAAACGGAAAATCAGTTTTTATAAGTACCACTTAATGGTTTCACTATTCATCAAAAATTGAAGTTTTTCAGAAAAATACCAAAACTTCACCCTAATCTATATTTGATATTCTGAATTAAAAAATTATTTCTATTTTACAAAATTCAAAACATATAATTTACATTAATTAATTTAATAATTAATTCCCGCTTTCAGAGCAAATAGCGTGTTTTTATGAAACAATTAGTATCAAAAGATTGACACTAGTTTAAGTCCAATATCAAAGTGAAATTAATTCCAAAGACCACTATTGGATTAAATGGTAAAAATATATTCTAATTGAACTTTAAAACCAATTCAAAAGATAATCTAACCATATAAATAAATTAGATTAAAAAGTGGTTTTGAATTAAAATACAACATTTTTCACTATTCATTAAAAAATGAACTTTATCGGAAAAATACCAAAAATTTACCCAAAGTAAATTTAAATTTTCCAATAAAAAAGAATAAGTTTTATTTTAACAAATAGAGCTTATAAAGGTGTCAAAAGTTTGATTTAAAAATTATTTTCCATCAAAAGGCAGTAAAACAATCTTTTAAAAATATTAGTGTATTCCATGATTAAGATTGGATTTATTCTCATTTTAAGCCTCTAAAATACTATCTAATTCATTAATAGACATAGATTAAAAAATATGTATTATTCATTACTTACTTGGGATGTTACATCCTCCCCCCTTTATAAAATTGCGTCCCCACAATTTATTTACTTATCTAATAAGTGGGGGTATTTAGCCCTCATTGCATTTTCAGATTCCCATGTTGCCTCTTCAACCATGTGGTTTTTCCACAAAACCTTTACCTGATGAATCACCTTATTCCGTAACACTTGCTCCCTGTGGTCAAGAATCTAAACCGGTTGTTCCTCATAAGATAGGTTCTCTTCCTGATAAACTACCTCTGGACTCAAAACATGATATGGATATGACATATACTTTCTCAACATCGAAACATGAAAAAATTGTGTACCAGAGATAAACTTTGAGGTAAAGACACTCGGTAAGCAACTGATCCAACTCTCTCCAGAATTTCATATTGTCCAATGAACCTTGGACTTAGCTTTCCTTTCTTACCAAATTGCATCACACTTTTCCATGGTGATACTTTGAGAAAAACATGATCACCTACCTCAAAAGAGAGATCCTTCCTCCTATTGTCCGCATAACTCTTTTGCCTGCTCTGAGCTGTTCTCATGTGTTTCTGTATCAGCTGAACTTTTTCTGCCAACTCTTCTAGCAATTCTGGTCCCATCATCTTCCTTTCACCCACTTCATCCTAGAAAGTTGGAGTTCGACACTTCTTCCCATCACTCAAGCTCTTTTTCGGACACTCGTTTGTATAGTGACCCATCTCATTTCACTTAAAACATTTCACTAATTGTAAATCAAATTTGGACTTACCATCACCTTGAACTTTCTCAGTGCAATCACGAGCCTTATGTCCCATCTTACCACATCGGTAGCACTTTCCAGAATTCAGGATACATTCCCCAGCATGCCTTTTCCCACACTTATCACAAACTGGAAACTTAGTTTTCTTACCATCAGACCTTTTTGAAGAATTCTTTCCTTTCTCCTACCATCTCGGTCTCTTCTTCTATTGGTTGTTATATAACAATGGATCATCAGAAAACTCCATTTCCACCTTCTCAGCACATCGAACAAGCTTTTCATCACTCTTGAACTCGTGAGAAGCTAAAGCCCTTTGATATTTTGGCTTTAATCCTGAATAAAAATGATTGATTTTAATATCAAGGTCTTAGATAAAATTTGTTTCATACCTTTCCAACCGAGTAAACCTTTCTTCATAATCAGCCATTGAGTCTTCCTCTTGCCTCAATTCCAGGAATTGTTTTTCTATCCTAAGTCGAACAGCCTTAGGAAAATACTTCTTAAGAAATATACCTTTGAATTCATCCTAGTCGAGAGCATCAATATCATCAGCGTCCCTGATATTTTTAACCATCGACCACCACTGATCTGCTTCACCCTGCAAATGGTAAATAGCAAGACTAACCTTTTGATTGTCTGAACACCCCATGACATCGAAAATCTTCTCTAGTGCTTTAAGCCACCCTTCAGCTAGCACAGGGTCAGATGATCCTCTGCATGACGGGGGTTGTTGCCTCATGAAATGTTCTACCACTAACATGTTCCTCTGCGGTTGATCTGGATGATCTCGTGCATGGATACCGCCACCATTTATCGCTTGAGTCAACTACGCCATTACTGCAACAAACTGTTCAGTTCCAATTCCGACCATCTCATGATGCTGATTCAGAAGGTCATTTCCTTCTGTATGCCTTCCTAGCACTGCCTCCCTGTTTCCTCTATAGAAAAACATTCTGAAAAAACATGTCTCAGATGAAGCGACATGGTAATATTCAAATGCTATATCATTTCAATTTGACCATAAAAGAATATTTTTGGATAATCATTAAATATAATTCTAACTCCTAAAGTTATCTAAACTGACCTCTGATACCCACTATAACGGTCTGGAATTACTTCCAGTAGACTATAATTGATACCTATCAGGGAACTCCATGGGTGGCTACACCCCCTGGGCGGGACACAACACCATCCCCAGTGGCAGCCATTTCCTCATGAAGCCCTTGGGCGGAGATCCATGCTTCGTCCAGTGCTCACATGTGAGAGTTCCCAAGGATCGGATACATTCCTACCTCTTTTGCCTCTGATACCAACTATAAGGCCCCAGACTTAAACATTACTTAATCTTGAGTTATTACATGATTACACATTGATGATCTTTTTAGGTTTAGAGTTTTAGAGAATTAGATCCTAAAACTTTCATTACATTCCACATGTAAACAACGTGGTTACATAAAAGAGAGTATTCATTTTTCCCATTCACGGAAACATATTTAAAATAAAACATGGATTCTTTCTTGACACTTCCTTGACACTATCATAACATCATGTACCTCTCCCTTGACCTGTGAAAATCATTTCAAAAACTTGGCATGAGTATAAAAATCTCAGTAAGGGTTATAGAAATATGGAAAGGAAACATGAGTACATGTATACACAAGAATCAATGAAATCATACTCTAATCATAAAACATAATCACTTTAACATTCCCCATAAAATAATGAATAAATCATAGAAATCATAAGACATAAAGGTAACTTGAGGCATTCATAACATTATTACGTAGGGAGTAACCCTCTTGGTTACGTTTGGAATACCCATCATAGTATATTCCCTAAATCTCTTCGGAGAAACCTTAACGTTTAATTCCTTCACGTTACCCAATGAATTGGAGAGCTATATCGGGCTCACCTGCCCTTAGTTTATCACGGAACGACCCATCTTCATAACAGTGCCCAAGAACCATAACATAATCATATCACATAAAACATGCATAAAGGAAACATAACATTTCCACATTTCAATCACAAGATATCAATAACACATTGATATAATAAAAACGTTATCAAAACCATTTTCAATACCAAAAGAAAAGAAAAGTAAAACATGGTATTTATTTTTCTTTTTTAAAAAAGGTATGGCTTATAGAGGAAGATGAAACTCAAATAATGGTCACAGCGGCGGAGAAGTCGTTGCACCTCATATGTACGAAAAAAACATTCCCTTTTTTCGTTTAGTAAAAAACTTCGTATAAAAAAGATTAATTTTTGATAAATGTAAAAGTCAAAGGGGTTTATACACCGTATAAAATAAGGTTGTGTATAAAACAAAATATGCCTCAATAAAAGGAGATTGAGACGAAGTCCCATAAAAAGATCATTTTTTTAATAAAATACATCTATTATGTGTATTCACTATAAGTACACATAAATAAAGTACAAATACAAGATAGGACATAATAATATCATGACGTAATTTGAAAGTAGGAGATTAACACAAAGAACGGAAATTGGGTTAAGAAGTTCCCTTACCTCGGGTCCGACTTGACTCGATCATTCTTTTAACCTACTAAATAATAAACTTGAGTTAATTTATACTTTATTAAGAACCTTTTTCAAGTTCATTATTCCATTTATATCACTTATTACCATGTCATTAACACTATGTAATTATTTAAGTTAATAACGGTCATTTTAACGATCGTTGGTACTTGAGTCAAAAATAAACTCTTTATAATTAAAAGTTGTTCATGTATCCATTATATCCATAGTTATACTCATGATTTAGATATCATATATATCATATATATTTAGTATATACATGCATTTATAATATTTCATAACGTTTAGAGGTAAGAAATGAAATGCACCGTTCATGGAGACGGTAAGCCGTACGTACGGATGAACGCTACTTTCATTTATATTTCGTATTTTATGGAATGGAATAATAATGATATAACGGTATATTATAATTCCAGTACAATATCATATATAATAACATTAATTACATCCTTTATACGTCCCACATATGGCATTAACGAATCAAATCACTTTGAGGGGACGACAGTCCGCACTTCCTAAAATGAAGATATCGGGTTTACCCATAATGGAAACCATAATGGTATGCCATAAATGAAAAATAAATAAGCTTAAGTAAAACATAAACATATTATATATCATATATAAATATAGTTTCATCTTAATGGCCACCTTTGAATGTGTTAAAAGAATATTGAACAATCATCGTTTCGTGAGGCAGAAATTCACCATCCACGGAAACAGTATGTTCTTTAACCATAGGTGTGTGTAAGTGTAGCTCGAATCCTTCTTATAAAAACATCCTTTTATATTTAAGATACTGGTGTTGTTACAAAATAAAGGAATAAAAAGTGTTTAGGGGGTTGGAGAAGAAAAATAAAACATAAGAACACAAGAGAAGACACTACCTTTAAATCGGGTAACTCTTTTGGATTTGACCTCAAAGGCTTCCTTGGGAAGACTTCTGCCAAAAGTGAGGCTTCTAAGAGTTATAGAGGAATGTGGAGAGACAAAATGGGTATGGGTTGGCCGAGCCAAAGGCATTGTAAGTTTGGGTAAGGTGGTATATGTGGGGGCCTTTTATAAGAGGAGAGGAGGGGCACTCTTTGAAAGGTATAAAAGAATACTTTATTATAAAATGATTTTCTGATTTAAAAGGTCCCAAAATTATATATTTAGGGGATAAGGTGATAATAGTTCAAAATCCAACCATACAATAGGTTTTTCACATGTTTAGGTCTTATATTTTACATTATCTTTTCATTTTAATTAAATCATTAAATAATGAGGTAATCGCTGCATCATCATGGTGTCATAAATAATTTACTTTATTTAATGTCTAAAAATTATATAAAAACTAATATTATGTAGGAAATATTTTTAGATTTATAATTAATATTTATAGTAAAAAATATGACTTGTATAACCCCATTTAAAAATTGGTTTAGTAAAACAACTCATGTTTGTGACATTTTTACTTTAACATTAAATAAAAGTCATTAATGTCATTATTTTACCCAAGAGGCTCTATGGGGTCCCCATAATCGACCCATGGGTTGTCTGGGTCGGCCCTAACACATAAAATAAGGGTAAGACATGTGTCAAGTTCATTTCATATTATTAAAACATTATTCTTACCTTAAATTACACTAATTACCTCTTATCGCGATTAAAAACTTAAAAGTTACTATTCACCAAAATTTTTTTTTAATCCCATTGAACCATATTTTACTTATTAATGACAACCATGTATGTAGGATTTTTGAAATTTAAAACACAGAGGTGGTAAAATTTCATTTAAACGGAAAATCAGTTTTTATAAGTACCACTTAGTGGTTTCACTATTCATCAAAAATTGAAGTTTTTCAGAAAAATAACAAAACCTCACCCTAAGCTATATTTGATATTATGAATTAAAAAATGATGTCTATTCTAAAAAATTCAAAACATATAAGTTACATTAATTAATTTAATAATTAATTTCCACTGTCAGAGAAAATAGCGTGTTTTTATGAAACAATAAGTATCAAAAGATTGACACTAGTTTAAGTCCAATTTCAAAGTGAAATTAATTCCAATGACCACTATTGGATTAAATGGTAAAAATATATTCTAATTGAACTTTAAAACCAATTCAAAAGATAATCTAATCATATATAAATTAATTAGATTAAAAAGAGGTTTGGAATTAAAATACAACATTTTTCACTATTCATTAAAAAAATGAACTTTATCGAAAAAATACCAAAAATTTACCCAAAGTAAATTTCAATGTTCTAATAAAAAATAATAAGTTTATTTTGAAAAATAGAGCTTATAAAGGTGTCAAAAGTTTGATTTAAAAATGGTTTTCCATCAAAAGGCAGTAAAACAATCTTTTAAAAATATTAGTGTATTCCATGCTTAAGATTGGATTTATTCTCATTTTAAGCCTCTAAAACATTGTCTAATTCATTAATAGACATAGATAAAAAATATGTATTATTCATTACTTAATTGGGATGTCACATATAAGTTGGTATTTTTTGGGAGTGTCCTAGAAATGTGTTTGAGATCCAGAGTTTCTTGGGTTTGCAGGTTATTATAAATGGCTTGTTTGGGACTTCTCTAAGATATCATATTTGAAGACATATTTAAACCATACGGTTGTAAAGTTTTAATGAAAAAAAAGTTCTAGAGATATTTTGTGGAGCTGAATATGAGATTGTATTTAGTACTAGTTTTGATTATTTTTAAATTAAGGCCGAGTTAAGATTTTTTCTACGATGATTATGGTACAAGTTTGGGTTATGTCTTGATATAGGGGAAACAAGTTGTGGATAAAAGATATTTTTGGTTATACCCTCATAAGAAGAACTAACCTACACCTGATATTGTGTTAGAAACTTTTATGCATGAACTCGAAATGTGGCACCACTATTTCTTTGTGTAATAGTTTATGTTATATTCTGATAAAAAAATCCTGAAGTATATTTTTAATTAGAGGGATCTGAACTTGAGATAGATATGGTCAGTTTATTATCTTCAATCCATTTATTTTGATATCTTATATACCCTTCGGAATGGAATTGTGGTTTCTTATGCGTTGAGTAGAAAATTACATACAAATGCAGTGAAGGAAACTATTGTGCAATGGTATTTGATGAGTTTGTTTTTTGAAATGAGCTTGGAATAAAAGAGGTTGGTGGAAAGGTATTTCTGGGTTTGATAAAGGATGACTCACCTTTTGATGAGTGGGTTCCACTAGAGAATATGATATACACCAAGAGTTGACACTTAAGATAAATCCTAAATGGTGTTGTGACCTCAGGCGAGTGGTCTGAATCTCCCAGTGAGATTTGTTTTTATGAAGGCGGTTGATTGTTCCATTTTCCTTGAGATAGAAGTTTCTCAATATTGGACACTAATAATTTTGGTACATGAAACATAGGGATACAATTATTTACCATTATTTATGATATCGGTATTAGTGTTTGGGGACTAGGTGGTCAGTTGCGGATTTTTTATCGTGGTGTCTCACTTGTCAAAGATTCAAGGTAGGACACCGGATACCTGTAGGTTTTTGGAATCCTTTACTTGTTCTCTTGTGTATTTCATCATTGTTTTACCTTGTAATCCAAGTGGGAAACACGCGATTTGGGTGATTATTGATAAAATTAATAAATAATCACATTTATTACCAATAATGTCAATGGCCAAAGTGGAATAGAATGGAGAATTATATATCCTAAAGTTTATGAGACTTCATGGGGTTTCCTATGTAGTTGTTTTTGATAGGGAATAATGGTTTATATCCAGTTTCTAGGAAGGTTTTGAAGAGGTAGTGGGTACACAATTGAATATGAGAATGACTTATCATCTATAGGAAGATGGGAAAATATAGAGGGCTATTCTGGTTCTTGAGGAATGGGTATGGTCTTGTGTACTTGATTTCGGTCAACCATGGGATAAGAATTTTTATTTGGTTGAGTTTTCCAATAACAATTGTTATCATAATTTGATCTGGATGGTCCCCTATTAGGATTTTTATAAAAGGACATGCCGATATCCATTATGATGGAAGGAGTTGGTAGAGTGGTCCTTAGTAGGGTTAAGAGTTGTTCAGGGGATGATAGAGGTGGTGCAGTTGATCAATAAGAATTTTATAATAGCATAGAGTACTCATAAATATGTTGTGAACCATCATCAGCGACCATTGGAGTTTGAGTTTGGTGATTATGTCTTTCTTAGAGTTTCACCTCCTTTGAGACATCATCATTTAGGTAAGCAGGGTAAGTTAGCACCAGGGTTTATGTGCCCCTTGGAGATCATTGGGTGATAGGGGAGGGTGGACTATTAATTTATTTTACCACCTGTATTGACTTGTTTACATGATGTGATTCAAGTTTCCCAATTGAGAAGGTATATACCAGATCCTTATAGTTTGATTAGATGTGAGGATGTTGATATTGAGCATGATACCACTTTATTTGAGTAGAAAATTCATATTGTGGAATGACAGGATAAGGTACTACGTTGTAAAAGGATCCCTCGGGCCTGAGTAGTCTGGTTTTTTTGACAATATTTCCATAAGGCATGGGAGTGTGAGTTTTTAATGAGGTAGTAGTTGTCTTCTCTTTATACATATCCATGATCATGAGCTCTTTCTAGGGATAAAAAATATTTTATGTCGGGGAGATTTTAATACCCCATTACATTTCTATCAGATATATTCTAATCTTTTCCTTTGATTTCCTTTCTCATCGAGCATGAATTTATGACCGTGAATTGGGAGGATACCAATAATGTTGAAGTCAGAGACTTATTTTAATTTTTAGTTTGAACCTGCAGTTTATGCAACATTATGGATAGTTAAATGATTTGTAATGGGATTATACAATGTGTATTGGCTTTCAGATAGATCCTCTAAATTAAATACATATCATGATAATGTTACAAATTGTTTAAGGATTACACATCATGTACTGTGAAAATTATCATTTTTAATCTGAAGCAACACATTTTTAAGTGCAACTTAAAATATAATGGTTTCAAAACGTGTATAATATTACATACCATGGAATACCTCAAGATTCATCTTTTAGGGTTCTGTAAGGGTATGAGGCTTTATTCCCCTCTTGCACCCCCCTACTTGTAGCGATAATTATTACCCTAGGCGATTTTTGGGGAGTTCTATCTATATATATTTATCTTTTCAAAAATTGATCACCATTGGGTCTAGAATTATCATATATAGGTAATATATCATCTTGATTTTTATTTGGATCTGGTTGTAGATATGTTTTTTTAGAGTTTTCATTAGATAAGGTTTTTTATTAATCATTTTTAGGTTCTTAGAGTGCCTTACTTTTTGAAGGCCATTATCTTGTTTTCTAATTCCCACTGTAAAAGGTAGTTAGGCTTTTAACTTACCTGTGTTAGGTGGATCTATTTATGTGTTATATTTTCTGGAATTTCTTTTTGTTCTTAATAAATCCTTTCGATTTGTAGTGTCCATTATGTATAGTACCACATGCTAGAGCTTGATTGGTAGGTGTATTATTGTTTTCAGTTGTTTATTATATGATAGTTCTATTCATAGATGTTGGATCACATGTATATTTATATTTAGTATCTATAAATAATTTGTCTCTAGATTTGTAAAAAAATATAGACAATAGGTGAAAACTGAAGGAATATTTGAAAAAGGATATAAAATTGTTTTATTTATACAAATTCGTGTAAAACTATTTTTTTAAAGCTTGTACTTATGAATTCATTTTATTAGAACTTATATAGATCGCTTGGTGGTATCCTACTTGGTTCTATTTTTCACACTCTAATTATAACTTTGAGAGGATGTAGACCTTATTTTGTAGGATACAGGTAATGGGGAGGGCATTTTGTTTCATAAATGATCATCTTTATATTTATATTTATATTTGAGAATGGTTTAGAAGTAGTGTTTGGTCACATGGAGACTAGTTCGAATAGACTAGTTATACCTAATGGTTTAGCCTTTTTGGATTATTTTTATCGCCCTTGTTTTTTTATTCTGACTCTATTTATATGTCTTGATTCCCATTAATATAAGACAAGTTTTGTTATATTTATTTTACCAAACCCCATAACTGGCTGAACTGGGTGACTGTTCTGGTTGGCCCACGTTGGACTATTCACGTTGAATGGAAAACACTGTCCAACCTCAACAAATATTTATCATTCATGGGGGATGACCATTTGGGGGGGGGGGGGGTGGGGGTGAAAATCACCATCCGACCCTATAAGTGATATGGTTTCATTACATGGGTTTCAAGGTTACATAACTTCCTAAGAACCATTTAGTTTACAAGATTCCATGTAGAATGATAAACCACTATGCATAGAGGTGGTCCTCATATGGATCTTTTACTTTGTGGATATGATCCTTCCTTCCTAGCTTCACTTGCTTTCAATGTTTTCTTTAAACTCTTATTTGTATGAATTGTTTTCCTTAACCAAATTCATGGAATCCTATTATTTTTTTGCATGTGTAGTTTTTAGGACTGAACATGAGTGTGTATGTTCAAATTTTTGTGGTGGTTAGGGTTCCTTGAATTATTAATTATGAAACTCTCAGTTAAGGGAATGTAGTCTTTCAGAGGTTTGGTTTTTTGATTAACTAATCTAGTTGAAAACTTCTGGTGGATCGATTATCATGTTACTTGTGGTCTATGTTTTGATCAAGATATTTGTTTTTTATGTTTTCAATTTCCAATTTCTAACAAATTAAATATTTAGGTTAGGTTTTCAATATCTAGTATTTAATAGGGTGTGTTAAAATTTTTAATTTCTAAAAAATGAAAATGTAATGAATTTTTTTTTTCTACTTTATTTTAAGCTAGTGTACTTGGTTTATTTTATAAAATGAATAAAGTGGCCTCTTAGTGGAACCATATAGGGAATTGGGTCACACCCTACATACTCACATTGTTTGGTGTGTGGTCTCCATGTTTTATATAGGGTTAGAGGTTTTGGATTTCATGTTAGATTGGTACCACCCTATCTTGGGAAGAATATAGATGTTGTTTCATGATGGCTACTGGAGAGTCACATGGTGAGGTTGTAGTTGGTCTCTTAGGTTCGTCAGGATGATTTAGATCCTTTTATGTATCAGATTACTTATATCCTTTCTTTCATTTTTGGTTTCTTGTTAAGGAATCTAATTTATTAGCATAGTTGTTTTAGATAATTTAAAATTTCTTGGTTATATCTTTTGGTTATAATTTATAGCTATCCCATGTCGGAATATTTTCTATTTATTAAAATTTTCATTTAATTTGAATAAGTTTACAATTTAAGGATATCTAATTCTGAGTTTCTAGTGGGAAACCATTTTCTAGTGAAAATTTGATGTTTACTTTGACCAAGTTGACACTCTCAGTGCATGTCACAAAAATTTGAAAATTTAGAATGTGATTTAATACTTATGGTGGAATAGTATGAGTGACATGTCAAGGAAACCCAGATGGTTTATTAAAATTATATTAAGGTCCTCAATTAATTGATTAAATTGAAGGTTTTCACCTAATTATTAAAATTCTATTATCTACAACATCAATTTTTTATATCAAATAAGTATCATGTTATATTAACCATTTAATAAGGAAATTTATTAAGTGTAATCCCAAAAAAACGATGACCCTATATAAATTCACCACATCAATTAGTGGTAAAATATCTATATTTTTGTAAGAAAATGACCCCTCTTTAGAATTAAATTCACTGCTTAGTTATTTAGTTACGTAATAATCCCAATCATATAAGGTATTACTCTTGGATAGTTTGGTGGAAAAAATATATACAATACATCATATGGATAAGCCAAACTATATTTATCTCTTATCCTAGTCACCTGGGTTTCCTATATAAGTGTAACACAAAGTTATTTCGATGAAAAAGTTTATATAAAAGTATATAGGGGTACCCTGATTTTGAATGTAACTACAAGGTTGGATAATCGAGGTCTTGGTAAGTGCCAATATGGAAGGAATTTTAGACTAACCATTTGAAGGGGATTTAGTCTCACTCTCTTATGTTATGTTATTTCTTATATGTATGGATTGGAGTTCTGGATGATTCTAATGATTTTAGTACTGAATCATATTCCTCATCTGAAACAAATATGTTTAAACTATATTGATGTGTAACACTTTAAACAATCACATTTTGTTTTACTCACCATAAATTAGAAGCCAAATATATTTACACCTATACAAATGCATCATCTACACAAGGTACATGAAATATTTATATAAATAAATAGAGTTATATGATATTGACAATATCGAAACGATTAATCCCAAAGAAAACAAATAATCAAACCCATTTACCTTTTTAGAGAAGTCATAAACCTCTAGGTGGTGTCTAGTCTAACCACAAGTCCCTCTCCCCAGGGAGACTTTACATAATTGATAATTAAATTCATGATATCTATAGCTCCTAATGTGTACAAAATATATTGAACAATTAAACTCAAGCTAACAACTCTAGTTATAAAAAAAATTCAAGGTAGATGGAAGCTGAATCATTTTATGATGTCTCGTGTTAAAAACTCTGACGCACACTTGATTACCTCGTATAAGTAGTTTAAAATTTAAACCTAATCATAAACATTATTAATAGAAACAATTTATTATTATGAATTAAGTAGCGAATAAACTTAAAATAACTAAAAAAATCTAATATTTAAACACGAGATAACCATTTACAAAGAGTTTATAATTAAATCTAAATATAAAGCAATTTATAAATTAGCTAACATAATGGAAAGTATAAAATTTTGAAAATAT
Organism: Viscum album; assembly: GCA_963277665.1. Classification (NCBI taxonomy): domain Eukaryota; kingdom Viridiplantae; phylum Streptophyta; class Magnoliopsida; order Santalales; family Viscaceae; genus Viscum; species Viscum album. The sequence goes on along the minus strand of OY728158.1, from coordinate 1,852,535,877 downwards.
ACTCTTTTAGGATCATTCAGTTCCAAATTATTTTATATTCTCTAACATATGACATTTTGATTTTGAATATAATATATTTTTGTGGGTGAAAAATATTTTATAATCTAATATTAAGTAATCTTTTGTGCATAATTAAAATATTAAATATTTTAATATTATTTAAACGAAGATAAAATTATTTATTAAAACCTTTTTTCTGTAGTTTAAGTAATTTTCAAAAATAATGTCATTATTTAATGTAAATAATTTTAAATTAATTAATTATGAAAACTTCATAATTTTAAATATAAAACTCTTTATATTTTGTCTTTATTTTATAATTTATAAACTCTATATAAACAAACCTTATAATTTTTAAGTAAAAATTTTATTTATAGATCTTAAGGCATTCCATATAATTTGGTAAAATTTTATTTTAAAGATTATCATTTAATATATTAGAATATTTAATAAATAAATGTTTCACAAATATTTATATATTTAATTATAAATAACTTATAATTAACTAATTCATAAAAATGTTATAAATGAAAATATTACCAAAACACAATTTTCAATGGTTAATAGATATATCTTTAAATCATACACAAACATAAAAAAGTGAATTTTTTTAAGTTATTCACAATGTCTTTATGAAGGAGAGGTAACCTGCTTGTAGGTAAAATACTTTATCTTTATGAAGGCTACTTGTGTAAAGGTAATAGAAGAGTTATCTACAATGTAAAGGTACACATAGATTACCTTTATAAAGCTTCCTTCAAATAAGGGTTGCATGAGTGTTACCTGTTATGTGAAGGTAGTATAGATACTATCATCACACTGGTCTATTGTTTAATGGTATTAACGATTAAGTTTATATACACCCCTGCTACATAAAGGTACATTATATTGACCTTGTTTAATAATCTTCTATGTAAAGGTAAATAATGATAAAATTTATATTAAATGACCTAAGTTGAGGAAAACTATGAGAACACTTAGGTGAGTTGTGAGTTTTGTTTGAAGGTAAATAAAAAAACAACATACATGAAAGGAAGATCAAAATGATGCTATGTATTTTGTGAGTTTATTTTTTCATGTATGATAACATAAATCTAAAAACCTTGGTGACATTGATACCACTACTGGTTTTCATTAAGGTTTAGTAATAATTAATAGAAAAGTTAAAAAGTGATTTAACCCCTTGCCCAATATCTCTATTATAAAAAATAGGAAACCACACTATAATAGGAAATGAAGAAATAATGTAAAATGTATATGATCCACCAAATAATCTACTGAAATATCTCAATCACCATCGAATGGTTTTGAGAGTGATCATGGAATTTGTATCCAAAATAAATCTGACCTCTGAAGGTATCTGTAGATCAAGATGAATCATCCGATATTCAAATGTTATGAGATCTTTCTCCACCATATGAAAATGCATCTGGCCCAAAAGATAAATATGGATAGAGATTCCAGTTCTAAAAACTATCATCCTATCATTGTGAAAAGACCCACACACATTTACACACACCACTTCTATCACATGGTAGTGATATATATATTCATGAGGATTTTTTATGGTTAATTCATGTATGAACTAACGTGCTTTATAGTGCCAATGTAAATATTTGGTCAATTCGTGAATCTTATGCTTGAATTAATTTATTTATGCATTTTACCATATATAATTCAATTTTAATGATAGATAGAATATTGATGATTTACTTGAATGATAACAATATATCATTCATACACAATATATGTGATCATAAGCTCTATTAAGTGATTTACCTCATTACATATGAAAATCATAATTTTAATGAAACACAATATAATATATATATATATATATATATATATATATATATTATACACACATAAGGATTTATGGATTATATCTTTCAAAAAATACAATACTTTCCACTAAAAACAAGGTTAAATATATTTTTCATGTCATTTAAAATATTTACATTGATTCCATTGTATAAAAAGAGAAACAAATAGGCTCATAACATAATTTACTTGTCATATTTTTTTATCTTAGTTGGATATTGATTAGATAGAATCAATATTTTCCAAGTATAGTTATAAAGTTTGACTAGGTTTAACTCCATATTTTTTAAACTCATTCAAGTTTATAGTTTGTGCAAAACATAGTACATGTTTAGTGGTGTTGGTTCTATAAATCCTTTCCCTCAATTGTTTTTAAATTATTAATTTTTGTTACTTTCCAATCTTATTGACTGGATAAAAGGAACCATAGATAAATTCAAAGTTTATATATATCCATTCATTGACAAGAATAATTTTTTTTTGGTGTATGGTGTGTTGATTTTTTATTTAGTAGGTAATTAAATGTTAAAACTTAGTGATAATTTATTATAGAAAATAATGACTCTTAATGTATGCTAACTTATCAGGTTAGAGTACAAAAGGATAATTCACATATACTTATTGCAATAAAAGAAAGAAATGATTACAACTTAAGAACTATAGAAAGTGTCCAAACCATGGTCACGTATTCCTTATTTATCCAATACATAATTATATAAAGGACAAAATTTCATTTGATGGGAATAAGATACACATCCATGTTATTTGTTCTTATAGGGGTGACGGGAATAGACAATTGGGGGAGTGGTGAATAGTCAATTTTAAAAAACATAATTAGATTTAAACTTCACTTTTAGAATTTGGTGGATTAAAGAATAAAAATATTCAACCTTAAATATTTATGTTTATAATGTGTGAAGACTGAAATCATTAAATAAATAAAAAATAAGGAACAAAGAGTTTTTATAGTGGTTTTAATCTAAATAATCATGCATCTACTCTTCAAACTCTTGAACAAAGAGTATTTCACCAACTATATGAATAATTAATATTTAAGAGGAGTAATTATACATTATAGGTTTTAATAATTCAATATATCAATGAGTATATCTCCTCTTGTGTGTTACACTTTCATGCACTATAATTTTCCGTTGTTCTGGCCCATTTAAATAGAATAATCAAAATGGACATTTTAACCGCTTTCAAATCCATAATTTTCTATTATAAATTCATCTGGAATTTTTCATGTGGATTAATTCATTAATTTGATTCATATTTTATGAATTATATAAAAGTAAACTGAAATACTTAAAATTTAACGAAATAATTAAAATTTAAATAAATAATAAAAATCATAATAAATACCCCCTTTCACCAATAACACTTTAATATTTAATATAATCCCTAATTTAGTGTGTAGATAACATCAATTGACCCTCCATACTATTTCAAATTTGAATATTTGAATATCCTAAAATCAATTAAAACAAAATTTCATTAAAATCAACATATCTCATAGTGAAAGTTTCTACCAATACTTCCAACATAGGAAAAAATTCTTTAGTTTTCCATTTTACTTCACTAGATATTAACCACTACCTTCACCAGGTTTTGAGGGAAAATAGTTGTTGGTTTTAGTCAGAAAATTCCAAAACTCAAAAATGAACTCGGGTTCTTCAAAATGACATGATTTCTTCACTATGTACTTTCTAGCCACCCAATTTTATGAAATTTTAACATTTAAAGTGAATAATAAACCAAGAATTTCACTATAATGAAAAAATACCAATTTTTAATTTGAAATTATTCTATAATGTTCCTAGTTATTCAATGTTCTGGCTGAGGTTGGCTATTTTTATCACTTAGATGTCATGCCTTTCACTGCGACTTGTACATCCTTTAGAACACCCATTTTTTGTTTCCCATTTTATAGAGGTACAATATAATTTTAAAATACTAAGTATGATGAAGTGTTAATTATTTTTTTTCCATTTTGAACAAGCACATTGAGAAATACAAAAAATCACATGTATATCATATCGTAGCCATTTTGAGAATCCCATTTTGATGCTTATAGAAGAGATACTTCACTATGACTTGGAATATTCCAAAATGCTCACTGTTTCCAATTTTGGGTCAGGTATTTCACACGAGAAGGTTTAATTACTAGAAATGGATAGTTATAAAAAATAGATAGTTCCACTTTCATGTTATACCATCAAAAAAAAGAGTAAACATAAACCACACTATGGGACTTGATGTTTCTCATCAATACAACATGGTGAGCAGATCTCTAGTGTGGGACATGCCGTTTTGGCTTATGCATGGTTTTCCATTCTTCATTAATTTTTAATAAACAAATATTATATTATTTAATAAAGTATCTATATAATTAGTATGTATTTATGGATAAAATAAATAAATAAAAAATAATATTATGGTGTAGAAAATTAGAATATTGAAATTACTAAAAAAAGGTGAATGTTAAAAATCTATATTTTCATAGTGGTATTTTTCACTAAAAGTTGTTGCTGAATAAAGGTATTTCTATGTAAGGGATTTTTTTCATGAAGTTAGTATGAAAATTGATTTGTAAGGGTTTCAAGTCTCATTATATGTAAATTCATGTTATACATAGTTTTATGATCTCCATAAAGGTAATACAACTTTTATATAGGCCGTATAAGAGTAAGACAATTCCATACAGAGCATGCATAAGGGTAAAATATAATATTGATAAATAATGAAAGTGTAAAAAAAGATATAATAAAAATAAATGAACAAATATTGAATAAAAAATAAAAAATAAAAAACAATTGATGACCATTAAATTGATAAATTTTAAAATGCATCCAACATTATTATTTTCATCTACAAATAGTGCAGTTTTCAAAACACATGTAGATAATGTTTTAATAATTCTATGAGAAATTATAATTATCTAATAACAATTATGTATTATGATTATTAATAAATAAATAAATTGAGATGATAAATTATCTATTAAATAGTCTCCCCTATTTTGATAATTACAAATTCGAATGTAAATAACAAAACTTATCCCCCTTTTGGATTTAATCAAAAAATGAATTCTTAAGAACACATACATTATAAAAATTACCATAAGTTCAATATTATAAATTGTTATTGTAATTATATAAATATGTATAAATAAATATATTCAACTAGATTACAACAATGTTTAAAAAATATAAAGAATACATCTCCCTGTAAAATTAACAATAATATCTAGAAGTGAAATAATAAATCAGGATTATGAAAAATATTTAAATAATTCATGCCTATACTTTATCTAAACTAAAAAATATATGATTAAAGTTATAATAATTAACTCCAATATGGAAATTTTAAACATGAAATAGATTTTTACACCATGTTTTAAATCTCATATTCAAATCCCAAAACTCCCTATAAATATATTCCATGATTTAAATAACTAAACTCCATTATTTATAATGAAAAAACCATGGTAATAGAATATGAATTAACTTCCCTATAATTGACTCAAAATAGAAATTAAATTTAAAATATTAATTAAATTGAAATAATAGAAATCCACATAGTTTGACTTAAAAACTTGAAACCTAAACTTGTTAAACAAATATAACTGATGGAGATCAGAAATATTTTTACAAGAATAAAAAATAAATCCCCATTTATTTTAACATTTTTTAACTATAATATATATATGTATATATTATCATGATCAAGCATATATTAACAGAATAATAGATTTATCTATGGAGTTTTAAATGTATTCCTCCTCTTAAAAAATAAAAAATTTTCCAAAATATTAATATGATATACATGAATAATGGAATTATTTTATCCAAATATAAGACTTATACATGGAGAAAATCAAAAGACAAAAAAATAAAATCTACATAAATTTAAATATTGGGATATATTTTGAAATCTAAAAGTTTTTAATATATTTTACTATTTTGAATATACTTTATAACTTAAAATTCCATGTTTTTTTACTTTTAAATGGTATATAAGAATATTGTTTTAGTAAATTAAAACAATATATAATTCATATAATATATCTATAATAATCAAAACATCATATCTAATACAAAATTTTAAGATATATTTAAGAATACGAATGTTTTAACATCCTTTAGAAATAGATTTAAAAAATCCCAACTCCTCCCATATTTGTGGTTAAATTTATTGTATAAATAAATATAATTCCTAATTTAAACTATTATTTAGAATACATAAATATAAGGAATAAAATATAAAATTATAGAAACATTATTAAAACAATTCAAGATTGTGAGTAGAAACCTCTAAAGAATGTTTTTAAATATTTAAGAAGATATTAAAATTTTAATAAAAATTGATAAGAAAGGCCACCTTGATTGATAATTATTTTCCTTTAAATCAATCCATTTTGATTAGATTTTGAATTCCAATAGTATAAAGCACTGAGAAATCCATATGTATTTATACGTTTAAAGAACATAAGGTTCCATGAAAAATGTAAATATTTTCAAGGAATTATAAAATGATATACAAGTATCTATTAGAAAAATATATTATAGTAAATTATAATATAAAATAGATTCAAATTTTCCCACTTACCTTGTTAAAATATATTCATGTTTATGTCCTTAAATCATAAAATAAAATTTTTTGAATCATATTTACTAACTAAAAATACAAACTAATAAATGAATAATAACATGATAACATTTATAAATGATAAAATATGTGTAAACTAGCTATACTAAAATACAAACCAAAATTTCAAAATACCATGTTGACAAATAGAGAATAAAATTATAATGATATTAATGTTGGTCATAAAACTAATAACTCAATTTTATTTGACATCCATACCTATTTAGGTATAATATTATTAAAATAATTTCCATTAGAAACCTAGGAAAAAAATGGTTTGGAAATTTTAAACCTGAAAAAAAATTGTTAAGAATTATTTCTTATGACCAAGAGATTAAGAGAACCTTAATGGCCAATCAGACACATAATAACCATAAGATTCACACATGAAACAACTAACAAAAGAAATACCTTTTAATTTCCCCTTCACTAATTTAGTTTGGAACATATTAGGAATAATAGGATCATGTACAAGCCCATTTTTTTTGTTTTATTAAAGGAATTTTTTTTATCATATATTTCTCTTACTTAAACAAAAGTAGATAAATTTTGTTTCACACTTTCAATTTTAACTTCTAACTTCTCATTTAACTTTAGAAAAACATTCAAATCATTAAATAAATTTTCATTTGAACATGAATCATCATTTGTTTACTTTTTTATCATATTCCTTTAGTTTCTTACATCTATATTCAATTTTAGACATATCTTCTAACAAAACAATTACTTTTTGTTCATACTAATCATTATTATTAGAATGAACGTTTTTGAGTATATAATCTTCATCTTAAAATGTATCATTTTCATTCTTAATATTCTTCATTTAGAGAGATAGTTTCTTTTTTTTTACTTTTAATAACTTTCAAATATTTATCCTTGAGTTATATGTGTAAGATACTTAAATTTTCAATGTTTTAATTATACTAATCCTGGATCCTTTTTATTTGATCATTATAAGACTTACTATAATAGGAATGCGAAAAATAATAATATTAAATAATCTAAGTTTACATGAAAAACATTTTTGAGGAGTTTAATATTTCACCATATATTATTTATCCATAATTTTAATATTATTAGTTTCTTCTTAACTTCAACTTGATAATTTGAGTTTGAAATTTCAGAATCACTCCAAGTTTACAAGACCTTATTTTCCATATTCTGAGGCTTACTTTGTTTTTTTGATCCTCAAACAATTATATTTGATATAGCCTTTATTCATGCATCCATAAAAAATAAGTGTTGAATGATTTAAATTAAGATTTAAAATACATTTATTGTTTTCTCCATTAGATCTATGTTATTTTTTCCTGTTCTTGTTTGGTCATTAAACTTTTACATATACAAATTTTCTATAACTGAAGAAAACTGGATTCTGGAAATTTCTCTCTTAAAAAGTGAATGTATCCAGTTGTTTCTAGTTTTTATATGTTGTGAATCACCAGAATACATTTTAGAATCATTTAAAGTAATGAGGAAATACAATATATTCACTAACCTAAACTTAAGATTATATTTAACATCATATTGATATTTTAAATTAATCATATCAAATTCAAAAAATGTATTAGATTTATTTAAAATATCCTGATAGAAATATTCATAATTTTGACACAGGATTCCATCCAGATCAACAATTGAATGAACTTACAACTATTAATGTTTGTTGGTGATGTGGGATGCATTATATTTTAATTATTAAATAAATACATCCCCGAAAATAATCTTTCCCTTAAAAATTTTAAGGACTAGAATGAATGTCTATAAACAAAGTATATTATAAGATAAATCACAATATAATATTATAATATCAATGATTTTATACCCATTTTTTGGTCTCAAAGGGGTGATGGAAAATAAAAAATGGGGTATATTTTCATTTTTAAAAACATAATCCATGTTAAAAATTATATGAAGAAGTTGGTGGATTAAAGTATAAAACAATTCAACCATAAATGTTTAAGTTCGAAAAGTGTGATGATTGAAAACATAAAATAAATGAAAAAATAGACACAAATATTTTTATAGTAATTAAAATATAAATGATATTTTGTATACTAGTTGGGTTATGAATGCACTGGAAGCATGTGTTAGATGGTTCCTAACTTTTTTTTGTCATAATCAATGATCAATATGAGATCTATGCGACGATGAAATTATTGATAAAAATAATTGAATAAAATAAATAAACAAGGTATAGGACACAAAAACTGGGAGAGTGGAGATCAACACATATTTTTTATAATTAATTTAATTAGATAAAAAATTACATATAATGAGTTATTTCTTTGTTGATGAATCTGGGGATAGATCTGTGGCCTTCCATCATTGAGTTGTTGAAACCAAGTGTAGACTTCCTCTAGCGGTGATCCACATGTGTTCTTCAAATTTCCAGACATTGCTAAAGTAATCTCTAGGTAATAGTATGAAAGATACTTGTGTAAGAATTGTTAACCTCTGATTGTCTTGAGAACTACTTCCAATGTGTTCTCCTTGATCTGGTGGAAGAGGAATACTTTCCATTCATGGGAGAGTTCTTGTGAATTTTCCCAGTCAGGAAAATTGTATCACTGATAGGGGGAGGGGATGAATCAATGATACCTTTTTATTTTATGTTTCCATACAAATGAAACAATATTCAACTCCATTTAAATATTTCCTTCCTTGCTAAAGATAATTAAAAAAATGCATCCACAAGATCATAATAATTTATAAGGTTCACTTTTAAATAATTATAGTTGTATCTTTGGTATGGTTTAAAATGAGTAGGATATACCCTTTCACTCGTATATCACTTTGTTGATAATCCAATAGTGAGTGTGATCCATCTAGCAAAAATGGGGTAATACAATAATTGTGTTACAAAACATGTTATCAGTGATTTTTTTCAACTTCTACAATGATATTATTTAGAAAAAATTCTTATATTTCTTACAAAAAAGCTGGTAATAACTTCAAGGACTTTGATATAGAATTCAGTTCAATTACCCAGTCCAACTCTCCCAATATGATCTTCTAATATGATTTCATAACATGATAGATGCAATTATATTTAAATATGATTGAGAAAATTCAGAATTTCTTATTCCTCGATCTTGAAATACGAATATTGAAATCCCGATTCTATTATTCACCCCGATATGATGATCAGCCAAATAAGGTGACAAGAAGAATGCGATTATTAGCTAAATATGATAATCAAATAAATATGATGATCATCTAAAAATGTTTCAATATTGTCCCTTCTCCTTTCATTGATCTCTATAAAAACCTCTACAATAATGGATCAATATGGAAACCTCTTTGTCACCCTTAAACTTTGGAGATTCTCTATCTTTTCTTATGAACAATACACCCTTGTCAGTGCTTAAAAATGTAAGATGTACATATCACATATTATATGTGACCCATGAAAGGATTTTGAAGGAATCCCTAGAACTCTCCCTCTCACCCAAATTCACCAAAATCTTGATTTCCCTTTAATATCTGGAAAATTAATGGATTCATCAATGATTCTCGATTCTTCTCAAATATTTTTATAACTTTGACTCCTCAAGACATTCTTTTCAATCACAAGTATGATTATGATTTCCTATTCTGAATAGCTCAATCAAATTTCTTCAATATGATGCTTTGAACTAGTTATTTATATGTATGAACAAAGATAAATGTTTCATATTCTTCACTACATACATTCTAATTATGATGCTCTGTACCATTTCCAAAAACCTCTTCCTTCAATTCCAAGCTCCATTCTGATGTTTTTTCTTCAAAACGATGCTCTGTACCAATTGTTGAAAATGAACATCTCCTTCAGTTTCAAATTCTCCCCTGAAAGCATATCTATATTCTTCAACTCCTCTCTTGATCCAAATGATCTATAAACAAATAAATTCAACCATTTCTACTTCTTATTCACTTTAGAGAGATGAGCCGACATGAACTCAAATATGACGGGTCCTCACCCAATTAACATATAAGATATTTCAAAATATATTTGAGTTCACCTCTATCTTATGATAACTACCATCTTTAATTACCGAGGATTTATATCTTTTGGAATTTGGTCTGATTGAAAACCAACACGTTTGTTTTCTCAAATATGTCACACATGTTTATGACCTTTAAAATTAATATGAATCCAATAAACTCATTATAAAGATATTTATACTATAAGCCTTTGAATTTACCAATTTTCAACTATTACAATCTTCATCATGTGTCATGACTAATTTCATGGCTTTGAAAACATTTAAGACCATATTTAGCAATGCCTGGATTACATTGGAATGTACTGTAACTTCCCATCATTTTTAGCAACCAACTTTCTTTTCCAAATCAGCCCGAATACGATTGTCAAGAATACATTCAACCTAATTTTGATTGGCCTAAATATGATTATCCTAATTATAATTTCAAGCACCTTTTCTTCTTTTCCACCTAGATATGATTAATTTGAGTATGATTGGGAGAAACTATTTCCCACTTTCTTCCGTCAATATTGCATCACATGTTTTTTGAATACTTGTGATTTATGAGATATCACAGACTAGAAAAGAGTCATCACAATTAAAATCATACTCATACAAACATAGATTCCCCACATCAATATGATCACTTCTTCTATTTTGGATTCAGTGTAAATATGATGTGACTTTTCTTCCGTTAAACTTATCTTGAATATGACGGAACATTTTAGGAATTATGAGTATGAGTCTTTGAATACAATTTTTGAGTCAGAATTTCTGAATACAACTTTTGAGTCAAAATTATAGATACAAATTTTGAGTTAGATCACAACATTTTGAAAAGTTAAGTGATTTATTTCCTCCAAATTTATTTGAAAAAGGAAAAAAACATCTTAAAAAATCTAAAAAACTTTTCCATTAGGTTCTTCCTTTTTATCAATATCCCAATATGATTCTTCTCATTGACTCATGCCGTTGTGTTGGATCTGATTATCATGAAAACGTTCTGGATATGATTCTTATCTAAATATGATTGAAAAAATTCATCAATATGAATTTCCATCCATCATCCTCTCAAAATAATTTCTTTCTTTATCATAATCAATATACTGATCTATTGACATTTAATAAAACTAAAACAAAACTTAGGCATAACAATCTACCCCTTTGTGTTTGTTGTTAATAATCATTTGAATCACTTCAACTATTTGAAAACAATAAGTAGTATTGTTTTTATTTTCATAATTTTTCTTCTCCCCATTATTTTCTTCCTTCCTCTATTTCTTTTCTCTCCCCTTTATCAAAACTATCCTCCTTATTTACAATCGAATTCAAAGTGTCCATCATGGAAAGTTTCTCTGAATCTTGAAACATTTTCTCGATATTTTTGGTAAATGAGTTTATTAACAAAAAACATTTAACTAAAAAAATAAAATTGTATTTGGGAAAACATGGTGTAGAAAACAAGAGTGTATAATCAAGTTGATCAATGTTTTCCAAAACATAACTTTCAGGTTATACCTTTTTTAGATTTGTTTCAACATTTTCATGATTGGGAAATCCATGAAATATTACGTTCAAGATAAAAGTAAACTATACCCATCTCAAGAAACATGTCAGAAAGTTTAGGTGTAAAAAACACAACAATTGTTTTAAAAAACATATATTTTTTATAACCACATAACTATATTTTGAAAGAATAGTACGAGTCTCAACTATTCCACCTTCCTTATTTCTACACCTTTAATTCCCTAAAATTTAGTACAAATATACAAATATTTTTGGAATAAGGAGGATCCTTGATTATCTATTAGAAACAACAATCAACATGAGATTTATCTCTCATTATTCACTTTTTCTTCTATTTCTAGGATTATAAATTGGATGTGATTTCATCATTCTGTTCATATTTATTAAGTTTCATAACAATATTCTTCTTACCTATATAACCTTTTGATGAGGATGCCAAATATTCTTCATCTCTAGTAACATCTTGTTTACAATAAGTTTTCAATATTTTTTCTATTCTTATCTTTTTTTATGGAAAGATATTTGAACAAATTTTCATATAATTCTTCTATTTTTCATATAGAAAATATGATGATACCTTTTTTTTCAAATTTACATAAATATTTAGATGTTAAGTTCTTCTGATATTCTATTAATTATTTTAGTGCTTCCTCTAGATTTTTATCCAAGTCAACATGTTATGGATAGATGACTAAGCACTATTTCTTTTTAAACTCAGCAGATATGTATTTCTTAAATTCGAAAACATCCAGCCTTTGAGTGTTGTTCAGAATTTTTATTTGTGCTGGTAAGAAAACAATAAATTTTTTTATCAATAGGTCCTCGTTTCTTACACCTTTCAAAAATATATTCCAGGTGTTAAAAACTACTTTGAATTCTAACTCTATCCTTCTTAGGTTTCTTCTAAACAACTTTCTCAGACTTCTTCCTTTAAGGATATTTACTTCCCCTAAAAATTTTTCTTCAATAACCTATGAAATAATGGAATGTTGTTTGTTGAATCAAAATATATTTTATATATTTAAAAATCCACCACAATACCAATAGTAGCCACCGAAGGAATATTTTCCCCTGGAACTTCTATCGTGACAGGAATTGTGATCATGTTTTTCAACTAGATTCTTTTTTTATTATCTGAACCCCCAATCATTTTTTATCAATTAGAACATTGGTTTTATTTGTAGCCTTGTTAGAACTAGAGGAAAAATTTATGTATTTAGAATTTTTGGAATCATTTTTTTTAAAACTTCTAAATTCCCAAATATTTTGTCCTTGGCCACATACATAACCTTCCCAGATTTATTCATTTCAAAAATAATTCCATCTCTTTTATAAACCATATAAGGTAAATTTTGATGATCCTTATCAGGTTTGACATTATAATAACTTTCACCGACTTCAGAGATAATTTTTTTGAAACTTTTACATTTCCATTCTATTTAGAATGTTTTTATTGGAAATGTTCCATCTCTTATTATTTTGAATTCAGATTTAATTCAATATGTTCGTTATGATTATATTCATCCTCAAGATATTTATTAAAATAATAAATCTCTTCCATCAGATTTAATTTCTTATTAGGAATACATTATTGTTTGTTTTTTGAAGAGTTTTCACTTTTTGACCACTGATCTTCTTTTCAAGTATCTCACCATTCTTTATATATTATTTAGATTTTTATTTTAAATGATATTTTAATCGAGTTTATTATTATTCTTCGAAACTAATTCTTCTAGGTTGTTTATTTTTAATTGTTTCAATGAGAGTATTCCCCCTAGTATGTTCAATAGAATTTTTGGATTCATCTTCACTTTATTCTTCTTTATAACAACTACATTCACTGCAAGAAAAACCTTCCTCATTAACTATTACAATGAACTTGTTTTTTTCCACACCATTTGTGACCTATTCACTATCATCATCCTTAGGGAAAAGGCTTATCCTTTTGTATTTAGAGACCTTATTTTCCTCCCTATTAGAATAGAATTTTTCTTTATCACCATTTATCTTCCACGATTTTCTTGGACTCCTTTATTATTCTTCACATTCTTCTTGACCACATTCTTCTTTATTACATCTTCAATGATAATTGGATTTAAATACACATTATCCCCACATCCAAAACATTTAAGGGAATTTTACCTTTATAAATTCCTATACCAATTTTCACTCTTTTGGAAAACAAGGATAAAATTTCATCATATTTTTTACATACCTCATTTTTAGAGTCAGAGGCAGCAACATCATATTCCTTTGGAACCTTTTTAATATTTTATTTCATGGTGAATTTAAAATACATTTCTCTATGAGTTTTTGTTTTCCCCTTAATAATTGTTTCCCTTTTCATCTCATATGTGATTTGAGTACTATATAAATCATCCATATATAATGTATTGGGATATCTATATTCCAATGAAATTTATTTGGCATCAAACCTATCAGGAATAATTCTTAGAATCTTCTCAACAATAGTAGAGTCTTATAAATTTTCACAAGGACCTATGGAAGTGTTAACTACATTATTTACCCTAGTAAAGAAGTGACCAAAAGATTCATACTCACCCATATTCAGATCTTAAATCTTCAATATCTAGATTTTTATCTTTTAATTTTTTTACTTTTTATTACCGTCATAAATGTTGTTGAGGTTATACTAGATACCTTTGGAAGTGTAACATCCTTTTACTCTTAGAAAATAACTTTTATAAAGTGATGAGAGTAAAGAATTATTACATATTCCATCTTTCTCAAGATTTTCTTTATCAACCTTTGTGAGAGGAACATTCTCAATACGAGGAGGGATACCATCTATAATATCTCTTCAAATAGAATTCCTAAGAGACATAAGATATAGAATCATTATTCCTTATAGATATGATAATTTCTATCACTTAAGATCACAATCCCCTTACTATTCCCACAACTCTGATTATCAATCAAAACATTTTGTTCAAAACACAAATAAAGGATAAATAAAGCGGAACTTTGGCTCTAATAGCAATTGAATGTTATTAGTCAGGATAATTGTATCACTGATAGGGAGAGGCGTTGAATGAGTGAAATTTTTTTCTTTTATGTTTCCTTGAAAATGAAACAACCTTCACCCATGGTTAAATATTTCATTCCCTTATCAAACCAGTTCATACACACAACTTCAAGAACATAAGAATTTATAAGGTTCACTATTCATTATGAATATATACATACTTAGTATAGTTTGTAAATGATCCAATACCACACAATGCACTAAAACATGATCCTTTTTGGGCGGATTATAATGTGTAGGATATACCCTTTCACTCATGTAGAAATTTAAAGACAATCCAGTAGTGCATGTGCACCCTCTAGCACATGCTGGATAATATAGTATTTGTCTAACAAAACCTGTTCCATTTTATTATTTTTCAACTTCAACAAATGTATTATTTAGAAAAAAAATCTTCAATTTATTAGCCATAAGTTGTTAAGAATATCAAGGACTTTGATATAGAATTCAGTATGAATACCGAGTCCTATTCTCCCAATCCATTCTTCAAATAAAAATTCCCAATACAATTGATACAATCCTATCTAAATATGATTGAGAAAAATAATAATCCACTCTTCCTCAATCCAGAAATCCTAATATAGAAATACAGATCCAATTTTCTAGAATAATATGATGATCACCCGAATATGATGACATGCAGAATATGATAATTAGCTGAATACAATAATATAATGAATATAATGGTTAGTTGAAAATGTTGTAATCTTGTGTTTTTTCCTTTCACTTCTCTCCATGGAAACTTTTTCAACAATGGATGAATACAAAAACCTCTTTCTCTCCCTCAAAATTTAGCGACTCTCTCACTTCTCTTATGAATTGCACACCCTCGTCAGTCCTTAAAGATGTATGATGTAATTATACCCTTTTATTGGTGACCCATAAGAATTTTTGTTGGGAATCCAAAAAACATTCATTCTCACCCAAATTCACCAAAATCTATTTTTTTGAATTTTAGGCTCATTAATTACAACATCAATGCTTCTCAATTATTCTCAAATATTATTCACAACTTTGGTTCTCCTTTAGACCTTCTTTTCAATCACCACTCTGATTTCAATTTACCATTTTTATTAGCTCAATCCAATTTCTTTACTACGATGATCCAAACTGGTTATTTATTTGTATGAAGAAATATATAGCTTTAATCTTTTTCACAACTTCTATTTTGATTACGAGGCTCAATAGCATTTGAAAACTCTCTTCCTTATGTTATAATATCTATTTTTATGTGTTTTATTTAAAATTATGAGTTGTACCAATTGTTGAAAGAAAACATATCCTTTGGTTTTAGTCTTCCCCTTGATACCACATCAATATACTTCAACTCTTCCCTTGATACACTATAATTATAAACAAATTATTTCAACTACTTCTAATTCTTATTCACATTATAAAGATGAATCACTATGAACTCTGATATGTTGGCTTGTGACCCAATTGATAAATAAATCATTTAAAAACATATTAGAGTTTATCTTTCTCTTATGATACCCATCTTATTCAATCCCTGAGGATTTATATCCTCTAGATTTTGGTCTGACTGAAAACCAACACCATTGGTTTCTCACAATTGTCACATATCTTTGTAGCCTTCAAAACAAATTTGAATATAATAAACTCATTATGATAATATTTAAACTGGAAAATTTTGAATTCACTAATTTTAATCCTTCACAGACTTCTTCTTGTATCATGAATTCTTTTTTGGCTTTGAAAACATAGAAGACCATCTTTACAATCATCTGACTTACATAGGAATGTACTATAACCTACCATCCTTTTCACAATACACCTTTTCTTTCCAAATTTTCCTGAATATGATTTTCTAGAATATAATTAGCTTGATTACTATTGACCTGAATATGCTTATCCTAATTATGATTTCCATCACATTTTCTTCATTTCCAAAAAGATATGATTAATATAAGTATGATTGGGAAGACCTATTTTTCCATTCTTTCATCAAGAGTTCATAACAAGTTTTACTAATACTTTTTTATGAGAACTCCAATATCTGAAAGGAATCATCACATTTAAAATCGTAGTCATGCAGACATTGATTCTCCCCCATCAATAGAATAACTTCTTTCATTCTTGATTCAGTATAAATCTGATGAGGCTTTTCTATAAGAAAAATTTTCTAGAATATGATTGATCTTTTTACTAATTGTAATTATGAATCTTTGAATACCATTTTTAGTTAAAAATCTTGAATAAAAAATTTGATTCAAAAATCCAGAAATTAATTTTACGTTAGATCACCATGTTTTACAAAGTGATTTGATTTCATTCCATTAACATTTAATTGAAAATAAAGGGAAAAAACATATTAAAACTTCTAAAAACCATTTCCCATAAATCTAGAATTTTTATCAACATCTCAATATGATCCATAATATTGAATCATGCTGATTTGGAAATTAATACAACAAAAACACAACTACGACCTAAAAATACCCCCATTTGTGTTTGTTGTCAATACACACTTGGAAAAATTCAACCACTGGAAAACAATAAGTAGTATTGTCTTTATTTTCCCACCATTTATTCTCCCCATTCTCTTTTGAATAAACTATTTCTTTTTTATACCCCTTTACCAAAAATCTCTCTCTTATTGAAAATAAATTTAAAAGGGACCATCATGAAAATTTTCTAAAAATATTGAAGCTTTTCTTCAACATAGGTATCACATGAGTTTATTAACAAAAAATGTTTAACTAAACATATCTATGTCTACAAGGGAGAACCGATATAGAAAACAAGATATTATAATCAAGGAGATTGATGTTGTCCATAACAAAACTTTCATGAAATAGTTTTTTCATGTTTATTTCAACATTATTAGGATTTTCGAAATCATTGAATTTTTTTAATATAAAAGAAACCTACACCCATATCAGTAAACATATCTGTAATTTCTGGCCTAAAAAAACAAAAATTAAAAAAACTCATATTTTTCATAAGATCATTTCTTTATTTTTAAAAAATAGTAATAGAATCAACAATTCCAACTTTATTATTTACAATCCTTCAATTTCCTACAAGTTATTACAAGTATACAATGATTTTTTGAATAAGGAGGAGCCTCAATTGTTACTTAGAAACAAATATTTGACAAAGAGTCCTCTATTAGTCTTCCCTTTATCTTATTTTTCATGTATTTTTCATTGGATGTGCTTTCTAACTTATGTTCATCCTTATTATGTTTTGAAAATACTTTCTTATTACCTATAGAAGATTTTGATGAGGATGTTGAATTTTTTTTCATATTTAGTAACATATTTGTTACAATCTGATTGCAACATTTTTTCGATGCCTATCTTTTATTCTATTAAGATAGATGAAAGTTTTGATATAATACCTATCTTTTTCATATTTAAAATCAGTTAAGACATTTTTGTAAAATTTTCTTATATATATAGTAGTATATTTATTCCCCTCACATTTTCTAATTTTTGTTCATTCTCAAGCTTCTTAGCTAACTCAACACGATCTGAATAAATGATTAAGAACTATTTATTTTCCAAATCAACAGATATATTTTTTATTAACATTGAAGAGATCCATATTTTGAGATTGGTTCAAAAACATTTGTTCTTCCAGTAACAGAACAAGAATTTATTTAGAAATATGTCTAGGTTTCTTACACCTTTCACATATAGTTTTTAGTGGTTGAAACTTAAAATAAAATTTTACTCTAACCTTCTTATGTTTATTCAAAACAACCTTCTTATAAATCTTCCATTGAGGATACTGAATCCCCCTCAGACATTTACTTTGATATCCTATGAAATAATAGTAATGTTTTTGGTTGAACCGACATATATTTTCCGTATGTATGACACCACTACAATACCAGCTGTATCCATAGAAATAATATTTTCCTCTAAAACTTCCATACTAACCAAAATTGTGATCATGTTTTTTTATCAATATTAATTTATATAACCAATAACATCTTTATTATCAATTGAAACTTTGTTTTTATTTTCATAATTATCAGAACCAAAATAAATATTCCGTATTTAGAATTTTCAAACACATGGTTCTTTGGAACTTCTCAACTCCCATATTTGTTGGTCTTAGCAACATAAATAACTCCCCCAACATTATTCTTTTCAGAAACAATTCCATAATTTTTATAAACATTCTAAGGTAAATTTTTTTGATCCTTATTAGGTTTCTTCTTACAAGAACTTTCACCAATATTGGATATTGTTTTTTTTCAGACATGTACCCTTCTGTTTAGCTTTAGAATATTTTTTTTGTATAAGTTCCAAATATTCTTCTTTTTTTCCTTCAGCTTTACTTATAGATGTTAATTATGATTCTTTTCTTCCTATAGATATTTCTTCAAATCCCAAATCTCTTCCATCAGCTTAAATTTCTCACCAGGAATAAATTCTTAATTTTTTTGTTTAAGAGTTTTCACTTTAAAACACCTTATATTCTTTTCTAGACTCTCAATATTCTGGATACATTCTTTCAATTATTATTTCAGATAATATTTAAATTGATTTTCTTATTACCCAGAAGTGAAGTTTCTAGATTATTTATTATTTATTATTGCACTGAATGTATTCTCCCCAACGTACTCAATATAATTTTCATATTTAACTTCACTTTATTATTTTTAAGAATAACTACATTAACTTCTAGAAAACATACCTCATTAACTATTGCAATAAATGGGTTTTCTTCAACATCATTTGTTACCTCCACACTATCATCATCCTTAGACAAAAAGTCTTATCCTTTCTAATTTAGAGACCTTCTTATCTTCCCTCATAGAATAGAATTTTTCTTGATCACCCTTTTTCTTCCAAGACGTTCTTGGCCTAATTGATTTTTCTTCACTTTCATATTCATCCATTTATTTTTCCTTTCCTCTTCAAGGAAAATTCGAAACAAAATTCCCAATAGCTCCACGTCCAAAACATTTTAATGGATGTTTCCCTTCATACCTTATGGTACCAATTTTTACACTTTTATAAAACAAGGATAAACTTGCATCATGATTTTTACATACCTCATTTTTTAGTTCGAGTCATCAAAATAATATTTCTTTGGAAGGTTGTTAATATTTTATTTCTTGGAAGATTTGAAATAAATTTCTCAATCAATTTTTTCCTTTATTATTTTCCCTTATCATGTCATATTTCATAAGAGTACCATGTAAATCATCTAGAGATAATGTATTAGGATCTCTATCTTCCCATGAAGAAACTTTTGCATCAAACTTTTTGGGAATAATTATCAAGATATTTTCAACAATAGTAGAGTCATCGAACTTTCTCCAAGACCTCTAATTGTTCTAACAATGTTTTTCACCCTAGAAAAGAAGTCTAAAAAAAATTCATACTCACCCATATTCCAATATTTACACTTAAATCTTTATATTTATAAATTTTCCTTTTTTTACTTTTTAATTTCCTTCAAAAGGTTTTTCAAATTATTCCAGATAATTTCCAAAGTTCAAATTCTAACATAACCTAATCAAGAAAATATTCATAAAATGTTTTATTTTTAAAATTTCTTGGATCCTACATTTCCATCCGATCCTATTATAAATAAAAAACATATTCATATTCAAAAGAACTAAAGTATTTTTTTTAAATTTATTTATTAAAATGATAATTTCTTAGGACCCAATTTGGATGTAATTTACATTGGTAAAAATTTGTATGATAATATGGTAAGCTCTATTTTGGGCATTAGGTAGACATAAATGGATAATGATAATGCTTGAAAAGGGATTGAGATAAAATTTACTTTTATAATTGGGTGAGTGTAATGGAGTAGAGATGGTTGATTCATAGTATATTGTGTTTAAAAAATATAAATAGAAATTTTTATCTATTCTTATGTTGATCATGGTTATTAGTAAATATTTTTATAATATTTTCAAGTGAGTTGATATTGATATAATGAAATTAAATGGTAATAAAATCCATGATAATTGTATTATACTTAAAATATTAATCCCAATTATAACCATTGATTGCATACATATCAGTACTAGGAATAAATCCTTTAATAGCACTATCCTTTATCAACACTAGATAAAAACATTGATGAATGGTACCTTTTATAAATTCCTTTTCATCAGTGATAAAAGGTACAACTTAGTTATAATTAAGAAAATAAAAACTAAATCATAATGAATTAAAAAATATATTAAAACTTTTATTTATTAAATAATTATTGATAAAATTGAAAAAAATAATATAAATATATATAAATTATATATACTAATAAAGATAATTAAATTACAAAGAGATGGTTTTGAGAGAAGACGATAGGGCATCATTTGTGGAATCTGGTCCGATCTAAAGGCTTCAATGAGCATAACTCTGGGGAGATCTAGAGAAATCCCTTGATCTACAGAAGAGGTGGTGTTATGAACCTCATCAAGATGGTGGGGCATGGGTTGCACACTCTAATCCAATCAAGTGGCTATGGTGAGAGTAACTCAAGGGTGACAGAGATATGCACATATCACGACCATGTAGTAGTTCTTATATTGGGGATAATATTGATTTTTGATTTTTGTATATATGTCAAAACTCATAGGATAATGCATGGAGGATTTGGGTTCCTAAGTGTGTTAATTGTAATTCCCCTACCCTAGAATCCCATTGTCGATAAATTATTTTAATACATTGGCATGATTACAAGGAATCAAATCCTGTTGGACTGATCAGTTTAGTAGTCTTGGAAAATAGATTACATACATAAACATTACATTACAATTTAAAACATAATATCCACCATTAATAAATATTTAAGAATGTAATTATTCATCTAGATTAACCATGAAAATCAACCATAAAACACTAATAAAATTCCTAAGAAAATAAGACAAAAGAAAGGGGTGGCCTATGATGCGCAGTAAGGGTAAAAAAATAGCATAATATTTCTTAAATAAGCATAAATGTTTAAGGAAAGGTAAAAAGCTAAAACTCAAGACTTTTAAACTTAATATTCAACATAATATAGTAAGAATAAATTCAATGATTCCATTTAAACATCTACATTCATATTTTACTAGTCAAATTATCACATGTAATATCAATAAATATTATTATAATGTTGGAATTCATAATACTGGACATCTACACTATCAATATATATCCTCAGGATAGCTAAAATCTAGATCTTTCCCCGATATAGTTTATGTTTTTTGGTAGAAACCCATATTTTTTGTGTCAAGATATATCCTCCTGATAATGTTAAACTGTTGAGAAAAAAAAGACAATTGATTTTTCACCAAATTATTTCATCTAATTAGACCTACAAATGCATCAAGGGGCTATAACGGGCCCCTCCTATCACTTACTAAGTCCAAGGAATTCCTCTTATGAAATGATTAAAACATAACCAATATAAAAATTTGTATTGAAACTAGCATATGAAATATTAATACATTTTCCATAAATCATGAATGATATAAAATTAGTACATAAACAATAAAACTAATAAAATACCATTAAATAAAATATGGAAAATGATATCATAATATATCAACCTAAATTAAGAATAATATCCAACACAAGATGTTTAAAAATGTGAAAACACTCTATTATAATCATTAAAAATATCATGAGATAAATACCCCTTTTTCTTTGAAATCATTAATTCAAAATCCCCACACTTATAAAAGGATACAGTGAAGAATAGATTTTTAAATCAAAGTGTCCCATAACACATTGATACTTTTGAAAGGAATTAACATTTTAAAATATTCATGTCCATATAAATAAATCATTAAAAACATTTTAAAAAAGATGGACATTAATGAGAAGTATTTTAGAATAAAAAATTGTTAAAACAATTTAAAATGACGTTATAGTTAAAGATAAAATTATTTAAAACCTTAAAAAAATTAATTTTGAAAATATTTTTATCAAACATATAAATTTATGATAAATATTTCCTAGTAAAAACTTACTTATAATCAATCTCTATTAATAAAGAGATTGTGAAATTAAACCTTACCGTATTTCCAATTTCTTTGGTAAATTTCTGAAACTCCTATATAGTGGTTTTAAATGTATTATTAACTTGTAAAACTATCATAATAATATTTATGTAATCATATATGATTCATTTATGACATAATATTTCTTGTTCATTTAAAAACTCCATGTTAAAGAAATGTTTCAGGGAAAAATTGTTTTTTCATCATACGTGTTTTTCTTTTTAGTCTTGATATTATTACTTATATAATGTTTTACATACTTAAAGAATATAAAACATGATTTATATATCATATATATTAATTATATAAATATACATAATATATAGATATATGAAATTGAATACACTAATCATGGAGAGGGTATGCCATACATATGCGTGAACACTGTTTCAGTGTTTTTATCGTATTGAATGTAAGCAAGTAAATGACATATATATATATATATATTATAGTAGAATTATTATGTCATATATTTCATACGTATTCATTTTATACATTTTTATAATAATTATTTAATGGTTAACGTGGATAATGAATCTCATCGCGTCATGGAGACGGTAGGTCGTACGTACCCGCTGTCGACAATATCATTCCATAATGGTAATGGGTAAATAATTGGATGGAATATGAATTATAAAAAAACAATATAATTTATTATTTACTATTTATTTAGTAAATATTCATCGTTATATCCATGTATATAATGTATAGACGTAAAAAAATTTACACCACGACACTGATACAGTAAGTCGTACATACACACTCATGGTGATATTCTTTTTCATAAGATGGGTAAAAAGAAAAATATATTTTTAATATATTCATAATAAAATCTCATAATATATATGGTACTTTATTTATTACTTTAGTATGTAAAACATATGGTGAAAGTAAGTATAATAAGAAAACAAAATGAATTTAATTGGTAAAACAATTACCTCTTCTTTGAGTATCTTATTTTTATTTGCAAAAAAGGAATCCCTAGGTTGGATTTATACACAAATTAACGACTCTAGGATGAAGTTAGATAATTTATTAGGAGAAATGGTCAGTTTTTGGCATAAAAAAAGGGATTTATAGGCTTTAATAAAATATACGGATATGTTCTCTTTGATATGAGAGGGGATTGACACTTTTGGAAATTCCAAAATTATTAATTTAATATAAATTGATTTTCGATTTAAAAATAGATAAATAGTGGGTTATTTCTAGGATAATATGATAATTGATATAAATAATCTAATCCAATGAATTTTACACATTTTTAGGTCCAAAAAGTAACCTTATCTTTTCGATTTAATCCTTAATTAAACAATTTAACACTCACTACGACAACTAGCCTTTTTTATAATATATGATTAATATATTTATTATAGAATGCAAAAAATCCTAATTGTATAATTTATGAAATATTTAACATTATAAAAGTTAGTTGGTCGAATTATATATTTTTATGAATTTTATATCATTTAATGAAATGCTATTTATTTCAAAATCTCATTTATATCAATTTTGACACTATTTATTAATTGAATTTCTAAAAATTCGTAAAAAATTGATTCCTTCAGAAAGACTACATTAACTCATCCCTAACATGTAATATTCATCTATACAATCCATGTATGGATTAAAATATTTCATATGATATTTTTTAATGCTATTAATATCATTTTTTTGATTCTTCCTTTAATAAATCAATTTCGGCAACATCATTGTGTCGCAATTAAATTTAATTATTTAATCTCTAAATATTATAAATAATTTACCATAATGTAGATAAATATTTTACCTTTATAATTACTATTTATAGTTATAATTTACCTTATATAAACTCATATTAAAAATGATATAGTTATTAATATTTCAATATGACATTTTTAACTCTTCTTTAAATAAAATATAATAAATGTCCTAATCTAATGAAAGTGGCCTAAAAAAATAATATGTTTTATTATATGGTTTATTTTAGTAGAAACCCACTTATCCAATGAATTTAGGACATGTTTTAACGTAGCTTTTAAATATTATAATATATTTTTTACCTTTAATTACCCAATTTACCTTAACCCTGGTAAGTAAATATAAAATTACTAAATTTATTATTCACCAAAAAATTAATTTGATCCTATTATATCATAAATTAATACTAATTAAAACCATGTATGTCCATTTTTGGAAATTACATTTACAAAAGTGGTAAAATGACGTTTAATTCTAATCCTGGAAATATTACTTGAAGGTGGGTAAAAGAGACGTTCAAAATTTAAATACTTTTTATATCTAATTATATTATAGGAATGATTCCAATTACCTAAATTAGATTAATATATGTCTCACTTTTATATTGTTACTTTAAAATCATTTTAATGTAAAATAATTATTTAAATGGAAAAGTCATTTTTTAACTATAATGTATTAATTTTAACTATTTAAGAAAAATTGAAACTTTTAATAACAACACTAAAAAATGACACTAAGATAATTTTTATATTCAAAATTAAAAAATATTTTATATTTTGAAAATTTTAATTTACAAATTTCATAATGTGGTTAATAATATTCATAACTAATTTTTTAAATGGCTAATTTAGTATATCGTGGAATGTACGAACTCAATGTTGCCTGCAATGTAATATAATGAATGTATCTAAAAATATAATGTACCATGAAATATTGGGGTGTTAGATTCTCCCATTCTTAAATAAATTACATCCTCACAATTTGAAATTTCACTTCAAAAATAAAAGGTTCATACTATAAAATACTTTTACGGAAAAACAACATTGGAAATATGGTTACCAAAATATAATGGGATAGGTAAATGAAAAAATCATCAAAAAATTAAGATTTTTAATAAGAGAATATTAGTGGAATGTATAGATACGTACATGGAAGAGAAATGTAAATATTTATGGGGTGTGATTGAGGTCATCAATAAAAAAGAAGTAAATGATAAATGAAAAATTGTGGGCCTTAAAGCCGTAAATCTTTGATGATCTAAAATACAATCAGTTTAACAAAAATTAATCTATTAGGATTAAAAAAGTTGGATAATTTTTCCTAGAGTTGTGATATTAATTTACTATCTAGATAAGAAATCGTGAAATATTACTTGATTTCATTTTCTCTATCAGTGTAATCCTTTAGTTGTTATTTGATCTATTTTCACATCATTTCATTCACCTGAAGATGGAATTAAAGATGATTCATTATGCATAAAGAAATTTTAACGAATCATATGCTCTATAAGTGTTTCATTCATCTTTTAAATGTTTACTAAAACAAAAAATGTTAGCACATAATATCTAATAAATCATACTTAATCCTCAAAAAATAATATCCAATGTTCAACTTTACCCATTCCAACATTAAGACTCAACCAAAATACTTCCATCCAAATTCATTATCCAAAAAGGTCTCTAAATTTATAAAACCAATATTAACATCATATTCCTCAAACAGCGTAATGTAGCTCTTAGTTTCACATAACAAATATTTTATCACCTTTAAATCCTTAATGAAAACTCTAATGCTTCCAAATCCTTAAAGAAGAAGTATTGTAGTACAATCTTTATATATATAATGAATCATATAATTATTAAACAGTTGATGAAATATTCTTGAATCTGAAGAAAAAATAACCTAAATCATTAAACTTTTCTCTTAAACCATTTATTACACTTTAACATCTTATTCCTTAATACTTCCTTCATTTCATTTTTCTTCTGTAGCCTCTTCATTATCAGCAGTATAGCATGTACAAGCCTGCTGATTCGAACCATTGATTGAAACTCAAAGAAGAATGTGAGAAACACTAATCATACAGATATAGTCATGAAGAATCCTTTATAGGATCTCTAAATGAGATAATCTTATTCTTAGTACATAAGTCCATAGGATTCACCAAGGTTATCCATTACCAAATTTGACGAATTATATCTTATACTTTAACAAATCCTCTAATTTACAAAGTTGTTCCTAAACTACCTTTAATAACAACTATAATGAACCTAATCCAGAAGCCCAGAGCCGATACATTATTTTTATACATTGGAAGGATTAATAGGAACGAAATCTCGAAGGACTAATCAGTTTATAAGTCTTGGAAAATATATTACATACACAAAAAATATATTACAATTAAAAACATAATATGAAAAATAGATCATTCTTTAATAATTCCATTATTATTATATATTAAACTTGTATATCAGTCATAAAACACTTCTTGGCATCTTGGGAAACTAAAACAAAATAAATGGTGATCTCTGATTCTCAAAAAGTGTAAACAATGCAGTAGAAGCATTCATAAATAAGAATAAAATTTTAAGGCAATGTAAAAAAGATGAAACCCAAGCCTTTTAAACATAATCTTTAGAATAATATGGAAAGAATAAATTAGATAACTGTATTTAAATATTCACATGTGTATTCTACTAGTCGAATAATCACATGTAATATCAATAACTAATCTCATAATGAGGGAATAAATAGTTCTTGATATCTACAATATCATAAAATATCCTTAAGATATCTACTATCAAGATCTATCATTGTGACAATATAAGTCTTCAGGTAGAAACCTATCTGATTTGGGTCAATATTCATACCCCTGAAAATATTAAACATCTTGGAAAATAAACACGAATGGGTTTTACAAATATGATTTCATCTCATGTTACCTACAAATGCATCAAGGGGATATATTAGGCCCCAACCTTCACTTAATATGTCTAATGACTTCCTCTTATAAAACGGGTAAAACATAACCAACATAAAGAACTTATATTAAAGATAACATACAAAATCTTAATACATTATCCATAAAACATGAATTGTATAAAATTTGCACATCTACAATAAAACTAATCATAAACCATTCTATAAAATATAATAAATAAAATCATAATTGATCAACCTTAATTAATCATAATATCCAACAAATTATGTTGAAATAGATGAAAATACTCTATTAAAATCATTAAAAATATCTTGTGACAAATAACCATTTTTCTTTGAAATTGTTTATTCAAAATATACACAATTATAATTAAGACATTTAAAAAGAGATTTGTGAATCAAAGTTGTCCAGGCCACTTTAATTTTTTTTAAAGGAATTAACATTTTAAAACATTAATGTCTATATAAATAAATCCTTAAAACCATTTTGAAAACATGGATATTAATGAGAATGATTTTTGAAGAATAAATATTTAAAACATTTAAAATGGTATTTTTGTTAAATAAAAACTTACACAAAACCTTAGAAAGATACATTTGGAAAATATTTTAAAGAATCATGGGAATGGATGAAAAATATGTCCCAATAAAAATATTCTTATAAACAATCTTGGATAATAATGAGATTGGGAAATTGATCCTAACTATAGGTCCAATTTCTCCGGTTTGTGTCTAAAATTCCTATATAGTGGTTTTGAACATATTATTAACCTGTAAGAGAATTATAATAATATTTATGATATCATATATGATTCATTAATGACTTTATATTACTCTTTCATTTAACAATTCCATGTTAATAGAACGTTTTGGGTAATAATTTCTTTGTTTGTCGTGCATGTTCTTTCTTGTTACTCTTGATAATATTACTTATATAATGATTTAATTACTTCATAAGGTAAAAAATGATTTATATATCATATATATTATGTATATAAATATATATAACATATAGATATATGAAATTGAATACACTATTCTTGGAGACGGTAGGTCGTACATACACATGAACATTGTTTCCATTTTATTATCATATTAAATTAATGAAACTAAACAATATATGTATACATATATATTGCATTAGAATTATTATGTCATATATTTAATACTTATTCATTATATACATTTTCATAATCATTCTTGAATGGTTAACGTGGATATTGAATCTCATCGGATCATGGAAACGGTAGGTCGTACGTACGTTCAAGCGACAATATCATTCCGTAACTATAAAGGGTAAAGAATGAGATGGAATATTAATTACAAAAAAACAATATCATGTCATATTTACGATTTAAATCTTTTATATTCATATTTATAGACATCTATAATAATTATGAAAGTAAAATAATTTACACCATGGTTTGGAGATGGTAAGTCATACATACACTTGCATGGTGATATTTCTTTTCATTAGATGAGTAAAAGGGGGAATATGGTTATACCATAATCACTATAAAATCTCATCATATAGTTTATACTATATTTATTACTTTATTTTAGAAAAATCATATGAATAGGAAGTAGAATAAGAAAATAAATAGAATTGAATTGGAAAAACAACCACCTCTTCTTCGAGTATCTTCTCTTGATTTACATAGAAGGAATAGATAGGTTGAATTTTTTCCCAATGAATTTCATCAAGGATGAAGTGAGGTATGTCAGGAGGATAAATTGGAATGTTTCAACGAATAGAGTGCTTTAGATGTGTTAATAAAAGAGATGGAGATGTGCTCTTTTATAAGCGAGGGGATGAACACTTTTGGAAACCCCAAAAATATTAATTTAATATAAATTGATTTTTGATTTAAAATAGATACAAAGTGACTTATGTAAAAGATAAGGTGATTATGGGTGAAGAAAATTTCAACAAATTAATTCTAAAAAAGTTTAGGTAAAAAACGTATCATTTTATTTTGGATTTAACCCTAAGTAAAACAATTTAACTCTTACCGTGACAACTTATCTTTTTACGCTATATGGTTAATATAGTTACTATAAAATACCAAACGAACCCAAATTAGATAATTTATGATATATTAAACATTATAATAGTTATTTAGATTAATTATATATTTTTATTAATTTTATACCATTTACTTAAATATCATTTATTTTAAAATATCATTTATGTCAATTTTGACACTATTTACTAATTAACTTGTTTTAAACTCAAAAAATAAGATTCCTTTAAAAAAACTGAATTTACTCATCCCCAACATTTCATATTTATCCAAAAAATTTATTTATGGCATCAAATAGTTCATTTGATATTTATTATAATATTAGTAATATCATTTATTTGATTCCTCCTTTTATAAATCAATTACTACATCATAATTGTGTCACAATTAAATTTCATTATTTAACGTCCAAAAATTTAAAATAAATTAACCTTGTGTACATAAACATTTTATAGTTCTAATTAATATTTATTTTTGACCATATCACTCATATATCCTCTTCTTAAAAATGATATAGTTATTAAAACTGGAATATGACATTTTTAACTCATCTTTAAATAAAATATAATAAATGTACTAATCTCACACAAGTTGATTAAAAAGATTATAAATTTAGCCAAATGTTGATTTTGTTCGAAACCCACTTATCCAATAATATTAAGACAAGTTTTAGGGTAGTGTTTTAATATTATAATATTATTTTTACCTTTAATTACCTGTTATATCCTTAAATGAGGAAAATAAATAAACATTTACTAAAGTTACTATTCATCAAAAAATTACATTGACCCTATTAGATCATAAATTTAATACTAATTACAACCTTTTTTGTCCGTTTTTGAAAATTCTATTAAAAGAAGGGGTAAAATTACTTCTAATGATAATCCTGCAAATGTGGGTAGCAGGTTTGTAAAAGAGACATTCAAAAGTTAAATAATTTTTTAAATCTAGTTTTATTATAAGAAGGATTCCAATGACCTATATTGTATTAATATATGTATTCTTTATATACTATGGTATTGAAATCCTTTTAATGAAAAATAATAATTTAAATGAAAATGTTATTTTTTTAACTACAATGTTGTATTTATCTTTATTTTTGAAAAATTGAAACTTTTCATAAAAATACCAAATTATAACCCTAAGTTAATTTTGATATTCTGAATTTAAAAATGAAGTCTATTTTGAAAAATAAAATTTATAAATTTCATTATGTGGTTAATACTATTCATAACATCTTTTCAAACGAATGATTTAGTATATCATGCTACAACCGAACTCGGTGTTGCATGCAATGTAATATATTGAATTTATCTAAAAGGGTAACATATCATGAAATCATGAGGTGTTACATTAATCCCTTATTTCTGGTTCTCACATGGAGGATTCTAGGGTTTTCTGGTGGTAAGATTCAACAATTGAATAGTGGTGGCAACAACATCAGACAGTAGAATAAACGTTTTATATGGGAGGTACAACATGATTTCTTTGGAGGGAAATGGTCTTTTTTCACCCTATAGAGGGGATGGGGTTTTGTGTTTATCCAATGTTGGGATAGAGGGTTTTCTATGTGGGATCTCAGTAGATGTGATCCAGCAGATGATAGGTTTTCAGTTCGGCAGGTGATCTGGTTGGTGGAAATCCATGGGATTTGGATGGAAGACTATAGATTGGTGCACTGTGATGACCAAAATGACTTCAGTTTCAAAGCGCTTGATGATGATGTGAAACTGGAAGTGGGAGCCGATGATAAGAACCAGGATGCAGGAGCTGGCGACAAACTTGGGATGTGGATATTTTGGAAAACCTTGAGATGCACTACCAATGATGTTCTTAGGATGTGGTGGGAGAAAGGAAATGAAATCGAGATGCGGATATAGGCTGGAGATGACTGACCATCGACTCGAGTGGGTGCTTCCAACACCTTGGATGGGACTACCATGTGTTGATGGATTATGAGACTATTGTCCGTGAGGATGTCTCATGGCCTCTTCATCATTCATTGGGGGTCTATAGGACTTTTTATTCTTACGTAGTGCTTTCCTTTTTTATTTCTTGGTGGTATTTTTTGCGACACGTGGTTTGAATTTGATGTAATTTTGTTATTATTAAAAAAATTTTAGGGTTGAGTATGCTTAGTATTCGAACATTCTAGGTATAAGTTTTTTAAAATATAATAATAAACAGTATATATTAAATATATATATGAATTAATGAGGATGGGGAAGGGAGTGAGTCTTCTAATCATCTAGATAATATGGTGATTTTCCAGTGACAACCATCTTGAAATCACGAAATTCACTTCTAGTGACCTTGTCGTCCCTCCAGATGGGAGATCTGGTTAACACCGAGTGCCTTCAATTGAAGCATGTTTGTGATTGCTCACATATTTCAGATAATCTTATACATGTGAAATTGTCATTAAGGGTAATTTGAATATTTTTGAATCTATCCTAGAAGCCATTTCAAAAAGATTAGATATGGTAAAAAACTCAATCATTGTGAAGATTTCTCTCCCTAAAGGTAAGAAACCATGGAGAATTGATGATTTACTCCATAGGATTTTCAAAATTTGGGGATTTTTGGAATGGTGGTTCATTTCAATCGGTCGTGGGTCTTTTCATTTTTTATTTCTATCTAATGATTTGAAGCAGTGCTCTTAGAGCTCTTGACCCCTTTACCTCAAACCTAGTACACTTTGTTCCCATGAATTGAGTGTTGATTTTAACGTTTCAAATGTTTGGAATTCTTTTATGCAAGTTTGGATTCATATTCATGGGTTCAATTAGATCCTATTGAAACCAAAGATCCTATATGATATTTCCATGACATAAGGATTTCCAATTAGAATTGATATAGAGACATAACAAGTTAGATTCAAATATTTTTCAATAATGATGGTAGAGGTGGATCTGTGTGCCACACTCATTGAAAAGTTAAGTATTTCTACTCCAAATGATGATATTCATCTGCAAGCTGAGTATGAGAAGCATAAATCTTATTGTGTGGACTATAATGTGGTTGGAAACTCTAAAGTGTGTTGTTGTAGGAACATATCTTATGGAAACTGTAATCTGAAAGGACACTCATATGAATATTGAAAGAGAAAGAATATGCGTAAGAGTGTTATGGAAGTTGAAGTAGTGTAGACTAAGGGGAAGGGACAAGGCTTATTTGAGCACCCATATGTTCCGTATGTGTGAGATTTTTCTTTTACAGGTCCATCAAATATTGTTTTCAAAGAAGGTATGAACTTACATTTTGTGGTTGGGATGCAGTAAGTCCCTCAAGACAAGGAGATAATCATTCATCCAGGTCAATTCTCATTAGACGGAGGTGTGACCAGGATAGTGATATCTTCTACGAATATATCAAATTGGTCTTGGGATGACATAGTTTCTAATAAATAGATCTCTAATGATGAATTTATAAGATATGATCCTAGTGAGGATGAAGATGGATAGACTGCTCGGGTACATAAAAAACAAAAATGTGCTGCCCTTCATTTATGGTGCGAGAACAAATAGGTTTCTTCAAGGAATCGTAAGGTTTAATTGAAGGTGGATTCAGTTATACTATTAAGGACATGGAAATATAGGTCTGATTGTGTATCTCAACATCTAGAGACCATCATTTTACCCTCATCAATGAATGTAGTGATGAATAATGGGATTGTGACCTCCATAGTAGTAGAATAGGATGCTGGATCTTGTGGAAAAAAGATGCATATATCTGGTGGTATATCTGACACACCTAATGAAATAAATAAGGATGCTTCTTCTTAATATTCTCCACACAGTGAGCTAACCCCAAAAGCCGATTTATTCTCTCCAAGAAATGAAACAAGCATGTCTAAATGGATGGACATTTCTGATCGACCTGTTGTCTAGTTTTCCAACAAGGTAGTTTCAAGGTATAAAACCATTTTCTCTCTACCTATGGATGATCTTACTATAATTAAAGATATGGAAATTGTACATGGGCCTGTTGTTGAGTGTTCCAACAAGAGAGGGTATAAACTTACTGCATCTCAATCAAGGTACTATCCCACTATAATATGTAAATAGGGATTGGAAGGTTTCAACCATAATATGGTTGTGGAGAAAGATGATGGGGCTACCTCTATCACTAAGATTATAGAAAAGGTGCCTCTCTTGGATTCTAATACTGAAATTAAGTTGGAAAAATAATTATTTATGTTTCAGACACACATTATCATGAAAAGGTAAAGGGTTAGTTTTTTGGCACACCTGCTGAGGTCACAAGACCATCCAAGCTGGTGTATAGTCAGATTAAAGGCAATATCCATACTCAAAATTCTTTTGATTTACTTTCCTTTGATATTAGTGAGGAGGATGGACAAAGACTTGTTAATGATTCTAAAAATGAATAAATGAATGATCCTTATGATGAAGAATATGATGAGGATGGTGGGGAACAAGGGAAGAGGTTAAGTCATGGTGAAGATAAAGGCATCCACATGGTTGGTGTGGATGAGCTGTATATCACAGTTTGAGAACTCACTCTCTTGTGGTCGGATTGGCATATCTTGATGTGGAGAAAGACCCTTTTCCACAGTCTAGTGTTCTCATGATATCCTATTATTCTTTTTCTGTGTCTTTTTCGACTATGGTTGTTTTTTTATTCCTGATGAGAGTAGAGTCCTCTATGATCCCTTCCATTCTCTCCCTGTTCAATATTTTTTATTTTCAATGAATATATTAAACTTCTTATTAATTAAATAATTATTGATAAAAATGAAAAAATTTAATATACAGATATATATATATATAAGTTTTTAATATTAATAAATAGTATATATTAAATATATAAAAATAAAATGAATAAATTTTAATATAATTAAATAAAAAACTTAAAAAAGAATAAATTTTAATAATTATAAATAAATAAAAAATTAATAAATTGTAATAATTAAA
The DNA here is from genome assembly GCA_963277665.1 of Viscum album. Classification (NCBI taxonomy): domain Eukaryota; kingdom Viridiplantae; phylum Streptophyta; class Magnoliopsida; order Santalales; family Viscaceae; genus Viscum; species Viscum album. The sequence goes on along the minus strand of OY728158.1, from coordinate 1,852,501,237 downwards.
CCAAAAATAAAAATGAACAAATTTCAAAATTATTAAAAAATTTATTAATGATTGAATTATTAATAAAAATAAATAAGTTTAATATATATATAGATTTGTTATAAATTGTAAGAAATAATTAATAATAAATATAAATATAGAAGATGAATAAAATGTAATAGTTAAAAACATATAATGTCTTATTTGTTTTTAATTTTTTTGACACACAATTAATCATTAATATCTTTAATATAGAAATATATTCATATATATATATATATAAATGTATTTGATATTACTTAAAATATAATTTGAATAATATAAAATATTTATAATTTACATGAAACAATTCATATGTTTAGGGAAGAATGTTTTATAATTAAAAATTAATAATAATTAGAAATACTGACTAATTGCATCGAGTAATGGACTTAATTGAATGACGTTTGATTTTTAAATTTAACATATCAAATGCGTGTTACATTGATTTCACATACATATACGTAATTAATGCATTTTTATATACAACACACACACACACACACAAACATTTACCTATTTAATGAAATCTTATATAGAAACACAATCACCTAATATTTATGTAATTTATTCAAATTTTAGTATTCATTATAGAATTTCAATATAACATGACACATTTATTAAATTGTCTTTAATTGGTAATTTTTTTAATTTTAATATTTTTACATTTAGGTATTAATTAGTTTTTAATATTTTTTATTTTTTAGTGAATTTCATCATTGTTTATTACTTATTTATATATATTTCTATTTACTATGTTTTAATATTTTTACTTTGTAATCATCTTTATTTCAATATATACCTTTATTTTGTTAATTTATATTTAATTAATAAAATATAACAAATTTTTAAATATTTTAGAGGTGTACTCGTTTTTAATTGTTCAATTTCACTCATTTTTAACATTCCTTTATTTAAGATCCTAAATTCATTATTAATATTAAAAATATATTTGTAAACATTTATAAGTAAATATATTTGTAAATATATATTTTCTATCTTATAAATTTATATATTTATAATTGTAAATAAATAAATTTTATTTTTTAAAAAATTATATATATAATTATAAATAAATAATTTTATATATTTAAATAATTATAAAATTATAATAAATTTATTGAAATAATGTATATTTTTACTATATTAATATTAATAATAATATTTATATTTATTTATTAAATATATATATATATATTTATAATTTTATAAATATATATAATGATATAAATATATAAATATTTAATTTTTTTAAAAAGTATTTATATAATTACAAATAAATAATTATAAATATATATAATTATAAAATTATAATTAATATAATTAAATAATCAATATATTTTTTATATTTGTATATATATTTATATATATTTATTAAAAAAATATATAATTATATAAATATATATAATGATATAAATATATTTATAATTAAAAAATTATAATAAATATATTTAAATAATGAATATATTTAATATATTTATATTTATATATATTTTTTAAATATTTATATAATTATATAAATATATATAATGATATAAATAAATTTATAATTATAAATAAATAATGATAAAAATAATTATAAATTTAAATATACTGTATTTATAAAATTTATATTTTAGAAAATAAATAAAAAATATATTTTTTCTAAAAGAATTAATTTAATTATAAATAAGTAATTATATATTCAAATAATTATAAAATTATAATAAATAAATATATTTACAAAAAAATATTTATAATTATAATTATAAATCCTTCATTAGCGCTAATGTTTTAGCCTTGATAAAAATACCTTTTATCAGTACTTATTAATTTTGTGTTGATAAAAATAAATTTATCAGTGATTTTTGGAAGCACTAATAAAAATCTCCCCGATCTTTTTAAAGAACCATAACTTGTCACAACCATTCACGATATTTGATGATTTTCATAGAAACCACAAGCTACTGGTGCTTTTCCTCACCGAATTCAAGCTCAAATCAAGGCTCAAATCACAGCACAATCACATCTAAAGCTATAATCCAAGGATCGAAAGAATCAAGGATGCAACAAATCCACGGTGTGAACGAATCCAAGATTTGGCGATATTTCTACTTTTTCTCAGAATAATTAAAGCTTCAATCCGAGGTATGATAATTTGTATCCTCATCCTCACTCATTGATTTCTAGTTTGGTGATATCTTTGGGCATTTGTTGTTCATGATATCTTTATTTTCATTATCCATCACTTCTTTCCATTATAATTATTGGTTTCTATGATTTTGGGTTTGTATTTACACTTTATGATCTTTTCTTTTTTCCTTGTAGTGTATTAAGACTTCCATAGACCGATTTCATCATTTTTGGTAGGTGGCTCCTCTCAATTTACTTTAAATGTGGAACCCTAAATTCTTCAATATTTTAAATCCCTGGTTTTATTTGAAGTAAATATTACTATAATTACCCCTAATGGAGTTATGTATTTATAATTGTTTTTAATATTTTTTCACTAACATCAACGGATCTTTTCATATTTTTAAATGTTTTGAACATCCTTTAATGGAGGAAACACACATAAAGAGTTTGTTAAAATACCACCCATGGTTTTTATTGAATTAATCGAAATGGATTTCATGTAACAATTTCTTATGTATTATAATGAATTACCATTGTATTTTGATCAAGGATTTATATGAATTAGATCATGTTTTTATATTTTCCAAAATGTTTTTTTACATTAGTTAATAAATTTGAAGTATTGTTTCCTTTCATTGTTTTATTTTTTTTGGATGAGTTTCAAATAGAATGTTTGATGTCATTTTTAATATTTTCAAAAGTTTTAAGCTATGATTGATATATTTTCCTAATTAGATTAATATATTTTGTTATATACACCAATTAAGTTAATCCACTTGTTGATTCATAAGTGAAAATTAGTTTGTTATTGTAGTATGGATTAATCATTGGTCATTTATAGAATTTTATGGTTTATGTTGTTATTAAGGGGTTTTTCATTAATGGATGTTCGATGGTGCAAGTTGGTTTTTAATTATTAAATGATTTCAATAATTATTTTTTCTTTATTGATATTTTTTATATTTTATTGTTTGCCTCTACTTACATGTCACGATAAACCTTGGGCAGCCTAGTGGAAGATATAGGAATGAGTATTTCACTAGTGTATGATCACACTTTTTAGTAAATAATTTATTTTATGGGTTTCATCACAATTTATCTATTAATTTTATTTGTAATGTCCCTATATATATATATATATATATTTTAAACCGATCTTTTTGGTTTTTATATGATTTTACATAAACTATTATTATGGTTCTAATTTATAATAATTGTCTCATATATCATGTATAAAAGTAATATGTTTATAATTTACATTATAAATTTGACTATAATCATTTGAAATTGTTGCCTCAATTCCATAAATAATAGAAATACGAGGAATTGAAATATTACATAACATAAATTTCATTAATAAGTTTATGATTTATTTTTTTCCATTCCACAAGTTATTAAAGTATTAAATTGTGACTCTAATGTTAAATGGAAATTCATGTTTATTTCCCACCCTATATATGAAACAATATCTAAGAGTAAATATTCATCACAATTGGGATCGATAACATCCCATGATGGTATTTTATCTTGAATTAGTGTATACATAATGTAGTTAGGTAATCATTATAAAATAAACTTGATTTTTTATCCTTATTTAAGCATAAAAATATTTAATTATACATGTCTAATGATCCACACTAGCATTAATAGAATATCAATGCATTTTACAAACCAAAAATGTTATATAGGGTTTATTATATTATATAACATACATTAAAGAACAAATTTAACTAGAATATTCATGTTTTGATATAGTTTGTCTATGTTAATAAAAAATGTAACACTAGAGTCAAATGTAGTATTTTCATCTTTCAAGCCAATAAGATCAAATGTATACTACATATTCATAATATAATGACACCGACATAAATAATAACCCCCACTATTCTGTTTTACTGTAATAATTATTATAGTATCTATTATTCTAAGTTTATTCCTTTTAATAATGGAGGATAAATATTATTTTATCTCATTAATACTTGTTATGGTATTTAAAAAAATGTCATTTACATTGATACACAAAAAAATTATTATTATTTCATGAAAATTAGAAAAGTACACTTACCAACATTATTATGTTAAAATCAATTAAATGAAATAATAGAATCATACTTCTCACGGTTTTAGGTATTTTTGTAAGACCATAAGTATATTTAACTAATTAACATAATTTATATTAAATAAATTATATATAAAACCTTCTTATTTTTCCATGTAAATTTATTTATTGAAAATTACAATTAAAAATATAGTTTTAACATCCATTTAGGGAACACACAACTGATTTATCAAATTTAAAGGCAAGTAACATCCTTATAATCGTAAATTGAACTAAATGAGTATAAGTTTCAAAATGACCAATCCATCCCATTTTTTAACACATTTCATTACTAATCTATCTTTAAAAACATGAATTTTATCATTAGAGTCATATATGCTTCTAAATTCACATTTACTGCCAATATGGATTGAATATTTTATAAAATTTGTAAAGATTCAGTATTATTTCTCATAATAAAATCTATTTCACCATAAAATGATTCGTTCTATAATGAAATATTTTTTAAGAAAATGCTTCTTTATATAAATTGATATCATTACTTATTTTTATCACTGAAGTTTTTTTTCAGAATATTATTATTTTGATCTCTATCAATAATAAAAATTAAGGATTTGAAATATATGAATTCATGATACGGAATTTTCTTCTTTCTTGGTATTTTACTTCATTTGGGTTCAAGTAAAGAATCGTATTTGTTACTTTCCATTATATTAGAACAAGATTAGGCACACGATCTATGATTGCGAGGAATAATTTTATTTTAATTATCTATATAAAATTTATTCTTAAAAATAAATTAAATTCTAGATTTGAAAATGAAATTATATTTTATATGAATTATTCTATTTGATTTATTATTATTTTCCATAGGAAAACACATACTTAATTGTTTTAGTTTTATATTTAGTGTTTTTTAGAATATAAACAATTAAAAATGTGAAGCACCCATATTATTTTATATAAGAATGATTTGATTTCATATCCATCAGGTTCATATCCTAAGAATTTATTATCGCATTTTTTTCTTGAGGCTAATCCCCCATATCTTCTACATTTCTTGAACTAATCTAAGGAGTAGTCATCAAAAATGATCACCGGTACCTACTATGAGATGACTACTTCTTAGAGTATTTCAAGGAACATAGAAGAGATTGGGGATGAGTCTCAAGAAAAAAAATATAATAATAAATTTTTTTGGTGATGAAGCTGATGAGGGTGAAATTTTCCTAAAAATTCACTTTTGGAATAATTAAGAGGACAAAACCTACCATAATGGAGTAATTATTTTATTTTTAAATTCAATTACCCATTTCCTTTAAAACATATTGAAATTATTTGAAACAATAAAATGTTGGGTTCCTCGTATTATAATTATCTATAACTTTTATCTTTGATAGTGAATATGTTATGTGTATTTATTTATTTATTATAAAAAACGCATGTTTTATGAACCTAATAAGATGGATATGAATTGGAAATGTATAAAAACGTATCGTTTGAGAAAATAATATAAATATTGAGTTAAAGAGTTCATCATGTTCATAGTATAGCATGTATACGACCCTTCTTAAATCCTTTGTTCATGATTACATTATTTTTATTCAATAAAAGTTAGTCCAGAAGAGTTAGACGAACATTTGATTTGTGATGGAACATATACGAGTTATAAATGTTGGACTAAAAATGGGGAAAACTGAAAATAAACAGCAATTGTTAAGATAATACAGTTTATAGATCATTTGGTATGAATAAGAGTTTAAATTAGGATGGATATCACATGGAAGAAATGAAACTAGAAATTGAAGATGAACTTCGTGATTTTAAAATGTTGTTTGAGAAGTTGAAAAGTTTTTTTAAGAGGCCATTGTATACTATTTATACTAAATACACAATGTTGTCTGATATATTAAAGTTATATAATTTGAAAGCTGGCAGCTGTTGCATCGGCACCAACATTACATAACTTCTTAGTCTCCTAAATGATATGATACTAGAAGAAAATGAACTTCCATGTCAACATATAACGAGAAAAGAATGCTAAATTCAATGGGCATGATCTCTAAAAAAATACATGCGTGTAAAAATTGTTGTATATTGATACAAAAGGACTTTGAATCATACATAAAATACCCAAAGTGTTACATTAATTGATACAAGGAAAAAATAATCAAGATCTTTGAAAGATGTATGATATTTTCCTATCATTCGATATTTTATAAGACTATATAGATGTTAGGAAAGCATAAGAAAATCAACATGACATACAGATGCAAGAATTATAAATGGGAACTAATGTCAACCATAATATTTTCCAAAGCATAAGAAATTTTTTTATGAGTATTCTAAATTTATAAAAAATATGAGAAACTTTCATCTTGCAATATCTGCATATGAAATAGATTTTTTTGTTATACAGAGTAGAAATAACTGTATATAAACCATTATATTGGTAAATTATAACATTATACTATAGTTATTCATGAAGTGAATGTAAATTATGTTGTCTCTACTTATATCTGGACCAAAGTAACCTAGTAATATCATTGATGTTTATTTGGATCCATTTATCATAGATATAAAATTTATGTGGGATACATGTGTTACAATGTACAATGATCATTTAATAGAAGAATTCACATCGAGTGTTATTTTGTATGGGACGATAAATGAATTTCCTACTTATCACAATTTATGAGGCTATAAAATTAATGGAACTTTGTGGTGTACCATTTGTGAACAATGAACACACCCATTTAGGTTGAAAAATTCCTTGAAGACTTTGTATTTAGAACTTCAAAATATTTTACCTCAATTGCATAAATACTGATTCTGGAAAACAACATTACATGGAAATAAAAAATAAAGTACAACAACATCTCTACTAATAGGTGATCAACTATTCGTTAAAGTAAAACATATTGACACTATTTTCAGTAAACCATTTTTTGAAAACCTCATTAGATCAGGTTGTACGAAGAGATTGATTTTCCTTGACTTAACATTTTTGAATTGTTTGTACATCATACATTTTACTGATGTGAAGCTTGTAGAAAAATTTAATTGGATATTGTTATTGTCATTTAACTAAATGTTAATAGAAGAAAGAAGGATAACATAAAGGATATGAGGTACATGATTGACATAGGGATAAGGGAAGAGTTGGCACTGGTGAAGGGTAAAAGAGAAGACTTATCTTCCACCAGTATTTTACACTCTATCCAGACAAGAAAAATTACAAAATTTTGTTTTTCTTAATAGTATAAAATTTCTAGAGGGGTCTTAAAAAAATATCAATAATGTCATATCAATGACTAATTTGATGTGAGATGGTCTAAAATAACATGATTTTCAAATTGTGATGAAAGATTTGTTACCTATTAATTTTCATTGCATTCGTCCAAAAAATGTTTGATATACACTAACTATAACCTACTTATTTATAAAATCCATATACAGTAAATATATAGACCAGATGAAGTTACCAATTATGAATAAGGAGGTTGCAGTCATATTTTGTGAATTAGAGATGTTCTTCCCACTATAATTCTTTGATATAATGGTCCACCTAATGGTTCAATTGGTTAGAGAGGTTCAACTATGTGGTCCTATCCATTAGAGATAGAGGTACCTCATTGAGTGGTATATGAAGACAGTCAAAGGGATGCTAATAATCAAAGTCATCTAGAAGTTTGTATTATAGAATGATATATTTTTGGAGAAGTTTTTGTGTTCTCTAATAATTAGCTATTAGATATTGAGAAAATATGTTTCCTAAAGTCTCATCATAGTAGGTGCCTTATTGGAGAATGGATTTAGAAAACATATTTTCTTACAAATACCTTTACTAAGTGGGATCTAACAAACCATTATGTTTTAAATAAAAGTGAATATGTTGATCGATATGTTGAATCCCTAAAATAAATTATTATATATTTTAATCCATCAAGGGATGAAGTATGAATATCAAATACACATAATTAATAGTTTATTGGACAGTTTTGAGCTCAAATTGATAAGGTGTTATATGAAAATATGAATTCAATTGCTAAACAACATTCAATGGATAGCTGGTGGAACAAATGAAAATATTATATCTTACACTGATTTTGTAAATAATGGATATACATTAAAAAAATATTATGAATATATTATGATGAAAAATAGTGGGGTTACACATATGGATTAAGAAATGAACCTATCTGGTTGCAAGGATATAAATCCAATTTATGGAAATATGTCATCTTTTGGTATTATCAAATAGATATACGAGTTAGATTATATAAAACATAAAGTGACGATTTTCCATTAAAAATGGATTAAAAATAGGATTTTAGTGAAAGTTGAAAAATGGGCTTAGTTAAGGTGAATTTCAGTAAGGAGAAAAATATATGAGCCATTTTTAATGGAATCACAATTAGTAAAAGTATTTTTTGTCTTAGAACCAGAAGACAAGACCTGTTTGAATTTTTTGTTGGAAACTAAAACAACTTTAGGATCAGATGAAAATTTAATTTTGGATGATCTTTTCATTGAGGGATCATAATCAGTAGATGTTAGTCCTAATGTAGACAATATCTTGTACTTTATAGGGGTCCACAAATAGGGGATTTGGATTCTCTATAGATGATCCAAATCTACATAACATTTAAAAAAAATAAAGTGTGTTTAATGAGAAGGTAAAAGTGTTTTTTAATATTCTATTTTTCCCTCATAATATTATATATTATTTATATTATTAACATAATATAAATTTAATATTTGAATAATATTATAGACAATGTATTCTACACATGAGGATGCAACCAATCCCATGGAAGAATAGAATATAATGGTTGAAACAATTGGGGAATATGTAAAGAAAATGTTATGATAAATATTCTCAATTTTACTGAAAAATCTATTATGAATCATTTATTTAATTTTAATTATAACTCACAAACATCATTTTATTTTAGAATATTTTTTTCCAAAATTCATGCTAATATTCACCAAAACTTCCACAGACATCTCCCCCAAAACCTTTTCTCCCATGCAGTGTGGGCATTTATGACATTCTATCATGTTCCCACTACTACCTTTGTAGGAAGAGAAACATTGCTCCCTCTACTAAATCAGAGTGGTAATCTTGACGTTTTCAAAATAAAATAATATTTCATAGAAATAATGTATTTTATTCATATTTATGTTTAATTTATTTAATTTTTTGTATTATTCACATTATAATTTTTTTATATACTTATGGATTTGTTTGTTCTTTTTGGGGTGTAATTTTTAGAACTTCTCATGCTCATGAAAGATTCAACTTCAATACTATAACTTAGATAATGAAAACAAGGAAATGCATCAATAATGTATAAAACTATCATGAAAAGTTTAATTCCTACTACTTATTTAATTAAATTTTTATTCATTTTATATATTATTTGTAAGTTAGTTTCTTTATCATTTTTATATAATACTTATGTTTTTTATTATCTTTTGGGAAGTCATATATTTCTTTCAACTATCTATAATATGGATTAAAATAGATAACATATTCCTTTATGATGGAAGTGGAAACCCCATGCTGCCTAAAACATGATGTGTTTTCGGGAGCATGGAGTTTCTCATCCATTATAATGGAAAAAGTTAACACTTTTCGGGATATTTTTAGACAGTCGAAAGAAAAAAACATATCATAGAATCAATTAGTCACACCTCAATAAGATACATAGTGTGCTCAGTATGAATCAGGTTGTATGGTTTTAGTTTATAATTTATATTTTAGTTCAAAAAACAAATCACAAACTCAAAATTGAGAAAACCAATTAAGATATTTTGACAATTTAGGAAAAAAATACATAAGCCACTTTTGACATTTATGAGTCAACCAAAACCCAATCTAATGAATGGTGTTCTTAACATGACTTCAAATGTGTATTTTTATTTAAAATTGGAATTAATTTTAGAGAAAAAGGAAATTGATATTCTAAAAACTAAGAGAACATACATGGATTTTCTTGATAAAATAGGAAAATGATTCAAAAGTAATTTTTGACATCCGGGAATCATTTTCAAATCAAACCGATATATGATGTGACTTTTATGACTCAAAGTGCATATTTCTAGTTTAAAATAACATTTTAGTAAAAAAGACAAGTGACATACTCAAAACAAATAAAACTCACTCAAGCTATTTTTATACTTTATGAAAATGATCCATATGTCCTTTGGGACATGTAGGAAACATACACTAATCAATCCAACACATGGTGTGAATGGTATGACTCCATGTGTGTCTTTTTATTTAATATTGACATTAATTTTAGTAAAAATGACTACTCAAATAATCAAAATCGATAAAATGAATTCATATTATTATTATAATTTAGGAAAATGATCCATAAGTCATTTATGATGTTTAGGAATCATCTTCACTTTAATCTGATACACCATGTGCTCAATATGTATCAAAGTGTCTATTATCAATTTAAAATTTATATTTTTATTCAAAAAGTGTAACTCAGTAAAATCAAATAAAACACTCTAGTATTTTTTTGATAATATAAGACAATGATTCATAATTAATTTCTTCTATGTAGGAACAAGTATCACAAAAAAATAACCCACAATGTGACCGATATGATTCAAAGTGCATGTTTCCTATTTTAAATGGATTTTTAGTAATAAAGATAACTGATGTACTCAAAATAGAGAAAAAATATTCAGATTGTTTGATTGATTTTATACAACTATCCATAATTCATCTGATTTGTGTAAGAATTATCAAATCCTAAATCTGATGAATTGAGTGATCGATATGACTCAAAGTGTGGCTTTTTATTTAAAATTGATATTAATTTTAGTAAAAAAGGAAAATGGCCTATTGAAAACTAAGAAAGCACATTCTTATTGTTTTTATAGTATATAAAAACAATCGATAAGTTATTTATGACATGTTGTAATATATCTCACCTCAATAACATACACGATGTTTCTAGTATGCCTAAAAGTTTCCATTATTATTTTAAATTTGACATTATAGTTTTAAATTTTCTCACATTAAAATATGAGAAAACTCACTCAAATCTCATTGATAATTTTTTTACAATGATTAGTAATTCAATTCTGATGTGTAGGAATTAGTTTCATATCAAATAGACACATGATGTGACTAGTATGACTCAAAGTATGTGTTTCCATTTTAAAATGAAATATTACTAAAATGGAATTGTAATGTACTCAAAACTAAAAAAGATTCTGATTGTTTTGATACTTTAATAGAATGACCCATATGTTATTTAGGGCATATTGGAATTCAACTCACCTCAATCTAGTGAATAGTGTGATGGGTATGACTCCAAGTGCGCCATTTTATTTAAAATGTACATCAATGTTAGTAGAAGTAGAATTGACATACATAAAACTAATAAAAACATTCATATTATTTTGATACTTTTTTAAGAAAATCCATAAGTGATTTTTAATGTGTAGGAATTAACAGAAACACAATATGATACACGATGTTCCTGGAATGACTCAATGTATTATAAATTAGTCTAAAATTAAAATTTTAGTTAAAATATTTTCACTCACTAAAACTGAAGAAAATAGGCTTAGATTGTATTGATAATTTTGTAAAATTATTCATAAGTCATTTTTGATGTGTAGGAGTCATTTTAATATCAAACCAACACATGATTTTATCATTATGACTCAAAGTTCATGTTTCTAATTTAAAATGAATTTTTAGTAGTAATGAAAAGTTACTTACTCAAAATTGAGAAATCACATTTAGATTGTTTTGATACTTTAGGAAAAAGATTCTTAAGTCATTTTGGATGTGTGAGAATCATCATCACCTCAATATGATGCACAATTTGACCAATATGACTCTAAATTCATATTTTCAATATATAGGTTCAATTTTAGTTTAAAACATGCACCACATCTCCAAAAATAAGAAAAAGAGCACATATTTTTTTCTCCTCATTATATCTGATGTTACGTAGTTAATTTACAAATTATTTTTATCAGATACATATTTTCATAATTTTGATAGAGATAACGTTGAAAGATGAACAATAAATGGTGTGATGTGTAAGAATAAACCACAACTAAATCTGATACGTAGAGTTCCTGGTAGGACTCAAAGTTTAGTTTTAAAATAACACATTTTGTTTAATTTATTTATTTATATTATTACTAACATAATAATTGTTTTCTTATACATGTATGTTCTTTTTCATGAGTAGGGGTGGTTTGTTCGACAATAGCATGAGTCGGGTTCAGTGGAAAAAGGAATAATAGCATTGTTGTTTTTGAATGTATGTCATAACTTGTACTCACCCATGAAAGTGTCTAAACCAATATTTAAAATTTAGATAATATAGTGTTATGTTATTGTGTTTGTGATGTAAATCATATTTAATTTAAAATATGTATTTTGACTTTAATTTTATTCTTTTAAGTGCTATTTCTTGCATTGTGGTGTGCTGTTACAACACAAAACAATATGAATCTTTATCAGGTCTTCTAAAAGATATGATCAAGGGATCATATACCAAAACTTTTAAAAAAATTGATAAAATCTAGCTTTATCAATTCTAAATAAAATAGATAATAAATATGGTCATTTATCAGTGCTTTTCTAGTACTAATTAAATCGTAGAGATTTTAATCATGCTCTAATAGTCTGCGCTTTGGCTAGCACTGATAAATGCCAATTTTAGTGGTGTTAAATGCCTATTTTGTAGTAGTGTATACATACCATTGAGATGTTGACTAAAGTTCCTAATTTTTTTAGAAATATCTTTTGATGATTTTTTTTCACAAGTTACTTAAAATATCTATATAAAATGATTATGCTCATTCTGTTTCACTTGTTGAAGTTATTTCATCATTCTTTTATTTTTTCCATGGTCCTATTAACCATAAATTTTATTAGTGAATTATTACCAATAGTCCCATTCATTTTAGGTTGATATATACAATAAAGTGATACTTGAATATATTAAAATGGGTTTTAGGCAACAACACTCATCTAAAATCTTTCATTATCAAGAGTTGTTTGATAGATTAATACAAAAACATCTATACTTCATATATTTAGTGGTTAAAATAAAATTAAGCAAACCCTATTAGATTTATGAAGTTCAAATTAGGGAAGGGACAATGTTTGATATGGACAACAACAAGTGGGTTTAAGCTCATCGACATGTGTTGTTAAACACTCCATCTGTTATTTCATTTATATAGTAAGTTATATTGTTGAAATATTATGTTTTTCTTTGGTATATGTAATTTTTTCCATAACTTCAATTATGTTTTAATGTAGAATGCATATCGTTGAGTTAAAAAGGGAGAACCTTGTTCCATTGACCATTAGATCCAATAACTTCATTTAAAAACATTTCATGACTGGTTGAATACCCACATGAATATATATAATTGTTTTAATATTTTTATAAGGTAAATGAGGTGTATTTTCACAAGCATCCATCCATTATATTTTGTAAATTTTTTTGATTCTAAAGATGAATGAATCTGTTTCTCATATAATTACTAAAGATTTCAATTAACTATCAAATGAACAATTTTTATGGATCTTCATTACAAGTAATTGGATTATAACAAATTTAAATTTCACATTATTTATGTTGATGCGAATTGAGAAACTCCAAACCATGGTATTGGTTATCCGCTCATCAGTACAGACTATTACTATAGACATTTAAACTATATCATTGAAGTTAGTAGATAAAGATATATACTATTGAAATGTGATTATGTTGATAATTTTTCTAAAAAGAAAATATATCATTTCCAATTTAAAATATAAAACCTTAAAAATATGTTTTATAAAGATGAATGAGTATAGTTAAATCCCATTGTACAAGGATCTCAACCAAAGTAGGTTTACATTGTTATAACTAATTCAAACTAGGAAGTTATGGTGAAAAACTCATCGGGGGGTTATAATTGAATGAGAGGATCCATATAATATTTTATTTCAAGATAAAACTTTAAAAAACACTATATTTGTATGTGAATAAGATATTTTATGGGTTATGGAAACCATTGATGAATATATGATATATTTTCGTGATTAGTTAAAGATCATATTTTTTTCCGAGTAATATATAAAAATGTTCAACAATTTTACACATTTTTTTGAATTATTTATAAAAAACAAAATTTTATGTTATTTTATTTCACAAATATAGATATGTCTTTGGGAGCTTTGGGTGGTTTATTTTGCATTGTTGGGATGCATGTTTTTAATTTTCAATTAATTTATTATAATTTTTTATAAGTATGTTCTCCAATAGTTTTTATTTAATTTTAAAATAGTTTTTTTACCCCATTATGATTTATTTTTTATTATGATGAGTGGATCTTCTATCAAATATAGTTATCATGGTTGAGGGGTTCAACCTTGGAAATCTAGTACTCAATTGAATACATTATTTAATGAAACCTTTAATATGTTTATAGTGGGTGTGAGTGCAATGATTCTTTAGTTACGAAATATAATATTTGATCCTCAAAAATGACATATGACGATTGAATGATTATTGAGGGTGGTTTTGGTAAAATTAATGTCTACTAATTCATGATATTTATTATTATAATTACTAAAGCGATTAACCATTTTTTAAGAATTAGATAATTTAATATCCTCTCTAAATGAGTTTCATCTAGAGTACATTTCCAAATGATGAATTTTATTAAAATATTACAAGGTAAGGGTTAAGATAGATCACTAGGAAACATTTTTAGGTCTTCCAAAAATCATACAATGAGCCCCTATAGGATTTCTTCCAATCCAATATAAAAATTTAATTATGTTTTGGTTGAACAAGGAAAGTAAAATAAGATTTATTTCTTTTAATATATATTTTTATATATAATTTTAAAATTTTAAAATTTTAAATACCAAATATACTAAATTTAGAATAATTTTGTTCATTATTTACATAATCAGGTGTGGTGGGGTATGCCTACCCGTCTTAGCACTTAACATGTGTCGTTACTTAGATATAATACGAGTTTTGATTTCATTTCTCAATCATATATTAAAAATTTTATAGTATAACATGATTATATATGAGTAAATTTTTGTGACTTTTTATGTGGTTATTCTAGTGTGGTGAGACCATCGATCAAATATTTGTATGTATAAGGACTCAATGGGTCATTGATACCGATGTATAAGATATTATAGTAATCAAATTATTTATTAAAAATGTATTTTTTCTTTATTAATAAAAATCATTTATTTCATTAAATCATTACGTATATTCAAGAATATCTATTTTTTTGAGTTAATATATCTCTTAAGGGATTAAAAACATATTACTATATTTAGAGATTTTATATTTTAGCTTTTCATAGGGAAGGATGGTTATGATTACTCATTAACCCATGAAATAGTTGTCCTAGGTCATGTTGTTGTTAGAATGGATGTGATTGGTGCATGAAGAGATATAGGGATGTCCACATAGGAGGATGTAGATTCTGTAATGAAGACAAGGAAGCATAGAATGGATGCTCAATTTTCAATAACTATTGGAAGATTTTGAGGAGATAATATCCTATATATCTTAATGTATATATGCGGTGATGATGTAGAATCTCATTGATGGTGAACCGGTTCGAAAATCACTGCCACTAATGAAAATGCATTACAACTACAAATTTTGAAACATTATTGTAATATAAAATATTTATATATGTTATAAGATATATATTTAGATAATGGACACCATCCTGAGTCCATAAGCGATCTGGATGTGGATGTACCATATGATGGGATTTGGGTGATAATCTAATGATGTTGGAACAAAAATAAACCCATGAAATTCTTGAACTATAAAAAAATAATTCAATATATATATAAAGAATATATGTACAATAGAACCTAAAGAGAAACAAACTCAATATATATTGAATTTGGTGAATAATTCTTGACTGGGATTTTTAAATTAACAATAAAAAAATTTCTTTCTTCTAAAGGGATTACATTGGTCTTTGGATCCTCATTCATAAGGAGAGAATTACCATCCTTCAAAATAGTTCTAGAACTTTATATATAGAATTTGAATGAATAAATAAGAAATAAAAGAGTTCTTAGAGTTGGATATAAAATGGAACAAATACCTTTTATAAACACTGCTTATTAAATGAAGAGATTCGTTTTATGAAAGCATCAGCTATAGTCCCATGGAATTTTACATATGTTATTTCTATTTGGTGTATTTATTCATTGGAAACATTAATGAATATATATATATATAATCATAAATGAACCAATCAAATTTATTTTTAACTTAAGTAACTAATTATTAATACATGGATAAATGCATGCATGGAATATATCTTATCACTTATCACTTTCCCATCATACACTACAATGTAATCCATTAATATGCTTGGATTATGGAAACCATATACCATGTCCCTATACATGACTTATGGATACTATAAAATATGATATCCCTATTTTTAGTTCATTTAAAAAAATCTCCAACTTTCACTCAAATCCCAATAAAACTTTATGAAGAAAACTAATACTCTCTATGAATCATTAAAAATCTCTTTTGGATATGGTTTATCCAGATATATTCATTTTGGAACAAACACGTTGTCTAGAATATATCCTTATCCAATAAAATGGTAGTGTGACCCAATGATTGTTAATAAAATTGAAAATAAATATGAAATAATAATTTCATACATGGGATAAATGAGAGGATTTTAGAAAAAAAATTAGTGCTACTCACTTTATTATAGGGTCTATTTTGTTCGGTATCAATAATAATCATATCTCCATATGAATATTTCAGCTACATGATGTTTTATATGCACCATAGATATACCTATATCTCCATTTTACATGACATAGAGTTGACAATACACATAGAACAATTTCAATGTAGTATAGTCCATCTAATACTTCTTTAATTCTATAAAAAAGACTCACAGCATCGATTAAAACATCACATATCATTCATCAAGAAGATGAATAAATCAGATGTCCTTCAACCAAGTAGATAAGAACATATTATGTGACTCAACTAAGAATATCCTTGAATTTCATCAATCTAGTTCAATAAAGTTTTAAATATTATTTTTCATTATACAAGTGGACAAATCTCATATTGGTTGAGATCCAACCAACAACATGATTTCAAAAATTACCCAACCACCCCCAATTTATCTAAGCATAAAAACATATATAATAAAGGTATCAAATTATCAAGGTTTCAATTCTTGGTATCTATGAAACCTAGTGGAAAAATGATTTAGAATATTTATACAACCCAAAATATATTGATGAATATGTAATATTTTATGAGTAATACTTTGTTGGGTTAGTCCAAGTAATAAGTATTAAATTATTACAACTTGAGACTATTCCTTATATCTCATATACAAAACTTTATATCAAGTGTAATATTCTACTCATTATAACTTTAATATGTTATCAAAACCCATAATACTCCATCATGATCATCAATTAAGGTAAACTACAAGTCATACATTGAGGGGATATTATCATTCCATTGTTTAGGAAAAATAAATTACAACACACATGAATGAATTAAAAATAGAGATTTCCTTTATTTATAAAATCATGATACATTGTACAACCATTTTATTTAGTATCTCATTTATCATACACCAAAAAATTCCACATGAACCTCTTGATTCTACTATGGTAGTGGTTTTTTCAAGGAGTCCATGATATTTTCATTTTAACTACATAATAGATCCTAAAATTACCCCTATAAATAACATATTATATGAGATGGTATTTTAAAAGTATGTTTTTGTTAGTTTGGTGAGATTATGGTTCCTTTTCCTGGGAAATGGGTACATTTTTTTCAAAGTAAAATTTCATTTCTCTATTAATGATAGGAACTACCTGATGATTATAAATTAACTTCTTGAAAAAAACAACTTACTTCACCACATTTGATGTAATGATGTACTATACCTCTATTGTAGAGTCCACTAAGATAGCCTATTTGAAACGTTTCCAAGTGATAGCCTCATTTTTCAAGAAAAATAGGAATTTATATTGAGATATAAATTCATATTTATTATATTAGAAACTATCATTAGTGTAACCCTTTACACAGAGCTCATTCAATCATCCAAATACCAAGAATTTATTATTAGTTCCTCTTAAGTAATTAAGGATGTTGTTTATAACAATACATAAACTCACACTAGGATTGGATTTTTATCAACTTTTTATTCTCAGAGAGTAACTGAAATTTAGTCGAGTAAAAAACATGGATTACATGATATATTAAATGGTGTATACACAGGGTATTCAAGCCATCATTTAAAACATCTTTGAATGGTCTTGAATCTTCCTAAGATTCATGACATGTAACACTTAAAAGGA
This sequence comes from Viscum album, assembly GCA_963277665.1. Taxonomy (NCBI): domain Eukaryota; kingdom Viridiplantae; phylum Streptophyta; class Magnoliopsida; order Santalales; family Viscaceae; genus Viscum; species Viscum album. The sequence continues at coordinate 1,852,482,644 of OY728158.1, read as the reverse complement.
CACTTTTTAGAGTTTTCTAAGATATTTTTTTTTTTAGAATTTAACAATATATGTGTTTTTATTCAGTATAAGAAGCCTATTATTTATATTTATATAGATCTTCATACCTTGTATGTAAACCGCATCAGCCATGCCTTTCATGAATAGTCATTTACCCTAACATATTTTTATGGAATGTAAAGTCCCGACATAATTTACCATAGGAAGTATGTCATCGATATACAATAACATAAATACCACCAAAATCACACTAATACACTTGTATATACAATTACCATATATTTAATTGATGAAACCAAACTATTTGATAGCATCATAAAACTAAATATTCTAACTATAAGAGAATTTATTCAATTTATACAAGGACTTTTTTAACATGAATAACATATAATAATTAGTTGGAAGTTCATAATCTTTGTGTTGTATCGTATACATGTCTTTGAATACATTTACATTGAGAAAAGAGGTTGGAAAATCCATTTGATATATTACATAATCAAAATGATTTTCTATGGAAATAAATAACTTAGTGGGCTTAATCATCACAATGGGTTAAATGATTTATTGATAGTCAATACCAACCATTTTCTATTAGGCATACTTTTTATGTAGAAACTCTACTATTTATTCTATTTTTCATATATAAAACCAAATTTCAACATATGGATCTTACCCTTTTAGGTGTACCCAACAAGTTCCAAACTTTGTTAATTTACATGGATTCAATTTTTGATTCCATGGACTTTAATCACTTATCAGAATCAAAATTAAAATGGACTCCCAAAAGGTATTATATTCTTCTCTTATAAACATTAATTTATTATAAATGTAAACAAGAAATCCATATCTTTAGGGATCCTCATGAATTATACCAAACTTTTATAGTTCTTGGTGAAATTGAGATGGTTCATCTTTCAAAAATATTTGTGGAATTGAATGTACTTTAAACTCAAGAACACTTACTCATAGTTGGTCATGAACTTTTCCAAGTTTGACTTTCTTCGAAATACCTCCTCAACTTATATATTCCTTATCAAGAAATGTAACACCACATGTTTTTAAGAAGCATATTTTTTCCCATAAACTATATGTTTATAAATCAAAACTATGTTTCTATTCTACTTGTTCAAAGGAATTGAAATACATTATGTAATAATTCTTACAAGATAGAAATTAAATTAACTACAGTATATTATTTCATACAAAACATTATATAAAAATCATAAGGAACTATTCAAGATACACTATTGATTTTTAATCACTATTGATTATTACATACTTTAAAAGTGAAAAAATTAAAAGGAAAAAATAAATAGAAAAGAGTAAAATATTTGACACTAGGAAATACCCTGGATTATATTCACCCTTTAGAATAAACAATAGGAAATAAAAACCCTTAAAAAGTATGGACATCCGGATTTGAGATAACATATTTTGAGATCTCTAATGAAAACTATGGAAATGAGAAGTAAAATCTAAGAAGTGTGAATAGAATTAATGAGTTTAGTGAGGCTATTTATAGGAATGAAATCTAGAAACAATAAATATATTCATTGGAACGATGGTCATTAGGTATGCATGTATTCAACAGGTATATAGAAGTTATGTTTAAAATAATATAATTCATGAATAATAAATAATGAAATAAAATTATAATATTAAAATGTTTGTATATTTATATATATTATGTAATATTAATAACATTATAGTTGTTAATATATGATATTTTGTATTTATAAAATTAATAAAAATAAATTATACAGATGTATGAGTAAAATTTAATATTTGGAATATAATTAATTTATTTAACGGAAAATATTATATAATGTAAAATAAATATTTTTCAAATATTTTTTTCTTTAAGTGTTGAATATTATATACTAATAAATTAACTGGTCCACCTTTTAAATATTATATTAATATTATTTAAAATTTAAATTGATATGTTATAATATTTAAAACTCTTAATGTAAAAAATGGACATTTGTCAATAAAATAAGTTTTTCTATATATTTTTTATCTTCATTTAAAAAATAAATATATAAATACAATAATTTTAATTAGATAAAATTAATTTCATTTTTTAATTTATAATGTCACCATTAGTTTAGTATTAATTTTTTGGATTTTCTAAAAAAAGTTGATTTTAGGGTGAATAATGAAAATATGTTTTTTTACCAAAACTGTAACTTTATAATTTTTTATGAAAAACTGTGAACTTTCCCAGAAAAGAAATATCCCTTCATTAAAAAAAATAAAATTTACACAATTTTGAAAGAAGATGATTTAAAAAAATCCTTCATGAAAAAAAGGAAGGAGATCATCTAGAACAAGATAAACACAATGTAAATCATTACCATTAACACCTTTGTTGGAAAGCCCATCCGCCAACACATTTTCCTCTCTTTAAGAATGATTAAAAATGTGGGGTTTTGAGTAGATAGATTCCATAAATGTAGTCCAGTGAATAGTGAGCTTCCATGAAAGATGCAAAGCCCCAGTTTGAATAGTAGAGACTACAATAGTGGAGTCACATTCAGTCCAAGGCTTATTCCGACCCCACCTTCCAGCTTCCTCAACCACAATTATAACACCAAATATTTCTTCTTCAAGAGCAGAGGAAATACTACATTATCCAGAGATGCACCCAAGAACATTTCCCTGATAGTCCCTGTAGAAAACACCAAAGCTAGAGGGACCCGAATTTCCCCTTGAAGCACCATCAAAGTTGACTTTAATCCACCCATGAAAAGGGGCCTTCCACATGACTTATATTGTACCAAGCGGAGGATGAAATCTCTTTTCACCCCAATGTGATTAAGCATAGAAAAATAATGAATTGATTTTGAGAAAAACACAGATTTCAATGTTTCTACCTCTCAGATAACTGTGAGAATCCCTAGAAGAGTTTGACCGAATCAAAAACACAGTATGTCATGTCTGAAATTATTTCTTGTTGTCTATATACGATGAAAAACCTCAACTGTAGTAGCCTAAAAAAGATTCCTAAGTTACGGTGATAAGTGGAAAGAGCTCCTTCTCTTTTTTGAAATCGTCAATTGAGTTTAAAAAAGTCATATGAACTTGAAATATATCATAAAATTCCTTCCACATTTCTGAATCCATAGCACAATAGTGGAAAATGTGATACACAACATCCCTATGCTAAAAGAACAAAGTGAAAATTGAGCAAATATAAATACCACATAGCTGTATAAATTCATCAGTTGGATTTTTTTGTGAGCCAACCTCCATTAAAGAATTAACCGGTATGGTCTTAAAAACATTTTCTGCAGGTTACCAATCCATTTCAAGTAAATTGAGCTATAAATAGAGTGATTTTAAAATCCTTTGGAGGTGATTATTCTATTGGCAGCAGGATCCCATGCCCAAAAATCACCCCAAGGGGACCAACAATATTCATCCACAATCCATATGATTTAATCTATAAGATTATCCATGTTACCAAGCTGATTATTGATTCACAAATCAAAATACATGGTTGAATCCCCCTCTAAGAACAAGTCAATCAGATGATCCCCAGTCCAATTGGATTTCCAAAAATGGAGAGAGGAATCCTTGGAAACGAGCCACCGAGAGTCAATATGAATTTTTGAAAAAAATATTCTTGAAGGTAGGACACACCAAATAGTTGACATAATTAAAATTATCTATCTTAATCCTGTGAATAAACCTTTCCCAAAGAAAACCAGTAACCTTAGATTGCATGTTCATAAGCTTCCATATAAACCTATCCTCTAAAGAGTCATTGAAACCCAATATGTTCTTGATGCCCAAACCACCCTCATCACGCGACTTGCAAAAATCATTCCAAGGAATCGTTGCCAACCTCCTTTCCCAAATATTTTCACTCCAAACAAAATTCTTAATATAATTATTGATGGTCTTGATTAAATAAATCAGCCATTTATACACTAGAAAAGAGTACACAAATTTGGAGATAATGGTTGATTTTACCAGGAAAACCCTACCATCCATGGATAAAGATTTTCCCTTCCATGTGGAATGTTGTCTTTTAATCATGCTAATAATGTGAGAGAAATGAAAAACCTTTGGTCTCCCCTAGAACATGGGTACTCTTAAATAGGTGAAGGGGATATGTCCCTCAAGAATTCCCAATTCTCTAATGATATCATTTTTCATGATCAATGAGAAGCCACTTCCAGAGTAAACCAAGGACTTGATCCAACTAATCACTAACTCAAAAACCAATTCATAGTGAAAAATGACTCTCTTTATATTATTGATATTTCCCTTATCTCCATGTGTGAAAAGGATGATATCATTAGCATATAAAAGATGAGAGGGAGAAACAACCCCCATTCCAGCATGAATAGACTTCAGTTTACCATTTCCAGACATGGTAGGAAGAATACTGCTGAGATAATCTTCGAAAATAGAAAAAAAGATGGCTGATAAGGGATCACCCTACGTAAAACCCCTCGAATAATGAAAATATTCATCAGGGGATCCATTTATAAGGACTGAGGTATGAGCAGAACTTAATATGGTTTTGACTCAAGTAATAAAAACATCATCAAATATGATTTTGGTAAAATTATGTTATTGAATGATTTTAAGTCCAAATAACTTTTATTATTTATATAATAATATAATATATTTCATTAATATAAAATAAAATTATAATTCTCTCCTAAAAATATGTTTTAATATTTAAATATACAATTTTTCTAAAAATATTTTTTTTACCTGTTACATGTGTTAATGATAAAATTGTTTTTTCATACACATAGAAATTTTGTATAATAAAAATTATTTATGATATTTAACTCTAAGTTCCAAATTAGGTAATTATTCTAATTTTATTTTTTGGCTTTAAAATTAAATTAATTATGTAAAATGTTTTTACAGTGGTAAAACATTTATTTTTTATAGAATGATACCTTTCTAAATGTTGTGCACTTTTTAAATTAAATTAATATATATTATATTAATAATATAATATGAATTTTATAAAAAATATACAATTAAATTAACACTAATTTAATTAATAATAAATTTTAAGTAACATTAAAATCACAAAACTCTTAAAATGATATTTTCAATAAAAAAAGTTTTTTACACATTATATTTTTGAACTTAAAAGTTAGATTTCTCATATTTAAGAATTTTAATTTGATTAAATGGATCCAATATTTGTATTGATAACTTATAAATTTTCTAATATAAGTTATATTATATTTTTTTGAAAAAATAATTACAATGATTAATATTTAATGAATTTTGATAAATTTTAAAATGGGTAATCTAGTGGGACCCAATTTCTACTTCAAAAAATTTCCTTTTGAAAGATATAGAATCCCTTTGTTAGTTTATTAATTAATTCCAACTTTAATCAAAAAAATTTAACAAAACAATTCTCCTACCCAACCATACACACCAAACCCCCACGTGATACCATTCTTTCTCCTCACCAAACATTAGTTTCTAGAAAAAGACCGCCTTTTTCACCTAAAAAAAGTGGCACACTCCAACCCATTATCTCTTTCCATTACAAATCAAAGTAATTGGTCATTAATTTCACTTAACTATACCTATATAAATATATCTTAAGGAGTAACTATATTTCTAAGGATCCCTTCCAAGCTTTAAGAAGAAACGTAGAAAAATAAGGCATGTCCTCCCCCTCCTTCGGATTCAAGTACTTATTTTATGATTAGACCTTACGATAAAAATATGATTTTGTTTCCATGTGTTAATAATAAACCCCTTATTTTAAGATAATTTAAATATTGAATATATAATAGCCTTTTCTCTCATTAAACTCATTCTATAATACTCTTTGTATAACTATCATGCTACCAAAACCACTCCTCGATTTTCTATGTCATATTTCACAATGCAAGTATTTTTTATTTCCATGAAATTATACTTACATGTGTTTATAATCCTTATTTTATTATTAAAATGATTCACTATTGATGATATACTACATTTCTCTCTTATTATACACATTTAATATTCCATTTTTTATATACATCATGATACTAAAATAATTAATTGATTTTCCATGAAATATAATCATGAGGGAATAACCATCTCTAATATTCATCAAAGGTTTCCATATAGATGTAACATCCTTTTTTTGATTGGGGGATTCCATTTTTGAAACCATATTACCTAATCAATTGGTAAATTGTTACATCCTTACGATCTTTGGATGATGTGGTACACAGAATGATATACATATGAACTGTGAAACCTAATACCAATCCAATACATTGGTTCAAGAATTAATCACTAGAGACCACATGTTTATGATAATATTTTGTCAAGACATGGTAATGCTTTGTGATACCTTTGTGAATAATCTTGGTAATATTATTTTACAACACCTTAGTTATAATTTTTTTTGACATGCATAGGAATGTATAATATTTATATTGTAGACACATTTCTATGTTATGACTAATATACACATGATCATGTTATTGATTGTGTTCATATGATCATGTTATGAATCTTTTCCTTCTGTTTATGTTCTTATATTATTTCTCAATTTTAACCCATAATTTCCATTTATGATTTATTTTTATTTTTTATCCATTATTGGACTTTATGCTCCCCTATTTCTTTTGAAAAATATCCACATGAAATCCTAAATATGAGATTATATAGGATGGTATAACAAAAAATCCATTCAAGAGTTTTAAAATTTGTTTATTTTTTATTATTTGAGGCTTGTATTCCATTCATTATGTTCCTTGTTTATAAGAAACTATACCTCAAATGATATTGAGGAAATGATAAATGTAAGGATTTATGTTTAAAATAATGTATGAAATTATGGATCGTCATAAGAAAAATATCCATTCATAATAGAAACACTTTGTGGTAAATAGTACGATAGAAAAGACATCTTATAGTTTTTTTTCTTATAAAAATAAAATAAGTATTTATTTGATTTATTTTTTAGTTTACTAGAAACTATTATCTATACGTGTGATTCACAATCCAAAATTTTCAAAAATTAAACTTTGAGATGTTTCCCATTTTAATCTCATATATAGTCTTCATGAATAATTTATATAGAACACAATTAAGAAGGAATGATTCAGTATTCAGAGTATACCCATGTAATGAAAAAAGAAGGTCACGTTGAGTCATTATAGACCAAACCATTTCTAACATAATATCATTTTATAATCGATTTGGTTTTCACAATTATACACTTTTAATATTTCAATTTTTTCAGAGATGGTCATGGATTTGTCAAAAAGATTTAGGGATCGTATGGACCTGATGTTGGTTTATTGAAAATATTAAATATATTACCTCACACACATGCATAATTTTTGAATCCAAGGATTTCCTACCAAAAGGAATCTCAGATAAGAAAACCATGGTCACCGTAGAATAAAAAATATGGATTTTACCCAAGGTGTATCACAAGTTTCATTCGCACCAGGTTTTTTGATGGTGAATTGTAGAAGGTTTATTTAATAGATTATTGATTGATTAAATATTAAATTATTGAATTAATTATCTAACCATAGATAATTTCTATTTAATCACTCATTAAATACTCCTCCTGTGTAAGACTCACAACCCAGAGAGAGTCTTGAGAGGATATCAATGGAAGAGAATATTGGAGAATAAGTTTGTAATTGAGGATCTATCATAATCATGTCAGAGATCACTCACATATTCAATAAAAATGAGAAATATTATTCTTATTTAGTGATCAATCCAACTTTGATGTAGGGAATTTTATTTTATTTTTTTTAATCCCATTTTTGATATCATTATAATCATGGATTATTACCTTTAAAAATCAATAAATAATTAACTATTGAAAAGTACAATTTATTTCCATTTCTAGTGAACTTTTATATTTGGAATCATTTATTCTGAAACTAGATATATATATCTATTTTCTTAAATTATTATATTAAATATGGTGGATAATTGCACATGGTCATCATTGGTTTTCAGTTTTGTGGTTTATGGATTTACCACTACATTCTTCATGTATTCATCATCTGTATTTTGTTTGGACAGTGATTTATTATTTCCCAATATGTTGATTTATATCTTGATCGATTATGGGATCCATGTATCATTACAAAAGACTTATCTTTTGGGATTATAACTTATTATATGTTCATTGATGATAATGAGAAACTGAATAAATGACAAAGAAAATGATTTTCATGAGTTGGGGCATGAGGGATTGTGTCCATTTAATGAATAATGGGGATTATAGTGATTGGTATTAAGAATATGATTTATAATGGTGGAAGTTCCAGGGAATATGTGGTTGATAGTGGTTTTTGTAAGATTAGTAATAAAATAGAATAATAGAGTGAGAAACTTGGAGACGAGTTGAGGTGGATAATATTTTGATGAAATTATTACTATACAATGTGTATTTTGTAAGAACACATGTCATGTGTCTCTTTAATGAAGTTATTGGGTTTTGAAAAAAGAAAACTATCACTTGACTATGTTATTAGGGTAAACAACTATGTGACCCTAAATGACCTACTCAATATGTGCATAGGGTACATGTGTAGGAATTTGAGTTGTCTCACTTTCCATGTTGGGGGGGGGATACATTTAATGTAACCTAATTGAAATAAGAGTTAGTTAGTTGGGAACCCACCGAGTGATAAAACCAAACCTATACATCAGGTATCTTAACTCACATAACATTTTTTTGGTATTTTTTAGAAATTATTGATCCTCAGAAAATGATCAATTTTTTTAAATATGGTGATACCCATTGTACCCCATTAGACATCCTGTGTACTTTCCTTTCACTTGGATTATGATGTTTGATCGATCATTTCTATGTAGTGATCCTCATAGGATGCGACAGTGGAGTATCTGATCCCCTATGTAAGGTTATGTTTCCCATCATACAATGAATTTATCACAATTTATTATCTATGTGTTGATTGTGGATAGGGTTAGGTATCCACTCATATGAGTCTGGTTTCACCATCTACTTTTACTTTACTCTAGGTTTGAAAAAGTATGATGTTTTATTCATCTGGGGCATGTGATCCCTAATGACAGGATGATACATATTATGTTTTGTATCCACTTGTGGTCCAAGGTGTGATACTAAATCTATGTATTGAATTCCATTATATAAGGCGTCATCCATTGAGGTGTATCTTTCCTCGGGTCACTTACTAAGAGATCCCTTGGATCTATTTTTTGTAGTGCACCTTCATGATGCCTTGTGAGGAATACTAATCATTTGACTAGATAATAGTTATGATAAATAATGGATAACATATATCCTTCTCTGATCATATATTGGTTCTCCCATCTTTACCATGTAGTTTATAATTTAGAGATGACTCTGTTGTTTTACTTTATACAGATTTCCGGGTGTCCTTCTGGGTACTTATACACTCACCCATACATGGGATATGCCTATATGTATTGTGTGTTATGAATAATATAGAATATTTTATTGATATATAGGTGTATCTTGTGTGGGTTATTCATAGGGGTGCTTGGTTATTGGACCAATGTTTATAACAATGTCTATAAGTGGGGGGTGATGGGTCAATTGTAGTTTCTAAAAATTCAAACTAATAAAACCCTTTACCTATTATTATCTATTGGAAAGAACCTATGTACAATGATATTATTGTTTTAATTATTTTTACAATAAACTAATACAATTTATATAATTATAGTTTATAAGAAAGATCAAATTACAAAACTAAAAATTCCTTATAAAAATCATTGAGGAAATAATGAATTGTAAAAAAAATCAAAATAACAATTTACAAAGTTCTAATGTAAAACTAACCAAAACATTATAAAATATATAATAACACATTAAACTTCAGTATAAATAAATTCAATAACCTTGAATTAATGTATCCAAAATTTTAAACAAACTGTAAGGTTTATCTTTCATCAAGAAGAAATCCCCCATTATAATGATTAGAATAAGGTAAATCATCCTAGCCTCAGAAGCCCTAGTTCAAACCTGATTAGAATAAAAAAATAAAAAATCAAAATTTTAAAGGTAATTTACACTCCTCACTTGGATTACATAGAACAAAATCACTCTAAATGTTTGAAAATAAAAATTAATGAGATGTTATAAATGTGTAAACTTTAGACATTTTGAGTTACAAAAACATCAACTCACTTTTCTATAAATGAACCTCTATTTATAGGCCCAACTCCAATGCTCATATTTCATGATAATAAGAGTCAGTTTCAATGGCCTAAAATGTGCTCCTTCTTTATTGATCGACATATTCTATACATCTACATCCGATTTCATTTTGATATCATAAATACCATTCTATAAAAAGTACTCCATCTAGTAAACATAATTTTGATCATCCAATTATAATATTTATATTATTATTGGAATAAATTTAGTTCTCTATGATGGATCAAACTAAGTTGTTCAAATAGAAGAAAATATGTCTATATGATGGATGGAGATTAGTTTATTAAATTGGCCAAAAAATAGACCATCTAATGGACCATAAAGTGATCAATTAATAGAGCATTAATAGTTCATCAAATGAATCAGACTCTTTTTTATCTGGTGGATTAGACTCATATTTTTCAATTGACCAAACTCAGTCTATCTGATGGATCGAACTCAACTCTTCCGATGCACCAAAATCAACTATTATATAGTTTATATAAATCCAATTAAAAATAATTTATATGTTTGGAAAAATAAATTTTTTTCTAAAAAAACATTCTAAAACTATTGGGAGATAAAATTTAGGAAAATATAATTTTTAAGAAATTGTGTTGAGATTTTCAAAACTAAGAATTAAAAGTTTAGAAAGTAAAACTCATGACTCAACTATCTCCCAATTTTTGCAAAGAAAACAACAACAATTAAATATAAAAATAATGACTTGAAAAAAACATTCAATCCGTTTTACTTATGTATTAAATAAGTTCGTTATTTTTTTCTGGTTAAAACACCTCTCCAAATTTCTTTCGTATCCCCCAATATTTTTATCTCCATTTTTTTCAATAATCATTATCTAGAATATTTGTAAGAACACTTTTAAAATAAAAAATTCTAAAAACATTATCCTCAATAAATTATCCACATATGTGATTTTCTAATATAATTTGAAATAAAATATAGAATGCTAAAATTTAAAATCAATATTGGTGACTATGGTATTGAACCCATGGTCTGACTTTGAAGGCTGTGTACTACAATAATGTTCTTTCTTGTTGTCAGGTTAGACCTACTTCCAAGTTGTTGGGCCTATAATTTTAGTTATTTACATTTGCTATATATTATCATACTCTATTTTCGATTATTATATGTTGTTAATGTGACTTCCCAATATTTTATATGCATTTCCCTTGAAATAAAACTTTACGTATTTGATATATTTATTTATACACAACCCGATTATATATAAATATTTATATAGTAACCAATTATAAAATAGATGTTAAATTAGACGGTATGAATTGTAACAAAACCTTTATAAAATATATGAATAAATTTTTCTATTAATGAACATAAATTGATTAATTGATAATAAATATGTACTCAATTTTCTATATAGTCTTTTTCTATTTCAGAAATATTTTTTTCAAAAATAGGTTTTATTTAATTTTTAATTGGAAATTTATAAATAATTTCTCAATTTTTTATAAATTTTATTTTAGAAAATGAATATTATTTTTGAAATCACCATTTCAATATTATTTTAGGTTTAATTTTTAGGTTATTCTTAAAAATAGGTTTTTTAGTTAATAGTGAAAAATATTGTTTTTTGTAAAAATTATCATTTATTTTCACATAATTATACCATTATGTTTTGAATTATTTATAAAGTAACCTAATTATATTTAAATTAAAAAATCTATAATTAAATACATAGGAATCATAATTATACCTGATTTTGGTATAATTGTTTTTTGTTAAAAAACTCATTTTTCTAAAAATTATTTTTTATTCATGCAATGTGTTTTTATCTTGATAAAAAAATTTAATCTATGTTTATTAATAGTGTTAAGTAAATTTTTATATTATATATTAAATATAATATTTAATCATTCATCTGATGGTTTTTACAAGGCAAAGAATAGAAGTAAATTATGTTTTATGATTAAAAAATAACTTTTTCAAAAATGGGTTTCCATTGTTGTTTGCACGCTTAATTATGATCAAATTTTGTAGATTATTGAAATATAAAATTTTAAAATTGATTAATTATTTTAGATATGTTATTTAATATAATGTAATTGGTGCAACTTAATTTTCATCACATTGAATAGTAAAAATATAAAGTTTTGTTACAACATTTAATGTTAAAATGAGTTTACTGGGGGGAGGGGGTTAAAACACGAGATAGTGGTAGGATTTTCATTAAAACATATAAAATAATTATTTATTGAATATAAATCACAATTTTATTATCCTAACTTTTAATTCCTATCAATTTAGAACCACATTTCCATGAATGTGAGTTTAAATCATTGAAATCTTTTAAAACGTGCATGTTTGTCCCTCCCCACGCATATAAAATGGCACAACTTGTCGTCCATTATTCACTCCATTTAATCCAAATTTATTAGAAAAATATAATCCAAAGCCTTTCTATAAGAGGTTCCTTTTTCCTAGATCTTATTTTCTTCTCCTAAGACTTATCCTTTATGGATTAAAGAGTAAGATATAGGATGCCTCTCAAGGAATATGTGTTGATCTTAATAGCACTATAATTTTTCCTTCTTTTTATATTACCAATAAACTTGTTGTATATATAAAAATTGATAAATAATATATAAAAAATATAAATATATTTTATTATTTTGATTTCAAAACCAATTACCACCTATTCTATATCCAATGTGAGATGAAGTTATTGCTCATGCATACATATGGACTATCATCCTCATTTAATGATATACCTCATTTTATGAATTGATTATTCAAGTTTGGTTATTATGGTAGATTTAAACTATAAATATGATATTTATTTTAAAATAATTATTAACTAAATTTTAATTAATATAAACATTTACTTTTGTTCATCCATTGAAAAATGGAAACGTTACTCAAGCGTACGTACGAACTACCTTCCACATGTAGTAATAAAATTAATATTTAATCACCAATATATATGAATTGTTTTAAATATGTTTATAATGAATATATATATATATTATTTATATCATTATTAAAATTATTTACATGAAGGAAATATGATTATTTTTCAAGGACCATTACTACCATACCAAAACATACAAGAAAAACTAAGTCGTTAACCCAAGCAATGATGAAGGCAGTGAAAGATTGTTGATAAATAGATGAAAATATTTACAATTAAAACATATATGATATTATAGGTTTGGTTATATTTCCTTTATATAAATATAATTAATTTAAATCTATTTTTGTTTGTTTTAGTGCTTAATAATCATGATTCACTTGAGCTAAGGGTTCTATATCATAATATTATTTTTTACTGAGATTAATTGTACATAAATTTTATGATGATAAAGTTAATAATATATATCTAAAAAACCATTTTCTCCAATCCATGTCTATTTATTCTTGGTGATTTATTTTTCTCTATTCATGTTCCTCTCTTTAGGTACTCATGAGACAAAGATGGTTTTTTAATGAAATTGACCTTGATTTTCTCTTCGGTCAGGAATATTTTCTTCCATATACATATTTTCATTAACATGTTTTTTATTAAATTTATTTATGATTATCTAAATATTATTTAAATTAAATATTTATATATTTTTTATTATTTAAGGTTTTTAAAAAGGAACCTTATCATTTTCCAATGTTGTACTTTTGACTTTTACTATAAATGTGAACAAAGTTTTAGTTTTAACATACCTAGCTTGAACAGATTTCCACATAATTATTAATAGTAATTTATTTTAATATTCCATAATAAGTTACTTTTTAACCATTTAAATGAAAACTTTTTCCAAAATATTACTCAAATTTTTAGATTATAAATAAGTAATTTAAAATAAAAACGGTATTCTCCTCATAAAATATTCTAGTTATTTTTAAATGTTTTTTTATCCATAAAAAATACTATAATGTGTCTTAATATTTATTGGGGATATTATCCAATGTTAACATCTTTATTCATTGACATTATTATTTATTATTATGATTATGAAATTGTAATAAAACCTGTGTCTATTACATAAGTTATTATTTGATGATATGACTAATGATTAATGATCTCGTGGAACATATATATGGGTATTTAATTATTAAAGGGATGGTCCTAGAATTATATAGGCCTATAATTAATTGGGTAAACAAGGATATATCAAGAGATAATAATGAGTAGTATGGTAAATGAACATATTTCAGTAAGTAACATGACTAATATTATTGAATTGATGGTGAAACTTAACTAAGGGAATGAGGGAACGAGGAGTGAACCCAATACACTATGATATTCTTGGCATTGATCCTCAATTAAGGAAATTATTTTCAAATATAATGTTCATTCCAAAAATTTATGTCTTTTTATTATGATATGTTTTAATTTATAATGAATAATTAGTTATTATTCCTCACTCTTATGTATTATTTCTTTAATTTGATAAATATTTATTCTATGTTTCATGATTATTATTTATGAATAGATGGGTTCGATTTTCTAATGTTTAAATCATGTTCTCTTACCTTTTTTTTTATTTTATGCTCACTTGTGGTCATTTATTAATATCTCATATTTTTACACTTACTTATTATATGAGCTCACCCTTTCTAATGATTCCATATCAGGTTATAGAGAATGATTATAAGTATGTTTTGTCTAAGAATGGTTCTTGTTGTAAAGAATTAAATGGGAAATATGGTAGATAAATTATGTTATAGTTGTTTATATATCAATGTTTTCAAAGTCACTAAACCTATATGTCTATTAGTAATATATTATTGTTAAAATTATTGATTATTCACATAAAATTATCTAATATTTATGTATTAATATTATGGGTATCTATATTTGGTGTCAGAGTAATGGTTTTGTAAAGTTTTGAATCTATAATGAGAAATATTTAATTATAACCCTTATGATAATCCTAAAAATATGAGAATATAATTTGTTGTGGTGAATAATGGAGTGTGGTTTCCAAAATAAAATAAATCCCTATGTTGTTAATAAAGTGTATATGGTTTTGGTACATATGCATCTAAGGTTAAAAACCCCAAAATATTTGATTGAGTATATATTAACCTTCATTCTGGTGCATGGTGAATTGGAATTTATTTTTCATCTGGTTTAACACTCTTAGGGGATATGTTCAGGTTAATTAAAATTTTATTTAATACGTACAATGAAGGATTTGAATTATTAATGACCAATGATAACCTATCATAAACCTAATGTGTCATTGATTTAAAATAAGGTGTTATGATTGATACATACTGTAAATGATTTTTAGGGTTATATTATATCCCACAATGATTATTGATTCTCATATTATGCTTTTCGATTTTAGTCAATTCATGGAACTAGAAGGAACCATGTTAATGCTGAATGTGATGAAAACTACAATGATTAAAGAAAAAAAAATCAAATGTTATGGGAGTTGATATTAAACAAATTATATCTTTTCTTACATAATTTTTTCAATCCATGAATAATTTTGAGCTTTTAAATGAGAAATGTAAAGAATAATGTATTATTTATTCCTTCATGATGAAATTATGAAATTGTTTTAGTGGATCCACCAATACAATAGTTACTGAAATATGGATCTGTACTACTAAAAACATATTTATATTTCTCCAACTCTCGGAAAATGAGAATTTTATTATTTCTATTTATCATTTGGATAGAGAAGCAGATCAATGGATGACTCTTAGGAGGAATATAACACAACAAGGATAAATATACTCATTCCAGTGGAATTATTTTAGAGATTATTTTTTAGTATGTACTTTTCCCATATTATTTTTTGTGAAGATAGAGAAGGAATTCTGTGAGTTTAAAAAGAAGTATAGTAAATTAGTTGGCACCTATGAGGAAACGTTTACATGACATGTGAGGTAAACATCCGATATAATTATTGAAACAAAAAGAATGATTTATCAATTCATCAATGGTTCAAAATCGAGTATCCTAATGAATTTATGTATAAGATCTTATAATAGATATGAATAAGTCATTCCATTTGGTATCAAATTAAAAATAGTAAATGGAATTACCCTTCAATCTCATGGTTTTTCTAAGAAACAAAAAATGGAATTCATGAGAAATTCTAAAAAACATGGAGGGAAAAGGATGAGTTTTACTTAATGAAATATGTGTGGAAATAATTATGGAGATAATTGACTTAAGGGTACTACTAAATTTTTTTATTGTGGAAAATAAATCTATCAAGATAAAAAATGTAGATGTAATGAGAATAAGTTAGATAATGATTCAAATAGAGATAAATATCCAAAAAAATGATCCACCCATTCTCCAATTTTGTAATTATAAAGAGTATCAAAATTATGCTTAACACTGCTTGTGATTGAGGGTTAATGAAGATGATTGATATAAGAAACCTATTAAGCCATGAGACCTAAGGAAATATTATGAGATCAATATTACCAATGTGGGGTGTGATAATGAAGTAGTGAGAGGTACACTTACCATCAGCTATAGAATTGAAAATTTCTTATTTAATAATGGTTATATGCACTCTTTTGTATCTAGAAAATTTGAGAAGGTTATCAATTTACTACCTCAATTAATATATGTTCAAATATATGTAGAAAATATTTATGGTATAATGATCACATCTCATGTCTATGAATATTCCCAAATTGATTTTTTTGGAAACGAGTTTCCTGAAAATCATTTTATTCTTCCTCTAGTTGAATTAGATGTGATTTTAGGAACAAATTCAGTTTCTTTGTATAATTTCCATATCAATTTCTAAGGAATTTAAGTCATATTTTATAGTTTGAACCAACTTATCTTTTTTATATTGGTGTGAGGATAGATATAAAATTCCAATGGAAATTATATCCATTTCATGGGTATTTAATCGACTTTAAATTAGGTATTTACCTCAGGTTATTGCTAGGAAACATAATATTGATGATATAATGATTGTAAAAGAGTTTATTTAGGTGTTTTTATAAGAATTTCATTGTCTAATTCTATATATTTAATTTTATTTTTTAATTTAACTCATACTCGGTGCTACGCCCTTTTTAAAATTTCGATATAGAATATCCCCAATTGAGTTACATAAATTATAATAGAAGCTCTAAGATAATATTAATAATGGATCTATTCTACCAATTTTATAACCATGAGTCACTCCTATACATTTTTTTAAGAATAAAGCTGGACTAATATTAGTTTGTATTTATTATTGGGAACTTAACAAGTTCATGATCAAGAATAAGTATAATTTTACATGGATTAATTATTTTTTTAATAAATTATGAGGAGATCAATGTTTTTCAAAGATTTATCTTCAACATGTATGATATTATTTTATGGTCAAAAGTAAAGATATATTTAATAATGACTTCTGTTCGAGGTAGGGATACTGTAAATTTATAGTGATGAAATTTGGATTTACTAATTCCCCCATTATCTCCATGGATTAAATTAATATACTCTTTATTGATTACCTTGATCAAATTGCTGTAGTATTTATAGATGATATTATTATATAATTCAAGTGACAGGAAGATCATGAAGATCACTTGGGGATTTTACTAAGGATCATAATGATGGTGGAGTTATTTGAATAAAAAATACCAAGTGAGAATTCTGGCTATAAAATGCTACATTTTTAGGTCATATAATATTAAATAAAGGTATATTAGTAGATCAATCGAAGAAAAATGTTATTCAACATTTTCAAAAAACTACCAATGTGACATAAATATATTTATTTCTTAGACTGGTTGGATATTATAGATAATTTTTGAAGTATTTTTCATAGATATCTAATCCACTCACCAGGTTAACTTGAAGTGGAGTTAATTTTATTTGGATGGATTAGTGTGAAAAAAATTTCATGGAACTAATGTGAAGGTTGGTTAGTATTAATATGATCACACTACACTATAGTGGATAATGTTTTATTATTTACCATGATGTATAAAATAATGTTATGGGATGTGTTCTCATGTAGAATGATAATTTGATATCATATGCCTCACACTAGTGGGAGGTTAATGAGTAAACTTTTATGACTCATGATTTCGAGTTAGAGGTAGTAATATTTGATTAAAATATATGGTGGAATTATATTTAAAAAGAAGGGTGTGGAATATATTTTAATATTAAATTTTTAAAGTATATATTCACCCAAAAAGAGTTTAATATAAACCAAATAAGATGGTTGGAGTTGATCAAAGGTTAAGATTTCTCTATACACTACCACATTGGGAAAAGAAAAAAAAGGTCGATGAAACTTTGAGACAAAAGAATCATACTATATTTTCTATTATGAGGATCACAAAAGATCCAATATTTGTGGGTTTTGAAATAATGGACCTTGAAATATTTAATTAAGGGGAGAAATATTTTCTTTATCAAATGAATATTCAACCATCTATCTATGTAAATGTTAGAAAGGTGAAAATGGTGGACGTGGAGTTGAAAATATGGTGAGATAAATTCCTAAGTTCTGCATTGATTATGATAGAATGAAAAGGTTCATAAAATAAGTGTGTGTCCCATCAATACTAGGCTTGAAGAACAAACTACTAGAATTAGCTTTTAGCTAATAATTATTTATTAAAATTGGATGTATAAAGATGTAAAGAGATCTGAAAGAGTATTTATGGTGGGAAAACACAAAGAGTGCTATTACTGAGTAGGTATCTCAGTTCTTGGTATGTTTTTATGTTAAGTATGAGAGAATGAAGGATAGGATAATGTTACAACCATACCTATAACAATATGGAAATAGAAAAACATCACTATAGATTTCATTATTATACTACTTAAAAGATATAAATGCTATAATTCTATAAGGGTTTTAGTCAATCACATTATGAAGTCAGAACACTTCATTTCAATCAGAGAATATTTTCATCATGATTGTATTTCCAGGATATACAATAAGTAATTGGTAATTTGACATGGGGTACCACATTCTATAGTATTTAATCAGGATCTGAGGTTTACCTTGACATTATGGAGATTTTTTAAGAAAGATCTCGTAACAGAGTCATGTTTCTGTAATTCATATAATCCATAGACATGTGGTTATACTAATATGAACATTTAAACCCTATAGGATATTTTTAGATATTTATATCCATATTTAAAAGTTGTTTGTGATCAACACCTTCCACAAGTCGAGTTTTCATACAACGATAGATTTCACTCAACCATCCAGATAGATCCTTATGAATAAATATATGGGAATAAGTGTAGAACTCTAAAATACTAAGAATAAGTTGGATAAATAAATCTATTAGGACCTCATAACGCTAAATAAATAGTAGAAAATTTCATACTTATTCATCAGCATATCAATGCCTCCCAGAGTCGATAAAAGAGTTTTGATTACAATCATTAGTGAGATCCAGAATTTGATGACGGTGAGAAGATTTTCATGAAAAAATATGCATAGAGTAAGGTTATAAAATTTGAAAATAAGGTAAAGATAATACATAGGAATATTGGTCCATTTGAGATTCTTGATCGAGTGAGACTATAGATTATCGCTTTAAACTCTCACAAAATCGCTCATAGGTTCATGATGTGTTAGATATCTCACTCATAAGGAAGTAAATACTTGATAATTCACATGTATTGGAGTCATGGGTTATATATAAGTATCATGATATTTTTTAGGAATAACAACTGTAAGAAATCTTAGATCATAGAGATAAAGTTCTACGGAATAAGATAACTCACCTAGTTAAATTTCCTTGGAGGATTTAGAAATTTGAAGAAGATACATGGAAACCCAAGGATGTGATAAAAAATATACATCCTTATTTTTTGAACCAATGTTATGTAATTTATAGGTTTGAACTCATTTTAATGGAGTTATAATGTGACTCCCTAATATTTTATATATATTTCCTTTGAAATAAAAAATAATTATTTAGTAACTTTCTATATATGAAACCATAATTATATATGAACCATGTTATAGTAAATCATTACAAAATAGATGTTAAAAGAAAAAATATGAATAGAAATAAAAGCATTATGAATTTTTAATGGATTTTACTAATTTACATGTATTGATTAATTCATAAAAAATTAATACTTAGTTTTCATTAAATTAAATTTATGGTTCAAAATTTTGTTTTCTTCCAAAATTATTTTAATGGAATATTTCCTAGTGATATTTACAATTAAATTATAAATTTATTGTAAATTTTATTTGAATAAATTAAAATCATTCTTAAAATCATAAGGTCAATATTTTCTTATAGAAAAGTTTTAGGATTTTTATAAAATGATTTAAAGTTTATTCAATCATGAAAAATATCGATATTTATAAGAATTGTGATTTATTTTCTACTAAATTTATATTATGTTTTAAATTTAATCTTAAATTAACCTTAGTATATTTTAATTATAAATATATTAATTAATTATATATGAATCATCACTATATTTTATTTTTTTATAATTTTATTTTAGGGCTTAAAACACTTTTTTCTAATAAATTTTTTATCTTAATTAATCAATTTAATAACTATTAATTAATGGTATTAATAAAATTTTTAAAATTTATATTAAATATAATATTTTAAAATTCATTTTATGTTTTTTAAAATCCTTGTAATGGAATTAAATTAATTTTGTGGCTTAAAGATTCTTTTTTCAAAAATGGGTTTTCATTGATGTTTACATGCTGAATTAAAATTAAATTATTCCAATTATATAAATTTAATCCCTTGAAATGGATTAAATAATTTCAATAATAATAATTAATTGAAACTAAGGGGGTTAACTTATGTTTTTTTTATCATAGTTAATAGTTAAAATAGTATAATTTTGTTTCCACAGTTATGGTTAAAATATGTTTACTAGGGGAGAAAAAATATGGTATAAGGGTAGGATTGACACCCAAAACTATTAAATTATTATTTTTCGAAGTTATCGTAACCATATATTGTCCCACATTTGAATCTATGTCCATTTGGAGCCACTTTACCTTGATATTGATCGTAATTCATTGAAATATTTTTTGAAATCCCATGCGTTTCCCTCGCCTCACATATAAAAGGGGACCTATTCTCCCCAGTTATTCAAAACATTTGAGGATTATATATAGTAATATACATATTAAAAAATGTTCCTATATTTATTCCATTCATTATAGTGATTCTGGTATTCTCCTAGGTCAAATCCTTCAAGGCTTAATCAGTAAGTCAATGGTGGCCTCTCAAAGGTGAGGTATAGATATTAACTAAGCCATTTTAATTTTATTTAGTAATCAACATCATATAAAAGTTTTATATCCAAATAATAATGATATAAATAGTACAATAAATATATGTATATGTCATTATGATGATTTAAAAACAATTTATCAGAAATTCTAAATTGAATGTGAGATGAAAGTATCGCTCGTGTGTACGTGTGGACTACGACCACCACATAACGATACAACTAATTTTACACCATAATAATTCATGGATGGTTGTTATGATAGATATAATTTTTATATAAAATATTAATATTATAATTATTATTATGTAAAGGTTAATTAATATTTAACTTTTTTCCATTATGTCAATCGAAAAATGTAAACGACACTCATGCGTACGTACATACTACATTTTCCACATAGTGGTGTAATTCATTTTTTATCACCTTTCTATATGAATGGTTATAAATATTTATATAATGAACATATATGATATTTATATGATTATTATAATTCTGTATTTTAATTAACCATGATCAAAGTGAAAGGTGTATAACCACTGAATCAAAATATACATGAAAAAAGAAGTAGTGCAAACCCAAATTCATGATGATAATGAATTATTATTAATCAACGGATGCCATGATTTTATAAATAAACCATTTTTGGTATTATAGGAATTATTTATTTCTCCTATATAATTATAATAAATATAGTTCTATTACATAGGAGTTCATATCACTTATGAAGAAAGATAAACTTGAGGAAAGGGTTTAATGTCTCAATCTAATTGTTTACCATAATTATAGATATATATGTTTTTTGATGATTATGTTGTATGATATATCTCTATCAATAATCTAGTTTATTATTATCTAGTTATTCTATGTTATTTCATATGTTCAAATCATTCTCCACTCGTTAAGAACTCAAGAGATCAAAATAATATTTTTATGGAAACCCAACTCTGTTTTCTTTTCTATTGGTAATATCTTCTTCCATATCCATATTTTCATTAAAATGTTTTAAAAAATTATTTTAATATTCTAAAAAATTATTTGAAATCATTATTTAGTATATTTTAATTTACTTGAAAATATTAAAATGAACTTTTTTATCTTTATCCAAATGATTTACTTTTTACATCTACCGAAAATATGAATCGAATTTTTTAAACATAAACCAGATAAATGATTATCCATACCAAATAGAATAATATTTTATTTAAATATTTATTTGTAAATTTATTTTATTTACTTTATAATAATATCTTTCTTTACTATGTTAGGCAATTTTAGATTCTAAATAAGTGTTTTCAAATTAAAAGGTTATTTTCCACAAGAAATATTGTAATGAAATTTGAAATTTATTTTTATATATAACATCATCCTTTGATGATTATTATGATTTATTGGGGATGTGGTCACATTTTTTCATATTTAATGTTTTTTTTATGTTTTATGATTATTAATAGGATTTTTTTGGAACCCATGTCCATTACATGTGTTATGGTTTGATGATATAATGAATGTTTTGTGATATTGTGTGAAACATATATATGGATTTCATTATGAGACCGGTGTGACTAGAATTATATACCTCTAAAATAAATTTGTAAAAGAATTAAATCTCTTAAAATAACAAGGACATAATTGGGAAGATAAATAATTTTATAAAGGGATAGTTTATTATAAGATAGGCTTGGGAGTAAACCATGACTAAGGGAACGATAGAATGGGGTGAGAAACAAGTTTCATGATTATGATACATGAATTGATGGGTATGATTTTGTAGGGTTTAGCTCATGGTATCATACCCTTATTCTTATGTAATTATCACTTATGATAATTTATTGATATCTATTCTGTATACCCTTATGAAGAATTTGAGCTCACCCATTTTTATGTTTCCTTCCCTAGGTTTTGGAGAAAGGTTTTAAGGATGTTATTTCTAAGAAGAGTTCTAGTTGTGAAGAAATAAATCTAAAAGGATGTAGATCTTTTTTGTTTTGGGTTTTTTATATCCATTTTTTCAAACACAATAAACCTCTACAGTATTTAGGCATGTGTTATTGTGAAATTTATTGAATACTCAACTAAAATGATGTAATTGTTATCTATAAAATGTATAGGTTGCTATACTACATGCGTATATTATTCTGATTATTAACCATTATACATTTCTCTAGTGCATATAAGGGTATCTGTTCATGTATAAATATATATTAGGATATAGAATCCCATATATGAGACATCTTTACTTGATGCTAATTTCTAGCCCTTTGACCAATAAGAGGCAGGATTATGTAGGAACTCCCATCTTACCACTGACCAAGTGACCTGTTGTGGTTTGGGTCATATATTATTGGGATTAAGGATTATGCTGTCCTAGGATAAATCATAAGGATAAAATAATTTTGATGATTTGTTGGAGACACATTAATTCTATGGTTTTGGAGCATTCTATAGTGATATAGAATTTTTAGATTAGTAGAAAAAACTATTAAGTTTTAGTAATCATCACCTAGAATCCCAAACCTCATATGTAGGAATCCATTAGTGGAGTTAGGGGCCTTGGATCCTAAGATTCTCTTTGGTGCAGTCTTATATTAGAGGATGTGAGGATCATGTTTCGAAAATGGGATCTAGTCAAACTTGATATTTTTTTTATGATGAGTGATGTTATATTGCCGAGTAATATCTAATCCATAGTGTAGTATAGGAGGATAGATAGTAGATAGACTACCAAATTTGAGGTAGTAACATAACCCAAGATCTCCCTGGTACTTTCAAGGAGATACTCAGAGTGGTGATCATGGTAGTGGATCTTGATGAGCTATAGAAGGTGGTAAATGTTATGAACCATGCCACCACCACCACCTCTTGGTGTTCCTTTCTAGGATCAAAGGCCTAGTGGGTTGAGATATGGATAGTTGTATAAAGCTGATAACTATAACCCATAGGATCCCAAACATGATTTTGGGTATGATATATGTCTTTTCAACCTTGGATTTGTTTTGATGGAAATAGGTGTGAGCCATTCATTCCTATCCTTATCACTTTCCCATGAACTGGATATTTAATTAGATCCTCTAGATCAACCCTTACGGCTAGAGATTACAATTGGAGGGGATTATGTGACCACATTATTATATCAATAGTTTCATTTGGATCTTAGAGGAGTGAATTTATCATGGGATCTCTTGGTATCGTTGATGTGACCTTATGATTCCATTCTTGTTGTATAATGGATATCTAACTTCTATATAGAGATTGATTTTTTTGACGAAGGATGTTGTGTGCAGTAACTAATGGGTCAATAATTTCCTTCACTGGTGAAAAGAAACTCTATCCAAAATAGGGTAGGATCATTACTAAAATATTAAAACTCATTTACAATCAATTGGATAGCTTGGATCTTGGAGTTATAAACTTAGCTAAAGTTCAATTTACTACAGTAATTGAAGAAAACATGGATTTATTCCCCATAGACAGACCTGAATTACATTTTTATCGATATGTAGACTTCTATATTTAATTAAATCATATAAATACTTCCATATCTTAAGTATCATATCTGATGGACCCCATAGAGATTCGATAGATGTAGGTGAAGTTTAAGGGCCTTCAATAAAAAGTATTTATTCAACATAGTGTGTGACTATATAAAATACAATATTATTTTTCAATAATGTAGATAGGAACCTATGGTTTTTTTAGTTTTGATTTCATAAACAAGTTAGCTATCAAGAATAAGTTTCTAGTGTTTTGAATCAAAAACATATTCAATCATCTAAAATGGGATTAGTGGTTCTTAATGATTGATATAATGTTAAGATATATCCTGTTGTTGGTTCATGAGGGGGAAATAGAAAATATGAAATTTTCATCTCACTACCATAATTATGAGTACCTAGTGATTCCCCTAGAATGAATAATTTCCTTATGATGTTTATGGTGTTCATTAATATTATCTTTAAACCTTTAATAAATTAGTTTTTGGTGGTATCTCATTTACTCGACGTGAGAGGATGAGCATAATGATAATTTTATGACGGAACTAGACATAATTTGAGAGAATATACTTTATATAAATTAATTAAATTTTCCAATCTAGATTATAGAGATCCAATTTATATGTCATGTTATATAATAGTACGGAGTTGCTATGGAGCCATCGAATGAAGTGGAAGTTCTTTCTTAGGATTCAACCAAGAGTACGGGGGAGGTACTATGCTTCCTGGGATTGGTTGGATTTTACTGAATATTCATAATAATTTTATCAAGGATTGTGGCTCCCATGAATTCCATGAATTGAAAAGGGAGTCCTTTTATATAGTAAACAATATTCCCTATATTCTTCAAGGTGTTACACAAAATAATGAGAGGTTCTCCCATCTCAAGGTTTCTAGATTATGGGTTTTAATAATTGGTATTTTTCATTGGTAGTAAATTTATTCATAAGTGTGTTTTTATGCAAAGAAATACCATGATTAATTGGAATCACTAACTTCTTAGTGAGCGGTTTCCCATTTATTCTGACCATAAGGGAATCTGATTCAAATTTAATTAGATAGAGAAAAACCTGAGATAGGGTTAATTGATATATTTGATGTATGAATCTAACCATGTAATAGTATATCCTATTAGTAAGGGGAATGTTGTCGAAAATTATCTCACAAGGAAGTCACTTTCCCAGTTTTTAGGAAAGGAATCAAATAATTTTTCCTCAATGTAGTTATCCTTACTAGATGAGGGAGGAACAAAATACCAATGATTAATTATTGAGATTCCTCCACTTATAAAAGATGTGATGTAAATAAAATTGATATATCACTTTTGAGATCTTGTGAAACAAGATATTCATAATACATGCTCCATATATATTATGTGAAGGTGATGAGCATGCCATCATTTTCCAAGGATTGAATGTGGTGCCAGTTTCACTTCAAGGAGTGGTGCTGGGAGATTTCTATAAATACCCCTTATTAGTACATCATGGAGTTAAAAATTTGTAATATGACATTTATTAGTAGTTTTCATGTCCTGAGATATGGAATATTGATGTAAATTTTATATCTTGATGCCTCATATGTCAGCAGGTGAAGGTTGGCCATCATGTTTCAATAGGTTTAGACTAGACCCTTAAGGTGTTAAAGTAGAAGGGGGTTTATATATCCATCGATTTTAGGAATATAATTCCAAATGTGGTGATAGTTATTGATGTTATATTGGTAACTGTATATGAGTTCACTATGATGTCCCAATTCCTCTCCATCAGAGAGTAGGGTTTGGTGGAAATCCTAAGACACTTGCACATGCAAGAGATCATTTGGGATCCTGTTCCCCCCTCCATGATTATCATAAAATGTGAAACTTGTTTCACATCCCTATTTTGGAGATGTTTACATGAGGGTTTTGAGACCCAATTATGGATGATCATAGTGTTTCATCCTTTAATTGATGATCAAATAGAGCAGATCATTCAGGTCTTGGAGGACATACTGTGGGATATTATATTTGTCTTTAGAAGTAGCTGGTAGGATCACTTACCCTTTTATAGGTTTTATAAAATAAAATCTATAACTCTACTATTGGTATAGTTCCATTTTATGACCTTTATGAAAAACCATACTGGTCACCATTATGGTGGTCGATGTTTGAAAAATTAATACAAATGGTTCAATGGTTAAATTTAGTAATGAATGGGAAAGTGAATATAATTTTGGAGTTGATGATGATAGCTAAAAGTTGTCATAAGTTTTACCAAGATCAATGATATATTATTTTTAGAGTTCATTAAGGGAAACAAGGTGTTTCTGAAAGTCTCACATCGACATAGTTTATTGATATTTGATTTTGTAGAAAGCTATCTTTGAGATTTATCAATTTTATTATAAATTAGCGAAAGATATGCGAGGTTTCATAGGATCTTATTCAAAATATGAAATTGGACTAATTTCAAGAAGTCATCCACATAACGCAACTGAGGAGGAACATACACATCTATTCAGAAGTTATTGACCAGGGAGAGATGAAATTTGAATATGGATACCCATTTTTAGAATAACTGATGTAGATCAAGGGTCTTTCTGATAAGATCCTTCGTGGGAGAATTAATCCCTTTGTATGTGTTATCTGTTAGTATATAAATTAATAGGAGAGCTCATGGGATCCAGAAAAATATATATGATATAAGTACGGTTAAGTCTCTAAATATGTCATTTTTTTATAATGAAAATACTTGAAGGCAGAGAGAGTGTAACAAGTCTTGTTTTTTCTATTAGAGCCTTTTAAAATTTCAAATAATTTATTCAGAGCTATTAATATAGTTGTTATAGAGTTTTTCAAATAATATATCCCTAATGTATATATATATTAAAAATATTAAATATTATGACACACACATGAATAATTTTGGAAGCATTGTGTTTCCTCCGAAATAGATGTACGATTGGTAACCAAGAACTCAATTGATTTCATAACATGGGTTTTACCCTGGGTATAAAAATGTTTCATTCCCATTGGGTTCAATTATGGTGTGCAGTAGTAGGAAAATTAAATAGGGTATCAATCAATCAATTAATTTTATAATTAATTGGTAAACCCTAGATAACATCTATTTAATCCATAATTAGTGACTCCTTTAGGGTTAACCACATATCCTTGATGGATTATTGAGGGGAGAGAGATGATGGTGATCATGGGAAGATGAAATTTCAATTGGGGATCAGTCACAAATTCATCTGAAACCTCCTATGTGTTCCATTACAATGACATAATATTCTTATTTGTTATTGATCAATTCAATTTTAACAAGGGGGGTTTTATTTTATTGGTCGTATCTTATTTTTGATACTATTATATATAGGGATTAATCCATCTTGAATTTATTCCATGATTGACCTTTGAAAAGAACTATTAATTGGAATTTATATTAAACATTTTTTTCCAAATCATTTATCATAGTACTAGATATATTTATATATTTATTTATAATATTCTACCATAGATAATGGAAAATAATACATGGTTAACTTTTTTACCTTTTCTAATTTAGGGATTTTACAACCATTCTTTGTATATTTATCACTAGTATTCATTTTGGTTAGTGATTTGAACTTTTCCAATGGAACAATTTATGGAATGATTGATTATGGGTTCCATAGATAATTGATTTAGACTCAAATATATGGATTAATTCCGAGAGTTGGATCAATATAAGAAATGGTAATCTAAATAAAGAATGAGGAAAATGATTTTTCTCAATCCGGTTCTGTGGAACGATAAGACTTCAATGGAAGATTTAAAATTTGGTGATCAATGGTAAGAAACTAATTTTTGACATTAATAGTTCCAATGATGTCAAGGATGATAAATGTTAATGTTCTATTAGTAGTTGAATTGAAGGAATGGTTGGGAAACATATTGATTCATTGAATTAAGTGAGATTCTGGAGAACTTTTGACCACATAGCGTGTAGTTAGTGAGAAATCACCATGTGTTTCTCATTGATATGAAATGACGGTTTCAAATCATGAAAAATAACACACGATCATGCGGCTGGGTTAACATGTTTTTTGACCATCAATGACTCACTCGATGTGTATAGAGGGTGCACACCTAGGATCTCGAGTGGTCTTACATACCATGTGGAATGTCTACACACCAAATGAAATTGGTTAAACATTGATTATGATATGAGGCACTCATTGAGTTTAAAACCTAGTTCCACATGTTTTTTATCTTGAGTCACTCTCTATGTAGTTAGTATTCTTCATGCAATGTTTATTGGTAGCACATGACTAGGTTTTTGATGGGGGTGACACCCCATATACGCCCTTAGACATATCATGTACTTTCCGTTCACTTGGATCAGTAATTTTACGCAATAAATTTTGATTAGTTTTCCATGTTGTATGTAGTAGAAGAGTACCTAATCCCCTAGGCATGGTTAGGTTTACGAACCTGCTAGTCTAGTTTCATGATCCCTTATCTATGAGTTCATCATGAAAATTTTTATGCACCCCACAGTGTGGTCCCAAGTGTGTGTTCCTATATTTTATTTCCTTAAGTTGGATTAGGCATCCCATTACCTTTATCAAGGACATTTGATTCCATCTTATTGTGAAATACATATGGAGACATGTATCTCATTGTAGCCCAGGGAGTGATCCTATTTATATGAGTCAAATTCCCTCATCTGAGGTGTCTTCTAGTGAGGTGTGTCTTTCCTTTTGGAGTTTATTTAGCTTTTCTATGGAACTATTTTCAGTAGTACACCTTTATGAAGATTTATAATGAATATTTATCATCTAATTAAATGTTAAATATGAGAACTTACAGGATGGTTTGCATTCTTTTATGAGCATATCATGTTTCTCCCTTGTTTACCCTCTAGTTTATGGCTTATATATGAATGTCATTTCTATTTTACTTCTTTGTGATTATGGGTTGTCCTAAAATGTATATATATAATCACCACTTTATTTAACTTTCCTACATGTGTTGTGTATTATGTAGATTATAGACTATTTCACAGAGATCTTGGTTGAATTGGTGTGGGGGGTATAGAGTGGTGTTTGGCAGAAATGATAATAAGGCCATGGTCGGACCTTGGGGCCGAGTCTTGGGATAATATTCTTAATTGTTGTGAGGTTGGACATACTTTCTTATTTTTTGACCTATATTTTTCTTTATTCAAAATAGTTATGTTTTCTTTCATACACTATTTTGGGATATTAGAGGTTATTATAGGATTTATTATTCGGGTTTTTCATAATTTTGAATTATTCTAGTGTGTATGGAGATTCATGTATGTGTGTACAAATATAATTTGAGAATTCATCCCATCTTCATGATATGCCTACACGGTAATAATCACCTGCCCCTGTCCTATTAGAGTTGTCCTTGAGGTGTCACTCTCGACTTACCATCAACATGGTATGCCCCATTGGTTTATGTTTTTTTAAGTTCCTCCAATTTGATATTTTATTCCATTATTTTGTTCTAGGAGAAGTTAGTAATGGAACAATTCCATAATATTTTTGTAGATAAGTGAATTTATATCTATGTATTTACCACCTTGATATGGTATGAGAATATGAATGTTTTTAAGTGGATTCTATAAATAATTTTGAAACTATTTGATCTTTTCAAAATTTTCATACCTATATATCATTAGAATAATATAACCATAACGACTTAAATATTTAGTAAAAGTAATGATTCCCTAAAACCCACCACTTTCCCTAATACTCATTATTCCACATACATCACTATGCACGATATCTAAGAGTCTATTATCCCTTTTACATTTTCCACTAAAAAGGTTTTTTATATTCTTTTATAAGAAGAAATATTCACATGTATCAAATTACTTATAATCAAATGAGTCTAAAAATCCATATTTATAAATTCCTTGGATGGGTTTTTTCATTTATATGTGTTTGGAAACAATAAAAAATGTAGGTGAGATTAGAATCATCCCCAATCTTCTTATTCTGAATGTTCTAATTTCACACATCTTGAATATATAATCCATTTTTCATATTTTTGATAAAATAAAACATTTAATTCACATATATATATAGAAGATCTATTGTTCTTAATAATGAATGAAAATTCCATCCTGTCCAAATAAGATATAAAAAATAAAATTTCAACTAACAGAGGGAACATAATAAGAGTTCTCTAATCTAGAACTAACCCACTAGGTAAAATTCGATTATAAGTGTCAACTTCCAATTTTAAAACCCCTACTCCATTCCCATCATAAAAATTTACTTCGCCTTTATTAAATTCTCTCATATTTATGTGTATGTATTTATCAGTAAAAATGTGTCATGCAAACGTGGTATCTATATAGTGACCCAATATCTATATTTCCATATGTTTTAGGTCTTCTTATCATTTATTAAACTACTTATCTATTTAATTAGTAAACATTCTCAATTATAAAATTATAATTCTTGAATTTCTAAGTGATTAAATCTATTTAAATCTATTATATGGACACATTAAAATCTATTCCAATAGAAAACTAATCCTTTTAGGGTCTCTTATCTAGTGTAACATAAACAAACCACTATGAATATGTGCTTAATCTAATTAGTTCTACACATTACATTTATTCCATACACAAGATAATCTAGGAGAACCCAACTTTAGCATGAACTAACTAGTATGAAGATCTAGGTATTGAAAAGTGCCTCTTTGGAGGGAACCTAACCCTTTGTATTTGATGGGTTTTCTTTTAAACTCTCACAAGTCTAATATATATCAAATAATTATTAAATAACTTTTACATATCATGAAATCTTTATTATACCGTGTATTATTCCTTTAATTTATCCATGAAAATATCATTTTACAATTCCAAACATTTATCTTTTATATAAAATTTATAAACTATATCATTTCAAGAATAATATTAATTTTTTATCATTTTAAATAGATGCCGTATTTTATGACTAATAATGGGATTATCATTCATAATTTGTTATTGATATTTCAATATATGATAGGTATCTGTGATAAGTATCCTATAATATCTGATGATATAGTCTATATACTTGATACTAAATGATGTTATTTTCTTGGGAGACATTTGTTTTAATAATAATTGTAGAGACCCGAAGCTTATCGTACATGGACATTACATTACTTTTGCGGAATACTTAGTACATAACAAAAACACACACACAAGGATCGTAATAGTTTAGTGTCTTTGGAAACTCGGAACGTAATCTTCTAATCGTGGTGAAAGATCTTCAATATATCCCATAAAGATCTTCCTTTTTTTTTACCTAAAACATTTCTTTATATCCTGGGGAAAAGAAAACATAAAAGGGTGAGCTCAAATGCTCAGCAAGGCAAATAAAGGAACTAAAAATCATGTCATATCTTTTTGAAAATCATAACCTGCAAAAGAGATCATAATATCTTAACATGGAATAAATCATAGAAGTGAGAATGAGATCCCCATAATCATAACATAAAACTTGAAACTTTGTGGCATACACACATAATCATAGAGAATCATTTCTTGTTAGTCAAGACTCATTGCCAAGACTATCTTAGTGGACAAAGTCCCTTTCTGAATCGAGTAACCCTCGTTTCAGTCCTGTTTCACTGAACCGGTATAACCTACCGTTCTAGCCCTGTCTATCTCATGAGATATAAAATATTTACCCAATGCATTGGAGGGAGATAGAGGTCCCACCCATCTCATAATGATACCATTCTTATGTGTTCCACAAAATCATAAATCATACATCATTGCATAACCCATGTAATACAAATGGGAATATTAAACATCATGACATCATAAGATTCATAAAAATAATTCCATCACAACATGATCAAATCAATGTAATAATAGGGATAAAAATAGAACCATTTATTATCTTAGATGGAAAATAATTTTGATAAAACACTTGAACTCCATTCTTGAGGAAAATATCATTTCTTCTTCAAAATCAATTTCTTTTCACAAAACGTCATTAAATTTTAAAAGAAAGAGATTTTATTGAAAATAGTCAAGAAATATTTTGGAGGAAGATTAATAAAAATAAGGCGTTATAAAACCGTAAAAATCCATTCGTGCCGTATAAGTTAAAAAAAAATTCTTCGTACTTTTGTCGAAAAAGTCAAAAAGTACCTCGTACGAAAAACGACAAAAGATTCCTTTCATATCTTTTACTAAAAATTCACCAAAGGGTAAAATTGGATTTAAACAATTGTAGTTGGATGGAAATAATATTACATATTGAGGGAACATGGATGTAGATGATAAAATACCCCCCAGTAAATAACAAAGTATAAACAATCTCGGATAAAAATGAGATTGTGATATTCCCCTTACCTTAGGTCCGATTTGCTTCGTAAGTGTCCGAACCTCCTCTTCTTCGAAACGCCTCTTTGAATCCTTCACTTAGGGAACTAAGATTGGTCTTTGAAGAAGACCAGGACCTCTAGGATTATTCTAGGGAAGTGGATAAGGGAAAATGGCAAGGTTTGGCCGAGCTTGAGTGCTCAAATTGGTGTGAGGAGGAGGGGGAGGAGGTGTCCTTTTATAAGGGAGGAGAGGGGCACCTTAGGAATATCTCAAAATATTATTTTATATTAAAGTCAAAATCGGTTTATAATGGTTCAAAAGGGTCTTATTTAGAAGCTAAAGTGGGGATGGGTCGAAATCCTAACAACCAATAAGATTTAGACAAGTTTAGGGTATTATTTTAACCTTATCAATTAGATTTAACTCTAAGTTAAATAATTTAACTTTTACCGTGTCTTTTTGTTTTCTTTCAATATATGGTTAATAAACTTACTATAACATGACAAACGAACCCCAAATTGTTTATTATTAATATATATATCCTTATCTAAGTCATTTGGCCGAACCTTAGATTTTTAGGAATAGAATAACAATTAATAATATAATATTTGATTTAAAAACTATTTTGTGTCAATTTTGACACTATTTGATATATGATTTGTTTGAAAGTCATAACAGAATTATATGTTCGAACCAAGTTGATTAAATAAACATTAATATATCATAGTAACCTAGAAAATTAGTGGAATTCATAAAAAGTCTCAAATTACATTTATTTTGGTGTTTATAACATCAATTATATCAATATTTCATTAATAAGATAATTACTTCATCATCATTGTGTCATAAATAAATTAAATTATTTAATGTCTAAAAATTACAAATAAAATACCATTATGTAGGAAATCATTTTATCTTTCTAATGAATATTTATATTCGAATTTATCTTATGTATAACCCAATATTAAAAATTATTTACTTATTAAACATTGATTTTAACTATTTTAACCCTTCTTTAAATAAATTAATAATAAATGTCCTAATCTAATCCAAGTGGGCCTAAATGGTCATATTTTCTTCCTAAGCTTGTTTTTGGTCGAACTAAACTTGTCCAATAGAATTAGGACATGTGTTAGGGTAATAATAATATCATTTTTACCCTTAATTACCCTATTTACTTTTAACCGTGGTAAATAAAAGTAAAAAGTTACTATTCACCAAAAATTATTTTCATCTCATTGAACCACATTTTACTTAATGATATCAACCGTGTCTGTCGGATTTGCGAAATTCCATTCACAGAAGCGGTAAAATTATGTTTCATGCAAAATTCAGTTTTTAACCTACCACTTAGTGGTTTCACTATTCATTAAAAATTGAAAGTTTTCAGAAAAATACCAAAATTCCACCCTAGGCTAATTTCGATATTCTGAGTCCAAAAATGAAGTCAATTTTGAAAAATAAAATTTCTAAAATTTTAAAATGTGGTTATTACTATTCATAACGGCTAGTTATAATAATATTTTAATAGCATATTGTTGTTTAGTGAAACTCGGTATTGCGTACTACACACGCTATCGAGGAAGGTTGCGATTGTGTGTAATGCAAGGCAAGTCAAGGATGCGTGTTGTGCAAGCTCCTTTTTGTGTTGCATACAAAACAAGACATTAGTGAAATTAAAAAGAATATTTTTCATAATATCTTGGGCTATTACATTCTACCCCCCTTAAAATGAATTTCGCCCTCGAAATTCGTCAGGGTTATAAATAGTTTACTATTCGAAAGTTTCTTTAATAGAAACCCACATCGTAAAAAGGAATACCAAAACTTGTCTTTAAAAACTAAAGTATGAAATGTAACGATTACCCAAATAAACTAATCACTGGGTTTCCACATAGGTGAAAATATGGAAAAATCTAACCATCATGTTCTGATGGAGAGTGGTAGAGAACATGGCTATGGAAAAGCCAACAATCACTAATCCATAAATTTGTGACGATCTAAGGTACCATCCGATTCATCAGGTATAAGATCACTAGGACAACATTTTTGGTTTTCAAGATCATTTCCCTAAAGTTGAAAATTTGAATTAGAATAAATACTTTCTTTATTTAGGTACAATCTCACTGTTGTTCATGCCTTGAACAATTTCCACTTCATCTCTTAAATAAATGAAGTTGAATTTGTTATTCGTGAAGTGTTAGCAGATCATGTGATAGAATGACGGGTCATTCCATCTGTCTCAAACAAAAGGTTAGCAAAAATTATATACATAAGTCGATCTATAGTGAGATTAATCACATATGGTTCCTAAAATGGACTTATACTTCATATATCATACTGCTTAATATAATAAAACTAGTTTCTACTAAACAGGGACTTCCTGTAGGCCAGTGGTAGGTGATAAAGGCCAGTCGCACTTCGGTTGTGGGTTCGATTCCCACAGCCTTGTCCGAAGCGATGGGCTGTCGCCCGTCCTGCAGGTTGTCCTTTTTCTAAAACTACATTACTATAACATCCTATCAATAATATCGAAAATCTTCTATCCTTAAACAATACTAACTTATGTCCAACATAATCCATTCTAATATTTAGGCTTATCCATAATACTACAGTCCACTCTCATAATATAGTGAAAACGATTACCAGATATTTAATACTGTCGTTAATCCCCATATATCATAAGATATGTCTTGTTGGTCACATTCCAAACATTCAAAGGCCTTAATCATGTATTCTCTTGAATACCCATTGAACCTTATTGAAAATATGAATGCAGTTATACGTTA
Source organism: Viscum album (assembly GCA_963277665.1). Taxonomy (NCBI): domain Eukaryota; kingdom Viridiplantae; phylum Streptophyta; class Magnoliopsida; order Santalales; family Viscaceae; genus Viscum; species Viscum album. Next base: position 1,852,446,660 of record OY728158.1, on the reverse strand, counting down.
ACACTTTCCACATACCAAAATCCTCAAAATTCTATATACTCAAACCATGATATCACTTAGTCCTTATATCAATCATGAGCTCATGAATACTATTAAACATTTCATTTTCTCGTTTTACCTTCATTATGCGCATATCATCTTATTTCCAAAAAATATCTCAATCACTTTGAATACCACATCAATAAATATTGCAATACTCAATGATACAACATTATTTTGGAATCCCATTACATAAACACTTAATCATTCCACCACATCGTTGTCATATTCAACATTTCCAATAGTGATCGCATGTGACTTCCCTTTGTCCTTTGCCTTCAGTGGTTTCTCATGTTGATCATCACTAACCCTTGGAATAGGGCATTTATTAGCATAATGCCCCATTTCCTTGCACTTGAAGCATTGAAGTGTTGGTGGTGCGTTCTCTGCAGTGTTTGATTTATTCACATCATTAGAAACCCTTTTTCCATTACTTCGACACTCAGCTGCTCAATGACCTACTTTTCCACACTTAAAAAATTTTCTAGTCCCTTTAAGACAATCTCCACCATACTTCTTTCCACACTTTGAGCATAAGGAAACATTCATATTATTTTCACCATTATTCTGAGATTTCTCCTTGAACTCCATCTTTCGTTTCTTGTCAAAACCATGAGATGGATATGTAACACCAACTTCCATTTCTACCTTGATAGCACAACGCACAATTTATTCATTGCTACTGAAGTCTCTTATAGATAATTCCCTTCGAAGACTTGGTTTTAAGCCACTGAAAAATCGATCAACTTTACTTTCAGGTTGGATGATAATGCCAGATGCATACCTTGCAAGTCTTGTAAAATTCGCTTCATTTATACCAACAGATTCATCATCCTTTTGCTTTAGTTCAAGAAACTCCTTCTCCATCTTTGTTCGAAGAATACGAGGGAAGTACTTATTGAAAAATAAGTTCTTGAACTCGTCCCATTCCATGGAATCAATTTCATCTCTTTGCCTTGTATTCTTGATAAGATTCCACCATTGATCAGCTTCACCTTCCAAACGATATACTGCTAAGATGACTTTATCATGTTCAGAACATTGAAGAACTGAAAATATCTTTTCAGTGGTACTGATCCATTGTTTAGTAACAAGTGGATCAGAAGACCCACTGAAAGAGGGTGGACGTTGCCTCATGAAGGACTCAATAGAATATTGTTCCCTTCTCTGCTCATTTGGAAGTCCAGAATGATTCATAGCTTGTGTAAGTATAGAAATAAGATTTTGCACTCCATCTCCCATAACATTTGTTTGTTCAGGAGGACAATCATTGCATTGTCCATTGCATTGATCAACACGGTTCCTTCGGGTTCCAGCCATCGTCTAAAACCCAAAAAGAATAGTGTGAGAGGCAAAAATCATTCTTGGGAAAACAACATAATAAAGGGGGAGTACCTTCAATATCTAACATCTTATGTTTAATTCTATGATCGTTAGCGTAATTCTAGTACTATAACCTATACGTATTCTTAACCTTAGGGACATCCCTAGACATACCTTAGAAATATCTCTAGGGATCTCACTAACGTTTTCGCATCCTAGTTTCCAAAGGTTGACTAAACCTTTCCTCTGATACCAACTGTAGAGACCCGAAGCTTATCGTACATGGACATTACATTACTTTTGCGGAATACTTAGTACATAACAAAAACACACACACAAGGATCGTAATAGTTTAGTGTCTTTGGAAACTCGGAACATAATCTTCTAATCGTGGTGAAAGATCTTCAATATCTCCCATAAAGATCTTCCTTTTTTTTACCTAAAACCTTTTTTTATATCCTGGGGAAACGAAAACATAAAAGGGTGAGCTCAAATGCTCAGCAAGGCAAATAAAGGAACTAAAAATCATATCACATCTTTTTGAAAATCATAACCTGCAAAAGAGATCATAATATCTTAACATGGAATAAATCATAGAAGTGAGAATGAGATCCCCATAATCATAACATAAAACTTGAAAATTTGTGGCATACACACATAATCATAGAGAATCATTTCTTGTTAGTCAAGACTCATTGCCAAGACTATCTTAGTGGACAAAGTCCCTTTCTGAATCGAGTAACCCTCGTTTCAGTCCTGTTTCACTGAACCGGTATAACCTACCATTCCAGCCCTATCTATCTCATGAGATATAAAATCTTTACCCAATGCATTGGAGGGAGATATAGGTCCCACCCATCTCATAATGATACCATTATTATGTGTGCCACAAAATCTTAAATCATACATCATTGCATAACCCATGTAATACAAATGGGAATATTAAACATCATGACACCATAAGATTCATAAAAATAATTCCATCCCAACATGATCAAATCAATGTAATAATAGGGATAAAAACAGAACCCTTTATTATCTTAGATGGAAAATAATTTTGATAAAACACTTGAACTCTATTCTTGAGGAAAATATCCTTTCTTCTTCAAAATCAATTTCTTTTCACAAAACGTCATGAAATTTTAAAAGAAATAGATTTTATTAAAAATAGTCAAGATTTTTTTTGGAGGAAGATTAATAAAAATAAGGCTTTATAAAACCGTAAAAATCCATTCATGCCGTATAAGTTAAAAAAATATTCTTCTTACTTTTGTCGAAAAAGTCAAAAAGTACCTCGTACGAAAAACGACAAAAGATTCCTTTCATATCTTTTACTAAAAATTCACCAAAGGGTAAAATTGGATTTAAACAATTGTAGTTGGATGGAAATAATATTACATATTAAGGGAACATGGATGTGGATGATAAAATACACCCCAGTAAATACCAAAGTATAAACAATCTCGGATAAAAATGAGATTGTGATATTCCCCTTACCTTAGGTCCGATTTGCTTCGTAAGTGTCCGAACCTCCTCTTCTTTGAAACACCTCTTTGAATCCTTAACATAGGGAACTAAGATTGGTCTTTGAAGAAGACCAAGACCTCTAGGATAATTCTAGGGAAGTGGAGAAGGGAAAATGGTAGGGGTTGGCCGAGCTTGAGTGCTCAAATTGGTGTGAGGAGGAGGGGGAGGAGGTGTCCTTTTATAAGGGAGGAGAGGGGCACCTTAGGAATATCTCAAAATATTATTTTATATTAAAGTCAAAATCGGTTTATAATGGTTCCAAAGGGTCTTATTTAGAAGCTAAAGTGGGGATGGGTCGAAATCCTATCAACCAATAAGATTTAGACAAGTTTAGGGTATTATTTTAACCTTATAAATTATATTTAACTCTAAGTTAAATAATTTAAATTTTACCGTGTCTTTTTGTTTTCTTTCACTATATGGTTAATAAACTTACTATAACATGCCAAACGAACCCCAAATTGTTTATTATTAATATATATATCCTTATCTAAGTCATTTGGCCGAAACTTAGATTTTTAGGAATAGAATAACAATTAATAATATAATATTTGATTTAAAAACTATTTTGTGTCAATTTTGACACTATTTGATATATGATTTTTGTGAAAGTCATAACAGAATTATATGTTCGAACCAAGTTGCTTACATCAACATTAATATATCATAGTAACCTAGAAAATTAGTGTAATTCATAAAAAGTCTCAAATTACATTTATTTTGGTGTTTATAACATCAATTATGTCAATATTTCATTAATAAGATAATTAATGCATCATCATTGTGTCATAAATAAATTAAATTATTTAATGTCTAAAAATTTAAAATAAAATACCATTATGTAGGAAATCGTTTTAGCTTTCTAATGAATATTTATAGTTGAATTTATCTTATTTATAACCCCATATTAAAAATGATTTACTTATTAAACTTTGATTTTAACTATTTTAACCCTTCTTTAAATAAATTAATAATAAATGTCCTAATCTAATCCAAGTGGGCCTAAATGGTCATATTTTATTCCTAAGATTGTTTTTGGTCGAATTACACTTGTCCAATAGAATTATGACATGTGTTAGGGTAATAATAATATCATTTTTACCCTTAATTACCCTATTTACTTTTAACCGTGGTAAATAAAAGTAAAAAGTTACTATTCACCAAAAATTATTTTCATCTCATTGAACCACATTTTACTTACTGATATCAACCGTGTCTGTCGGATTTTTGAAATTCCATTCACAGAAGCGGTAAAATTAAGTTTTATGCAAAATTCAGTTTTTAACCTACCACTTAGTGGTTTCACTATTCATCAAAAATTGAAAGTTTTCAGAAAAATACCAAAATTTCACCCTAGGCTAATTTCGATATTCTGAGTCCAAAAATGAAGTCCATTTTGAAAAATAAAATTTCTAAAATTTTAAAAGGTGGTTATTACTGTTCATAACTGCTAGTTATAATAATATTTTAATAGCATATTGTTGTTTAGTGAAACTCGGTATTGCGTACTACACACGCTATCGAGGAAGGTTGCGATTGTGTGTAATGCAAGGAAAGTCAAGGATGCGTGTTGTGCAAGCTCCCTTTTGTGTTGCGTACAACACAAGACATTAGTGAAATTAAAAAGAATATTTTTCATAAAATCTTGGGCTGTTACAATAATATTGGGTATCTTATGTATTATCGTACCACATGAAATAAAAACATGGGATTTGTATATATTTCACACTATGATATATGGAAGTAGTATTTGGAAACTATGTCGAAACAGTAGTGATCCTATGTATCATATTCTATTATATGGATCCAAAAACCATATGGTATAGATGTTCATAAAAAAATAGTACCGAGAAATGGTGACCAATATATGAATATGGATTTGATTCCACTGATGGGTTTTTGGAGATCATTAAATTATCTTGGCATTAGATACAATACCTTGAAATTATTGACCTATCAATAACCAATTCAACATGTATTCAAAGAATATAAATATAATAATAACCAAATAGAAGAAACCTCAATCTCATTTTGAGTGTGATAAATAATATGTGATTACGGTCATCTATGAAAAGGTAAATAAGATCCATGTTTTTCGGGGATTACACTGACCTTTAGGTCCTTGCTAATAAAGAAAGGATCACCATCATTGAAAAGAGTTCTAGAACATTCTTTTGAGATAATTAATTAATAACAAGGTAATCAAAGATGTATTTGTCTAGTTTAACATGCATTAAGAGTTATACAGAATGGAAGGGGTCATAACCCTTTAATAGAATCTCTTCATTAAATGAAGAGAGTCAATGCATCACAATATTCAATTTCATATTATGGAATATGAAAACAATTAGTACCCATTAGAGTATCTATTCATTTTAGAAGTTTAATGAATATCAAAATATCCATTAATTAATCCATTCTATTAAATCATAAATAAAGGGAGCGATCGACATGACGTGGTTAAATGCATGCATGTTATAGAGTTTCAGTGTTTTAAAAATCTAAAACACTCATGTAGTTGTTGAAATATATCCATTAATTGATGTAAAATCATTGAAAAATGATATTTTAATTAATTATTACATGTATGAAAAACTAAAATATTAATTTGACGTGCATCGTGGTCAAAACGACTAACTAAACGACCTCAAGATTCCATGAAATCATATGAAAATTGTTAACTCAATAAGGTTTCCTTATGACTTTTCCATTCCTTCATGTTTTTATAATCACAAACACCCTATCGTAAATAAAAATTTCATTTTCCCAATGTTTTTTCTTAATAAGGAAACTTTTCCTTCCCCATGGAAAATTAATCCTTACCATGTTTTCATTGTTCATATTTTCGTTGCTCTAAATCTAACACTTTTTATTCCTAAGATTAAAATATGGTTTCACATATAAAACCTTGTAATCATATAAATAGTTAGATATAGAGTATTCTATTTTCAGGATCTGAATTTAGGTTCTGAATTTTATAAAATTCAAACTCTGAATTCTATAAAATTCAGACTCTAAATCCTATGAAATTCAGATTTTAAATTCTCTTAAATTCTGAATTTGAATTCTCTAAAATTTTGATTCTGAATTTTCTGAAATTTATACTTCGAATTCTCTGAAATTCAGACTCCGAATTCTCTAAAATTATGACTCTGAATTCTCTAAAATTGAGACACCGAATTCTCTGAAATTCGGACTATAAATTCCATACAATTCTGACTCCAAATTCCTTAGAATTTAGACTCTGAATTCCATAAAATTCAGACTCTGAATTCCTTAGAATTCAGGTTCCAAATTAAATAGAATTTAGATTCTGAATTTATCATAATTCATAAACCGAAGTATAAAGAATTATGATTCTGAATTCCTTTAAAAATAGAATCTGAATATCCATGAAATATTGAATCCGAATATTCTTAGACTCCAAAATTTATTTTTCTTAGACTCCCAAAAATTAGATTTGGTTGAGCAACCATATTTTTCTTACATTCTTTATTGTTATAAAATGATGTCATGCATTCTATTACGAACTAACTATTGTTTTAGTGACATGTGTATAAGTCCCTCTGAGATTCAAGGAAAAATATGACCGTTGGAGGAGGGATCCAATCGTTGAAGATGTTCCTATAAATAGGATATCATTTGAATGATCTCAACACACATTGATCAATCTAGAGATTACATGCTGCTGAAGTGATTTCTAGAGAAAGAGACTCTCATGCTTTGTGAGTACTGAACATCTTGTTTATAATTTCTTCATGCGACTCTGATTATTGTTGTGTATAATTGAGGGGTTCTGGGTATAGGAAGACAGAGGTTCCAACTACCTTGACGTTCGAGGGCTTGCGAGGATAGTAAGACAGACACTGACATTTTTGTTTAGGGTTTACCCTAGTGTGGGTATGAAAATCTTTCTTGAAAGTATAAATCAAGGGATGTTTATCCAAGGTTGTTGGATACCCTACTCTTTGGGTTAAAAGATTTCACACTTGTAATTTTTTTTATCAAGTTTGTTTTCCGCTGCATTTTGATTGTTAAGGAAAGTATAACTATTTTATAATTCTTTATACTTTTACTCATATTAGTTAGATTCTATATTCTTTAAGGTAAAATAGTTGTCCTTGTAACCTTATCTTATGTTTCATTTCTGGAACCATATATCTGGAATCTTGAAAGTTTGTAGAAGTAAGAGGTTTTGGGAATTTACCATGTTTAAGTTTGTTAAATAATTATAAGGTTTATACCATCTTTAAAAGTACCAAAAGAAATTTTAAGGTATACAATTCACCCCCTCTTGTATATTGAGAATCTAAATCATTATTTCGATCTTATAATTGGTATCAAAGGAAGTCTCTGAAATACTTGTATTCACATATAAGTTTTCTTGCTCAAGTTTTTATTTGTTCTATTTTACTTGCTTAGGATTTTTATCCTTGTTTATAAAATTGTATAATTAGTAAGTTTCAGTGGAAAGATATTTTCTTTAAGATGGATGGAATGAATGTTGGTTTGATTGGAAATCTTAATCCTACTAGACCACCTATTTTTTATTGGAATGATTATGAATATTGGAGTGATCGTTTGAATACTTTTTTCATTAATACTTGAGTGGACAACTTTTTTATGCTTATTGGAGATTACAAGATTCTGGATAAGGAAGTCAGAAATTTTACTAATAAAGAAAATTCAAAAAATCAACTAAACTACAAGGTATGAATTACTTTGTTGTGTTCCATGACCAGGAATATATATTTCAGATTTCTTCTTATGAAGCTGAAAATTTTATTTGGAAGAAAATTGAGGTTACTCATTTTGGAACTTCCAAAGTAATTAAAACTAAAAGGGCAATTCTTAGAGAAGAATATCATGGTTTTTTTCCTTATGGATAACTAGTTTGCAAGGTACAACAGAGGTTTATGACTATTTTTAATGGTTTAAAATCCATGGGTGAAAAAGGTTTAAATGATGAGGCACTTGTGGACAAGATTATAGATATCATTCATAATGTGTGGGAATCAAAGAGTACAACTATTGATGAGAATATTAAAGTCTCACAAATTACTCTTGATGTGATTTTTGGAACTCTTCTTCAACATGAGACAAGAAAGAAAAGGGATGTTGATCTAAATAAGAATAAGAATGGAAATGGAAGTGTTTCTTTTACAATTACTTCAAATCATACGAAATACAAGACTCATGAGAGAGTTACATGATATAAATCAAAAAGAAGGTCACTGTTTTATTTGATTCATGTGAATGTGGACATTCTGAGAATGAACTAGCTAATATTTCTTGAAGTATGAACATGATAGATGGTAATAAAGGCTTTCAGTATAGATATAAGAAGAAAAAAATAATGGACATGAAATTCTCATAAGTCACTTGTAATTAATTCAAAAGAGCAGGGCATATAAGGCTAGATTGTCCTATGCTTAAGATCAAGGATAGAAAAGAAAATAATTATGAGAGGAATAGAAATAAATACTATAAGGCTAATGCCAAGAATGTTTTCAAAAGCTAATTACACCGAGAGTACTAGTGGTGGAGACTCTTTTGATGAATCTTCAGAGTATGAATCTTCTGGTCAGAAGAATCTTTGTTTACTTGGCAAGTTACATACAGAAAATCACTGTTCAATGGCCAAGGTACACAATGCTAAATCTATAACCAATGTATCCTTGAATGCTAATTATAGTGATAGTAAATATTATGAATCTTGGATGAAGAATCTTCCTATGATGAAGATAATACTTTACCTACATATGAATAAGTGTCTAGGTTTTCTAAGCTTATTGAGAATGAAAATTCTAAAGTCAAAAAAAAGTTTGAGAAGGTAAATTCTAGGATTTATTTTCTTACTAAAGAAATATAAGAACTTTCTAAAGATCATGATAAAAATCTCTTTATTTTTAAATTATTTCAAAAACCCATGAAGATATTAATTATGAGAAGGATAAACTTTCTAAGGATCTAGAAAAAGTAATTTCTAAGAAAAATGTTTTAAAGCCTTACTCTAGTTCTAAAACTAATTTTTTTGAGGATAATAAATTAGTTATTAGACTAAAGTAAGAAATATTTTCCTTGAGGAAGTGTTTTTCAAACATTACCTTACATAAGGAAAACTTTGATAAGATGTACTCTCAAATTTGAACTCTAAGGAATAATTCTGGTTTTGGTTATACTAGTTCAAAATATATTTTTAATAACAATTATTTTTTTCCTCAATATGATCCATTCGGTACTAAGTGTGAGTGTAGTGGGTATTGGGAAAAAAGTTTTTCCTTAAAGAAAACTCAGCCTTTATGTTTTTTTATTTGAAAATGTGGATTCTTAAAATTTTTCTTTCTAAAGAATCTGGATCGAAGAAGTTTTGGCTTCTGAAAGTCTTACACTCTCTTATTTTCAGGAATGTAAAAATAGTTCCAATAGCAATACATGGTACATGGATAGTGGATGTTCTAGGCACATGACTAGTAAAAAACCTTCTTTGAAAATATTATCAAAAATAAGGGAGGAAAAGTATCTTTGAGAGATAATTCTTAGGGAGAAATTATTGGTATAGGTAATATTGTTCTTCTTGGAAAAACCTGGACTTCAAATTTTTTATTTTTTAAGGGTATTAAGCGCAACCTTATTATCCTAAGTCAATTATGTGATGGAGGTTACATTGTTAATTTTAGGAATGACAAGTTCTTTGTACACAATTCCAAGGAAGAGTTTACTCTTTCTGCCAATAGGCAAGAGAATGTATAAAAACTAATCTTAGAAGACCTTAGAAGCCAAGATCTACCTTGTATTAGTGTAATGGAAGATCATTAGTGGTTATGGAAGAGAAGGTTAGGTTCCATTACCTTAAGTAAAACTTTTCACATCACTCTCATGCAAAACACATAGATATTAGGCATCACTTTCTTAGGGATCACACACAAAAAGAAGGTATCATTCTTCAATTTATCAGAACGCAAGACCAACTTGCTGATATTTTCACAATAGTTTTACCATCCTATTGATTTGAATACATTAAATAGAAGTTATGAATGATAACTATAAGGTAATATTTCATATTTACTTGTTGTTGAAATCTATATCCTTATAGTAACAAACTATTTTTCAAAGGGGGAGTATATTTTCTTGTTAGTCAAAATTTTCATAGTTAAAATTTCCATCGTCAAAATTGGCATAGTAAAAATTTTCGTAGTAAAATGTTTTCTTTTAAATTTTCATAGTTAAAGTTTTTGTAGTTAAAATTTTCATAGTTAATTTTTTTGTAGTCAAAATTTTCAGAGTTAAAATTTTCCGTAGTAAAAATTTTCACAGTCAAAATATTCATAGTCAAAATTTTCATAGTTAAAATTTTCATAGTCAAAATTTTCGTAGTCACACAGTTTGAAGTCAAAATTTCTGTAGTTTAAATTTGTTTTCAAATTTTCTGGAATATAATGTTCTCCAAGTAAAATTTTGATTAATATTAATAATCTTCATGGAAATACGGAAGGTATGTTTTCTTTCTAAATTTTCGTAATCATCATTTTTTTGTTGGTATTCTCTTTTTGTTTTCAAAATTTTTGGATTCACGTTTGCTTAAATCCTAATGTTTTTTTAAAACCTCCAAATATCTTAATCCATGAAAATACTTCTTCACCTACCATCTCAACCGTTAGATCTTCTCAAGAAATTTTCAATCATTGGATCAGTCATTGATGTTGAACCATCACTTCAATTGCCTATATAGAGGCCAACCGATGCTTGTACCACATAAAATTCCAAGCCTTTTCATGCTAAAGCTTTGCCTCTGTTTTTAATGCAGTTCCGGATCATTAATATTTCCTTACATCCGAATGTCTGTAGAAGCCTCTTCTCATAAATAAATGTAAACTATCAAGGAAATATCTGAGTGGCAGATCTACCAAGAAAGGTTAGTCGATACGATTTTTTTTGCCATGTATTATTCCATTGTTTTGAAGAATATCAAGATGAATAGTTGAGAGAGTGTTTATATATCAAAACCGAGACCATACGATCTGGTGTATCCAGAATTGCTGGTTGAATTCTATGACATAGTTAGTTTTTTCAATGAAGGAGGAAGAGATAGATTTTCTTTCAAGAGCTATGGAAAGACATACTCTCTTTCTTTATACATGAAAGAAAATATGATAGAAATTCCTTATGAGGGAGAAGAAAAGTTTTGATCTCCCAGGATACCTGATGTGATAGGATCTTTTGACAAGGAAAAGTTTATAGACTGTCTTGGCTTGAATGAACAGAAGACTCTAAAAATTATTCGTCTCTGTACAAATCTTCAGATTCATCAGTTATGGGTTCAAGGTTTTCTCATTCCAAAAAAGGGGACAAGGATACCCTGAATAAAAGTGATATTTATATTCTTGATTTCCTAGTGAACCTAACTAATATAAACCTATTTAAGCATATCTTGGTTATGATTGGGAATATAATGAATGGAAATATTTAGTCTCATATTATCATGTATCCGACTATTATTTCAAATATCATTGTTCTTTGTCTTTAGTCTTTCAAGATTAATTATAGTTATAAGCCATGAAATTGTAAGGTTGTGCTTTTAAGTGATGATACTCTAAAGAGGATGAATATTAGCTTGAATAGTCAATCTGGAGAATTTCATGATTTTTCAGAAGCAGAAGTTGAAGCTCTACCAAAAAATCCGGAAGTGGCTGAAATTTCTATGAAAGGTGGAAGGAAGAGGAAGGTCAAAGAACTAGAAGAGAAAGGAAAATATCCTGTGGAGAAAGAAACTCAATCCGCACCCCCAAAACATAAGAAGAAAAAAATGTATACTAATGAAGTGGCTGCTAAATGGAGATAGGACAAGAAGAACAAGAAATAAGGGGATCCTAGTTTTGGTTTGGATCCTATTGAGGGAAAATTCCTAAAGATAAAGGCTATTGAATATCTTGAGAAGCAACAAAAATATAAAAAGAAAAAGAAGATGATGTATGGGACTGAGATTGTCCAATTCCTTCTTAAGGTTTCTGAAAAATTCTCTGAACAAATTTGGATACCAGAATCGTTTTTGATAGAACCATTACCAGAGACTCTGGGAAAGATGTTAGTGATTCCGTAACAAGATCAAGTTGAAGAAATAATACTAGAATAAGGAGTGGAAGAAGAAGAGGAAGAAGGGGGTGGTGATACCGATGATATCATAAAGCATGTAGATGATTGTCATGAGAAGGAGAGTCCTTCTGAGAAGTTATTATTCTGAACATCTAAATCCGAGTCTTTGAAACTTTATACCTATGGAAAAGATGGGAAGGGTCAGGAAGAAGTGAATAATTTGTCTGAAAATGATGGTAGAAATCATGATTTCATTCACCCAGGGGATGTTGAGTCAGGAGCTAAGAAGGAAGAAGTTGATGAAGAGAAAATTATTTAGCTATCAGATAGTGAACATGAATCACCTAATCAAGAAGAACTCATTCTGAAGGATGGTAAGGGAAAATAAGTGGTTGTGGATACACCAAGAAAATCTATGGTAAAGAAGAAATAATTTGGTGATTCCTCGAAGATGAAGGCTATTGAAATAGAAAAAGAATACTCACCATCTAAAGTCTTAGATTCATAATCATCTTCAATTAGACATAATTTTGTAGTTCAGTCTTTAAAACATCTTGTTGGAACTGTTACTTTATTCCTTTGTATAGACTCAAGATGTAAAATTATTCAACATATATTAAATCAAAAATCTGATTCAGTATCCATAGTGATAGATAAATGTGTTAGTCTTAAGACCAATTTCAAGTCCTTTCCCATTGGTTACGAAGCTCATAAAAGATCTTGCAAGAAGATGACAAGCTGGTCAAGGAAGACAACGGAAGAGATGAGAATTTTTGTTGAATTTGAAGATAGTTTCAAGGATGCTTTTGACACCAAAGAAGTGAAGATCAGGGATCTCACTAATAGTTTTGAGGAAAAATTAACTCTTGAGTAGACTTATCTGAAGCAAGATGTGAAGGATCTGAATGTGTAGCTAAATTCAGTTGCTCAGAGTTGGAAGAGGGAAAGGGATCTTAGAATTGATATTGAAGAGAAGCTTGATAATCCAGAAGAAGTTCTGAAGGCCTAGGCAGAATCTATTAAGGCTCACTAAGAGAAAATCAGAGCCTTAGAGAAGAAGACAGAAGAACATGATCAGTTTCTCAAGCGTGCAGAAGAGGATCACAAGGAGCTCAAAAAGTTCAAAACCATAATGAATAAGCTGATACTGAAGGAGAAGGAAGGATAATCTTTTCCAAATCCAATTTTTTTTGCATTCTGCTGTTGTAAAAAATATTTAGGTCTTAAAAAAATTCTTGTTGCACTTCATATTTCTTGGTTTTTTAGTACCAATATTTCAACTACCATATTTTCCTTTCCATTCCATGAATTTATTTTTGAAAATCACAAAGGGGGAGAAAGCAATGACAAAAAAAATACTTAGTAAGAAAGAAATTTCCCTAAGTAAGGGGGAGTTCATCTAAGGGGGAGTTTTTATCATGGGGATTTTCGTATAAAAGAAAATAAAAAATCTCATTCAGGAAACTTAGAATACGATCCTTAGTGTTTCCATATCCTAAGGGCGAGTTAGTCGTATTCACTTTGATCTATATTTAATGGGAGATAGGTTTTTATTTTCAAGCCAATAAAATTTCTAAGTCCTTATATTATTTTTCGTAAGGATGTTTGTGTTTTCAAACAATGTGGACATTGTTGAGTCAATAAGGTTTCCTTATGAATTTTCCATTCCTTCAGGTTTTGAAAATCGCAAACATGATATCATATGGAAAATTTCATTTTCACTATGTTTTTTATTAATAAGTAAACTTTTCCTTACCATAGAAAAATTTATCCTTACCATGTTTTCATTGTTCATATTTTAGTTGCTCTAAATCTAAATCGTTTTATTCCTAAGTGTAAAATATGGTTTCACATCTAAAACCTCATAATTATATAAATACTTATATATAGAGTATTCTGTTTTCAGGATCTGAATTTAGGTTCTAAATTCTATGAAATTCAGACTCTGAATTCTATGAAATTCAGACTCTGAATTCTCTGAAAGTCAGAATCTGAATTCTCTAAAATTTATACTCTGAATTCTCTGAAATTCATATTCTGAATTCTATGAAATTCAGACTCTGAATTCTCTGAAATCCAGACTCTAAATTCTCTGAAATTCAGACATCAAATTCTCTAAAATTTCTACTCCGAATTATTTGAAATTCAGGATCTGAATTCCATAGAATTAAGACTCAAAATTCCTTATAATTAAGATTCTGAATTCCTTAGAATTTAGAATCCTAATTCCTTATAATTAAGACTCCGAATTCATTTGAATTCAGGTTCTAAATTCCTGATAATTTAGATTCTAAATTTCTCAGAATTTAGACTTTGAAGTCTATATAATTCTAATTCTGAATTTCTTGAAAAACTGAATCCGAATATTCATGGAATATAAAATCCAAATTTTCTTAGACCACAAACATTATTTTCCTTAAACTCCAAAAAATTAGGTTTGGTTGAGAACCAATATTTTTCTTACATTTTTTATAGTTATAAAATTATGTTGTTCATTATGTTACTAACTTAATGTTGTTTGAGTGAAACGTGTATAGGTCCCTCTGAGATTCAAGGAAAAATATGATCGTTGGGGGAGGGAGTCTACCGTTGAAGATGTGCCTATAAATAGGAGCTCATTTGAATGAGCACAACACACGTTGATCAATATAGAGATTACATAATACTGAATTTATTTCTAGAGAGAGAGATTCTCATGCATTGTGCGTATTAAAGATCTTGTTTAGAATTGTTTCATGCCACTCCGATTGTTGTTGTGTACAATTGAGGGCTTGTAGAGATAGGAAGACAAAGGTGCTGACTGCCTTGAAGTTCGAGGGATTGCGGGGATAGCAAGGAAGACTCCGATATTCCTATCGAGGGATTACCTTGTGTGGGTAATAAAAACTTTCTTGAAAGTATAAATGAAGGAACCCTGTCCAAGGTTGTTGGATACCCTACTCTTTGGGTTAAAATATTTCATACTTGTTACTTTTTTTGTTTCAAGTTTGTTTTCTGCTGCATTTTGACTATTAAAGAATGTATAACTATATTATAATTTCTTATACTTTTACTTTTATTAGTTAGATTCTATACACTTTAAGGTAGAATCTTTTTCCTTGTAAACTTTTCTTAGGTTTCATTTCCAGAACCAGATTTCCAGAATCTAGAAAATTTGTAGAACTAAGATGTTTTTTGAATTTACCTTGTTTAACTATATTAAACAATATGAGGTTTTATACCATATTTAAAAGTTTCAATAGAATTTTTAAAGTATACAATTCATCCCCTCTTGTATATCGAGCATCCACATCATTATTTCAATCCTACAAAAATAAGTACAAATTAATTTTTAAAATTTAGGAATAAATACCACATAAATTCATGTTTGGATTAATTAGAATAAAAAATTAACTTTAAGTGTTTTAAAATGTTAAAAAATGCATATAATGGAAAAAGGTAACCAATGTAAAAAATTTGTGTTAAATTATGGAAAATGTTCTTTGTATTACTTTTGATGTGTTCAATTAGAAAAGATGTTAATCTGACTTAAGTTATGCTCATAATGAAAAAAAATAGTTTTAAAAGATATAAAAATCATTTAAAAAGTGTATCATATGGTCAAAATAAGAAAAAACCTTACATTTCAATGAAATAATTAAACATTGAATACATCTTGATTTTTGAAATATATTATTTGAATCTAGACCACAATGAGTTACGGTTTACTTAGGATGACCAAGAAAATATAATTTTAGTCATTTAATACTCCAAAACATGTATGTATTGATTGAGACTTTTAAATTACCATGAATTTATGTGTAATTATATATAAAAGTTCATTGAATTATTTTGATATGTAAAATTAGGTGTTGTATCTATCAGAGTTATGATGTGCTCGAAATATCTGATTTTTAAAAAATACTAAATTATCTAAAAGCATGCTCTAAGGGATTAAAACAATTAAAAGAACATTTTCTTTCCTTGAAATATTAATAAAATGATTATTAATTAAATTTAATAATATATAATCATACACCATGTCAACATGAGTTTGGGTTTTCTCATGATGAATGAAAACACACTTTTAGTGTTTTAAAACTCTAAAGCACGTGAGTAATTACAAAAACAAATAAAATTAATATAAAGTGATGTAAAAGAATATGAAAATATTATTTTAATTATATTTCATATGTATTAATATATTACACCTAAATTAAACATATTATGTACTCTAAATGATTAAATTCCTTATAATCATTTTAACGACATTAATAAAATACATCATGGGTCAAAATTGATCTAAAAAAATCATATTTCAGTGAAATATTATGATAATGACCATTGATTAATTTTGAAAATATAGAAATATACTCCAAAAAAATCTATTTTTCATTTTTTTATAATAATTGGAAGTACAATTTTAGAGTCTTAAAATTTTAAAATTCTTGTGTAACACTCAAAACCTAGAAAACAAATATGAATTTATGTGAAATCAAAGTAAAAAATATTAGAATTATTTATACTATGTATAAAGATATGAAACATTAATCTATGATGTGGAGTAATTAGAATTATGGATAAATAATATTTTAAGATATTAAAGTCTTTCAAATTGTGTTTGAAGGGGTAAAAACTAAGAAAATAATCTAAGGTTGCTATAAAATCTTAGGAAAATGAATGATGATAAATTTATGAAATTTACGAATAAACTCCACATCAATCCGTATTTATATTTTCCTAGGATAAATAAAAAACCTAATTCTAGTGTTTAGAACTCTAAAATGTGTGGTTAATGGTTTAAACCAATTAAATGACCATGAATTTATGTGTAATTATTGGGTTATGTTATTTGAATTATTTTTAACATGTTCGACTAGATGGTACATCAATCCAACCCGTAGTGTGATCAGAATGATTGAAGAAGTAGTTTTTAATGATATTAATGAGTTGAAAAACATATATCAAGGGATAAAAACTATTTAATTTTTTTGTAATTACTATGATATTTAAAATTAATGGGTATTTGATTTTTATTGGTTAATTACATATTCTTAGCCTGATGTTAAATGTAGTTTTATTTTTTCATACAGTTTATTTTTTATTAATATTTGTATTTGGTAGGAATGTATTTATTTTCGAAATGTTCTTGGTCAATATTAAATGATATTTAGTTTACTTTACATAATGTGTTATTGGGACATTGATTCTTACACATGATATTCTCACATAGATATTCTATTTAATCTTCCATGGGGAATTGTTTTATTCTAGCATGATATGTATAGTTTATCAAACATGGAAGATAAGTGTCTCCTGATGGATCCCCTTATTATTGGAAGTTAAAACACATGTCGGATTGACTACATCTTCCAAAAAATCGTATATATGACTTAATTAGGAATGAAATAACTTTATTTTGAATGCTTTGGTGAGTTTATTATTCTGTAGGCAAAGAGATTCACTTAGCGTAATATAGAAGCTCGTCTAACATGACATCGTGTTTCATATTATTTTTATGGGGTAAAGGATTCTTTTTTTATTATGTAGATTTTATTTCTATTCTAA
Source organism: Viscum album (assembly GCA_963277665.1). NCBI lineage: Eukaryota > Viridiplantae > Streptophyta > Magnoliopsida > Santalales > Viscaceae > Viscum > Viscum album. The sequence goes on along the minus strand of OY728158.1, from coordinate 1,852,429,131 downwards.
CCCAGTTGTAGTATATTTCATATGTTGGGGATAACAAGTTGATTTTTTTGTAAGGAGGAATTATTCCATAAATTATCATCCACCCACATGATCCTATTTATCAATATATGATGAGTGCACAAACCTAATGAGTTCCCATGGATCATATTTATAAATCAAACATAAATAACTATTTTTATACGAATTAAAATGGAGATAAATTGATATATAAGTAGAGTTATATAGTGTGGAGAGAGCTGATTCATATATTTTTTAAAAATTTCACTCATTTTATATTTAAAGAGTCATTCTAGAGAAGAAAAAGGGTAGTGGTGTGAAGTATTGGCCTGATTAGCTCAGTGTAAAGAGTCATATAATGAAATTAAAAAAGATATGAATAATTTTAGTTAGTTTAGGAATTTATATCTATATAAATATGGAATGACCATGAAAATTAATAGATAATTTCCTGAGAATATTTAAAACGACTGTATGGACTTGAAAAATGTGGTGTTACTATGTTTTGATAGTGTTGATGTTATATTTTTTAAAATTTATTTTGATAATAGTTATATATATCTCTAGATTGTATTATTTTTGTGACGCTAAGATTGAATATCCTTTGAAAGGTCCCTCAGTAAAAATGGTGTGGGTAGTGCTTGTTTTTATGTTTGTTTAGGTCCATGTGTTGCTTTATCTCCTACAAGCTTGCTATGACTGCTTTTTATTTGTTTTATACATATTTACTACTTGAATTTTAGTTTTTATACATCTATAATTTGATTATTATTTTTATTCTTATAAAATCTACATTTTATGTAGGTAGGGTTTTAGGATCTAATGAATTGTTTGCTTAAAATGGTTCCATTATTGGATAAAGAATCATATAAGAGCCATTGATTTAGGTGGGAATTGATATATCTTTTTTATAAGATATATTTAATGTTTTTTATTATATTATAATTACCTATAATCATGATTTCTAAGTTTATAATAGTAGACTGGTGATATGAGAATCCATGGGCCAATGGAGTACATAATTAATGGATAATTATGTTGAGTTTATAATGATTTATATTAGGTATTTCTGTTGATTTCAAATTTCTAAACAAGATGATCAGATATAAAAATTATCATGAAAATTAGTATACTTAATGTTTCAATTTTATTTGGTAGAGATTTTTTATTTTTAAAATTCATGTAATTGTTGAAAAATAAATTTCTTGTGATTTTGATTTTTTGATGTCTTGGTTTTATCCCAATGCTGCATTCAATTTTATTTATTTCATGTAGTTTAAGTATATTTTTATGTTTATTCTTACTGAGGTGCTTTTTTGTTATATTGGGGTTTTTGGTAAATTTTTAATGAATTATAGTTCAACTTATATAAAGTGTTATTAGACCATTGATTCTTATGTGGGATATTCTCATATAGTTGTTCAGTTTAATCTTCCATGCTGAATTATTTTATTATAACAAGATATTTCTATTTAATATCATATGTATTGGATAACTCATCCAATGAGGACCCATGTGCTCAGATGTTTAGTGAAACATGGGAGTCACTTCAGTCCCCCTAACCTATTTTAAAATACTTTATGTGGAGCAACTTCAATAGATGTGAATTATTATTGTGATTTGATTCTTATATAGTGGGGGAACTTCACCTGACATTGCATGTGAGCTCATCTAATGTGGTGAAGATTCTTTTTACATATACAAAGAGAATTATTTTTTACTATATTGTTTGTGAGTTTATTTTGACACATCTATTGGATCATTCTTTGAATGGGCCCACGATTTAGGTTTGTTGTAAAAATAAATTCATCCATGAATTCTTATATGCACATGTGTCCCTATATGATAAGGCATGAAGAGTTCATGGACTTATGAATTCTAAAGAATCAAATTAATAATTAAAATATAGAGAATAGTTTTTTGAAATTCTATCAAAGAAAAATTGTTCATGAATTAGATGGATTTAGTGAGTTCAGGAAGGTTCATAACTTTATTGATGAATTTCTTCATTCCAAATTCCACGAGTCATTCCAGAAGAGAGTTATAACTTGTTATGAATAATGGGGTACTTAAGGACAACCTATATCATTTCTAATAATTTTTAGTTGAAAAGGTGAGGCCGAGACCTTATGATGGGGTTTTGTTGTAATTTTCTCCTTTCAATTAGTTTTTTTCCATTATAGTTAATTATAGTTTCTTGGATATTTTTTGGGTGTTTGTCTTCAAATATTTTTCCTAGTTCCATCTATTTATTTTAGTTTCATTCATATTTTCTATGTTAAATCCTATGTTTATTTCTTAGTATAATAAGATTTTATGAGGTGGTTTTCTTGTAGTTTATGTAGGACTGATGTGTTATAAAGAACAAAAAATATTTAGGCTCTTTAATTCAATATTTTATTTTCATGGTTGTAATATTTTATTTCTTCCATATTCATATTTTTTCTCTTTTAATGTTTTATGCTTCTATTTTCCATTTTTTAAGTTCATCATTAAACTCAATACTTTTTTCACCAATATTAATGTTTTTTTCATTATAGAACCTTCCTCTCCCTTATAAAAAAAAGAAAATGACCACAGACTCCCATTATATCTTAAGAAAATGACATCTAATTGATTTTTGAAATATTGTAATAGATGTAAGATAAACCAAAGTTATGGTCTAATTGAGATTACTAAAAATATAATTTTATATTTTTAATACCCAAGAATTTAAAAGTAATGATCAAAATCGCGTAAAAACATGAATAGAAATGAAATTATAGGAAAAAGATATTTGAATTATTTCTAAACTGTATGAATAGAAAACACATTAATGTGACCGACGGTCTGCATCAAATAAGGGAAAATATAGTTTTTTGTATATATTAATGTCTTTTGAAACATGATTCAACGTGTCAAAATGAGCAAGAATCCTTATATTTCTATCAAATACTAGTACAATGACCACTCATTAAAATGATAAATATTATAATAGTTTCCATATAAATCTAATGTGAAGTTTTCTTTGGGATATATAGAAATAAACTTCTAGAGTATTCAAAATATAAAATGTACATATATTCGTATAAAAATAGAAACTTACAATGAATTGACATAAAATTATAGAAAAACAATCATTTAATTAATTATTTCATTCAAAAATAGATGATACACCAAATAAATACTTATTTTTTTGAAATGAATGATAAAGTAGTTTTTTAAGATATCAAATATTTAAAAATGTATGTCATGGGATAAAAACCAGATAACTACCAATGATTTATTTATGAAATGAAATAATATATTCTTCATTAATACAAGTTTTGGTTTTATTGATATGACTAGATAACACCTTTATAGTGTTTTCTAACTCTAATACTTGTATATAAAATTGAAAACCTTAAAACGATCATGAATTGACATGGAATTGTTGGAAAATGATATTTAATTATTTTTGACATGTTTGAACAGAACATATATCAATCTGACATGTGGTGTTATTGTAATTAATAAAGAAAAAGCTTTAAAAGATATTAAATTCTATAAAAACATGTGTCAGGGGGTTAAAACGAAGAAAACAATCTTAGATTTTGATGAGATTTAGGGGGGAAAATCTCAGATTGATTTTTAAAATTAATGAATAAGCACCACATAAATACTATCTATGGTTATCTTAGGATGACCAAAAGAACACTTTTAGATACTTAAAACTCCAAAACATGCGTGTAATAGTTAAAAACAACTAATGACTATTAATTAAAATGGAATTATAGAAAAACCATATTTTAATTACATCTACATGTACAAATAAAGAAAATATCTATACGATATGTCATCTGCTCAAAATAAAAAATATTGATCTTAAAGATATTAAGGCCTATAAAAAAAGGTGTTGGTGGGTAAAAAATAATAAAATTAAAAATTATTTCTATGAAATATAAGTAAAATAAAATTTGATTAATTTATGAAATATAGGAATAAACACCACAACAATCTAGGTTATAAATAGCTCAGTATCTCAAAAAATTTCATTTTTTGTGTTTTGACACTATAAAACATTCATTTATCTCTCTATACTACTAAAATGACACTATATTTATGTGAAATCAAAGGAAAATAAAAATTTAATTATTTATAACATGTATTAAAACATCAAATTTCAATTAGATTTGTGGTGTGCTTGGAATGATTCCAAAAACGTTTTTAAAGATGATAATTCCTTTTAAAACATTCAATGCGGATCAACACCAATAAAATATACTTTTATTTTAATGAAATCATTTAAAAGTTACCATTGATTAATTTTTGAATTATATAGATATATTTCACATCATTCAGAGTTATGTTTTTGACATGATAGTCAAAACATGTAAATTTCGAATTCTAAAACTCTAACAAATATGTGTTTTAGTAAAAATCTAGGAAAAAGGAAAAAATTGGTGGAATATAATATTATTTTTAGTTATTACACTTAAAAATAGAATACATGCCAGTACAACCAACAATGCACTCATAATAACCAAAAAAGTAGATTATAAAGATATTAAAGTATTTAAAAACAATCATCAAGGGGTCAAAAATGAGAAAAAAATATTGTATTACCATAAAATATAAGGAAAATGAAAATTGGTTGTTTTTTTAAATGTAGGAACAGATTCTATATCAATCAGAGTTGCAATTTTCTCGAGATGACTAAAATTACACTTTTAGAGATTAAATCTTTAAAACTTGATTGTAATGATAAAAATATAAAAAACAACCATGAATTGATATATGATAAGAAAATGGTCTTTAAATTATTTTTGACATTTATAAATAATGAAACTATCAATTAAACTTATGATATTTCCAGTATAATGAAAAAAATAATATTTAAAGATATTTCAGTGTTAAAAAATGTGCATTAGGTTGTCAAAAATGAGTAAATAACATCATATTTCCACGAAATGTTTAGAAAACATCGTCCTATTTATTTTTAAAATACCAAAATATATGACACATTGATCTAGTTTGTGTTTTTCTCAAGATAATTAAAAATAAAAGTTTTACTGTTTTAATACTCTTAATTGTGATTGTAAAAATAAAAACCTATGAAATGATAATAAATTTATGTGATATTATAAGAAAATGATACTTGAATTATTATCGATATGTTATAATTGACAGAATGTCCATACATAATGTGGTGTCCTTGAAATGACAAAATAATAAGTTTATATAAAATATTAATATCTTTAAAAATAAATGCAATTGGATTAAACAGAGAAAATAATCATGGATTTCCATGAAATATTATAAAAACAATTTATGATTGACTTGTGAAATATAGTAATGGAAGTCACATTAATCCAAGTTTTATTTTTATTAAGATGACTGAAAATACACTTATAGAGTTTTAATACTCTAAAACACGCATGTAGTTATTTAAACTTAAAAAAACATGTATTGTGGTAAAATAATAGTAAAAACATCTTTGAATAATTTTGGACATGTATGTGTCCATGATAGTTAAATTTAACCTACAGTGTGATCAAAATGACTATAAAAATAGTTTTTAAGGATATATAATTCTTAAAAAACGTAAATTAGGGTTCAAAACTGATAAAATGACATAAAATTACCATTAAATCATATAAAAATTACAAATAATTTATTTTTTAATAGTATGGATTGTCGTGACATCAGTCTAAGTTGCGGATTTCTTGGTGTGACCAAACAATGTAGTTTTATTTTAAAAAAAATTATAAAATGACCTTATGGTAGAAAAAACCTATAAAATGACCGGAAAATGACATTAAATCATATGATAATGACCATTGAGTTATTTTTTACATGCGTGAATAGATGATAGATCAATTTGACCTATAGTGTACTCAATGTTACTAAATATGTAGTTTTTAAAGACATTAAAAATGCATGTAAGGGAGTCAAAACCAATAAAATGACTTTTTATTTCCATCAAATCTTATAAAAATAATTTATTATTGATTTATAAAATATATTTATAGTCACCAAAATAATTTAAGTTTCAGTTTTCTTGAGATTCCTAAAAACAAAGTTTTATTTTTTTAAATTGTAAAACATTCGTGTAACAGTAAAAATGTACCTGATAATCAAAAATTAATTTGAAATCAAGAAAATTATATTTTAATTTTATACAATATTAAAATAACCTATATATAAATTAATATTTTATATTTGTTTATATATGTGTGAGGGAATAAATAATTAAATTCATAAAAAATATTTAAAATTTATTAAAATATGTAATGTGTTTTTGTGGTGGGATTTAACAATTAGGTACAATTGTTTAGTAAGGGATGTGTTTCTTCATGATCACTCATTCACAAGGTTGAATTTCATATCCCCTTCTAAGGTACTTTTTTATTCTTGTCTAATTGACATTTCCCAACACTAAAAAACATTGGAATTGCTTCATTTTTAGTAATAATTTTTTTAGATGAAGAAAGAGTGTACTTATCAATATTCATTTCTTATTTCACTAACAATGATCATTTACCCAATATTAAAATCCATTAACTCAAATTTCAACCACCTTCTTTCCTGGGTTATGTCATTATCTTCCTGTCATATGTGTTTTCAATTCAACCTTTCTCATAGTTTGTCTTATGTTTTTTGTCTGTAACTAGGATCTCAATGAAATTAATTCATTCTACTATAGAAATAATAGTCTCACCACCATCACCAGTCCCACTATCTAGTCTTAGTAAAATTTAATCATATGTGTGAATCTCAATATCTATTATCATGGATATTACCTTGTGGGACGGGGGGGGGGGGGGGGTGTGAATGAAGGTATTATTTATTTAAAACTAAACCACTTGAAAAATTATATTCTTCTCTTAATGTGAGTAACACCTCTTTCCATCCCTTAATTTATCTCTATAAGTGATGAACCAAATAATTAAAAAAGAGTTATTTACTTGGTCCATCATAATCATGAAAATCCAAGGTGCATCTAAAAAGGATGTTCCTATGAACCAAAAACACTCAAATGAATTGATTTTGGTTAGTTTACACAATAGATGGGCCACACTAAACCCCCAAACCCACTCTTAAGATAAATAAGAAAAGATCACTTCCTCTAATCATAAAGAGGAACTCATTTCCCCTTCTATGCAAATCTTCTTATTCATGAAATATAAATGTAAAAAATATACCTTGAATGTTGTTTTTTATCCCACACAAGATGACAATGTTCCAACGAGATAGATAACTGGGAAAATCCTCCTTATTTTTCACTTATAATTTTCTAGAAAGCCTAGAAATATGGGCTTTATTCCTTCCCTAAATTATGTTCTGTATTTCTCCTAAAAAACAATTTTCCTCCCCACATCTATAACATCAGTGTAGAGTTTTATAGATATCAATGTTTTTTGATCCAGGTGTTAGTATCATGAAATTCATTCTCTATCCTCTGAGGACAATTCAGTGTGTCAATCCAACTTGAATATGGTTATTAAGAACCATGTTATTTATAATAAAGGCCTAAATCCTGATTAAAACATCTTTATCAATATTCCATATTTTCTTATAACCACTATGTTGTCATGTGGTCACACTTACTATGAGATATGCTCATCCTTCAAGAGATTTTTCCCTAGAATAACCTATTTAACTATGGTAGAGAATATGATATAACGAAATTCTTCAGAAATTGTCTGATGCCCTATGGTGTGACTTCTTATGCCCAGGTCCATTTTTCTTGTCCATCAAACTCCTCCATGAACTACCCATGACAACACCATGACATCCTAAACTTCCTTCGAACACTTAACTACCTATGATGTAATCCTATTTGGGTAAATTATGGTCTCTTATAGGGTTTTAGATCCCCAAATAAATCATTTCAAACAATGCACCCTACAAAACATAAGTTCCAAATATGACATTAGCTTATTCTTTTCAATAGAACTGCAATATATCATATTTTCCACTATATCACCCTTCTCCGAGCCTTAGTGATATTAAAAATTATTTTTTCAGTCGAACCTACATCCTCAAGAAATAGGCTTACCTCCATATCATACGAAACCTTGAAATTCCGGTAACATTGAAATTTGAATAACAAACCCCTCAATCATAGAGTATACATTGTGGTGTATAAACATTTCACACCATACCATCATGACATAACCTATTACTTTGTAGTATAAAAACTTCCTCTCAAATATAGTTATCTTCCAACTATAAACATTAGGATTTTAATTAATCAATAACAACATTCCAAGAATAACCTTTTCTAGAAAATGTTATTCAACCTAAAAAACATATACATTTGTCGATATAAAAAATCAATACCAAATACCAAAGGGATTTGTATTTATAATCTCCCCATTGAGATTGGTAAAAAACTCAGTAAGAATCACATCTTTATTTAGTATAGTGCATCTATGATTCAATGATCAGAAAATTTATCCTCAGATGAGACTATCTAAAGGTGATAAATAAGAGTTATATAAGATAACCCCTATGATAACAACTCGTTGAATGTCACTCGTTGAATGCACTATAATTTAAAAATCACTGCCCAAAATCTGCTATAAAAAACTCTCCCACTAAGTGAAACTACCTCCCTTTGGGATGAAGAAAAATAAAAATTATATCAAAAACAGTATCCTCATCATGAATAATTTCTCCCTATTTTTCAATTAATCTAAATATCATGTCCATAAAGATTCATCAAATAGAGTTAGAAACACAATAAATTAATTGAGGAATGAAACCATACTTTTCTTAATAATAAATTCCCATAGGGATGTAGGGGTCTTCATCTCTATAACTATATTAAGAGATGGATTTGGATGGACTCCTAAATAAAAATAATATCACTCAAAAATCCCCTAGGTGGATATTTTTTCATAATTTCACCCACATGATTTTTAGTCAACAAATACTCTGGTTTGAATTTTTTTCTCAACTATCACCTTAAAGAAATAGAATTTAATCTCATTATTCTCTGTGTTTGAGTGATAAAGGATACTTTTGTTAATATTTCTATCCCATTAGATTTCACACATAATTAGAATATGATAAACCACATCAATTAAAATTTATTCAATCTATTTTCACATCAATATCATTTTAGTACAAGCTTGAGTTACTGTAATATTCTCTATCTCTCTAGTGCTTAATGGTATGAAATATTTTTTAACTTTTCTATGAAATTCATGATTTTCCAAGACCCAACACACATCCATAAGTAGATTTTATGTTATCAATCGATACATCCTAATAAAAATCAATATAGTACTTCAGTTGTTGATGATAATTTCTATATTAATAGAGAACAAAATCCACTATTTGGTTAATGCATCCAATTATTCATCTCACAAACTTTATCTACCTTTATGTTGGAGAAATATGATAATCATAAGATTTAAAGGTTTCAAAAAATTTTTTAGGTCAATTGGATATCATGTAAAGTACACTACTAATGACTATCCATTATAGAGTCACATCAGCCTTCTCATATTCACCATCTTTTTATAATTTTATAAAAGTTTAAGATAAAGTAGCATGTGGGTTGGATTCATCCATTTGAAACTATTTCAATACCCCATTTTCATATTTAGCATAGGAAGAAACATCCCCATAATTTCTATGAGTTGCCTTTAGAGAAAGGAAAAAGATAGTTTACCAATTATATATATATTTAATTCAATCCTCTTTAATTCATAAAACCGCTTTCATTGGGTTCCATCTGAGCATCCAATGAAGATTTCATCTACATATATAAGTACCACCATATAATTCTCTTGATCCCTATTGCTGTATAGGCTATGACTAACCCCTCCAATAATATAACTATGATTCCTTATGAAATTATCATACCTTGAGTACCAAGTTATTTTCTCATGCTTCATCTAATGTAACACTTTCTCTAATCAGCATGATTTATTCTCATATGGTTTCGCAATATAGGATTCGTGATCAAGGAATCCATTTGGGAACATTAATTTTACATTCATTTGATACAATTTAAATATTTTTGGACATCCATATCCAATAATAACTAAATATTTTCCCAATGAGGCATAAAGTGAACATGTATAATCTATACTAATGCATTCATTTTGGATGTTCCTATTGCACGCTAACCCTAACTTATTCTTTATTACTTGACCATGTTCATTATTTTTGTTTTGAAAACCCCACTTTAGTATGATTATGTTCTTATCTATTAGCCTCAGGGCACCTTACCAAGTATCATATTTCTCTGTATGGTCAAGCTCCTTATACACCGCTTTAACCCAATATTCATATATGGTAGCTTCATCAAATGACTTTGGTTCCACCTGAGATAAAAACGATGTATGATTTTGTGTATTCATTTTTTTGTTTTGAATGGGGGATTTCTAATCCCCAATGATATAATGATCACTAATTTCAGCTCTACCGGATTGTATGTTTGTTCTTTTCCCAGACTATTCATTTTATCATGATATGAGTTATCATCAGTGTTCATTATAACCCTTTGAACTCCCCCTATTTTGGACACATATTTACCACTTTACTCTTAAAAATTGGTTTATTTATTGGTTAATTATGCTCATCCATAACAGAAATCTACTCGCATGTTTTAAGTATATTCTCAGTTTTAATAATTGAAAGATAACGACATTCCAGAATTTTAAAAAAGATGTTTACCAAAACATCTGTATTCCTTGATTTTGGATGAATATCCAAAACACATATTTTCATATATAAATTCTTTGATTTTTTATTCATTTCATTATTATTATTAAATAAATTATTTCCAAACACCTAATAATATTTCAATGTCTACTTCCTTCCATACTATCTTTAGTTTAATACATTTTCCTCATTTGGACATAATAATGCCTTATTATAGATATACACCACTATTTTAATCACTTATAATACTTATTTTATTGAATTTTTTTGTATGTATAGTCCTAACCATATTATTGATAATTTTATTTCTCCTCCCAACTACTTTGTTCTTTTGATGAGTTATCATAGCTGATACTTGATATTGATTCCCATGTTTTTCTAGATATTATTCCACTTGGGTATTTTCTAACTACATAATAACATAAGTATAAAAATTTTGAATTTTTACTCAAAAAGTTAATTTATATTCACTTTTTTATCTAGTGATGCAATTGAATACCTTCATTTTGTGAGTAACTGCTAGCTACTAAGAAATCCTACTTATGTAACATCCCGGTTCCGGATACCACCTAGAGGCGCCCCGTACCCGGTTGGTCACAAGGCCTCAAGTGCATTTCCCCGAACACCATAGGATGCCAAATAGCAGCGAGGGACTTGGGTGTGATGGTGGGGAATCTATGACCTCATTGGTAGAGTATACATCGGAAGCAAACAACATACAATAGCGGAAGCAATAAATATCCAATAATGGTAAACAGTGGAAGAAAGATAAATAAAAAAACTGGAGAATAAATATATATAAATGATGCATGATACATATATGTCTAGGAAAACAGCCGAACAAGTCACAATGATGAATACAATACTAAACCCAAGTACAAAAGAAAAACAGATGCGCAACTGCTCAGCAACGCAAGCCTCGGCTTGGTCCCATGATCTCCAGCTCCAGAGCAAATCAAGGACCTGAAGTCGAAGGGCGCATTCCCTTGTCTATACCTGCAGCAATGAAAACAGTTTGGGCCCAAAATCATGGCCCAAACATGGTGTGATACTAATTCCCAGACGGAAACCACCCCAATATATGGGCCTAACCACTACTCTAAATGAAGCCTTTACCAACGGTTCAAACCATTGGTAAAGGAAGCCAAATCGTTGGTATATAGTATACCAACAGTTTGGAAAACCGTTGGAAAGTAAGGCGTGGAAACTAGCCCATTACCAACGATTTTTGTATAACTGTTGGTAAAGGCAGTGTAATTGGAGTATTTCCAATGATTTTACAAATCGTTGGCAATACTGGCAGTGTAAATGTTTTTACCAATGGTTTGCAGAAATAGTTGGTATATATAGTATACTAAACACTATACCAGCATTTCTAAACCGTTGGTATAGTTTTCAAATTTCTATTTCCAGAACTATTATACCAATGGTTTTAAACGTTTGGTAATGTGTTTTTACAGAACTATTATACCAACGGTTTAAAACCGTTGGTAGTGCATTTTTCCAGAATTGTTGCACAGTAGCCCTCTAATAGCCCCCTGCATAAAAAATATCAACAAAACCACATACAGTCTTAAAACAACCTAAAAAACACCTAAAAAAACACATAAAAAAACACATAAAACCATCAAACTCTTCCAACTATGTCATCTACTACAATTCCCTATTTCAATATTCATATGACAATAATCATCCAGTAAACTTAATAATAGTTTCAATTACTCAAACATTGTTTACACCCATTTCTATCTTCAAATGACAACCACTCTTCTAGTAGTAATTCACATCACCCCTGCACAACCCCCCCCAAACCAGCACACCCCCCACATCCCCATCAAATTCTAATAGGCAGAATAGTATGAGAAATACTTATTAGAGTTGAATAAGAGTTTGGAATTGGCTCAAATCCCAATTTTTTTTATCTTAGATTTGGGTACGTAAAGATTTGTGAGGCATTTTGCATTGAACTTGTATTTTTTATAATATATGGTGAAAATGTATTTTCTTAGGAGTCTCATCACTTATAATCCTATGAGTAAAACTACCCAACTCATGAAAAAGAGTTTGCGACTATCGTTGATGAGTGTAAACTTCAGTTGTTGTATTCACTTAAAATGATGTCCTTTTGAAACAAAAGAGAGACACTTTGAGTTGTACCGGCCACACCGCACCTCTAATTGAGGCGGGGTTGACTCATACACATCACAAATGACCTATGGATCATTTTACTAAAATATCAACACAATCTGAATGTGTTTGGATGGTTTTCCATATGCCGGTTGTTTTTACTTAAAAGCGTATCCATTTTAAACAAAAGAAAGACACTTTGAGTGGTACCGGCCACACCGTGCCTCAGATTGAGGCAGGATTGACTCATACACATCACAAATGACCCATGGATCGTTTTCCTAAAGTATCAAAAGAATCCGAATGTTTTTGGTCAGTTTTCCATATGTCATTTGTTGTTTTCACTTAAAATGTTGTCCATTTGAAAGAAACGTGAGACACTTTGAGTGGTTCCGGCCACACCGCACCTTGGATTGAGACGAGGTTGACTTGTACACGTCAAAAATGACCCATGGATTGTTTTCCTGAAGTTTAAATATAATCCGAATGCATTTGGTCGGATTTCCGTATGTCAGTTGTGGTTTTCACATAAAATCATGTCCATTTTAAACAAAAGAGAGACATTTTGAGTGGTGACGGCCACACTGTGCCTCGGATTAAGGCAGGGTTGACTCATACATGTCGCAAATGACCCATATATCGTTGTCCTAAAATATCAACACATTATGAATGCATTTGGTCCATTTTAAGTATGCCAATTGTTCTTTTCACTTAAAATCTAGTCCATTTAAAACAAAAGAGAATCACTTTGAGTGGTGTTAGCCACACTAGCCCATGGATTGAGGCGGGGTTGACTCGTACACGTCACATATGACCCATGGATAATTTTCCTAAAGTTTCAATAGAATCCTAATGCATTTGGTTGGTTTTCCATATGTCAGTTATTGTATTCACTTAAAATGATGTCCTTTTGAAACAAAAGAGAGACACTTTGAGTGGTGCCAACCACACAGTGCCTCAGATTGAGGCGGGGTTGACTTGTACATGTCACAAATGACCCATGGATCATTTTACTTAAGTATCAACACAATCCAAATGTGTTTGGCCAGTTTCGACAAGCCCACGCATGCTTTTCAAGTGCACCAAACACCTAAAAAACACATATTCAGTCGTTCCGTGCAAACTGTGCATCCGAATGATGTGTTGTCTCCTCATACACCTCAAAAATAATAATTATGTTATTTTTGTGTGATTTAAAGTCATTCTGATTTCATTCGACATGCATTTGACCGTTAAATGCATGTTTTGGCCATTTACGACATGCGGAGTGCATTTTCGGCCAGTGCGGTCACACAACACCTCTGATTGACATGCCGTCCAGACAACCATTTCACAATTCACCCACCAATTGTTGTCATCCGATTTCAAGGCATTCTGAGGTCGATCAGCCAGTGTCGACCACCCCACGAGCGCTTTTCAAACGCGCCATACACCTAAAAAACACATATTTAGTTGTTCTGCGCAAACAACACATCCGAATGATGTGTCATCTCCTCGTACGCCTCGCCAATAATAATTAGGGTGTTTTCTTGTGATTTCAAGTCATTCTGATGTCTTTTGGCATGCATTTGACCGTTAAACACATGTTTTGGCCATTTACAACACGCGGAGTGCGTTTTCAACCAGCGTGATCACACGACACCTCCGATTGATGTGCCCTCTAGCCGACCATTTCAAAATTTACCCACTCTTTGTTGTCGTCCAATTTCATGGCATTTCGAGGTCGTTCGTCCAGTTTCGACCACCCCACACGTGCTTTTCAAGCGCGCCAAACACCTAAGAAACACATATTCACCCGTATCGTGTGAACCGCGCGTCCGAATGACCTGTCGTCTCCTCGTACACCTCACGAATAACAATTAGGGTGTTTTCATGTGATTTAAAGTCATTCTGATGTCTTTCTCCATGCATTTGACTGCTAAACGCATGTTTTGGCCATTTACGACAGGCGGAGTGCGTTTTTGGCCAGCGCGGTCACAAGACACCACCGTTTGATATGCCATTTGGACGAACATTTCAAAATTCAGCCACCCTTTATTGTTGTCCGATTTCATGGAATTCCGAGGTCGATCGGCCAGTTTTGACCACCCCACGCGTGTTTTTCAAGCGCGCCAAACACCTAAAAAACACATATTCAGACGTGCCGAGCAAACCACATGTCCTAATGACGTGTTGTCTCCTCTAACACCTCAAGAATAATAATTAGGGTGTTTTCGTTTGATTTCAAGTCATTATTATGTTGTTCAAAATGCATTTGACCATCAAACAAATGTTTTGGCCATTTACGACATACAGATTTTGTTTTCGGCCAGCAAGGTCACAAGATACCTCCAATTGACATATCGTCTGGCTGACCATTTGAAAATTCACCCACCCATTGTTGTCGTACGATTTCATGGCATTCCGAGGATATTAGGCCAGTTTTGACCACCCCACGCGCGCTTTTCAAGCGCGCCAAACACCTAAAAAACACATATTCAGTCGTACCGTGCAAACCGCACATCCAAATGATGCGATGTCTCCTCGTACAGATCAAGAATAATAATTAGGGTGTTTTCTTGTGATTTCAAGTCATTTCAATGTCGTTCGGAATGCATTTGACCGTTAAACGCATGTTTTGGCCCTTTATGACACGCGGAGTGCATTTTCGGCCAGCACGGTCACATGACACCTCTGATTGACGTGCCGTCTAGCTGAACATTTCATAATTCACCCACCATTTGTTTTCGTCTTATTTAATGGCATTCCGAGGTCATTTGGCTTGTTTCGACCACCCCACGCGCGCTTTTTCAAGCGCGCCAAACACCTAAAAAACACATATTCAGCTATGCCACACAAAATGTTCATCCGAGTGATGTATTGCCTCCTAATACACCTCACGAATAATAATTAGGGTGTTTTTGTGTGATTTCAAGTAATTCCGATGTCGTTCGGCATGCATTTGTCCGTTAAACGCATGTTTTGGCCATTTATGACAGGCGGAGTGCATTTTTTGCCAATGTGGTCATACGACACCACCGATTGACATGCTATCTGGCCGACCATTTCAAAATTCATCCACCCTTTTTTTCGTCCGATTTCATGGAATTCCGAGGTCGTTCGGAAAGTTTCGACCACCCCACCTACGCTTTTCAAGTGCGCTGAACACCTAAAAAGCACATATTGAGTCGTTCCGTGCAAACCATGCATCAGAATGACGTTCCGTCTCCTCATACACCTCAAAAATAATAATTAGGGTGTTTTCGGGTGATTTCAAGTCATTCCGATGTCGTTCGGCATGCATTTGACCGTTAAACGCATGTTTTGTCCATTTATGACAGGCGGAGTGCGTTTTCAGCCATCGCGGTCACACGACACCTCCGATTAACATGTCTACTGCCCGACCATTTCACAATTCACCTTCCCTTTTTTGACGTCCAATTTCATGGAATTTCGAGGTCGTTCGACCGGTTTTGACAACCCCACGCCCGCTTTTCGAGCGCGCCAAACACCTTAAAAACACATATTCAGCCGTGCCACGTAAACCGCACTTCCAAATGTCATTCCATCTCCTCGTACACCTCAAGAATAATAATTATGGTTTTTTTGTGTGATTTCAAGTCATTCTTATGTCCTTCGGAATGCATTTGACCGTTAAACACATGTTTTGGCTATTTACGAAACACCGAGTGCGTTTTCGGCCAGAACGGTCACACGACACCTCCGATTGACATTCGGTCTAGCCGACCATTTCACAATTCACCCACCCTTTGTTGTCATCCGATTCCATGGCATTATAAG
The DNA here is from genome assembly GCA_963277665.1 of Viscum album. Classification (NCBI taxonomy): domain Eukaryota; kingdom Viridiplantae; phylum Streptophyta; class Magnoliopsida; order Santalales; family Viscaceae; genus Viscum; species Viscum album. The sequence goes on along the minus strand of OY728158.1, from coordinate 1,852,412,586 downwards.
GTCGTTCGGCTGGTTTCGACCACTCAACGCGTGCTTTTCAAGCGCGCCAAACACCTAAAAACACATATTGAGTCGTGCTGCGCAAACCGCGCATCTGAATGGCGTGAAGTCATCTCGTACACTTCACTAATGAAAATTAGGGTGTTTTCGCGTGATTTCAAGTCATTCCGATGTCGTTCGACATGCATTTGGCCGTTAAACACAAGTTTTGGCCATTTACGACAGGCGGAGTGCGTTTTCAGCTAGCACAGTCACACAACACCACCGATTGACGTGACGTCTAGCCGACCATTTCACAATTCACTCACCCTTTTTTGTCTTCCGATTTCATGGCATTCCGAGGTCGTTCATCCGGTTTCAACCACCCCACGTGTGCTTTTCAAGCGCACCAAACACATAAGAAATACATATTCAGCCGTGATGCACAAACCGCATGTCCTAATGCCGTGTCGTTTCCTCATACACCTCACGAATAATAATTATGGTGTTTTCGTGTGATTTCAAGTCATTCTGATGTCGTTCGGCATGCATTTGACCGCTAAAGGCTTGTTTTGGCCATTTACATCAGGAGGAGTGTGTTTTCGGCCAGCGTGGTCACACAACACCGCCAATTCACGTGTCGTCTAGCTAAACATTTAAAAATTCGCCCACCATTTGTTGTAGTTCGATTTCATGGAATTCCAAGTTTGTTCGACCGGTTTTGACCACCCCATGCGTGTTTTTCAAGCGCGCCAAACACCTAAAAAACACATATTCAGCCTTTCTGGGAAAACTGTAAATCCAAATGAGATGTCGTCTCCTTATACACCTCAAGAATAATAATTAGGGTGTTTTCGTGTGATTTCAAGTCATTCTGATGTCATTCGGAATGCATTTACAGTTAAACACATGTTTTGGCCATTTATGACACGCGAAGTGCGTTTTCGGCCAGTGCAATCACACGACACCTCCGATTGAAATTCCGTCTGATTGACCATTTTACAATTCACCCATATTTTGTTGTTGTCCGATTTCATGGAATTCCGAGGTCGTTTAGCTGGTTTTGAGCACCCAACATGCGCTTTTCAAGCACGCCAAACACCTAAAAAACACATATTCAGTTGTGCCGCGCAAACCACGCGTCCGAATGCTGTATTGTCTCTTAGTACACCTCAATAATAATAATTAGGGTTTTTTGTGTGATTTCAAGTCATTATGATGTGGTTCAGCATATATTTGACCATTAAACTCATGTTTTGTCCATTTACGACACGCAGAGTGCATTTTCAGCCAGCGCGATCGCACGACACCTCCGATTGACTTGCCGTCTAGCTGAAAATGTCACAATTCATCCACCCTTTGTTGTCGTCTGATTTCAAGGCATTCTGAGGTCATTTGGATGGTTTCGACCACCCCACACGTTCTTTTCAAGCGTGCCAAACACCTAAAAAACACATATTCAGCCGTGCTGTGCAAACCCCTGTCTGAATGACTTGTTGTCTCCTCGTACACCTCAAGAATAATTATTAGGTTGTTTCGGTTTTATTTCAAGTCATTCCGATGTTGTTCAGCATGCATTTGACCGTTAAACGCATGTTTTGGCCATTTACGACACGCGGAGTGCGTTTTCAGCCAGCGTAGTCACAAGAAACCTCTGATTGACATGTCGTCTAGCCGACCATTTCAAAATTCACCCACCCTTTGTTGTCGTCCGATTTAACGGAATTCGGAGGTCATTCGTCTGGTTTCGACCCCCCACGCATGCTTTTCAAGCGTGCCAAACACCTAAAAAACACATATTCAGCCCTGCCATGCAAACCACGGGTACGAATGATTTGTTGCCTCCTCATAAACTTCAAGAATAATAATTAGGGTGTTTTCTTGTGATTTGAAGTCATTCCGATGTCGTTCAGCATGTATTGGACCATTAAAGGCCTGTCTTGGCAATTTACAATAGACAGAGTGCGTTTTTGGCCAGTGCAGTCACACGACACCACCGATTGACGTGCCGTCTGTCCAAAAATTTCACAATTCACCAACCCTTTGTTGTCGTCTGATTTCTTGGAATTATGAGGTCGTTCGGCCTATTTCGACCACCCCTCGCGCGCTTTTCAAACGCGCCAAACACCATAAAACACATATTGAGTCATGCCGCGCAAACCATGCATCCAAATGACGTACCTCTTCCTCATACACCTCACAAAAAATTAATTATGGTGTTTTTGTGTGATTTCAAGTCATTCATATTATGTTCATCATGCATTTGACCGATAAACGCATGTTTTGGCCATTTACGACAGGCGGAGTGTAGTTTCGGCCAGTGCGGTCTCACGACACTTCCGATTGACGCGTCGTCCGGCCGACCATTACAAAATTAACCCACCCTTTGTTGACGTCCGATTTCATGGAATTCCGAGGTCGTTCGGCTAGTTTCGACCACCCCATGCGCGCTTTTCAACCGCGCCAAACTCCTTAAAAACACATATTCAACCGTGTCATGCAAACCGCACATCCGAATGAAGTGGTGTCTCCTCGTACACCTCACGAATAATAAATAGGGTGTTTTCGTGTGATTTCAAGTCATTTCTATGTCGTTCGGAATGTATTTGACCGTTAAATGCATGTTTTGGCTAGTTACGACATGCGGAGTGTGTTTTCGGACAGCGCGGTCACACGACACCTTCGATTCACATGCCATCTGGTCGACCATTTTAAAATTCACTCACCCTTTGTTTTCGTCAGATTTCATGGCATTCTGATGTCATTTGGCCGGTTTCAACCCCCTGATGCGTGCTTTTCAAGCGCGCCAAACACCTAAAAACACATATTGAGTCGTGACGTGCATACCGCGTGTCCGCATGACATGATGTTTCCTCATACCCTTCACGAATATTAATTAAGGTGTTTTTGTGTGATTTTTAGTCATTCTGATGTCATTCGGCCTGCATTTGACCGTTAAATGCCTGTTTTGGCCATTTATGACAGGCGAAGTGCGTTTTCGGACTACATGGTCACATGAGACCACCGATTGATGTTCCGTATAACCGACTATTTCACAATTGACCCACCCTTTGTTGTCGTCCTATTTCATGGAATTCTGAGATCGTTCGGCCGGCTTCGACCACCCCACGCGCAGTTTTCAAGCGTGCCAAACACCTAAAAAACAAATATTCATCCATGTCGTTCAAACCAGGCATCCGAATGATGGGTCGTCTCCTCGTACAACTCACGAATAATAATTACGGTGTTTTAGTGTGATTTTAAGTCATTCCGATGTTTTTTCGGAATGCATTTGACCGTTAAATTCATGTTTTGGCCATTTACGACACGCGGAGTGCGTTTTCGGCCAGCACAGTCACATGAAACCTCCGATTGATGTTCCGTCTGGACAAACATTTCAAAATTCACCCACCCTTTGTTTTCATCCGATTTCATGGCATTCCGAGGGCATTCGGCCGGTTTCGACCACCCCATGCCTGCTTTTCAAGCGTGCCAAACACCTAAAAAACACATATTGAGTCGTGTCACGCAAACCGTGTGTCCAAATTATGTTTAGTCCCCTCTTACAGCTCAAAAATAATAAATAGGGTGTTTTTGTGTCATTTCAAGTCATTCTGATGTTGTTCGTCATGCATTTGACCGTTAAACGCATGTTTTTTCCATTTACGATACGCGAAGTGCATTTTCAGCTAGCGTGATTACACGACACTTCCGTTTGATGTCTTGTTGGGCTGAACATTTCACAATTCACCCACCATTTTTTGTCTTCCGATTTCATGGCATTCCGAAGCCGTTCGGCCGGTTTCGAGCACCCCATGCACGCTTTTCGAGTGCGCCAAACACATAAAAAACACATATTTAGCCCTGCCATGCAAACCGCACGTTCGGATAATGTGTTGTCTCCTCATACACCTCAAAAATAATAATTAGGATGTTTTTGTGTGATTTCAAGTCATTCTGATGTCGTTCGGCATGCATTTTACCATTAAACGCATGTTTTCGCCATTTACGACACGCAGAGTGCGTTTTCAGCTAGTGTAGTCCAATGAAACCTCCGATTGATGTGACGTCTAGCCGACCATTTAAAAATTCGCCCACCCTTTGTTGTCGTCTGATTTAATGGTATTCCGAGGTCGTTTGGCAAGTTTCGTCCACCCCACACGCGATTTTCAAGCGCGCCAAAAACCTTAAAAACACATTTTCAGTCGTGCCGCAAAACCGCACATCCCAATGACGTTCTGTCTCCTCACACACCTCAAGAATAATAATTAGGGTGGTTTCTTGTGATTTCAGGTCATTCTGATGTCATTTGGCATGCATTTGACCGTTAAACGCATGTTTTGGCCATTTACGACACGTGGAGTGAGTTTTCAGCCAACGCGTTCACATGACACCTCTGATTGACGTGCTGTCTAGCTGAACATTTCACAATTCACCCACCCTTTGTCGTCGTCCGGTTTCATGGAATTCCGAGGTTGTTTGGCTAGTTTCGACCACCCCACGAGTGCTTTTCAAGCGCGCCTAACACCTAAAAAACACATATTCAGTTGTGTCGTGCAAAACGGGCATCTGAATGACGTGATGTCTCCTTTTACACATCAAGAATAGTAGTTAGGGTGTTTTCGTGTGATTTCAAGTCATTACTATGTCGTTCGGCATGCATTTGACTGCTAAACGCATGATTTAGCCATTTACAACAGGCGAAGTGAATTTTGGGCCAGCGCGGTCACACGACACCACTGATTGAGATTCCGTTTAGCCGACCATTTCAAAATTCACACACCCTTTGTTGTTGACCGATTTCATGGAAATCCGAGGTCGTTCGCACAGTTTCGACCACCCCACATGCGTTTTTCAAGCGAGTCAAACACCTAAAAAACACATATTTAGCTGTGCCGTGCAAACCGTGCATTCAAATGACGTGTCGTCTCCTCATACACCTCACGAATAATAATTAGGGTGTTTTCGTGTGATTTCATATCATTTCGATGTAGTTCGGAATGCATTTGACTGTTAAACGCATGTTTTGGCCATTTACGACACGTGGAGTTCGTTTTCGGCCAGCGCGGTCACACGACACCTTCGATTGACGTTCCGTCTGGGCGAACATTTAAAAATTCACGCACCCTTTGTTTTCGTCTGATTTCATGGCATTCCGAGGTTGTTTGGCCAGTTTCAACCAACCCATGTGCACTTTTCAAGCGTGCCAAACACCTAAAAAACACATATTCAGTTGTTCCGCACAAACCGCGCTTCCGAATTATGTGTCTTCTCCACTTACAGCTCAAGAATAATAATTAGAGTGTTTTTGTGTGATTTCAAGTCATTAAAATGTCGTTTGGCATGCATTTGACTGTTAAATACATGGTTTTTCCATTTACGACATGCGAAGTGTGTTTTCGGCCAGCGCAGTCACACTGACCTCCGATTTACGTGCCGTCTGACCGACCATTTCAAAATCCATCCACCCTTTGTTGTCGTCCGATTTCATGGAATTCCGAGGTCGTTCGGCCGGTTTCGACCACCCCATGCACGCTTTTCAAGCACGCCAAACACCTAAAAAACACATATTCAGCCGTTCCGTGCGAACAGCGCATCCAAATGACATGTCATCTCCTCGTACACCTCATAGATAATAATTAGGGTGTTCTCTTGTGATTACAAGTAATTCATATGTTGTTCGACATGCATTTGACCGTTAAATGCCTGTTTTGGCCATTTATGACACACAGAGTGCGTTTTCGGCCAGCGCAGTCACAGAACACCTCCGATTGACGTGCCGTCTTGCCGACCATTTCAAAAATCACCCATGGATATTTGTGTTTAAGTATCAACATAATTCGAATGTGTTTGTTCAGTCTACCGTATTCCAGTTATTGTTTTCACTTAAAATGTTGTTCATTTCAAATAAAAGTGAGACACTTTGAGTGGTTCTGGCAACACCGCGCCTCTGATTTAGTCAGGATTGACTCGTACTAGTCATAAATGACCCATGGATCGTTTTCATAAAGTATCAACATAATACGAATGTGTTTGGTCAGTTTTCCGTATGACAGTTGTTTTTACTAAAAAAAGTATCCCTTATAAACAAAAGAAAGACACTTTGAGTGGTACTGGCCACACCGTGCCTCAGATTGAGGCGGGTGGGGGGTTGTCTGGGGGGGATGTATGGGAAGAAGGGTGGGTAGTGTATCTAAAACTCTATCTAGGTATCATACATTGAATTCTGACAGGACTGCGAACCACCGCGGGGTGTCGTCCAGGAGCCGGGCCAAATCACGACATTACTACTGCGTGACCGCGGCGTGACGGCAGCATGACCGCAGATTTACCACGGTGTGACCGCAACGTATTGGCTCGGTCCAGTGACATTTGCGGGGAAGCATATTCTAGCCATGATTCCGAATAAATCCTATATACGTGTCCTTCACATTATAGAAACTGATCTTATGTTATAAAAAATAGACTCTTGATTCAGGATTTTGGTATGATAAATATATTTTTTTTTGTTTTTTTAAAAGTGGTACTAGGTAGTTGAATCTACTAATTGAGAGTCAAATTATCACACCCCAAACTATCACTGTGAGTTTTCGCAGACAGGGCACCTCCATTATAGGGGTTTTATTATAAAAACATGACTTTATTTATCAAATGAAACAATTATATTAAATAAAACTTATTCAAGATATGAAATTAAATATAATTAAAGAAAGTTAAGAAAGAAGATAAATTCAATTTAAAGCATTCTTAAATTAAAGATGCTTCCATATTTGGTTGAAAATATAGAGTTATACTAAATTCAAAAATTTGCATACCGGAGTGAAAAACCAGGTTCAAAAATAAAGAGTTATACAGAATTCAAAAATGTAATGGATCAATCTTCCCTTGATCTCCATCACCATCACCACTTTCATCATCGGCCTCATCCTCACCTCCATCTCTGTCCTCATCGTTGTCCTCATCATCGTCCCCATGCTCATTGTCGGCCCCATCCTTGCCCTCGGCCCCATCCTCTCCCTCATCCCCATCCTCACCCTCATCCACATCCTCATCCTCACCCTCATCCTCTTCAGAATCGTTGTCATCACCAGAAACATCATCATCTTGGCCTCCACTAGAACTACCACCTGGTGCTTTGGATAATGCACCCATCGATGACATAAATATCTGACAAGACGCGTTGGCCTCTGATGGTAGTGATGAAGATAAAGCTTTCATCAGTTTCATAACTTCTTTGTCCCTCGTTTGAACTTATAATTACAACTCTGTGACCCTTTTATCAGACTATCTTGCATGATCCTTGACCTGTTCCAACTCGGTGGTACAAGAATGGATACCTGGAGAGGACCAATACCTTGTTAGGACTATATTCTTACCAAGTTGACAGCTTACTCGACTAGAGTGCTCCTCTCCCAAAACCTGATATAAATGATCGTGTGGCCCTAAATTGGCAGGATCCTAGGAATAAAGGGCCTCTAAAGCATCCTATTAAAAATATTAATAGATTATTAAATTTCAAAATATATATTAAACTTGGAAATAAACAAATTAAAACTTACAATATTTTCTTGTGTCCGTTCATTAACCGCAGTTCCATCTTTTTTCCTTCTACTCGAGCAAAACAATTTTGCTCGAGGGATACTTCCTTCAATATTCAATTTGTGCTTCTATAATGACATTAAAAAAATATAAAGTGCAAGTATAATCATATATTCAATATTCAATAAATCACATAATTTAAGTAGGAAATAATAAAAAGGGAAAGTCCTAAGGAAAAATTATAAACAACTTTATCGTACCTGGTGCCTCTCATGATATGACATAGTCGTGCGCCCCAAGGTGTGGATGTATTGTTTTGTATCAATGTTGTTTTCATAAGATTACTAAATAATGTTTAATAATAAATTAGATAATATTAATGAAAAATATGAAATCTGTCATTTAAATACCTCAAATGGGATTTATACCTTAAATTTGGCAGTCGCCCAATGGGTAATAATTTGGTGATATTTCTCTATCGGGCAGTCATCCACGATAGGTAATGTCTCCAACTCCGTGCCCACTCTATCACACCAGCCAACATAAAGCTCATTCTTATAAGCTCTCCAAATCTCTCCTAGATCCTTTAAATGTGCCGGTCGTGAACCTTTTCCATCAGGGAAGTTACACTAAAGCTGACACCTAATAGATTAATTCATATAAATACAAAAGAATACTACATTAAATCCAATATATGTTTTACCCATATTTGTGCCCATGCATTATCCTTGACTTCGTGTGGTAGATGTCTCCAAGAGAGAGGGTTGAACGGAATGATGTCAGAGTATTTGGCTAGCGTCGCCAAAAAACCCCAACATTCCTACCCAGATTTATCAATCATCTATCCATCATCATTGTATTCAACCATCAACTATGTCTGGTGGTTCCATACCACACGCAAGAGAGTAAGCCCCCTCCCCAACCTCTTATATGTAGATGAATATGTTATTAAAGAAAAAAATATCAGTACAAGTTATAATAAAAATAAATTTTGGTAAAATTGTTTTTAGAGTTATATAAATATACATGTGGTAGTTTGATCAATGGGAATCACTGGATGTGCAGAAGCCGAATGAATATCCTATACAGGTGGAGTGTCCCTCAGTGTATGCTCCTCATCCACATACTGTGTTGGAGAAAAATTCGAAGAAGTTGGAATATAATAGCCCAGAGATAATGAACCAGAAGAAAAAGATGATGGTGCAGACGTCGGGCCAACTGGTAGTGTAAACATCCCAGGCGTAAATATCTTGTTTGTCCCTAAAGACACACTAAGGACAAAATGAGGCGTAGAAGATACGTATGTGGCAGAGGAATAATCCTATATGGTATGACCAGTTGATTGTCTAACTCTCTCACCACGAGCCCTTGTACCACCGGCCTCAGTACCGGGACCACCAGATGGTCGTATAACTCTGACACCACCCCCCTCCTACCACCAGCCTCTGTACTGGGAGCAATATTAGGCTCCTCATCGGATATCTCTCGTCTAGGGCATGGATCTTGAAAAAAAGTTTAACATAAAAGTAAACACATGAAATTATAAGTTATTGAAATATATATATTTGAAATAAAATACTCACAATAGGGATGAGTGGAGGAATTCCCATCTGTTTCATGCGATGATTATTTTTTGTCATCTTTTTCTGCTGCCACTCTTCAATGGGTGTCATTTCCTGCAATGAAAAAAATTTGGAAGTAATTATTCCAGGAATACATTACATTATTTAATCAAGGAAAAAAATTCAAGTGGCTATTATATTTATAAGACATCCTTAGAAGACATTAATAAAGGATGAAGTGAACTCATTAAAAAATCTAATGAGATTTACACAATCTAAAAATTGTATTAACCTATGGGATATTAGTGGTAATGTTCAAACATGTATCCAGACTTATAAAGGATTCACTATGTATAAATATGTTTACTGATATTTTAGAATACAATAAAAATGGATATGTCTTTGTACAGTTCCAAATAAACCACTTAGAAATTTTTTTACCTATTTTATAAACATATATTAAAAAACCACTCATTTATATCAATAAAATATAAATAGGTTTCATTATTAAAAAAAATCGAACATTGGCATCATGAAAACATAACCAAATAGTCACTCAGTGAGTCGACACCACCTACAAAAAATTAGGCACAGTTTATGAATACAATGATCTCTAAGAAGAACTTAAGAATAACTCACCCGAAATTCATGACCAAATGTACCAAATACATAATCACTATAAATCCATAAGAAAATAAAATACATTAAAAACCAACACTACAAACTATATAGAACAAAAGAAGTGGAAGCCCCATTATCCTAGGAAAATTCCACCATTCTTAGGTGGAATCACCATATTAGTGGTCGTATGTCATATGTTTAGTTAAAAATTATATATGAAACCAAAGTCAACCCTAGTCACAGACATCTACCAATCATGTATTAGTCATTGATTCAATATCAAATAGTGTGAATCATACAATTTTCTAAAATCCCTAAAATAGGAAAAAATGACATGATATTGCTAGATATTTAAATAAATGTAGAAATCGGAGGAAGAGGGATTCTATGTTTGTGTTTTGGAAGACGTTTAAAGAGTTTAACCTGGATAGGGGAGTTACATCCAATCGGGTGGAAGAACTCGGGTTGGGTTAGGGTTCACCTCCGCACTGGGGATTTTGGAAATTGGGGGAATCAATTTCTGTTTTGCTACGGGGGGGGGGGGGGTACTGGAAATCTAGATATTTGAGGAGATATTTCCTAATAGTTTGTAAAAATCATTGGTAAACCATGAATTTTCCCAACGGTTTGTAAAAACCATTGGAAAAAATGGCCTTTTCCAGTGGTTTGTAGAAAACCGTGGGTAAAGGTCCACAAAACCAAGATTTACCAACGGTTTTTACAAAACATTTGTAAAAAACACTTATACCAATGGTTCTCCAGAACCGTTAGTATACAAGTGTTGTGAAAAGTCTACTTTCCAGTAGTGAACGGTTAGTGAGTATATGGCAGGTAAAATTACAGAAAGAAGTAAAAAAGGAAGCACTAAGCAGTAAATAATCCAGAGTTTAAGCATTCAAAATACCACAAAAAATGCAACAGTAAAACAGATAATAGAACAAGTAACCCTCTGGGAAGTACCCACAACCTTTCCCCTTTGGTTCTACCTATCATGAACAAGAATCCCTCTGGGCAGCACACATATTCTCACCCCTCTGGTTCAGCTAAAGTATAGACTCCCTGAGGAAGCACTCACCGTCAATTCCCCCTATAGTCTCACATCATACTAAAGGCACTCTAGGGAAGCACTCAATGTCAATTCCCTCTGTGGCCCACGTCGAGGAACTACAGACACTCTGGGGAATCACTCAACATCAATTCCCCTTGTGGTATCGCATCGTATAATTATAAAGACACTCTAGAGAATCCCTCAACGTCAATTCTCTCTATGGTCTATACACGAGGTTCTCATGGCCCCGTGTATGTCAAGTAAGCATAGAATCACGTAACACCCAACGTAAAACTCAAGAACTACTTGGATAGAAATATATAGCATAACAACATGTCAGAAAAAAGTCACTCCATCCTACAATACTGGTCATGGGAAAGCAAAGAGCAGTCTAACATGCAAACAAGACCCAAAGGTCAAAACAGGAAAAACATGCATGGGAAATACATCCAATGAACAACAATTTACCCTATTCCTAATGAATAATCATCTACTTAGGCATACCAGTATAGTAGAGAAACAACAGGGTCAAAAAGTTAATCACACAATACCCCATTCAAGGGTATTGGTGGAATTTGCACATAAAACTCAAAGACTGTAAACGGAAATATGCAAACCATCTACCTCAGGGTTATGAGATCAATATACTTTTACTTATAAACTTGAAACTCCTTAGAATGTCGTGGATCTATGAAAACGCATAAAACGTTCAACCCACGATAACTTGGAAAAGAGGAGGAATTGGAAAACGATATTCTAGATGAGGAGAGAACTCACTAATGTGATTCCAACGCAATCAACGGTGCTTAAAATAGAGGACGTATAGAGGATTGGGGGCTCGTCGAAGATCCGTGGATGCTCAGCACTCTTGGATGAACGAAACCTAAAAGAAGTGGTTTCTGTCCGTCAGACGCAACCCCAGTGCGTTTAATGAAAAAAATGAAAGTACACAGCGTGTACTCGAATTTTCCATAATCTGATTTATATGTCCTCTAAGTCACCCCACACAACTGTGTGTGTGGCCATGACACGGCCAGCACACAAACTCCACCAGTAACGAAGTACATGATGTGTACTCATAAAATACATGACATGTACTTCAAAAATTTCCAGAAACTCCTCATTCCTCTAAAACTCTAGAAAAATGAAAAACATACCTAAAAATAAGTCTTGGGTTCTTACAAACTTCCCCCATTAAAGAAATTCATCCTTGAATTTCCCTAGTGCGACGTAGAAGAAGAAACCTCAAACAACTCTGGCCATTACGATCATACATCGGCCTCCCTCTCTTAAGTCTCATCTTGTACTTTCCCATGATGCCATGACACCCATACCAGAGGAACAAACTATCCACGAAGAACCTTCACACTGCGATTGACTATCCGGATAGTATGCTCCTCAAAAGATTCATCCGCCTCCAACTCTACTTCCTTAGGTTGGAAAGCATGAGACAGGTCTGAAAAGTAATGTCAGAGATGAGAAACCTAGAAGATGTCATGCATAGCTCGGTAACTCTGAGGAAACTGAAACTGATAGGAAACTGGACCAACTATATTCAAAACCTCAAATGGCCCAACATACCTCGGTGAAATCTTACCCTGTCTCATAATCCACTTGTGTACCATCCTTGGTGCGACACAGATGAAAACCTAATCCCCGAACTCAAAATCCAGAGGTGTTCTCCACTGATCATAATAATACTTATAACAAGACTGTGCAATAGCCATCCTCTTTTGAATCAACTCTATCTTCTCTATGGTCTCATGAATAAGACGAGGTCCCAGCAAGGCTTCCTCTCCTGCCTCCAGCCAACATAAGGGTGATCGGCATGGCCTACCGTACAAGGCCTCATAAGGTGTTATCTGAATAGTTTATTGAAAACTATTATTGTAAGAAAACTCCATAAGAGGTATATGATTCTCCCAAGAACCTCCTAAATCAAGAATGCATGATCGGAGCATATCCTCAAGCACCTGAATCGTACACTCAGACTGGGAATCTCTCGGAGGATGGTATGCTGTGATAAAAATTACCTTTGTACCCAAAGCCTTCTGAAGCCCATTCCAAACCCAAGAATTTAAATGGGAATCCCTGTCTGAAACAATGGAGTGTGGAACTCCATACAGACATACAATCTCCCAGATGTACAAATACCCCGACTCATCAACACTAAAGTCTCCTTGACCGGCAAGAAGTGTGCAACCTTTGTGAGTCTGTCAATGACAACCCAAACTGCATCATTCCCTTGAGGAGACCTCGGAAAAACAGTCACGAAGCCCATCGTGATGTCATTCCACTTCCACTCAGGAATGGGTAACTACTGTAAAATCCATGTTGGTCACTGATGCTCCGCCTTCACCTGCTAACAAGTGGAAAACCTCATGAAAAAACCAGAAACGTCCCTCTTCATACCTACCCACTAATACTAATGGTGTAGATAACAATACATCTTGGTGATGCTAGGATGAACTTCCCAAACTGAGGAATGAAAGTACCACATTAGCTCCTCACGTATATCTGTTGGCACCCATACACATCCCTGAAATCGTAGGGACTCATCCTCACCTATGGTCCACCCAAGAATAGGGTCATATACTGACACACTTTCCCGTAGGACTAGGCCTTCAGAATCTGATAGATTCCTCATCCGTACTCGATCAAAAAAGGTAGAGGTAACAACTACAGAAGATAGAAAAGTTTACCCCTGTCGGTCATGAACCTCCAAATGCATCTCAGAGAATAGTGCCATAAGCTGCCACTCACTGTTGGCCTCCCGAACCGCCTGTATCTGAGTCCTCCGGATCAAATCATCAACCACTAAGTTGTATTTCCCCGGTGTATAGGCAAGATCAAATTCAAAATACTAAAGATACTCACCCACATTTGCTATCTCAAATTCAGATCATGCTGAGTGAAGACGTACTTGAGACTCTTGTGATCGGTGAAAACCACAAAGTGATCTCCCATAAGGTAATGTCTCCAGTAGTGTAGGGCATGAACAACATCTGCCAACTCCAGATCATGCGTCAGATAATTCCTCTCATGTGGACTCAACCGTCGAGACCCGTACACAAAGACTCCATCTCCATACATAAGCACAACTCCCATCCAGATACCTGATTCATTGTAGTAAACGGTATAGCTGTTTCCCGGCTCTAGCAAGACTTGTATCAGTTTGGAACTCATCCTCCCTCTCAGCTCCTAAAAGGATGACTCACAAGAATCTGACCATAAAAACTTCTCAACTTCTTGGTCAGACCTATCAGTGATGCTGCTAAGCGTGAAAAGTCCTGTATGAAAGGTCTATGGTATCTAGTCATCCCTAGGAAACTCCGCACCTCAATGACGTTCTTTGGATGCTCCAAGGAAACTACTGCCCTCACTTTCTATGGGTCTTCTAACACTCTTGTCTCTGAGATAACATGACCCAAGAAGTGAATCAGGTCCATCCAAAAGTAGAATTTTGTGAGCAAAACATAGAACTGATTCTCCCTCAGTGTACTCAAAATGATCTCAAGATGGGTAGCATGGTCGTGTCGAGCGTGAGAGTACACCAAGATATCATCCATGAAAAAATACTTGAAGGAATCCAAGTATGGATTGAACACTCGGTTCATCAGTGTCAGGAAAACTGCAGGTGCGTTTGTGAGACCGAACGACATAACCATATACTCGTATAGACCATACCTGATCTGGAAGGCTATGAGAGGTATATCAGATGATCTAACGTGCAACTGATGATAACTGGACCTCAAGTCAATCTTCAAAAACAACTGGTCTCCTAAAAGTTGATCAAAGAGAACATCCATCCCAGGCAAGGGATATCAGTTCTTGATCGTGAACTGGTTCAGCTTCCAATAATCCACAAAAAAACTAAGAGTACTGTCTGCCTTCTTCACAAACATGACAGGTGAACCCCAAGGAGAAGTACTTGGTCGAATGAAACCCTTGGCTATAATTCCTCCAATTGTTTCTTGAGCTCCTGAAAATCTAGTTTAGCCATCCTATAAGGATGAATGGAAACCGGTGCCGCCCCTGGAAAAAGATCAATTGAAAAGTCTACCCCATGCTCTAGAGGAAACCCTGAAAAGTCCTCTAGAAAGACATCTCTGAAAAAATCCACCACTGGAAGAAAGTATAACAATGAAGTCCACTGGTAATCCAAGTAAAGACTAGCAATCTAAACTGTAACTGCTCCCAACCCATGATGCTCTGGACCCGCTCGGCTCTCCTAGACATCCCACTCACCCTTATGAAGAAAAGATCCACCCTCTGTTGATATGAAACTCACCCTAAGGATATAGAAGTTGACAACTACCTATAAGGGAACTAGCCAGTCCATTCCAAGAATGAAATCATAGCCTGTCATATCCAGAACATAAATATCCCAAAGGAAGTGACACCCACCAACCTCAAGAGGAAACTCCTTGAACTGACATATACTAGATGTTCTTGTCCCCAATGGAGTGTCTAGTTTCAAAACATCATCAAAAGAAAATATACAAAGCCCAAGGCCCTCCACAACAGTGACAGATATAAAGTTATGTGTAGCACTAGTATTGAAAAGAGTTGAAGATAAAACCGAGGCAACTAGGATCGTAACTCGAACTATAGAGGGGTTGGGATCCTACTCCTGATGGGTCTACTCCACTATAAATGTTTGGCCAACTTCATGGCCCTATGACCCTGCTTGACTACTCTGAGCTGATCAACCCTGCTGTCACTGGTGGCCTGGTGACTGACCACCACTGCCACGACCTCCACCTCGACCTGAACGGCTGGAAGAACTCCATTTCCCAGACTGTTGAGAAACTAGTGGTGCTGCTCCTGTATGAGGAGTCATAGAAGAACCCATGTTACCAGCTTCTGGTGAAAAGATCTGACAGAAATGCTGAAGGTGCCCCAAATTTCTGCAATATCGGCACTCTACTAGGTCTCTCTGGAACTATGTCCTCGTCTTCCAATTTCTCCCACACTGGTATCACACCACCTAATTACCAGAAGATGCATCCAGCCTACTCGGATCTCCCAATGTAGTCTCCCTGCGGTGCTTCTGGCTATCAGTTGGTGGAGCACTAACTATAGAAGTCGACCCGCCCTGGCTCACAAATTTGGATTCCATCAGATTCCACCCTGTGATTAGTGTCTGGTTTACGATAGAAGTGATGAAAGTCAACCTAAATATATTCAACTAAGAGAGGATGTCCTGTCTGAGGCCATCCTTGAACTTCCTTGCGAGAAATATCCCATCTCCTCCAAGTAATGGTGTGAAATACTGAAGCTCAGTGAAACGAGAGGAGTAATCCATAACCGATATGGTACCCTACTCAAGGCTCATAAACTCCCGGGATCTATCGGCCCTCAAGGTCTCTAGACAGAAGTAGTCATAGAAGATGCACTGGAACTCCTGCCAAGCCATAACCTGCTAATGACCTGCCCGTGAGATCACATCCCACCATCTCTTGGAGGAATCTCCTAGAATATAAGCAACAACATTGTCTGTTCTCTTTGTAAGAATATCCATATGATCAAAGATCATTAGTATGGATTCAATCCATGACTCCACAGCCTGAGGTCCTCCTTCCTCCAAGAAAGTAGGAGGATGTTGTTGCTGGAAGAACCGCATCAAATCAGCCATCGACAGGGTAGGATGCAACACTCCCTAAAAAGTCCGCATCATCCTCATGAATTCTTCACTGAATTATGCATCAGCATCATTAACAGGTATAATGACTGGTGCCAAGACTGTCATAACAGGAGGATCTGTAGGTGGTCCTTGATCGGCCATGTCCGGTGTCTGATCACCACCTGGAAACTGGCGTACAACTAGAGGACTTCTTAGTGGCATGACTCTTCAAGGTCAACCACACACCTTAGTTCAACATTATCATAGAATTAAAACTAGAAGTACATGGAGGTAACATGAGAAAGAAAGAATTCATGTTTACAAAACATGACTACACGGCATGTACACTTCCTACACGACGTGTTCCCTGAAGTCATTCACATGGGCGTGTACTTTTTCCTAAATTGGTCATGTTACACCCCAATCACACGAAGTGTTCTCAAAACACACAGTGTGTACATGAATACTCTTCCACTGCCTGGGTCCTTCTACACGGTTAAGCCACACGGCTCTCCTAAGACAAGACTACACAGCGTGTTCAAGGTAGACACGAAGTGTACTAGAAAAGATTCACCTGACCCGTATTGTTAATGACATGGTTAGACACACGACACAAAATACACGGCGTGTTCCTGACATACAAGACATGTATGTGAAACGATAACACTGACCCATGTTGTTCAGGACACAACTGGGTGACTGGGTCTGACAACAGGGCGTGTTCAAGGGGAACATGGTGTGTATAAGAAAAGACTCCACCAACCCGTGTTGTTAGCTACACGGCTGAGTTCCTAGGATTATACTACACAGTGTGTTCAAAGCGGACACGAAATGTTTCCACAAGACTTTTCCCATCCCGCAACTCTTCCCACATGGCCTACGACTTGGTTAGAAACTACACGGCATGTACATAAAGTACACAGTGTGTACTTAAGAAAAATTATTTTTTCCTGAACAGAAGAACACATGGCCTGTACTTAACATTACACAACTTGTATTATGGGTTTTTCTGGATAGTAAGCCTCAAAAACAACTCCGGAACCCAAAAAATCATTGAAACAAGCATTGAAAGTTTCGAATTCCGATCCTTGATGGCTTATACTTCTCGTGAATAATAGTTTGGCATATTATACATGTTATAAAAAAGAAAACATTGCAATTATCCACCAAATTTCGGTCCATGAGGGCACATAACCCCTCAAGAACCAAATTTTCACATTCATTAAAACAAAACCTTACACATAATACCCTATCAAAGAGCAGGTATTTCTATCAAGGCATCTATCACAACGGCATGAATATTCTACACAACATCTACCACAACAACATAAAATTGCTAATTCATACTAGATGGCATGGCAAGAATGCATGACATGTGATTTCTAAAAAGTGCATATATGATGCATGAGATGGAATACCATCATCTCATCTGGTTGAGACAGAAATAGAACCTCAATAACATCAATGGTAACCGCACAAAACATGTGAATCACCCAATGGAGAAATCAAACCAACTGTAAAATTGTAAACTATAAAAAGTGGAATAACAAGGTAGATTGTCTTTTCCTTGTACACGAGCTAGCTACTCCTGGGAACAACGTATTACCAAGTACCTATTATATTCTATCCCTTGATATAGGCTCCAAATAGTAAATCATGTGAAACGAATCCTTTTGATACCACTTTGTAACGTCCCAGTTCAGAAAGCCATCCAGAGGCACCTCGTACCCAGTTGGTCACATGGCCCCAAGCACATTTCCCTGAATGCCAGAGGGTGCCGACTAGAAGCGAGGGTTTGGGTGTGATGGTGGGGAAACTATTCCCTCATTGGAATAGTACACAGTGGAAGTAAGCAACATACAATAGCAGAATTAGTAAATATCCAATAACAGTTAACAACAGAAGACTGACAAAGAAAACAATTGGAGCATAAATATATATAAATGATGCATGATATATATATGTTCATGAAAATAGCCAAACAAGTAACCATGATGAATACAGTACTAAACTCAAGTACAAAAGAAAAAAAGATGAGAAATTTATCTGCATCGCAAGCCTCGGCTAGGTCCCATGATCTCCAGCTCCAAACCAAATCAAGTACCTGGAGTCGAAGGGTGCTTGACCTTGTCTATAACTACAGAAATATAATATGTTTGGGCCCAAAATCATGGCCCAAATAGGGTGTGAGACTAAATCCTTGTAGGCAACCATCCAAAGATCTATGCCTAATAGTTAGTGAGTATATGACAGTTAAAAGTACAAAAAGTAGTAAACAAAGAAGAACTAAGCAGTAAACAATCCACAGTTTGAGCGTTCAAAATACCACACAAAATGCAACAGCAAAACAGATAACACAACTGGTAAACCTTTGGGATGTACCCATAGCCTATCCCCTCTAGTTCTACCTATCAAGAACATGCAACCCTCTTAGCGGAACACACAGTCTCACCCATCTGGTTCATCTAAATTATAGACTCTCGGAGGAAGCACTCAGCATTAATTCCCCCTACAGTATTGAATCATACTAATGAAACTCTAGGGAATCACTCAACGTCAATTCCCCCTATGGCCTTGCATCGTATAATTATAAAGGTACTCTAGCTAAGCCCTCAACGTCAATTCTCCCTATAGTCTATACACTTGGTTCTCACGACCTTCTGTAAGTCAAGAAAGCATAGCTTCATGTAACGGCCAAATTAATCCTCAAGAACTACTTGGCTAGAAGTCTATAGAATAATAGCATGTCAGAACAAAATTCACTCCATCCTACAATACTAGGCATGCGAAAGCAAATAGCAGCCTAACAGGCAAACAAGGCCTAAAGGTCAAAAGAAGAAAGACATTCATGGGAAATACATCCAAAGCACAAAATTTCATTCTATTCTCAATCAATAATCATCTACTTAGGCATACCAGTATAGAAGAGAAACAACAAGGTCAAAACAGTAATCACACAATACCCCGTTCAAGGGTATTGGTGGAATTTTCACATAAAACTCAATGAATTTCAACCGAAAGGCACAAACCACCTACCTCTGGGTTAAGAGATAAATATAATTGAACCTCGAAGCATGAATCTCCTTAGAACATCGTAGATCTATAAAAAATCATAAATTTTTCAATCGACAATAACTTGGAAAAGAGGAGGAATAAAAAAACGATGCTCTAGAAGAAGAGAGAACTCACTGATGCGATTCCAATGCAATCAATGGTGCTCAAAACGGAGGAAAAACGGAGGATCAGGGGCTCATCAAAGATTCACTGATGCCCGACGCTCTTGGATGAATGAAATCTAAAACAAGTGGTTTCTTTCCATTAGATGCGACCCCAGCGCGTTTAATGAAAAAAAGTACACGGTATGTACTTTTTAAGTACTCTGTGTGTACTCGGCTTTTCCATACTCCGCTTTAAGTGGCATCCAAGTCACCCCACAGGACCATGTGTGTGGCCGTGACATGGCCAGCACACGACCTCATGTGGCAACGAAGTACACGGTGTGTTCTCATAAAGTACACGTCGTGTACTTCAAAAATTTCAGAAACTCCTCTTTCCTAAAAAACTTCAGAAAAAGGAAAAACATACCTAAAAATATGGTCTGGGTTCTTACAAATAAAATCATAAAAAAATAATATATATTTTCATCAAAATATTTAGGAATGATTTGTCTATAAACATCCACCAGAACAATCTATATCAATCCTGATGATTTCCACTTATTTGTATTATAAGTCTTTTGAATTGACTTCCCCTTTTGATAAGAACCAAATATATGAGTATTTTCCCATGTGATATCTGTAAAATCATGTGATCCATTATTCTTCACCAAATTTTCAAAAGATTTTTGGTAGAAACGTGTGGGTCACTTGATCCATAACTTTTTTTATCTTACTTTGATAGAATACACCAATTTTATTCCCAAATGAGGTAAATATTTCTCTTGTTCATTATTATTTAGGGAACAACATAAAATTATAAAACTTCAATAGTGAAACCCATCATATAATATTCCCCAAAATATCCTGAATCTAATAACTAAATCACGCTTAGTAGATTTTGGATTAGTCCTTCTACTAAGAGGGAATCCATTTTTGTAAGATCCTTTCCACAAACCTGGGCCTTTTATGAGTTAACATTTTTTAACCCTTCATCATTTTCAAACATAACTATTCCACCATTTTTATATTTGATTATAAGGATAATATTTTCATTTACATGGATATCTGAGGTACACCTGTTATCTAGAACCCAAAAAAACTAAGTTTACACTATTCTCTAATAATTATCACCAATGCATTCCTTATCAATTTTTATCTTTTTCTTCCATGAATGTTGAGGTGATTTTATTGATGATTGACACATATTCTACACACCTGGTTCAAAACATTTCTATATATATTTCTTCACTGATAATCTATTTTCAGTTTTCACCATATTTGAAAAAATTTCTAGTTACAGATTCCCTCATTTAAGAATCTACTGAGACACTTCCAATTGTACCAGCGATTCACAATAATATGATATATGCCTAGAAAAATTACAATAGAAGTAGTAAATGTTAAAAACAAAATAAATTGATGGAAAATATAATGATTTTTTTTTATTGTAACTCTCTAAAAACACATTTTCAATAGAGAACGCATTCTGAATATCTACCAAATTTCAACTACAATAACCCCTAATGTTTTTTTGTTATCTTTATATTTTCTACTTCTTGAATGGTATCCTTTTCAAAAACTTTAAAACAAACTTCCCTTTAGGGATTTGATGGTTCTGGTCTATCAGGAGTCATGGTTTTCTTCTTCTTATGATTATTATCCATTATATATTTCACTCTCTTTTAAAATACTTCACCTCTAGGATAGGAATATTATTTTCTGAATTCAGTCCATGTAATTCTTTAACATTATTTTGGACTAGTTTCTTGGAGTATCCTGATACCATGAACAATATAAGGGTTATTTCTTTATTATCAAAATTTTATCACCAAATTATGGATTCTTCTTCAATTTAATGAATTATTCTAACCCTTTAGTTCACTATATTGATCAATAAATATATTATTCAATCCTATTATTACATTATAATATTGAGCTCATCATCCTTTTGTGAGTCACCATAAATTCATAATTTTAGTTTTTCAATTTCATATTTCAGTCTTAACCTTCATTCGTTATTTTTTCCTTATAAATAGTAGAGTGATGAAAAATTAATTATCCGTATTGGTTTTTCTGCTTTGTATTTCAGGTTCATGAAGGGATTCCTAATGTTACACATGATGATAAAATATGCTCTCAACAATATAATCTTTAGTATAACTTTAATTTGCCATTGTTTTGTTAATAAAAGTTTCTAATACATCTTTATCAAGTAATACGTTTCCCTCAAACTCCTATATTTTTTACTCATCTATGATTTAATCTTAATTAGTTAACATGATTTTCCTTTTGAAAAATTTACACTACGGGGTTCTTTTACTTTTTTCACCCTTGGAGGGTATTAGTAAAAATTCAACATCCTTCTTATAATGAACATTTTAAAGTACTCAACAGGGATGTTTCCTAACTTACTGCTTCATAATATATTTATAAATCATGTAAGATGTATCCCTTAGGAAAATCTATATGTAATATATTCTCTATATGATTTTTGGTGTTTGACTTTGGTAAAAATTTATATATATTATAGCATTTCATACATAACATAAGTTCTATATAAAAATATCCAATACATAAATTTTTTATGTGATTAATCTATTAATTATCATATAAGACATTTACCTTTGGAAAATTTTGATATGTAATATGTCTAACTAATTAATCATATATTTATATCCATATATAAAATATAAGACTTAATAAAATTATTCACACATAATGAATTATTTCATATATTAGATATTTTCCTTATAAATTTCAAACTTCTACTCAACAAAACATATTACATACGGATTGATTTTATAACATTAATATTTTTTTGTAAAACATGATGGGTGAATGTTTTTTTTAAATACGCCACAAAGGCGGCATCCACGATGCTGCCTTCAGACCTGGTGAAAATCCGTGATGCCACCTTTCACCGAAAACTATATATATATATATTTTAATTTATTTTTTTATTTTTGTTTTGTTTATATATATATATATATAACAAATAAAATAATTTTTTCATAAGAATTTATCCGCTATTTAAAATCTAGTTGTACTACCATTACATCTGTCTAGATTATGATAGAATCTCTCACCCAAGGCTCTATTTTATAAGAGAGCTTACCCTGGAAACCATTCTACTTTTCCAATGTGGGATTCTGGTTCTCCCTTTTTTTCACAGAACATTCTGCATTTTCGATGTGGGATATTGTTTCAAGTACGTGACATTGAAAGACTATAAAATATAAATTATAAGAACAATTTATATGAAAATTAAGACATGGATGAAACATATAAAAAATAGTTTAAAACAAAAATAATATCATAAAAAATGAAGATAAAAATTAATTTATCAGCTTTCATAACCACCTACTTGAAACATAAAAATGTTTGAAGTACGTGGCTTTAAAATTCTATAAAATATAAACTACAAGACCAATATAAAATAAAAATAATACATGGATTAAACATATAACAAATAGTTGAAAGTAATAAGAATTTTGTAAATAAATATTGATGGAAAATATTTTATATGTTT